>OX336390.1:45884174-46549686 GCA_946902985.2 Meconema thalassinum
AGCAAACTATTGCAATGGGTACCATGTTTCGAATTCCGGAAAATTTCGACATATCTTCGCGTTTCACATCCCCTAGACCCCAAAACCACCGTCAGTTCATAAGTTTAGAATAATGTATATACAAGGGTTGGAACTTAAGTTTCCACAACTATTTATTATCAAGAGATACAAATGTGGTACATGTTACCAACCTTTACAATCCTTCAAAGTAGTCACCAGCGTGGTGTAGATTCCGTTGCCAAGCTGGCAAAAAAGGAAAATGCTTTTGTTTAATGAAAAGTCACGTCCAGCCTCCCACCCCCATCCATCTATGACGTCATAGCCAGTCTTAACGCAAGTCTAAACTTTTAGAACATGTCACGTGATAAGGTTAGGTTAGGTGAAGTTAGGTTATGTTAGGTGAGCTGAGGTTAAGTTAAGTCTTTAAATATTCCCCCTCTCGCGTGTTCAAAACCGTTACCCCTTGAACAGTCTGCTAAAACTTTAAATATGTATTTATCATTAAATAAAGTATGAAAGCAAACTTAATTAATTATGAATGGCGTTTTTGGTTACTGTTCTATGTAGACAGAATATATGCATTAAATAATAGACTCAACACAAAATGTTTTGTTTGTTGACTTGTGTTATTGATACATTGGTTTAAAGAGTCTTAACATTAGGGACATTGCACACTTTCCATGTCGGTGATACTGTATATATAGGCTAGAAGAGAGCCTCCGTGGCTTAGGTTGCAGCACGCCGGCCTCTCACCGCAGGTTCCGTGGTTAAAATCCCGGTCACTCCATGTGAGAATTGTACTGGACAAAGTGGAGGCAGACACGTTTTCTCCAGGTAGTCCGGTTTTCCCTGTCACAATTTCATTCCAGCAACACTCATTTCATCTATCATTCATTTAATCATTGCCCCAGGGGAGTGCGACAGACTTCGGCAGCCGGCACAGTTCAAATACTCTCCGCTAGCTGGGGGCTTCATTCATACCATTCCCTGACCCGGATTTTTCATAGGCTAGAAGGATGGTGTTGCAAACTTGTGATGTGGATTTCCAAATTTCTTGCATGGCCTATTTCATAGTATTTTCCTGTTTTACAGGTTCATGCTGATTTTGTTTTTGTGTTTGACATTGTAAACTACAATGGTTGATTGGATATCCTTTGTCAACTTTCAAATCATTTAATTCATATCAGACATGTTGGATTTTTTGTTCACGTGTGAAACTGTGAAGTACCGATGCTTAATTGGTTACACAACTTCTTCATAATAAAAATCTTGAGCTCTGATTCGTTAGAGAACTGTTTACGCGTGCCTGGACTAACAGTAACTGACTACTCACTACTAAGGTTTAGAAATTACATTTACTCAAATCACATTCTAGTTATAGACTGCTACCACTCTTCTACCACTTTGCTACCACTTTTCTACCATTTTGCTACCACTTTGCTACCACATTTCTACCATTTTGCTACCACATTTCAACAACTCTTTCTACAACTTTGCTACCACTTTGCTACCACTTTTCCACCACTTTGCTCTCACGTTTGCTCTTACTATAAACTGCACCTACTACAAACTATCATTTTTATTACCGAGTTAACATTACCAGAGATTAGTTTATGCTTAACAGTTGACATGAAAGTATCAACGACTAGCTATGGTAAGCCATGTGCTTACTATAAACTATATACATATATTGTAAACAGAACTAACAAAAATGGAACTGTTATTTGGTGCTGTTCGAAACAACTTTCAAAACAGTGTCGTGGAATGCATAAGACAAAAGGCTCCAACATACTTATTTCAAACAATCATCATTGTAAATGTCAAAATAATACTCATTTAAATGGACAAAACGCTCTAACCAAGGTATAAAAGCAAGTTAAGAAAGAAATACTGTGGCTCAAGATAGCACATTGTTTGTTAAAAAGCATTCATTATCTCCTGAAAAAAACATGTTAGGACAGTCGTTAACGTCTAAGAAACCCCTATCACCATCCAAGGCATCACAAACTATGCAAAAGGTTGTTGCATTGCAAGAGGAACAAAAATAATTATATAGTAATAGTGATGATGATAATCATGATGATGATGATGATGATGATGATGTTGATGGTGATGATGATTGTAATAATCATGATAATGGTAATGCTCTGTTTACCCCCAAAAATCATTTGTTAAATTTGTTTACTGGAACAATCCCGGTAAGCTAATCCACGGGCTTCAGCACTTGCATGCCCGTAAACAGGCTGGCCATACTGAATATGAGGAAGAACTATGGGATATAGAAAATGAGCTGTGTCGTACCAAAATTATTGTGTAATGGATTCACGTAACCGCTTAAACTATTTCTTAACAATAAAAGCAATATTTTCTACCACTTTGCAACCACATTGCTACCACTTTTCTACCAGTATGCTACCACATTTCCACCACTTTGCTCTCACTTTTGCTGTAACTTTAAACTGTACATATTAAATATAAAGGTTAGCAGACATAATGTCCACGATTAGAATGTCCAGGTACAAGGAAGTCCACGCCTTTTGGTCCGGGTCTTAATTGGCCAGGTTCCTTGGTCCATTGGTTTTTGGTCCACATGTCAAAATATACAGAGTACAAAACGGCCGAAGGTCAAAATGTCCAGAGTGCCAAACGTTAGTAGGGGGATGGTAGGGCTTCTGCCCCCCTCCTACCATTACTCCCACTACTGTACATTCTCAGCCATGTTAAATAATTAATATCTCGCGACCCCATGGTCCGATTTTGACATGCGACATATCGTTGGACTCGGGCTGACGCTCTCTTTCCAATGGAAATAAAATAAAACCTACCCCTACTAGGGGGTGAAATTGTAATTTTTTTAGTGAAAGTCTTTTTTCAAATGCGACATGTATAAGGTGCGCTGCTAAAATGAACTTAAACGTTGTTGCTCATATCGCGCATGTGTTTGGCTGGCGGTCGCTATGGATTAACATTTTTGTTTTTGTTTTGTACGCATGCGCACTTGGGATTTTTTGTAAGAGGGCGAGCTCTTTGAAAAAAATGATTGATAAGAAGGGGTTTTGGTGGTGAGGAGAGAGCCAGATAGTCGCCTACTTTCCTACGAAGTTTGCCGATATCTCTCGACGGCAAGGTCGGATTTGGACATGTGACGTGTCAAATCGCTTGTCTCAAAGCCCTATATATGTTATTAATAGGTTAATGTTTTGAAAATGAGGGAAACAGGTTTTTGGGGGTAAAACCATGATTTTAGACTTTTTCCGATATTTTACGAATGCATGGTCGGATTTGGTCCTATGACGTGTCAAATGGCTTGTCTCGAAACCCTCTTTATTTATGTAATAGGTTAAAGTTTTTGAGAATGACGGAAACAGAATGTTTTGGGGTAAAACCGTGATTTTAGACTTTTTGTTATATCTCGCGAACCAATCATGCTAGAGGCGTGTACGACGGGTCCAAGGACTCGGGCTGACGTTCTCTTTGCTATGGACCACTCGTTATATTTTTTTAGAAATTTGGAAACCCGATTTTGGGGTAAACACATGTTTTTGTGATTTTTGCCGATATCTCACGAACCAATAACGCTAGAGACGTGTACGAGGTGTCCTAGGACTCGGGCTAACGCCCCCTTTCGAGTGTGGCAGATATGTTTTCCAAAAAATAATTCACAAAGGGCCTAACGCCATACATGTTGAAAAAACGTTTTCTTTTTCTTTACCTGTTTATAATGTCCATGAAGCTTGGTGGTTGAGAGAGACGGTACTGCTGGGTGTATGTGTTTCAACGAACCTGTCGCTAACCACAAGGACCATGCTTAATAGATCAATAGATATTTCGACGGGTCGGTTTATGACAGAGCGAGGATGCGTTTTTTCACACATTATACCTTTGACGTGTAAACGGTGATGAGAACGTGGTTGTATGTTGGTCGAAGCGAGTACAGAAAACAAACTTGCAGACGAGCAGGAGGCGAATGTCATTTGAGCTTATTGGAAGGCGTTGATCTGACTTGACAACAGGTGCAATGGAAAAAATGACCATGACGCTTGAAGGTGAAATAATATGACCACCGTGGTGGCAGGGACGAGCGAAAGGCATGTGAACACATGTGAAACCACATGAGGGCTAAACAAGTTACATCCTGTCTTGCTTCGTACGTGACAAAATGCAAGTTCATGTGAAATTTGTTCTGCCACAGGTGTTCACCTTGGGTGTTAGCTGTCCACGTGCACGATAACTGTTAACAAGTTACATCCTGTTTTGCTTCGTACGTGACAAAATGCAAATTGACGTGAAATTTGATCCGGCACAGGTGTTCACTTTGGACGTTAGCTGTCCACGTGCGCGATAACAGAATGTTCAAAGCGTGGGAATCGCTGAATCAGTAAAAAGTATGATGCAACTTGTGGGAATGATGTCACAACCAATAGATAGGCCAAAACTGCGAACAGCAGTGGTGGGAGGTGAAGGGGGGAGAGGGGGAGGTGTAATGTAAAAGAGAACACAGGTGGAAAGGGAATGACAAACATGTATGAACATGCACGAAGCAAGGAGCGCTGTACACCCAGAAATATAGGAGGTGTACAACATGTGTGAATAAATAAAAAGTACACAGGTTCATACAACATGTAATTTATTGATCCAAGAATTAAACGTAGAGTTAAACCCTAACCATTTGACATAGAGTTTATTTCCTTTTTGTTTCAACACTTTTTCCACAAGATAATGCTGAGGAAATGCTGTTTTCTGAAGTTCATGGAGATAAAATCTACCTTTTATGGGTTGATGGTTGAGGTCCTCGAGTAAATAGGTGACTGGAGTGTCCAAGTTGACTCGACGAATTCGAAATAGTTCAGTCCCACACTGTGGCGTGTAGCCCTTATTGAAGGCAGACTTAAATTTGCTCACACGAACAAAATCCCCAATTTTCAGTCGGTGACGTTTAGGATCGGCTGTTTTTATGGGGTTAAACAGTTTATCCAATCGCTGAATATTTTTAGTCACGAGGCGTGGCTTGGTCCCAATCGTTCTATGTTTGGTGTCATTATAACGTGACACTAGCTCTGGCAACATGTCCAACCGGCGATAACTGCCCTGAGCGGTAAACGCTTTCCACATATGGGTTTTCAATGTTCGGTTGAACCGCTCGACCACACTGGCTTTGAGATTGCTGTATGTGGTGTAATGGTGAATATCCTTAGATTTGAGAAAACTGGAGAAATCCTTGTTGAAAAATTCTTTCCCCTGGTCGGTTTGTAGCAGCTGAGGTTGACGTTTGGAGTGTTGAATCATATGTTGAAAGGCCTTGGTAACTAGTGGACCAGACTTGCAACGCACAGGTTCAACAAAGGCCATTTTGGAATAGACATCAATGACGGTCAACATATAGCGTACACCGTCGTTAACGTCAGCATAGGTTATCATTTCAACCAAGTCAGCCTGCCAGAGTTCATCCACACCTCGTGAAATCACCTTGAGTCGCGGATAGTGACGCCTAGCTGGGCGATGCAACTCGTGAGCAATACCCATTTTAATGGGTGAGGGCTTAAACAATAATTTTGGCATTTCGAAGTTCTTGTTTAATTCCTTGAATTTCCGAATCGTGACCGGTATGGCCAGCTTGACGTGAAGCATGCAACAACTGTAGCCGCTGAACGAGCTTATTGGGATTGTGCCAGTAGGTAACATCCACAAGGGGTTTTAATGGTTTAAATGTCACTCCCGAAGCAGACGCTTTACGACGAGTACTTTGAATTGTGAGAAACATTTTTGCAATGATGGTTTTATATTTTTGAGATATATTGGCATTCACTTGTTGCGTGGGATCATACTGTCTTTTGTGGGCATGGGTATCCAATAAAATGGATTTATATTTGTCAAGATCCTCTGACGTATAATCATGGGGAGAGGGGGTCCGATAAAAGAGCAGCTTTAACAGTCCTGGCGTTAATTTATAGTTGATGTTTTTAATGACAGCTTTAGTACGAGCAAATTTAATGGATGAATCGCCAATTTTAAAGCTATCATCCTCATAGCGAACACCATACGTGGCATCTGTGTTTCCAATAAATAGATCGGTGAAATAGGGTTCCAATGTTGATCCATAATATTTTATTAAAATGGTTTTCAGTTGAGCTTTATGTTAAGGGGTGGCCAAGAGTTGTGAAAACGGAGACGCTCTGGAAGGGCAAGGTGTTTCGACCCTGGCCAAGGATTTCTTTTTTCTCAAAAACTCTGCAAGGGGTGCGGCTTTTTTGAGGCGTAAACACTTGTTCCTCCTCATCCTCAACTTCACTAACACTAGTCAAATCTTCCTGTTCCTCTTCCTCTTCCTCAGGGTCCTCGTGCAGCGTCTGCGTGGCTTGTGAAACGGTGGGTAGCGTTTCAGATGGCTTGAAAGAGGGTTTCAACATGGCTTTTAGTGGAGGTGCTAAATGTTGTTGAATAAACAAAGCATGATTTGCACGTGATTGTTTCAATTGACGAAACTTTTGGCGAATAGTATTTTTTGCTCTAATAATATGCTTTTTCAATTGACTCTCTGCTAACGCCATGGTGTCTTGACAAATGACTTGACGCGGAATGAGACAGGGCCTTAAATAGCAATAAAATGATCAAACCCTAAGCGATACTGTCCTTGGTTGAGTTCACTTTGTTTGTCAATCACTAAACAGGCATGACGTTGAGTGTTCCAGCACTTGGCACACAATTCTGTAAACATTTAAAAGGTCATATCAGGATTGACATGTTCATTATAAATGTGACGACTGTTCCTCTCGTCCTGACGAAATAAAACAATGACATTGGCATTGTCACGAATCAACTGTTTGGACATTTTTGAATACGTTTGTCCAAGATAGATGCAATCGATATGTTTGTGACGACCCATGCTGAAATAGCTTTGAATGATACCTTGACGTTCAGTGGATACATCATCGAAAATCATGAGTGAATCGGGCTTTACCTCATCCGGTGAAATCACATTTTCTTGCATGGAAAATGTAAAATAACCCATATTCTCTTTTTGTAATCCAGACATGACTTGATCCAGAAACACGTAGAGGGGTTGGTAGAGAGATTTTGCAAAAATATAAATATTTTGAAAACGCAGACCATTGGGCGCTGTGATGAGCGTTAGCAAAAGATTGGTCTTTCCACAGCCGGAAGGCCCCACAATGATGCAGCGAATGGAAGATGGAAACAGTGAACCATGGCGTTGTTCACGTGATGTGGGACAGAGATGGGAAACCATGTCCCCCACGGGGAATGACTCTTGCTGCTAAATAATCTTCATTTCAACTAAGGCTTAGACAGGTTAGCAGGCTGTCTATATACAGGACACCGATCCTTGTCATAGAAACAGTAGACTGGTACTACAGGTTGACGATGGATGTCTTTGGACGTGCGTTGATGGCCAAAGCTAGGCCTGTCCCCATACATGATCCTAAACAAGAAACAGATCCTGCTAATAAACACTATGTGGATAGGTCAGTAGTGCCACGCACAAAACAGGGAGATTATGACTTTAAGGGAAAGCGCTTAACCCATGTAAAACATCCTCAAGTGTCTGCAGACGTCACTACGAAAAAGTATGTGGATAACAAAGTGTATGAGTTTTATGACAAAGTGTCCCAGCTTACGGTGAATGGGTATAGCGCTAATCACCATCGGATTATTCACGTGGAAGACCCACAAGACGAAGACGATGTTTGTACCAAGCGTTACATGACCCATGAAATGAAAAGGCTTTATAAATTTATCCCATCTGTATTTTTAGTGTATCTGACAAATGAAAAACCTTTGAATGAGACAAACCATTTACCGCTAGTCCATGATCAGCACTTGACCTATGTGCTTGCTTCAGGATTAAGCCACTATCGATTACACTACGATGGAACCATTCACATCAAATATGCCATACCTGATGAGAACCATTTACAAATAAAGATAAATGGTCATAGGATGTTGGTCCATAACCATGAAATGGTCAATGCAGGTGACGAATTATCCTTTCATCTCATGTTGACATGGGATGAAAAGCAAGCGGGAAAAACCATAAACGATTTCCCACTTTATGTGGAATTGGAATATACTGCCAAGAAATAACCATCTGACGTTAGTTGTGATTTAAACTTTCTTGTGAAAGGTTGTTGGTTATTATCATCAAGGTGAAACAAAGGTATGCGGTGAGAAAGACTAAAAAAAAGGACTTTGTCCTTGGCAAAGCCTGGGCTTAAGACATTCGTGGACAAGCCCTTGCGAAAGAAAAAAAGAAAAAATAATGTATTGACCATAAGGAAAGCCTTTCGAGCAGCACAGAAACATGTTATTCCAAAACGTCGGCGACAGGTTTCAAACCAAGGGCGATTGATTCCCGTCCACAAACGAGCGGGATTTTTACCTGCATTATTTGCCGGTTTGGCTGCTCTGGGTTCACTTTTGGGCGGTGCCAGTGCAGTAGCGAAAACCATTAAAGCCGCGCAGCAGGGCAAGCAACAACTCAAAGAAAGTCAGCGACACAATGAAACGATAGAAGCGATTGCCATGGGGGCTAGAAATGCCAATTTAAAGCCAGCCTTTTATCAACAAGGATTTGGGATTTCACCATTTCGAAATATAAAAAAAAAAAAACTCAGCCATAGCAAGACATGCCCTGACGCATCAACAAGTGGAAAGCTATGCTAAACAACTAAAGCTTTCTCATTTTCGAGATGTGTTTATGCGAAACCAATTACCCCCACGACCCTGGAAACAGGAATGTGCTGTTGCCAATTTGGATGATCACCGAGGACCAGGAACGCATTATGTGGCTTATGTCAAAGAGGGATCCACTGTATGGTACTTTGACAGTTTTGGGAATTTGCCTCCGCCATTGGAACTAGTGACCTATTTTGGAAACAGGATCAAGATATATTATAATGTGAAACGAGAGCAAACGTTTAACAGCCAACAGTGTGGACGTTTGTGTTTAGTTTTTTTATATAAGACGCAGCATAAGCTAAAACGCCACCAGTATGTCGGCAGAAAGTAAAACGTTTACACTGCATGGGCGTGGACCTGAAGTCAGCCTAGACTTTTACCCGCCTATCGAATTGAGTGAAAAACCCTATGGTTTAGGACTTGTTTCTCTTGAAACGTACAATCGAATATACAACATACGAGAAAATGTGAACAACAAGTTTTACTATGATGATTCTGTGCTCACCCTGAACTCTGGTGATATTTATGAACACATTTATGTGGTGTTGATCAATCAATATGGTTTAAAGTCATTTCTCGATGGAACGCACAAGTTTGAACTTGTAGGAAATACCAACACTCATCGCTGCAGTATTTTCTCCACATTCAACATTGACTTTAAAACACACCCCGATTCCATTGGCCCATTACTAGGATTTAAACCACGTGTGTTGGAGCCCAAAAAAAAACATGAATCAGACCCTGAAGTGAAATTTATTGAGGACCATCATGTGTCGGTGACGTGTAATATTAATAGCCAAGTGTACACCAATCAAGAACCATCGCATTCGCTTTATGACTTTATTGTGACATCGCCCAATGGGTATATTATTCGTGAAAACCCTTCAGTGGTGCTTTTTCATTCTGTGGCTGTCGATAGTATTAGTAATATAACGTTAAGACTGATCAATAGAGTTCAACAACTCATTGATCTAGATTCCACCACACCAGTGACTTATAAGTTGGTGCTAAAGCCACAATGAAGTTTGTGTATAAAGCAACAACGCCGTCTAGGAATGATGTTAGTTGTTTGCCACGTGAATACACGTTATCATCTCAAGACAAGCAAATTTTACAGCATTTGGGTTACCACGTCAACCCCCATGATGAATTCTATCCTAGAGGTAGCGAACCGCATCGAGGAGCAACCAGGAGTGGTAAGAATTGATCTCCATTCCTATCAAGCTCAAACACCTGGACTCAATAACAATGATGAAATTCAATTTGTTATCAACAACCAAGATATTTACACCCTACCGCATGAAAGTGTCATTCAGATTGAAGGTCGGCTCACGAAAGCCGATGGCTCTACACCCACCACATCCAAGTTGGCCAACCATGGTTTGGCCTTTCTGTTTTCTGAAGTGCGGTATGTCATTAACGATATCGTGGTGGATAGCACTCGAAATGTGGGCAATTCCAGTGTCATGAAACTATACCCCTCTTACAGTGAGGAAGAAGGTAAAACACTTTGCATGGCAGGTTGGTGTCCTGACTCGACCAATGACTGGATGGTACACACCTCTGGGACCTTTACTGGATATTTACCTCTTAAACTGATTTTAGGCTTTGCCGAAGATCACCAACGCATTGTGGTCAACGCAAGGAAAGTGCTTTACCTAGTGAGAGACAGGAGTGATAATAATGCACTCAAGGGAGCCGACAATGCCCCCATCGATTCAAAAATTCAACTACAACGCTTGCTATGGAAAGTGCCCCATGTGACCCTTGAAGATAGCAAAAAACTGGACATACTCAAAATGGTAAAGAGAGATATGCCTCTACCCATGGAATTTAGAAGCTGGGCACTCCATGAGTATCCGCTATTGCCCACCACCAACACACACAGTTGATCTGTAAAAACAGCTCGCTATACAGAGAGACCTCTCTACCTGATCGTGGGCTTTCAAACGAATCGCAAGTATCAACAAACCAAAGATGCCAGGCAATTTGATCACCTGCAATTGAGAAATGCACGTCTTTTCCTCAACGGAGCCGTGTTTCCCTATGAAGGACTGTATTTGGATTTTTCAAAAAATAAGTTTGGCCCTTGTACGACTTGTTTTCTAAATTTCGATGGTCGTATTATCAAAAAGAGAACGGCCCCATGCTACTACCCCAAGCGTTTAAGGCAAGAGCACCACTGATTGTTTTTGACTGTTCTTACCTGGAAGAGTCTGTCAAGCCATCCAATATCGACATTCGACTAGATTTTGAAACGCATGACAATGTACCAGCCTATACGACGGCCTACTGTTTGATTCTTCATCACAAACAAGTCAACTATTATCCACTGTCCAACCAAGTGACGAGTGTATAAATAACAGCTCAACCCACGTCAAGCCGCTCAGTCATGTCTTGCTTTAAAGCCTCAAGAGACGTTACATCCATGAATTTAACTCTGAGGAACAACGTTTCAAGACTTTTGCCACGTGGCCGGTGCCTTTCATAAACCCTCAAGCCTTGGCGGCCGCTGGATTCTACTATTTAAAAACAAGAGATGAAGTGAAATGTGCCTTTTGTCCCATCATCTAAGACCAATGGCAGGAGGGCGATGAACCCATGCAGGAACATCAGCGCTGATCATCCACCTGCCCCTACCTGTGTAGAATGGAAGTGGGAAATGTACCCTGTCATTCAAGCTATCCCTAACTTGTCTCTCTGGGTGATGAAAAAAAAAAAGTTACGATACCTGTGGACCGTATGGTATCCATGGTGCTTTGGTGAGCAGCTCACCATCAAAAACGCCTAGTTTAGAGACATTGGGACATCATCGGTGTTATGGACGTTACAAACACAAGAGACTATATTGTTGTATCAGTTGGTATCGTCCTTATCCCAAAATGGCAAAACCCTGTAAGACGTGTTATGATAAAAAATGATGTAATTCTTAAATTCTTATTTTTGCATGTCCCTCTGTCCTACCCTAACCTCAATTTGAAACTAGCATGGCAGGTAAGTCCATGACATGATCACACCTGATCGTCAGTCAGTCGTCAGTTGAACTTGGTCCAGGCAAGCGTCAACATGTTGCGCACACTCATTGTGGATTGCCAAGGGTTTAAAATTGGTGACAACAAATTTATATTTAAACAAGTGGCCATTATCGATTGTACCACGTTTTGGATATCGCAAGCTACGCATTTGCTATTTAAACCACCCCATGCTTTTGATTGGTTGTGTGAAAAAGACCGTAAACAAACCCAGTGGATTGAAAATCATAGGCAACTAGACTGGAATCAGGGAACCATTTCCTATAAATATTTGGACGTCGTAATGAAAGCACACTTGTCCTCGGCCAATGTGGTATTTGTGAAAGGTAATGAAAAACGTCAATGGTTGCAACCATTTTTGGCGTCTTGCTGCCAATGTATCGACCTCATGGAGTTGGACTGCCCCTCCCTGCAAACGCTCATGGATACTTGTTCCTGTGGCAACATTACCCATACAGCCCTATCGCATGCGTGGCATCTCTTTCATTGGTTAACCACCCATGCCTGCTGGGAATTGTTGAACAAAATTATAACTCAAGATTTACCTGTGAATGACGCCAGTGAGATTTCTACAAACGACGTGTAAACATCTACAGCACGTGATACCATGGAGAAAGGCAATGCTACGGACAAAGCCATCGGCAATTTCTATGTGTGCAAAAAGGAACTAGACAGTTTTACCAAAGAGGAACTCTTGGCGCTGCCCAAGTCGTTCATTTATTATGTGGCCGCCAACGCAGTCAAAGAAATCTGGCAACAAGCCCCAAAATCATGGACTCAAGACCCTGTGTTGAGTGAATTGCAACCCTGTACGGATTACGATCACCATAAGCAAGTGGCCATGGCAAAAATACCGTCTATGCGTCAGTGTGCGACTTGCCAGCTAGTGAAACTGTATCACGGTCATAAAAGCCCATGTAAAGACTTTGTTGAATCATTCCACGGGTGTCATGGCGAGAAAAAGCAACAACAACAACAAACACAAACATCGTCCACAGAGGAGGAGGAAGACCAAACCTTTTTACCATCGATGGAAAAGGATATGCCAGACCTGTACTGGCAATGGCGTCATTGACAAAGTGATTCAATACCTACCTTTCGAAATCCATCTTCCAGGTTATCGTTTTTGCAGCCCTGAAACTCGTCTCGAAAAACGTTTACAACGTGGTGATGTACCCATTAATCTTTTGGATCAAGCATGCAAGGAACATGACCTTTCTTATCGCCATAGTCATCCTGGTTTAAGACATGTGGCCGATAAATTGTTATTGAAGAAAGCTAAACAACGTTTCACATTCAGTGATGCCTCAGTGGGTGAAAGGATGGCAGCCTTGATTGTCATGAGTGCTATGAAAGGAAAGTTGATGATGCATGGACATAAACATTGAGGAGTGAGGAATTGGGATGTGTTTGTATTCTATTTTTCATTTGTCAATCCCCTTATGGTTATGAAATAAAAACAAAGGTTTGCCAGAGCACAATGTTTTTGTGTTTTCATTATTTTTTAAAAATCATGATGTTAATGGCTGATTTCTCATTTTCACAATTCACACATTGCCATTTTGCCAATTTGCAATTTACAGTTTTTGAAAACGTTCGTTTTAAGTTTTGCGTTTTTTGATGATATGGATTTTTCCATTTTGCTGATGACACTTTTTAAACAATGTCCGTTTGAAGTTTTTTGAATTTTCAAATTTCACATATGGCCATTTCCAGTTTTTAAAAATGTCCGTTTTAAGTTTTGGTGATATGGAAACATGGAATTTCCATTTTGCTGTTTTCACATTTTTCCATTTGGTGTATGTCGAAAGTTGAGATTTGACAATGATGTTGATGCAAGTGCTTGACCATGGCGATGCTGCAATGTGTTTATGGGTGTTTGGAGAAACGTCGAGGTCTACGACTACTGCAGGTAAGACTGTTATTACAAAAATAATGTCTATTGTCTGCCACATTTCAAAGAAAACTAAACCATTGAAAACAAAATGAGTATATAAGTGACCATTTACCCCCTCCCCACCATACCTCACCGTGTTTGCTCTGGTCAACCATACACACCAGCTTTCTCTCTCCACTCATACATTCACACCTGCCTTTGGGAACAAACACAACCACTTTATTTATTCCCAAAAGCACATTCTCGACATGCACTCTCATCCCAAAATATTTTTTTTAGTTTATCATTTTACCATTTCAAAAAAAAAAGCTACTAAAAATCTTACTTATTTCATATTTACAAAAAAACTCAACTTTGTACAGCGTTAAAATAATCACACTATTTACCAATCAAAAAATTTAAAAAAATAAGTTTGCATAGAACTGTTTTAAAGAGCAAATGGTCCAAGTGGTTTGCCACTATTTACAAAATCTACTATTTACAATGGCAGAAACCAATATTTACAAAATACTAAATCTACAAGTTACATAAAGCTATGTCCCATAAACGATTAAACAATGAACTCACACCTCCTCCTCGTTGCGATCATAACCCCAGGGCAGGCTGGTGAGCAGATCATCAGCCCACACACGTTTGTTATCCATGGAGGCGAGGGTGCTTTTTCTCTGTTCCACAAGATACAAATGATGGTTGCTGGATTGTATCCTGCACTGTGTATGAGACATAGCTTTGCCAGTGCGTAAAACCGCTAGATAGTCATCAACACGTAGCGATTTTACCACTGCCCTACCTACACCTTTTGCTCTTTTGGCTTCCTTACAGTCGAGTGTGCGATAAGCATACATTTTTGAGGCCAAACCTACGAATTCCGTCATAATGGAATCACCGCAGTCATCTTTTATAACAATCATTTCCTTCTTGTTTCTTATGGGCAGCTGAAACACGTTGTCAGCACTATAGCAAGAGGTGTCGAACCAGTCACTATGTTGCCTCATGACGTCATAGAGGTTGCAGTGGCGAATGTGGTAAATGAATGAGCCGTATCCATATACAAAAGAGAGACGTCCTCAAAATGGCGTTTCGCAAACTCATAGTGGAATCGATACATGACCGATTTAGAAAAGTCTAAAATGACTTGACCCAAGTAAATGGGTTTATCCATGGTCACGATGGTCTTACTCATTTCAATAGTAGCCAAATCATCATCGATAATTTTGATCGATTAGAAATTTGGCTTGGCAATGTACCGCCGGGCACCCCACTGCCCCTCCCAGACATTCACCAATTTAATGTCACGGTATTTGCGGACATTCTCCATAGACTTGCCATAGATGCAGTTGTTCATTAATTTTAAAAAATTAATTTCAAACTGCTGTGTTGCCATTTGTCGGTGCTCTGTGTTGAGTCGCATGTATGACTCAAGCCATGCTATTTGAGCAAAAGAAATACCCCTGTGGATTTTCTTCAACACCAAGCCTTGGGCGAGGCATTGCACCAAGATTTGGATATGTAGCACATACCGATTTTTGTTGTAAAGTGTGCCCATGAGTTTTTCAATTTTCACTGTACTGTCAGGGGGAACCATTTGCTCAAGGCAGAATGGGAAATCGGCATGTTCATCATACAAGGATGAGGGATATTCAATATCCACTTCTAGCACATATCCACAGTCTGTTTCTTGGCTAGCCATGTTCACATCAAATTCTGACACTTGTATGTCTGTCAGACAAGCAAACTTCCCGTAGGGTAAAGGCTGACTCATGGCGTAACCGTACAAATTATTCACTTCATAGTACATTAAGTACGATTCTGGTTTGTCTAATGAATAATCAGACATGTAGACATTGTTCGCTTCGGCATGGCGCTGGTTAAGTGACACAAAGCCGCCACGAATGCCCTTTTCAAAAAATAGAAACATGTCTACGTCAATGAGTAAATCCAATTCCACTTGAGTGTATTTTAAAGCGGCATCAAACGAGAGCCCAGGACTCGTATAATAGTGAGCCGGGTCAAGACCGTAAATGTGTTGACACAAGTTACGGAATTTTTCAAACACATCAGTGAGCAGCAATACATCCAGTTTTAGGTAATGCAAAGCATATTCACTTAGCGTCTTAATGCCAAACACTCCCCAAACTTGACATGCATGTGCATAGTCTTCATCGGAAACGGTACTGCGTGTTAGTTTCGAGTAAAATTTCTCTTGTGGTGGGAGTTTTCTTTGCTTTAACACGTCCCAGCTGTTGCAGAAATCATACGGGAATATACCTTTCCGAATGCACAATTGAAATTGCTCAGGGTCATTAAAATGCATTCTAGTATTTTTTAATTCCTCCTCATTCAAGCAATCCACCCTTCCTCCCCCAGGAGGAAAACTGCTGGGTTCAACACTAAAGGAAGGAAGGAAGCTTTTAGTTTTACGTGACCATTAATCATGCGATCATGAGCCACGGGACCTCCTTTTTACGTGGAATCTGAACCACAGGACATGGCATTTCATTTCGAAAATCTCACATGTATTGACGGAATCGAACCCGCTCTACCTTGGTGAAAAGCCAAGAGCTTGACCGCTGCGTCACCACGCCCCTGGTTCAACACTGCTTGGAAGTAGAGCTTTTCATTTTCCTTTCTATTCCCGAGCCTCACAATTTTCGAGGGTTCGGAGTTGATCTGTCCCTTAAAAGTTAAAATACACCACTCGGCAACCTCCGCGACCTCAACAGCAATTGAGGAACTGCAAGCCTGAAGATCGGGGTCCATGCAAACACTGATTATATCACACAAATGTCATACACACCCCAATACACGGGGCTACATGACCGCGTTGTCACAGGCCCTAATCTGAGGAACTAACCAACCAAGTACACGGGTCTTCATGACCACGATAACGCAAAGCCCTCAAGGTGGCGCTAACACAGGTTTCGGTTGAAAAATGTAATTTTCTCTTATCTGATGTTTTGTGTTTTCTGCATTGAAAATGTTAATCTGTTTCCGAGAAGAGGGCTTTTGGAGTTTGTGAACGTCGGCAAACATCTACAAAATCTTGATTCATCTACCTTTGAAGAAGGAAGAACCATTACAGGATGGTATAGAGAAAGCTAGACTTAGATGGTATGGACATGTAAAACGAATGGAGGAGAAGAGGATACCCAGGAGGATACACGAGACGAAGTGGGAAGGAAAGAGACCGAGAGGGAGACCAAGAGACAGGTGGCTGAAGGGGGTGGAAGTAGAGAGGAGTAAGCGTGAAGAAGAGAGAAGAAGACTGGACAAAGGTGGTGGCTGAGAGATGGTAGGAAGACAGAAGACGTTGGAGAGGCTTGTGTTCCAAACAGACCCGGCCAGTGGCTGGAAACTGTGCAAGATGATGACGATGATGCAGGCTCAAATAATGAAAGTTCAAATCTTGGTAGAGACTCTAGCCATCCTGAATGTAGTGTCCCCCTGCCTTTTTTCACACTTACTTATTTAATATCCTGGGGCACCTACCCCTACATTATATCACGTTCCATTATTTCTTCTCCAATACGAAGGATAACCATTGTCATTATCTTTGCTCTCTTCCTGTAAGTATTTTCTATCTAAATTGCATTTTGTAAATATTGTCAATTCAAATAACAGTACAGTAAGTATGTAGTTAGTTGTAGTTGTAAGTAGGTAGTTAGTTTGTCTATTAGATATATGTCATTGTTCTATTAGACTGTGGTGTGTGAGTGTGTCTGGTAACAGTTGCATTGTTTATTAGTTATAGTTCATTGTTTCAGTAGACTGTGATGTGTGATTGCATGTGAGTGTGTCTGGTGACAGACTGTTTTAGTGGTAGTATTTGTTGTTGGTGGAACTTTAGTATTTTTTCGTTAGTAGAATTTTGGTATTTAATTGTTAGTACAGTAGAAGGTTAGTATTTTTGTTAGTAGAATTGCTCTTTACTTATTCTGAAAGGGAGTAGCAGCCTTTCAGATTAAATCAATTCTTTACTAGTCTTATAGACGGTTAAGATATTGATAATATAAGCCAAATAATGGCTACACTGCGTCCTGCTGCACGGCTGAAAGCAAGGGGAAACTACAGCCGTTTGCTATTCCCGAGGATATGCACCTCTCTATGCATAAATACATGTGATGATGGCCTCCTCCCTTGTAAAATTTCAATCCGGAGGTAAACTAGTCCCCCGTTCGGATCTCCGGGTGGGGACTACTCGAGAGGGGGTTAACATCACAGAAGTGACAAAGAGGAACTCTGACATTCTACGGATCGGAGCGTGGAATGTTAGAAGTCTGCTAGGAAATGGAAGGTTAGAAAACTTAGAAAGGGAAATGGATAGGTTGAGGTTGGATTTGGTTGGGATTAGTGAAATGCGCTGGCAGGAAGAACAGGACTTTTGGTCAGGAGACTATAGGGTCATTAGCACTAAATCAAACAATGGCCAAGCAGGGGTTGGCCTCATATTGAGTAGGAAACTTGGACAGCGGGTGGAATATTATGAGCAATATAGTGAACGGATTATTGTAGCAAAAATAAATACTAAACCTACCTGCACCACAGTGGTACAAGTCTATATGCCTACCAGTCAAGCTGATGATGAGGATGTTGAAAAGGTCTACGAAGAAATAGACGAAATTCTGAGGTATATCAAGGGTGATGAAAATGTTATAGTAATGGGAGATTGGAATGCTGTGGTAGGAAAAGGGAGAGAAGGGAAGATAGTAGGAGATTTCGGATTAGGTGAAAGGAATGATCGAGGAAGCAGGCTGGTAGAATTCTGCACTGAGCATGAGTTGGTCATAGCTAACACCTTATTCAATAACCACAATAGAAGAATATACACATGGATGAGACCAGGAGATACAGGGCGTTACCAAATCGACTTCATTATGGTCAAGCAGAGGTTTCGAAACCAGATTTTGGATTGTAAAACATATCCTGGTGCTGACATAAACTCTGACCACAATCTGGTTGTAATGAAATGCAGATTAAAGTTGAAGAAACTGAAGAAAAGTCAAAAGCCAAAAAGGTGGGCAATAGACAGACTGAAAGAGAAGGATGTAAACGAAAGATTCAAGAAGAGTATAAAGGAAGGACTAATGAAAAACCCTAAACAAACTTCAATTGCAGACGAATGGGCACTTTTGAGGAATGAAATAACAAAATCCGCAGAAGAAAACATTGGTAGGAAAGAGAGAATAGGTAGAAAACCGTGGATCACTCAGGATATACTCGAATTGATGGATGAAAGGCGGAAGCACAAGAATGTAAGAGATGAAAAGGGGAAAGCAGAATACAGACGTCTGAGAAATGAGGTTAACAAGAAGTGCAAGGAAGCGAAAGAAGAATGGTTGAAAGAGAAATGTGCTGGTATAGAAAATTGTCTGAAATTAGGAAAAGTAGACACAGCTTATCGAAGGATTAAGAATTTTTTTGGGGAAAAGAAGACTATGTGCTGTAATATTAAGGACACAAATGGAAAGCCTCTAACAGATAGGGAAGAAAAGGTTGAGAGATGGAAAGCTTACATAGAGAGTTTGTATAAGGGAAAGGAGATTGGGAATCATGTAATGGAAAGGGAGGAGGAAATTGATGAGGATGCGAAAGGAGATTTAATATTGAGATCAGAATTTGATAGAGCTTTGGAAGACTTAAGCAGGAACAAAGCACCAAGCATAGATGATATACCGATTGAGTTGCTACGCTGCATAGGAGAGGAAGGTCTGATCAGGTTATTTCACTTGGTGTGTAGGATTTATGAGACAGGTGAGGTACCCCCTGATTTCAAGAAGAATGAAATCATCCCTATACCAAAGAAAGTGGGAGCTGACAGATGTGAAGATTATCGTACAATCAGCTTGATTACTCATGCTTCAAAGATCCTGTCTAGAATAATTTACAAGAGGATTGAGAGCCAGATAGAAACGGAGTTGGGTGAAGACCAGTTTGGTTTCAGGAGAAATGTAGGAACAAGGGAAGCTGTACTAAGTCTTAGGCTGATTTTGGAAGGTAGAATAAGGAAAGATAAGAGAACGTTCATGGCTTTTGTAGACTTAGAAAAGGCCTTTGATAACGTTGATTGGACTAAATTGTTTGACATTTTGAAATCGATTGGAATAAAGTACAGGGATAGGAGGGTGATATACAATCTATACAGAAACCAGACAGCAGTCATTCGAGTTGAAGGACATGAGAGAGAAGCTGGTATTCAGAAAGGTGTAAGGCAAGGCTGCAACTTATCACCCATACTTTTCAATCTTTACATTGAACAAGCAATGAAGGAAATTAGAGAAAAATTTAAAGTGGGAGTGAAGATTCAAGGAGAAATAATTTCAACTCTGAGATTTGCTGATGACATCGTCATCTTGGCCAACAAGCCTGAGGATTTGAATGAGTTTTTGAATGGTATGGACTCCGTCTTACGGAAAGAATTCATGATGAAAATTAATAAATGTAAAACAAAAATACTGGAATGCAGCCGAAATAAATCAGAAACCTCTGTGGAGATCAAATTGGCAGGTGAAAAGCTGAAGGAAGTAGGAGATTTCTGTTACTTAGGAAGCAGAATAACCAGTGATGGACGAAGCAAAGAGGATATAAAAAGTAGGTTGGCTCAGGCAAGAAAAGCATTTCTACAAAAAAGGAATCTGCTGACATCGAATATAGATTTAGGTATTAGGAAGTCATTTTTGAAAGCCTTTGTCTGGAGCGTGGCGCTCTATGGAAGTGAAACTTGGACTATTGGTGCAGCAGAAAAGAGGAGAATTGAAGCATTTGAAATGTGGTGCTACAGGAGAATGATGAAGATCAGATGGGTAGATAGGGTTACAAACAAAGAGATGTTAAGACGAGTGGGAGAGGAGAGATGTTTCTGGCGACTGCTAATGAAGAGAAGAGATAGGTTGGTAGGACACATACTAAGACACCCAGGAATAGCAAGCTTAGTTATGGAAGGAAGGGTCGAGGACAAGAACTGTAGGGGTAGACCAAGGTTAGAATATGTTAAACAGATTGCCTCGGATGTAGGGTGTGGTAGCTATGTAGAGATGAAACGATTAGCTCAGGACAGGGAGGCATGGAGAGCTGCATCAAACCAGTCAAAAGACTGAAGACTCAAACAACAAGCAATTCACAAGGCTGTCTAGCGGGGATGCCATAAATTTAAAGGAATCCAAAAATCGAATGCTAAAGTCGCCCAACCTCCATGTCAGGGCTGTAAAACGCTCATGGTTTTGAGGAATAATGGTAAACGAGCCCTTGTTGACATGACCCAATTCACGAATCAAAAACTGAATGTCATAATTCGCCAGATTGTGGAAAAAGACACTGATGAAACGAGGAGCTGGAAAGTTCAAGTTGCATTTACTATGCGCTGCTCCACGAAACTCCCCCGTAAAGTGCGAGTGATCACGAACGGTGTCTTCAGCACTGATCAGTGGCTTTTCGCAAATATGGCATGTCGTGGCATGCTCATACTGCTGCTGTTGTTCTGGAGATAGGCTCATGGGTACTGGGTGGTCCAGTATTTCCTGTACATCATGAGCCAACTTGACAAGTTCATCCAAGAACCATTTGGCACAATCTGGCCCCTCACGGTATTTGTAAACGGATTGTGTGGGGTATGGGCACACACCACATTAAATCCTATGGCAAAGGGTTCATGTTTTTGAATGGGTGTGGTTGAGCTAACGGTGGGATCTGGTTCACATTCCGCCATGGGTGTGGTGAGAGCTTCGAAATCTGCATATACCACATGGGGAACAGTGTCACGCTTATGAATGTCCTTAAACTTTAACACAGCCTTGTCCCCTTGGGGCAATATCAATCTCACCGCTTCCTGAGAAACGCAATCTAGCCTATGACGTTCCAAAAGCGTAGGGGTTTTAAAATATTGCAAGCAACGGTCACAAATATGCTTTTTACATTTATATTTAGACACTTGTCTGCTTAGCAATCTACTCAAGCTTTTAATGAGGCAATAGTGATTCACCTCTCCCTCAGACAGATATAAAAGATGAATGTGGTGTCGTTTCAGTTCTTTTGTGGCATAAAGAGGACCCACAATCTCATCACCATTAAGGCCATACACCATGAACGAAAAGTCCTGGTTGCCTAGTTCAAACATATGGATCTCGGTTAAGTCCATAGGGAACGATACTCGAGTTAAATTTATAGTTTGTTTCAATTCATCAAACTTGGCCTTGTACTTTCCCGGTCTGTTAACATGACAATCTTGAGCTGGCTGCAAATACGCAGCCACAGCCCACAGAAAGCAATCATCATCAACATTTTCAATATTCACCACAGCCTTTTTCGAAGCTATGGCTAGCGGTGTTTTAATATAGCTAGACCCAGCATTCAATGGGTTGAATTGACAAATGTTGATTTGTAGGTAATGGATTTTATCTAACGCTAAACCACTGGGTCCTTGTTGCAGTTTATCAAATTTTGATAGCAAGGCATTGACCACATAGCTTTGATACCACTGTTCCAAATTATGGGCTATCAAAAGCTCTTGCATTTTACTGCAAATATAGAATGTCTCTTTATGCTCTACGTCCTTCTTTTTATATATGAAATCGCACACCAGTTCTGTATTCACTTTTAAAGCCGTATGCAACCTTTGCGCTCTGCAAATTTCAATTTTGAAAATTTCAAAACAAGATTCTAAAAATTATTTGGGAATCAAACTTTTTCTAACATTGACCACGCGGCCAGAGCACACACGCGATTTGAAACAAGGCTCAAGGGGCTCCCAAGTTAACGTATCCGCAGCAGTAAAAGACATTATTTTGAAAGAACACTCTCACCTGAGTTTTCAGCTGTAGACTGCTGGACAATGGCCTCAAACACACGCGTTCCTGGTTATCAACATAGGTCAAGCGTTTTCCAACACTCTAAAAAGAAATAAAATAAACCACCATAAGTATATCCATTCCATATAGTTTATGCATTTCATAAACAAAACAAAATCAAACAGGTTATATTATATAATAAAACAAATCTCACCTTGCTATATTACCGTCTCGTGGGCTAGTGTGGATAATGATTTCCTTTTCTAGCTGTCTGTCTTTCTCTTTCTTTAATATATTTCCCACAGACACACGACAGGTAGGCTATACACGTTATCTGCAAACAAATAAATAAATAAAATCATTAATTACCTAATCAATAAATAATTGCATGTATTTATATAAAAATCAATAATATATAAATGAATAAATATATACCTACCCCACAACAAGGTTAATTATTTTCCACCAACACTAAAACTGTTAAACAAGACCAGGGGTTTCATGCAACGCAGTGTGTTCAAAGGTAGTCACCTAAGTGAGAGTGGAAATGATAACGACATGTCTTTATATATGTTACGTTGCATGTATAATCTTTTTTTCCCACGCTTTGAACATTCTGTTATCGCGCACGTGGACAGCTAACGTCCCAGGCGAACACCTGTGCCAGATCAAATTTCACCTGAACTTGCATTTTGTCACGTACGAAGCGAAACAGGATGTAACTTATTAACAGTTATCGTGCACGTGGACAGCTGACGTCCAAGATGAACACCTGTGGCAGATCAAATTTCACATGAACTTGCATTTTGTCACGTACGAAGCAAGACAGGATGTAACTTGTTTAGCGTGCATGTGGTTTCACACATGTTCACATGCATTTCGCACTCCCCTGCCACTACGATGGTCAGATTATTTCACCTTCAAGCGTCATTGTCATTTTTTCCATTGCACTTGTTGTCAAGTCAGATCAACGCCTTCCAATAAGCTCAAATGAAATTCACCTCCTGCTCCTCGGCAAGTTTTTTTTTCTGTACTTGCTTCGATCAACATAGAACCAAGTTCTCATCACCGTTTACACGTTAAAGGTAAAATATCAGAAAACGAACCCTCGCTCTGTCATAAACCGACCCGCCGAAATAGCGATTGTTCTATTAAGCATGGTCCTTGTGGTTAGCGACAGGTTCGTTGAAACACACACACACCCAGCCGTATCATCTCTCCCAACCACCACGCTTGATGAACATTATAAACAGGTAAAGAAAAAGAAAACGTTTTTTCAACATGTATGGCGTTAGGCCCTTTGTGAATTATTTTTTGGAAAACATATCTGCCACACTCGAAAGGGGGCGTTAGCCCGAGTCCTAGGACACTTCGTACACGTCTCTAGCGTTATTGGTTCGTGAGATATCGGCAAAAATCACAAAAAACACGTGTTTACCCCAAAATCGAATTTCCCAAATTTTTAAAAAAAGTATAACGAGTGGTCCATAGCAAAGAGGACGTCAGCCCGAGTATTTGGACCCGTCGTACACGCCTCTAGCATGATTGGTTCGCGAGATATAACAAAAAGTCTAAAATCACGGTTTTACCCCAAAACATTCTGTTTCCCTCAATCTCAAAAACTTTAACCTATTACCAAAATAAAGAGGGTTTCGAGACAAGCCATTTGACACGTCATAGGACCAAATCCGACCATGCATTCGTAAAATATCAGAAAAAGTCTAAAATCATGGTTTTACCCCCAAAAACCTGTTTCCCTCATTCTCAAAACATTAACCTATTAATAACATATATAGGGGTTTGAGACAAGCGATTTGACACGTCACATGTCCAAATCCGACCTTGCGGTCGAGAGATATCGGCAAACTTCGTAGGAAAGTAGGCGACTATCTGGCTCTCTCCTCACCACCAAAACCCCTTCTTATCAATCATTTTTTTCAAAGAGCTCGCCCTCTTACAAAAATCCCAAGTGCGCATGCGTACAAAACAAAACCAAAAATGTTAATCCATAGCGACAGCCAGCCAAACGCATGCGCGATATGAGCAACAACGATTAAGTTCATTTTAGCAGCGCACCATATACATGTTGCATTTGAAAAAAGACTTTCACTAAAAAAATTACAATTTCACCCCCTAGTAGGGGTAGGTTTTATTTAGGGGTTGAAATGAATGATCCATTGGAAAGAGGGCGTCAGCCCGAGTCCAACGATATGTCGCATGTCAAAATCGGACCATGGGGTCGCGAGATATTAATTATTTAACATGGCTGAGAATGTACAGTAGTGGGAGTAATGGTAGGAGGGGGGCAGAAGCCCTACCATCCCCCTACTAACGTTCAATGTGAGAAATGTCCAGAGTGCAAAACGCCCAACAACTCGCGGACCACCAAGCCACGTGATGTTTTAAGTCCTGGGCTTCGTGTTTCCGGTGGTGTTTTGTTTCACTGTGCGATTGACTGAACGCACGTACCGTACCGTGTATGAGAAACTCAAATAGAAATGTCGTGAGCTGAGGTGCACCTTGAGCCGCGAGGGCACGTCCTTTATGATGGATTTTGAGATCGCAAATATGAATGCAGTGCGAGTTGTGTTCCCCCAAGTCACACTGAGGGAATGCCTGCTCCATTTCGATCAGGTAATTTGGAGAATAGTTTGTGATCGGAGGCTTAAAGGAGAATACGAGACCGTAGGGACGTCGTGCCGTCGCTCTCATGGCTCTACCCTTTGTGCCACCGGATGACGTGGAAGAAGTATTTGATGATGTGGTGGGAGACATGGACAACAGACAACGGCACCAACACAACAGCATGTGCATCACCAGGTGGTCTCCAGGTGGACTTCAGCTGGTCGTACCCACCTCTAGCTCGCTCCCGGCATTTGTGGCCATTTGGACGAGGTGCAAACATTCCCTGTCATTTCGACACTCTGGAAATCTTTAATTGTGGTCATTTTGAACGGGGTGCATATATTCCTGGACATTTTGTCACTCTGGACATTTTGGTTTGGTGGACGTTATTGCTTGTGGTCTTTTTTTCTGTCATGGTCTTTTCGGCTGTGGACTTTATGAGGTGGAAGGATTATAAAAGCCAACGCTAAATCACTCTATTACCAAAACATTTATAACCTTTATAGTGTGCAAATAATACCATCAGGTTAGTGGCTACTATGGAACGTACTACAACTAATCGAGGTAAACAACGTGTACTCTATAAAGGCTACTCTTATAACTATAGACGACAAAATGTAAAGGAATAATATTCTGGCGATGCTCAAAACAAAAGTCAAAAAAATATCGTGGCGATATGAAAAGTAACAAGTAGTTCCGTGAAGAACTCTACAGCCTATTTTCATATATCCTACTCATGTTAATTGCCTCTATCAACATACAAAATTTCAGTTTGAAGGTTGTAATAGATTCGTAGATATTGAGAACCGTCTAAATATTTCAGATGGTCCCCGGGTTAGATTTTTATTTTTGTACAATTACATTAAGATAATTGTGTACGTGTGGTATTCAAAATTCAATCGCATGATTAGAACACAAGAAGTAAAATCGAGATTTTAAAATTTCGCACAGCTGCCATCTTGTGATTATGCAAACAATTGAAATAAATTAGATGCCAGTGGATTAGCATTTGTATAAGCATTTAACGTGCAACCATGACGAATAGAAATAAACAATGTCATCACTCCGCTCCTTAAGCATTGTAGTTCATGGTCCAGCCAGTGTATGGCGCGGAAGTCGCGTCGAACCATAAGTACGTGTGACAAGTAGTCCACGAGATGCGCGAGAAGTCAGATTATGCGAGGGAATTTGTTTCTTTGTAATAGTTTACGAATATCTGTGCAGTGCTTTGTGAGTGCAAACAACTAAATTTTCTGCTGTTTCTGAAAAATATCGTATTGTTTCGTTCCTGGATGTAAATCGGGTTACGGAAGAAAATCTGATGGTAGACATTTTTTCACACCACCAAAAGAAACAAATCGGTTTGCGAAATAGGCAGAGTTATTCCGCGGAAAGGTAAGAAATTGTCGATCAAAAGTAGAGTCTGTGACGTGCGTTTTTTCGGAAGATTTAATTATTATAAAGGCGGACTGTTTCGTAGTGAACTGTCAGAACGTGGAACCTCCTCGCGTGAAAAGGAAATTAAAACCAGGAATAGTACCTTACATTTTTTCAAAATTTACCGAAATATCTATGCACTCTGTTAAAATCACGAATGCGCCCAGTAGGATACGGAATGAAGGCAGCCTTCCATGGTCACTTGTTCTACTTCGTGCCATCCTTACTTAAAACGAAAAAAGTAATCCGTCTTAATAACAATAGGCCTAAAATAATAATAGTTGTTGATTTTTAGGGAATTTGCGGCATTGTGGTCACGTAGCCCCGTGTGTTTGGGTGTGTGTAGAATTTGTCTGACAACCAGTTCATTGTGATGTCTGTAGTAGTGTGTGTATTCGGAATTGAGGTAGGATTTGGGTAGGAAGAGGCCCTGGCCTTCAGTTAGGTACCATCCCGGTATTTGCCTGGAGTAGAAGTGGGAAACCACGGAAAACCACTTCCAGGATAGCTGAGGTAGGAATCAAACGCGCCTCTTATCAGTTTAACCTCACGAGGCTGAGTGAACACCGTTCCAGCCCTCAGACCAGAATTACATTTCTTTGCTGAGCTGGGAATCGACCCGGGCTTCCGCGGTGATAGCCAAGAATGAGACGGACATATTATAATAATAATGGCCAACCTGCCAAAAAAAGAAACTGCCATCCAATTCTTCGCTTCCGTTACCGTCCTCCTAATCAAAATCATGGTCAGTATCCGAGTCTTCGGATATTGTTTCAACGTTGTCTTCAGTATCAGTCACAAATTCCTTTGAAATTACTGATTCATGAACTAGCGATTCGTTATCTTTTAGCAGAAGGCGACACACTTACTCGTGTAGAGTTACTTTTAGGCTCGTCATTTGACAACTCCAGGAACATGGTTACTAGGTATGGTGTATGATGTCCCGAGACGATAAGATTATAACTTGAACTGTTGGCTTGATATTACAACTAAAACGAACCACGGAACTGTCAGACCAATGCGCGACTAACGGAAGGTTTCAAAAGATAGTTCTACATGAGGACTGAGAATATTAATAAATTCTTTTTCACGGTAACTTATTATTCATAAGTCTAAACAAATAATTTGTTATAATCGGCGTAACCGCAGCCTTCGTAAAGAGGGTTACGTAGCCCAGCGCGTATCCCATATTTGAACAGCTGACTGCGGCTGACTGTGTAGCGTTGGGGGTCTGCGCCGCTAGCGCTAGCCAACAGCGGGGCGCGCTTGAACTCGGTCAGTGAAAACACTATGTATTCTATTCGTCATGGTGCAACGTTTCACTATACTCGGATAGTTAATTCGCGAGAAATGTCCATTTAAATATTTATAATTCACGTCGTCGCCATGTGGGATTAGTGCTCACCAGGGTACTGAAAGTCCTATAGGTGAACATATGTTCATAGCCTCTATGAACATAAAAAAAATCAGTTTGATTGCTGTAAAAGATCCATAGATATTGAGAACCGTCTAAATATTTCGGATGTTCGCCATTTTGGATTGTTATATGTATAGGCCATAGAATTATGTACCATTCAAGGACAATTATTGCCTAGGTTCATTATTCAAACTTTCACTTCGTTCGCATGATTACGACACAAGAAATAAAAACGTAATTTTAAATTTTCTCACAGCCGCCATCTTACGGTTTTGTAAACAATTGAACTAAATTAGATGCCAGTGCATTACAATATGTAAAATCATTTACTGTACCACATTTCACTGCGTTCAGAGAGTTAAATCACGAGAAAAGTCTATTAAAATATTTCAAATTCGCTTGGCCGCCATGTTTGTTTTGTACTTTACAGGTTTATGAAAGCTACAAAGATAAACTTGTATCAGTACCCTTTATCACCGTACAAAATGTCAAGGTGATACCTGTAATAGTTTCGGAGATATAGAATGTCAGTGAAATATCTCGCCAAACCGCCATTTTGAGGTTATGTACACAATTGAACTAAATTAGACTCCAGTACATTACAATGTGTATTAACATTTGCTGTACCAAGCTTCATTACGTTTGGATAGTTAAATCGCGAGAAAAGTCTATTTAAATGTCTCAAATTCGCTTGGCCGCCATGTTGGTTTTGTAGTCACCAGGTTTTTGAAAGTCTCATAGGTGAACGTCTAGTAGTGCTTTTATCACCGTACACAATTTCAGGGCGATATCGGTAATAGTTTCGGAGATATTGAATGCTGGTGAAATATTTCGCACAGCCGCCATGTTGGATTGGTGAGACACAATAAAATTTGAAGGGCACGATCGGGGTTGGCCAGAATAGTGTTATGATCTTACCGAGTTTCATTGTAATCGTTCCAGCCGTTTAGAAGTTATTAGGGGGGACACACACACACACGCACACACATACGGACGAAAGGTGATCTCATAAGCCTTTTTTTTTTTTTTCATAAAATGAAAATAAGCTAAAAATGGTGACGTTTTAAGTGTGAGTAATCATCAATGTAGTGCTCCAAACAAAACACTATTTGTTTTGACAAGCAATCATCACAATGCTAACAATTTAGTACAAGGAAAAGATGATGTTTCTCAAGATAGCGCATTGTTTATTGAGCAACGTTTAACCCCTCTACTAAAAGTTATGTTTAATCCATCTTCCAAGACTCAAGAGCCATCAACATCACAGAGTATGCAAGAGGTAGTGTTGTAGTTGTTGTTTTAAGGGGCTGAACTACGAGGTCATCTGCCCTTACATGCAAGAGGTAGTATTGCAAGATGATCAAAAAGGGCTGGATGGTAATAAAGAAAAGAGAGTTGTATTTTGTATGTTAATATTGTAAAAGTACTTACATTAAATAAATAAAAATATTGTAAGGGTATTGTCTTTTTTTTTCTTAATTGATATCCTCATGTCCCACTAACTCATTCATAAATAATCATTTAAAAAGCCCGTCCTCTTACAAAAGCCGCAAGTGTACATGCATACAAAAAATACTACTATTTCACCCCCCGGTTAGGGGTAGTTTTTATTTTGGGGTGGAAATAATTTTTTTATAGGAAAATTAGCCCAGCTCGTATGCCAAATCCCACCATGGATTCGGGAAATAGCAAAATAAGTGTAGTTAGGCCCTTTTGACAAAAAATAAAAATAAAAAACGCTGCGATCCAGCTAGCAGTACGTCTTACACACTTCCGTCCCATTTTTCAAAATCACTCCCACAAACAAATCAGGCAACCGAACGGAAAGATGTTACACATAATAAAATACTGACACCATCTTGTTTTTAGCAAATAAATTAACATGAGATGTCTCTACACTAAGCTTTGTATAAGAGTCGCTGTTCTTAGCATCACTGATCTCGGGTGATAAGATCACTAGAAAATTATTGTAAAATATTTCAAAATCACTTGTCCACCATGTTGTTTTGTGAGTTACGTTATTAAGAACCACTTAAGTTAATTATACGCTAAATCAATACTAACAGAAACACACTTAAATGTCTACAATTTATAGATCATTTGAAGTGTACATTGTAGACATTTAAGTGTGTTTTTGTTAGTATTGATTTGGCGTAAAATTAACTTAAGTGTTTCTTAGTTATTCTGTCAATACGGATCCAAACAATTTGCTATTATGGCAAATATTTTTGCTTAGTTACGTTGTTACCACTCCTGACCTCGTAGTTCCGCCCCTTAAAACAACAATAATTAACTAACCACTCCTGAACGTCATCGACAATGTCTAGCAGGGAGTTGTTATCGCAATAAGATTTCCCCAATCGACAAGGGCTGTATTTGTATTGTAGCGTGTCACTGATCACTTAACCGAGGTTAGATTGTGGACTGATAATTATATATTCCACCAGAATTTATACTTTTCTAGTTATTGTATCAGATCAACGTAGAACGAAAGGGAAAATAGATCAGATTTACGAGTATAAGCACGCAATTGAATACACAATGCGGTCTACTGCGTACTTCTACATTAGTGAGCGAGAGACAGCAAAAGAAGTCCTACGTTCTGGGGGTGTTCAAGAGGGCCTGCGATAGTGTGAGTATAAAATACAGGCTAATAATTATAATGATAATAAACAGTAAGGATACATCTGACAAATGCCGACTGTGCAATAGATCTACTGAATCGATCCAGCACATCACGAGAGGAAGCCAAACGCTTGCTCCAAAAGAATACTTGGAGCGGTATAACAACGTAGCGAAAATAGTCCATCAAGCTTTTGCGCGGCGATACGGTTTTGTTGAGAAGGAAGTCCTATCTTCCTCTTCTTTCAAATAACCCATTTGGAGAGTACGATGAATAAAGCTATTGTCCATTGTATTCAATTTCCTTTTTTTCCAAATTTGTTTCATCCTTCGAGAGCGTCCATCTTTCTCCTCTTGAGCCCACTTTCTGCGAGTTGTTTGTTTCTTTCTTCCTTTCTTGAAATTCTTCCCTTTGATTAGCTTCTCTGAAGAGTGATCTTTTCGTTATTGTGTATGTCTGAATTCTGGCGTTTGTCAAATCCCCGTCAATTTCAATGAACCATGTGGGTTTGGATTTGTAACTAGTCAGTAAGTTGAAGTTCTGTTTAGTTAGTCTACTATTTTCATTCTATAAATGTGCCCTAAAAACTGTAATCTTCCCTTTCTCATTACATCAGTTAATTTTTCACATTTCAAATATAACTCTCAATTTGGTCGTAACCTATATTCTGCGTTATTATTTCGTTTAGCTAATTCGTCGTTCAGTCTTCTCTAATTTGTCTAAATCACCAAATCTTGTTGATGTAAGTGTTTCTGCCGCATTCAGAGTTTCAGGTCTGACCATTGTTTGATAGTGCTTTTATTTAGTGTTCTAGGATAAGTTTTTTTTATTATATATATCTTTTGTCATATGAAAACACCCTTGTAATTTATGTATACGCGTTTCTATTGGAAGTCCTATATTATAAATGCAGACCTGATCAGTTTCTGAACAATGACAAAGTAAAGATCTTACGGGATTCCACTATAATAAATTAATAACTGATCGTTTTGTGGACGCCAGCAGACCAGACCTTGTGATATTCAATAAGGAAGCTGTTACACTCGATGGAGACGTACAGAATACGGTGGTTGAGAAAAGGCGCGAATTCCAGCCACTGGCTGCTGAGCTCAGTCGCATGTAATTACGGTAATGAACGTTTCGCTCTTAAGTGCTAAGCATTTTTAAGGCAGCGTGCAGATATATATAACAATAAATACAAATTTTGTAACTATATGTGGCAAATTGTACAGGGTCATCGAAAAATAATGCCAACATTTAAAAAAATTATAGCACCGAAACCCTTTATGTTAAACGTGTAATTCTTTCACTGAACGCCAGCTGGTTAAAGTAAGTTTTGTTTTGGAGGGGACGTGACCTTGCTATGCGCACACTAGATGCGCAGTAGCCAAGGTAGACCGGGGGCGCGCGTGCCAATGACTGCACCGCCCGACAAACTGCACCTGATTACAAAGCTGTCATTCGATGGTTTAATCAGTTTAAGGAAACAGGGACTGTAGAAAAAAAATCTAGGCCAGGCCGACCACCAACATCAGCATTGAACGCACGCTTTCCCAATGGCTGGATTGGTACGGGCAATCATTTCAGGAGTAAATGTCAAGATTGCAGCAGAAATTCGCTCCCGCAGGTGCTCCAAATCCCGATTTTTTTCTGCAAACACAATGTTTTTAATGTACCCGCTGAAAAAAATCCAAATGGGTGAGGTCAGGAATTCATTGGCGCGCGCGCCCCCGGCCAACCTTGGCTACTGCGCATCTAGTGTGTGCAAAGCAAGGTCACGTCCCCTCCAAAACAAAACTTACTTTAACCAGCTAGCGTTCAGTGAAAGAATTACACGTTTAACATAAAGGGTTTCGGTGCTATCATTTTTTAAATGTTGGCATTATTTTTCGATGGCCCTGTATATCAATGCATTCACGAAAAATTAGAGAATAAGATAATAATAGTTTTTTTTTTACTTACAAGTATCCAGTAGAAGTATAATGGATGATTAGTCAGATTTTTAAACAAATCAAAAGAAATTCCAATTTTAATGAGTTTGGTGACAAGCACTACAGTATCTGAAATAAAAATCGAAGATATACAAAATGTGCGAAATTTCATTACAATCGCAATCATATATTGTAATAAAAACTTTGATGAATAATGAATAGTTAAAAAATCACAGGAGAAAAGTATAACCATATCACATTTCACAGAATTTCAATCACATATACGTAGCCTACCAGATCGAGCATTTCATTTCCCTCCGGGACTATTCGTAAACTCGATTGTTATATATATTTCACGATTTGTTACAACGATAGTCTCATTGTGAGACGATAGCACTTCATCGGGGCTCCGAATCGTCTCGTAGTAAGACTATAGCACATCGAGGGATACAGGAAGTTTCCGTCATCCCATTTGTTAGCCTTTTCTCATTTATGAAAACATAGGCTTATGAGATCACCTTTTGCCCGTGTGTCTGTGTGTGCGTGCGTGTGTGTGATTGTATGTGTCCCCCCTTATACCGTCTAAACGGCTGGAGCGATTTCAATGAAACTATTACCGATATCACCCTGGAATTTTGTACCTTGATAAAGAAACTACTAGAAGTTCACATATGTGACTTTTGAAAACCAGTTAACTACAAAACCAACATAGCGGCCAAGCGAAGTTGCGACTTTTAAATAGACGTTTCTCGCGATTTTACTAACCAAACGCAATGAAACTTGGAACAGTATATGTTTATACACATTGCAATGCACCGACATCCAACTTCGTTCAATTGTTTACATAACCTCAAGATGTCGGCTGTGCGAATTTTAAAATTAAGATTTTTATCTTGTATCGTAATCATGCGATCGAAGTGAAAGTTTGCATAATGAACCTACGCAATAATTTTCCTTTAATGGTACATGGCTCTATGGCCTATACATATAACAATCCAACATGGCTCAAGCAGCCATAACCTCCCTATGAAGGCTTCCAGAAAGATGGTATATTGGCTTCAACGGCCGGTGAATTAAAACTCAGCAATTCTTCTAGGTTTGTGCCTTGTCTTTTAGTTCTCGCAGTCAAGGAGTGCAGTTGCACTCTATATAAAGGGAGGTAACGCGCAGTTCGTTACTCCTGTGGGGGTCCGGGCGGGGACACCAAGATCCCGCCGATGAGCCAGCTTGGTGTCCTAGGCGAAACCCCACACAAGACACGGCACAAACCTAGAAGAATTGCTGAGTATCACTTATAGGACTTTCAATAACCTGGTGATCACAAATCCAACATGGCGGCGACGCGAAGTATAAATATTCACATGGCCGTTTCTCGCAATTTAACCATCCAAGTGCAGTGATACTTGGTACAGTAAATCCTTATACAAATGTTAATCCACTGGCATCTAATTTTCTTCAATTGTTTCCATAACTACAAGATGGCAGCTTTGCGAAATTTTTAAAATCTCGTTTTTACTTCTTGTGTCCTAATCATGCGATTGAAGTGTGAATGCTACACGTACACAATAATCTGCATGTAACAGTACATAACTCTAAGACCTACATATATATAAATCCAACATGGCGACCATCCGCAATATTTATTCGGTTCTCAATATCTACGAATATATTAGAGCAATCAAACTGAAATTGTGTATGTTGATAGAGGCAATTAACATAAGTAGGATATATGAAAATAGGCTGTATAGTTCTTCACCGAACTACTTGTTGTCTCTGTGAATGGTTTAGTCCCGAAGGACTGGGATAATGCAAAGGAGAGGAACCATAAGCAGTTAATGCGAAAAGCTTCCCCCCTTGGTACTGTAAGCATCTCTTCAGTGACTTGCTCTGAACATCTTGAGATCCAGTACCTTGGGCTCGCAAGGAGTCCGACGGGGATGGTTTTGTATTTCTATGTAAATTTTATATATAATTTATTTCCTATTCATCGTATGGCTTTTAGTGCCGGGAGTGTTCGAGGACATGTTCAGCTCGCCAGAGGCTGTAGCTGCTTCATGTGGACATCCGTAGGGTGAGCTACAAGTTCCGTTCAATTTCAAGTAGTTCCAACTTTCGCTACCAGATGTCAATGATACCTACTGGAGAACGTTGAAACTTTGATAGAGCGTTCCAACGAAATCTAACCTATGATTTAGCTGCACACAAGTTCAGTCTGTGGAAGGATCTTTTACATGCCATAAATCTATGACATGGGACCGCCGGCTTTACATCCCCCCTGAAGGAAGGCATGCTGAAGGATTTTAACGCTCTTAAAAATCCAACGACTTCGGCCGGGTTTGAACCCGCTATCTTGCACACAGCAGTTCAGCATGCTACCAACTACGTCACCGAAGCCGTTTTCATATATAATAATAACTAGCAACCCGACCCGGCTTCGCCCGGGACAATGAATTACGTGATAAGCGCTTTTATTTCTCCAGTGTCAATGAACAACGACCAATATCCGTTTTACGTCTCGGCATGATGGGTTAAAATCACTGACTGGACTATTATGTATATTATCAAGGAAATGCATGTGCAACAAATTCTTGTCAGACGTAATTTAAGAATGGCGACGTGCATGAAACACAAATCCCCCTTTAGTCCAATCTTAACTTGACTGTGAATTTTGCGGAACGAAAAGTTCACAGGCGAAATGAAGAAAACCCGAGTTGCACTTCCAGGGAAACTCCAAACACAACCACCCTTCTCAGAAGTCTTAACTCAACACGACTCAACGGTTTGCTGCTGGCTGTACCTGGGGCAATAGGTTCGCCCGCTAGCTAGCCTGTATCAAGGATGATAGAATCGCCCTTAGATAGCTCGTAAACTGTTGCCTCAGTATTTGAATGGACATGGTTGGAAGAAATTAAAACGTAAAATCACTCATAGTGGGCGATGTATTGAAGATAGACATATGCTCTCGCGGACTTTTTTGTAGAACTTTTCATGCTGAACAATTCTTACACTCATAGTATTTATATATTTTTAACAGTTTGCCCAGCGTAAGCTTACGAAGCACTCGGACGCCAGGTTTTTTTTTTACTTTTCCACCGAAATCGTTACTGCTCGGCTTCTTTTGATCATAAATAAATTATTTTCTACAGAAATCATCCTCGAGATATCCTTTACAGAATGATGAAAACCGCATGAAAATCCATCCAGTGGTTCTCGAGTTTACCCGTAACAAACACAAATCGGGGACTTTGTTTTATACTAAGTAGAGATATATTTTCAGTCAGTCGGTATTCTAATGATTATTGTTGAGGTTTCACAGGGATATCGCCAGATTAATCTATGTTGTGTCTTAACCCGGGCCGTTGATCAGTGGAATTCTCTCCATTTTAAACTTAAGTAGTTACAATGATGTCGACATCGTGCATGATCAGCCTCCTGCTCTGGGATCCTGGTCGTCAGGGTTATGTAGGCTATAACATGACCGAATCACCCCAATTGGGCTCCGTCTAAGGTTGATGTTATGGATAGACCACGAACCATATTCCATAACTTCCGGTGCGGTCTCTGCGTGTCTTTAGTTCGACACTCCGCAGGTAGCTCATTTGTACCACTGTTTGTACCCTCGGTGCCTAATGTCCATGATACAGATCTTCATTTGAGTGTCTGCACATGGGTTGATTAGTACACTGACAGCTTGATCTTTCTTGGTGATGAAGGAGTGACACAGTGAGTAGCAGGGACATCCAGCTGAGTTCAGGCCTGGTGACAGGATTCTCGGACCCTGTGCAACTGAGTGGTGCAGGCCCCTAAATCCCGGTACCCCCTCACTTAATTTAGACCAGAATATTTGAATATTTAGTAAATGACCCGAGAATATTTTAGTCTTCTCGGAATATATTTGGAGAGCATTGTCATATTGTTACGGCTCTGAGTTTGTGTTGTCGCTCGCCGCATGAGTCACAGCTCCCACGGGCTGTGTGTGCTTTGCCTCAGTGTATTACGTGTGCGTTACGCAACGGGCTGCGAAGTGAAAGGGATGGTCCAGAATATTCGTGACCCCGCCAGTGAAGGAAATGTCGAGAAGCCGTGTGTCCTGGACGATTCTAGAATTCATTGAGTCACCAGCCTGCTATATAAGCGGCTTCAACAGTAAGGGGCCGAGCTTTTTCTGTGGGTGTGTGTTTCTGAGAATGTGCGTGTTTTCCTGAGCGACAGAAGTGTGGTGACGAAGTGCCGTGCGAGTTACGAAATCCAGTGACATTGTTTCTCCCAGCTTGTGAACAGCCTGCAGCAAGTGATCGTAAGTAACTGTAGTCGGTGTATATAAGGGAGAGGAGCAGGTAGTTTCTGTCAAGGCCACCGTACACATTCGGACGGATTAACTTCTGTGGTCTGTTGACAAGTGAATGGGCCAAGAGCGCTCAAGGAAGAGACTTGAGGAAACTTGACTAAGGTTCCAATTGCTTGTATTTGCTGATGAGTAGTGTAATTTTCTGGCCACAATAAAGTTAATTCTTTCTTTAAAGAAACAATCTGTGTTGTGCTTCAACCCACCGAAATCCAGTTAACAAAAGTGCCACTAGGGGGGTGGCACGTAACAATATATTAATGATTCTTTTTTAATATTTCACAAAATGTTTGCCTGTTAGGGTCCGGTGTATTCATTAATTTGTTATTAAAATACAATTATATAAACAAGAACGAAAAAATCTTAGGAAAAACCATGGCGCTGTTTTACGTAATGGAATTTGGGTCAGGAGACCAACAAAGGAACTTTATTTAAATACAGACACCACTATAGATAAATTTAGGAAGAGACGTCTGCAGTTCTATGGACACATAGCCTTTATAGGATGGATGAGAACAGGCTCACTAAGAATATTTTCAATATCGTGAATGCAAGTATTATATATTAAAGACCAGTTGGATAAAGGAAGTACGTGAAGACATAGAATTACTTAAAATCTCTGAAGACGACGTTAAGGACAGAGAACAATTCAGAAATAAAATCAGAAACACGAAAATTGTACAAGTCTCTAGGAAGGACACGTCAGGGAAAATATGGACAGAGGAAAGGAAGAAAAGCACAGTGAACTAATGAAGAGGTTTTGGGAAGAAAAGAAGAGAGGAAAAGGAAGTGAAGCTGTGGTTGGCTCAAGTTCTCACGCTCTCCTGAAGGAGAATTATCGGAAATAGCTTGCCACGGTGGGTGAGTGGTTAACATGTCGGTCTACTAACCCCAAGATTGCAAGTTCGCTCCTGACCATGGTAAGTGATTTTTGAAAGGCGGCAAAAATACGACACGCATGTCATACAACGTTGGCATGTCAAAGAACTCATTTGAATTCAGTAGGCTGTGTTCATAATGGCAAAATTAATCTCGGGAGTTTCCGCCAACACAAAGCTCCTCATTTCTCTACTAGAAAGCGCTATAGTGTTCAAGGAGCTTAGATATCTAACCTCCTTGACTTTCAGTGATTCAAGGAACAACGAAATTCGACATGCAAGCTACCCTCTGGGCGTCAATTAACAAAGTTTGCACCCTGCACCCGAGGCCATACGATATTATTATTATTATTATTATTATTATTATTATTATCATAGGAAATAATAATAATATATTACATAAATTAAATAAAGACAATATAAAACCTTTAATACAATAATCCACGTGTAACACATTTCCACCTAACGATCTCAAGATTTTATAGCATATGCCTTCATTTTGTGCTACGTTGAGTTTTGAGATTTAAGTACAAGGTGGTGACGCTGGGAGTGCGACACCAATACACCACGCTCGCTCTATTGCCCGCGCCACTAGCCTCAATGACAACAACAACAACAACAACAACGCTAACGCTCTGCTGCACACCGACACACGTCCTACCTTCATTTGTTTTTTCACTTTACAAAACTTTGTATTGTTATTGGAATTTACATTTATTTAAACTTTGGTAGGTTGGTTCCTCAGTTTATGGGCTGCGACAACGCGGTCATGTAGCCCCGTGTACTTTGGGTGTGTGTAGAATCTGTCTGATAACCAGTGTTAATTGTGATGGCTGTATTAGTGTGCGCTATCTGTTTTCAATTCAAGTAAGGACGGCAGACATTGAATTTTTTCAAGTAGTTCCTATTTTTTCCGCCAAACGCCACCGTCAACGACTACTAGTTCAGGACTTGGTCACCAGATGCCATCGCAGTGTGCTCCTGGCGACGAACGTCGGAACCTAAGAGCGTTTGTCAAATGTTTAACCTATAATTTAGCTTAACACAGTTGTAATTAGTGGAAGGTTCTTTAACATGCCATAAATCTATGACATGGGACCGGCGGCTTTACTTCCCCTCCGAAGGAAGGCATACTGAGGGATTTTTAACGGTACTTCTGCCGGGTTTGAACCTGCAATCTCGGGCATAGAAGGTCAGCATGCTATTATTTAAACTTTAAATTAAGTTTTATGGGCACCAGCCTCTGGATATCCCCCCACCTCTCTCCCTGGCTGAGGTTGTTAAGTTCATCTTTGGATACCGTGGCTCTTATTGGCATCGCGCCAGGAGATGGGAGTTCAACACGCTGCGACGGGGTGCAGTACGCATGCGCACCGCCTATTCCAAACCTAAATATATCGGTTTCCCGATTGCCAATGGTTGTTATCTCCGCAGACGGCACGCAGCCTAATAGTAAGATAACCAAACATAAAATATTTGTTGTTTTTTGCTTTTTGTTTCCGACTTTGGCCAACTGTGGACCGCATGGAACCTAAGACTTTGTGGTCAATTTTTTCTTCTTTTCTTCCCAGAACCTCTTCATTCTTTCACTTCTAATCTTCCTCTTATTATCAAATTTGGCCTGTGTTGTGGTGTTTTTTCAACGTCTTCATATTGTCAACTCGGCTTCGAAACGTTTTCCTATCGTGGCATCCTCTTGTAAATTGTAAGTAATCTCAATCCGTATTTGTAAACTGTGTTACGAGGAGCAAATATCATCTGTGTTCCACCTTAAAACAACGAACATCAACATCGTCAATCTGCAGGACAATCTGAACATGTGGAGTGAGGATGAGCTGGTAAGACAGACAAGTCAAAAGTGATTGATGTGGCAGGACAGAGAAGAGTCCTGAACACCAATATCAATGGCAAATAAATGTAACGTGTACAAATATATAACTACCAGTACCTATGATAACTAAATTCGGCAAAATCTTTCAAGTGAACCCATTTAAATATTTAGGAGAAATTATTCAGCCCTCTGGTTCAAACCGCGAAGAAAACAAGAAGTTCCGTGACGAACTAAACAGCCTACTTTTCTTAAAATTTATGATTCATGCCAATCTATTTAGAAAAATAGCGAAATTAAGTTGATAATATCGAAATTTCTAATTATTTCGAAATAAACCGGTAGACTAATAGAGCACTACAGTTGGCAGCCCTGGTGACTGAATATATTGTTAGTTCCATCTCTTAAGGTACAGAATACAATATTTGGTTGAAGTCCAATGGATAGCATGGACGCTACATGCAGTTAGAGATTGGATCTATCAGCGCACATAAAATCATGTTGGCAACAATGGGATGCATGCGTTGGTCAGAAATAATCTGAAATATTATGATCTCTTGTTGTGCTAATTTTGGATGAAATCCATTTTTTAGTATAGAAGTTACATGTATTTTAAAATTGGACCTATCAGCAGGCTTAGAGTCATATTGGCAGCACTGACGTATATTAGTTTCTCCTAATTAATCTAGAATGTTAGGTACTATATGTGTGCAAATTTTAAAGCAGTTGGCTTACATATTTTCTGATCTATTAATGTTTGGGTAAAAAAATAGAGACAGCCATTATTAACAATTGGCAGCCCTGGTTGCTCTTAGGAATAATTATAGTCATATCTGTTATGGTACACATAGCACATACGACATTTGGTTGAAATCCAATCGATAGTATAGAAGTTTAAATTTGGTCCTATCAGCAGGCTTAGAATCATATTGGTAGCACTGACGTACATACGTTACTCCAAATTAATGTAGAATGTCAGGTACTATACGTGTGCATAGATTAAAGCTGTCGGCTTGCATACTTTCATATATATTGGTATTTGGATAAGAGAATAGAGATAACATTTATTGACAATTGGCAGCCCTGGTGGCTATTAAGAATACGCTCAGTCATATCTGTCTATGTACGCATATTCCATACAAAATTTGGTTGAAATCCAATTGCGAGTTTAGAAGTTATATGCATTAAAAAATGGGACCTATCAGTAGGCTTAGAATCATTTTGGCAACACTGCCATGTATGGCCTCCTGAAAATTACACTGAAGTATTATTATCTTTATGTGTGCCAATTTTGGAATCGTTCCCAGGGATACATTCTAAGATATCCAACATGGACCTCAAATTTCAATTGCGATTTTTCAGCAGTTGGTAGCACTGACATCATTTCAAGTGTGACATTGAGATGTCCCGGTATAGATCTTTACTCATACCAAATTTGGTTTCGATTGCTGCAGCCATTTTGGAGTTGATATGGGGGGACACACACACACAGACAGACAGACAGACAGACAGAAGGACAGACAGACATTTTCCCGAATCGATCTCATAAGTCTACTTTTCCCTCATTTTTGCAAAATGTGAAAAGTAGGCTAAAAATAATCTAAAGTAAATTTCCTACAAAAATGTCCCCTACTTTACGTGTGCATAGATTAAAGCTGTCGGCTTGCATACTTTCATATATATTGGTATTTGGATAAGAGAATAGAGAGAACATTTATTGACAGTTGGCAGCCCGTGAACCGTTACGATGCTACGACCATTCAAAGTGGAGCCCTTTTTGATTCTTGCGGAAAAGCTATGGAAATGATATGCCATATTAACGTTTCTACAAGTTTTAATAATTGTCAGCATTCCAGCTGCACAAGCTGTTAACTTGTTACAAGTACAACAGTTTTTCAATGTAAACAGCTGTGGCAAAGTAGGCCTACCTACCATTAGTATCATTTTGCAATATTGAGTTTTCGACTACAGAACAGCATGTGGATGCACGGTGTGCACGGATCTCGCGGGATGATGCGGACTTGAGAAAATTTGTTGGATGGTTATCAACTCACGATCCCTTTCCTCGTGGACAACACGTTGTTTCGTTAAGCACAGGAGTTGTCGGGGATGGACAAATCACTTGTCATATGGCCTATGAAATTGGAATAGCAGCACAAAAAGGCATAACCGGCAACAATTTTCACGATGTGAAGTTCCTTAGAAAAAATCGCGTGATGCCTCTCCGCGTGGTAAATTCGAGAATAACAAGAAGTTCCGTGACGAACTAAAGAGCCTACTTTTCTTAAAATTTAAGATTCATGCCAATGATTAATCGATATGGATCTATCTAGAATAATGACGAAATTAAGTTGGTAATATCGAAATTTCTAATTAGTTCGAAATACTGTATACCTGGCATAATGTAGCCTAATAGAGCACTACAGTTGGCAGCCCTGGTGACTGAATATATTCTTAGTTCCATCTCTTAAGGTACAGAATACAAAATTTGGTTGGAGTCCAATGAATAGCATGGACGTTACATGCAGTTAAACATTGGATCTAACAGCGCGCGTAAAATCATGTTGGCAACAGTGTCATGCATGTATTGGTCAGAAATAATCTGAAATAATATGATCTTTTGTTGTGCCAATTTTGAATGAAATCCTTTAGTTAGTATAGAAGTTACATGCATTTTAAAATTGGACTTATCAGCAGGCTTAGAATCATGTTGGCAGCACTGACGTATATTAGTTACTCCAAAGTAATCTAGAATGCCAGGTACTATACGTGTGCAAAGTTTAGAGCTATTGGCTTGCATTCTTTCTGATATATTGATATTAGGGTTAAAAAAATAGAGACAGCATTTATTAACAGTTGGCAGCCCTGGTTGCTCTTACGAATACGCATAGTCATAGCTGTTATGGTACACATAGCACATACGAAATTTGGTTGAAATCCAAATGATAGTATGGAAGTTACATGTATTTAAAGTTGGACCTCTCAGTAGGCTTAGAATCATGTTGGTAGCACTGATGTATATAAGTTACTCCAAATTAATATAGAATGTCATTTACTATACGTGTGCAAATTTTAAAGCTGTCGACTTGCAGACTTTCTCATATATATTGGTATTTGGATAAAAGAAATTAAGAGCATTTTTTTAACAGTTGGCAGCACTGGTGGTCCATAAGAATACGTTCAGTCATATCTGGTTATGTACTGTGCCCGATAATCTGGATTTGGATTGGGTGGCCCGACACACACGTCAACCCTCACCCAGAAATCGGTACAACTCGAAAAGAAAAAAAAATCTTGAATGTCCGAATCAATTTTGGCCTTAAAAAACTATGTCGGGAACGAGATTCAAGCAATCCCGGGGTCTTTATAATGATGGGTACAACTGGGGTAAAATCTCAAAATTGATCCGGTGGACACACAAGTATGACAACGAACAAGAATGACAAAAAACTCCGCTGTTAAAATAAATCTCATCCACCATTTATTACAGAACCACACCACTAAATACATAAAATCATACACAAAAGCCTACCTTCGCTCGGAGACTTCTCAAAATTACTCTTGATGTGCACATAAATAAATGACGCAGAAGCAAAATTCAAATTAATGAGGACAAAAATCTCCGGGCGTCCTAATCTTTGGATACAGAATAACTTACGGAGATCAGAGCTATATCACCTTAGTATTACAACCATTACTTCAAAATACTATGTCACCTCTCCGTTGAATAGTCCATAAATGAGCAGGTGCATAAATCTGAGAAAATATTCAAAGAAAAAAAATTGTTGCCTCAATCGATCTCCTTCTAACTAAATGTAATCACCAAAATAGGAAAAAATATTTTTATATATGGATGTCACTGGCGTTAAAGAATTTATTTTCAGACCTTTTATTCATGGATTAAATACTTTCATTATTATTTTCACTGGTTTTCGTTCAGCTGTACCTCACTCATAAAAATGACTGGTTGTTGGCTTTTACATTTATTACTTTACATTGTAACATCTTTATGATTCCAGATATTTATTTATTTATTTGTTAATCACTGCATGCTCTTCAAATATTTATAAACACACCATAAACATTTAAGTAGATGGCCTCTGCATATCTGTATTATTTTCAACTGACAAAATTGCCTCAAAATTTCATATACTTGAACCTATCACGTAACATTAATTATAATCATTTATTTTATTCACCTTGCTATAGCGAGAACCTTTAGTTTCATCATAACTTCGTATTAGGCAACCCATTCTATTTTATCAATGCAGTTTCATTATTTACACAACCTTGTATCAGTTACCTACCAAACGCATCTCATCATGTTAGCATGTGAAGGGAAACCTCAGTGACGTGTGAGTGTTTAGTATAAATATCATGATGTGCGCACAAAAAGTGGCCCCTTAAGTGTAAATGAATCCCCTGTAATTTAAGCCTGTTCAAACCATAAATTGTCATCCAGGTTGCACCAATTCAAAGAACACAGCGACATAACACGCTGAAAGAACCCTGTACTCAGATTATATTTTAAAGCATCCATATATTTATTTTTAAACCCTAAATATTACTGCATTAATCTCTCAAAAGAAGACTTAAAATTTACTATCCTAATAATCTTGTCATGATATCGCATTTTATCCTTTTGATTAACTTCTATTTCGATTTAAGCCCATATGTCCAAATATTAGTAACCACTTCCCATTAACCACTACTTAAGAATTAACATGGTTTTCAGTACCTTTCGACCACCTCAGTCTTGGTTCCGCTGACACGTTTCCTGGGGGTTTGGGTCCACGTTCTTCCCATTGAACATCCTCCCCTCTCGTCCTGGATCCAGCTCGCGACTCTCGGGGTGTCCGTGGTCCTGGCTCGCCTTCGTTTCCACGTCATCGTAACAGCTTCCACATTTCTAGACTTAGCTTGTCATCTCTTCGCTCGTAAAGTTCTTGACACAAAACTCGCACTGGTCTGTACTGATAGCCTTTATGTCCGTCCAATACATCGCTGCAATCTTCATGTCGAATATGCCAAGTAATATCAACTTATGGCCGTGATAATAACTCTATAACGGCACAGGTTATATCGTACGCATCTACACCAGCCTGCACTCATAAGAGATTACGTCCGTCCTTGGCCTTGAATAATACTGAGCCTTTCAGCTATGTCCCAAAAACTGTCGGAATACCGCACTGGTTCCAAGCGGCCACGGTACGACTGCTACTACACACTTGTTTGGAACTTCAGCGTGCGGCGACACAAAAATAAAGATGAACTTCGGCGTACGGCGACACAAAAGAAAGTGAACTTCGTTGCACGGTGATGCAAAATAAAGTGACCCGCTTCTCCGACGTGACCTTCCCACCTTGACTTTTCCTGGAGCTCATCAGTGCCCTCTACGCTTCTGGAACCTTCGCCTAGCCATGCTGTCGACTATGTCCATGACGTAAAAACATCAATCTCAGGTTACTTCCGCTTGCTTTCTTCCTCCGGCTATGCGACGTTGCCAGAGCACAGTACACATACAACATACGAAATTTGGTTGAATTCCAATTGATAGTGTAGAAGTTATATGCATTTAAATATTGGACCTATCAGTAGGCTTATAATCATTTTGGCAACACTGCCATGTATGGCCTTCTGGAAATTAAACTGCATTATTATTATCTATATGTGTGCCGATTTTGAAATAGCTCCCATTCATACCTTCCAAGATATCCAAAATGGAGCTCAAATTTCAATTGCGATTTTTTAGCAGTTGGTAGCACTGACATCATTTTCGAATAAGGCCGTGAGATATTCAGGTATAGATCTTTACTCCTACCAAATTTTATTTCTATTGCTCCAGCCGTTTAGGATTTGATAGGGGGGACACACACACAGCCAGACAGACAGACAGACAGAAGGACAGACAGACAGACAGACACACATTTTCCCGGATCGATCTCATAAGACTACTTTTTCCTCATTTTTGCAAAATGTGAAAAGTAGGCTAATAAAGGAAGAATTTCAGGATCACTTGGAACAGGTGTAATAAAAAAATCTATATCTCGAAAAGCAAAACTTAGTACTATAATACAGTAATCAAACCTGAAGCGTTATATGCATCGGAGACTTTTATCATTGGTGGTGCATCTTTAACCAAGGACATAGAGAAAGAAGAAATGAAAATTTTACGAAAAATGTTTGGGCCAGTTTGTATAGAGGGAATATGGAGGAAACATCATATTTCCGGTCACGGAGAGAGTCCGTCATTTTGTGTAGACTAAGGATAGGTCATACAAGATCCACCCACTCGTACCTAATGAGGAGGGAAGACCCCCACTTGGTACCTGTGGAGCCGTTTTCACTGTCGCCCACATTTTCACCGAGTGTATGGATCTTGCAGGCTTACGAAGAAACCTTGGTTTGTAGATGACACTCAAACTTATATTAGCCGACTAGCAGAAGTACCCATTCTTCGAACGCTCTTGGGTATCAATAACCAGACGATTTCGATTGAGCTACTGTTGCAATGGTTAGGGGCTTGGAACCTGTTTGTCGACCATGAAAAATGATTAGTTAAAATATGCTCTCAAACTGAATTTACCTAACGTGTTCTTCCTGACGTGAAATTGAAATTGAAAACCTCGTAGACGAATCGCAATACAAGTCACATACAATCTGACCCTAACCGTAGTGTCAAGTGCCCAACCACAGGATGACCCCTTTTATGAATTATACAGGCTTGTGGTACATGAATATTCAGGTTTTTTAGACTCCAATGGCCCAAAATCCTAAAAGCAGCAAAAAATAGTCTACTATTTCAAATCGGGAATTTTGTAAAATAATGTTGCTGTTTGGAGATATAATAAATCTTCTGTACGACATAACGCGCGTGTAGTCGTGTGAAAATATCTAGGGTACTCCTTGAATCCCTTAAGCGCATTGTTGAATTTTACTGTTTCAGTTGGTTCAGTGATAACCTTATAGCCATTTGCAAACCTTAAGAGAAATTCTAGAGTACCCCTTGACCCCTTAAGCGCCTTATATGTATTGATGAATACTTCAGCTTAATTTGGATCCGTTATAACCTTATAGCAGTTTGAGAACCTTCACAGTAATGTAATAAATGGAATTGCTTTGCGTCTTACAGAAATAGATGGACCTCTAAGATTCAGTTGCCATAGTTACCGGCATGCATTCTTTCATTAATTTATTAAGTGAAATTAGTTTTCTGGGAATATCTCAAAACTGTTGATTCTAGGGCCTTAAAATGTGGTTTTCGGCCCCCGAGTTTCGTCTCCCACTATGAGAGGCTGAAAATGAGCTTTGTCTCACCCTTCTAAGCCTATTTCAGCATGCATTTTAAGGGGGTAGGACCCCTTTTATGAGAGGTACGGAGAAGTGTTACATCAATGATTAGTGTCGTGCCTCTGGTGGATATCTGTATCAAATTTTACGTTGATCCACCCAGCCGTTCTCGAGTTATAAGGACACAAAAAATTGTCCACAGACAAACAAACAGACATACAGACAGACACACAGACAGACAGACAAAAAAAATATTTTTACGCGCATCCGTCATAAAACAGTCTGAAACGCGCAAATATCACAAATTTCCCTGGAAATTCAGAAAAAACAGACAAACTTTCATTTTTATATATATACAAGCTGACCCGGCAGACGTTGTCCTGCCAAACAAAGAAAATGTTGCAACTTTGTTCCTTGAAGTGCTTTTGGAAACTCAATATTTTTTTCAATTTCTGTTAACTGCCTCTAAACTATCGTGAATTGAATTAACTAATTTAGAAACATTCGTTGGAGCGTGCACAACAACTCTGAAAAGTTTCTTCGCAAACGGATAAATGGCATTTAACGCATACGGGATTTGGTTTAAATGATTCGTGCGCTGTCACTCATTTATTGAATCAACTCGTGCTCTACCAACTGTGAAATGGATTTACTAAGTTAGAAAGCTTCACGTAAGTGTACACAACAACTCATCCAAGTTTCATCGCAATCGATGAATAGTATATGAACGCATACAGGATTTTGTTGGAAAGCTTCGCGCGTCGTCACTCATTTGTTACATCTACTCGTGCGCTACCAATATTGTAAAATGGATTTACCAAGTTGAATACCTTCCCAGGCGTGTACACAACAACTCATCAAAGTTTCATCGGAATCGGATGAATGGCTTATGAACGCATAAGTGATTTTCTTTAAACGATTTGCGTGCCGTCACTCATTTGTTGAATCTACTCATGCGCTACCGGTTGTAAGAATAGATTTACTAAGCCTGAAACCTTCTCTGGCGTGTACTCAATGATTCACCAAGGTTTGATCGCAATCGGATGAATGATATATGACCGCATACGGGACATTGTGGAAACGATTCGCGCGCCGTCGCTCATTTGTTGAATCTACTCGTGCGCTACTTATTAAAAACTGGATTTACTGAGACAGAAACATTTCCTGGAGTGTACACAACAATTCACCAAAGTTTCATCGCAATCTGATAAATGGTATATGACCGCATACGATACTTTGTTGAAATGATTCGCGTGCCATCACACATTTGTTGAATCTACTCGTGCGCTACCTATTGTAGAATGGATTTATTAAGCCAGAAACCTTCCGTAGGGTGTACACATCTCATCCAAGTTTCATCGTAATCGGATGAATGGTATTTGAACGCATACGGGACGTTATTGAAACGCTTCGTGCGTCGTCGCTCATTTGTTGAATCTACTCGTGCGAAACCTCCTGTGAAATGTATTTACTAAGTTAGAAACCCTCACGTAAGTGTACACAACATCTCACCCAAGTTTCATTGCAATCGGATGAATGGTAGGCTATATGAACGCATACGGGACTTGGATTAAAAGTTCGCGCGTCGTTGCTCATTTGTTGAATCTACTCGTGAGCTACCTATTGTAAAATGGATTTACTAAGTTAGAAACCCTCACGTAAGTGTACACAACATCTCACCCAAGTTTCATCGCCATCGGACGAATGGTATTTGAACGCATACGGGACTTTGTTGAAACGCTTCGCACGTCGCCGCTCATTTTATGAATCTATTCGTGCGCAACCTCCTGTGAAATGGATTACTATGTTAGAAGCCTTCACTTAAGTGTACACAACAACTCATCAATGTTTCATCTCAATCTATGAATAGAATATAAACTTATACGGGATTTTGTTGAAACGCTTCGCGCGTCGTCACTCATTTTTTGAATCTAGTCGTGCGCTACCTAATGTGAAATTGATTTACTAAGCCAGAAGCCATTCCTGGAGTACACACAACATCTCACCCAAGTTTCATCGCTATCGGACGAATGGTATTTGAACGCATATGGGACCTTTTTGAAACGCTTCGCGCGTCGTCGCTCATTTGTTGAATCTATTCGAGCGCTATCTATTATAAAATGGATTTACTAAGCCAAACACCTTCCCTGGAGCTCACTCAACATATCACCCAAGTTTCATGGCAATCGGATGAATGGTATATGAACGCATACGGGACTTTGAAACGCTCTAACGTGCAGAGACAAACAGTAGAATTCGACATCACTGCCACCTTTGGTATAAAACACAACTTTTCGCCACGGGCAGAGTGTATGTAATGGCGGTAGTTGCACAGGTTGCGACCAGGTGGCTCTAACGTGCAGAGACAAACCGTCCAAAGACATCAGCTTTCACGAAGGCCAAGGCTAGTGGTTTCCATGACGACTGTTTTTGACTGTATATTGTGGTTCTAAAATTGTGTGTAAATTGTGGTTCTAAAATTGTGTTCATTCCACCTACCGTGTCAGATTGTGAATCTAAACCATACATGGACCCACCCTAATATACATACCAAATTCCATCAAAATCGGTTCAGTCGTTTAGGAGGAGTTCAGTCACATACACACGTGTCGAAGAATTATATATATAAAGATAGAGATGACGCTGTGGCTGCTGATCGCGTTATCCGCTTTATAAGTGAGAGTGGGTTAGGGCCAGCAATCTGAATTTTCCAGTGTACATTGACTCAACGACTTGTTCGTTTTTGAATGATAATTTTGAGTTTTTCCGTAATTTCTATGTGGGTTGGTAACCTCAGCAGGATGATTCTAGTGTCAACGTTACAGTACGCGACTGAAAGGTCGTAGATTCACTGCAATAAGGGGAAACATGAATCGATTGACAGCAAGCAACTCAAGGAGTCGGTACTCAAAAGTAAGTGGAGTCGTGCATCCTGTGGTTCAATCTTCAAAGCTTCATACGTGGGAACGAGCTTCACAGTGAAGACACTACAGGTGTGTGGCAGAGAGATCTTGGTATTTGCATCGTTGTTGGAGTAACCGCAAAGGGACCGGACAGCGGAGTCATTTTACCATTGATGGCACAGATGTTTGCAGATATCCGTGTTGTTAGATGGATTCAAAGTTTAAATTATACGTCAATCAATACTCACACAAATATATCTATTATATACAGGGTGTTTCAGGAGGAATGGTAAATACTTTAGATGAATTGCAATAAAACAAGAAGTTCCGTGACGAACTAAAGAGCCTACTTTTCTCGAAATGTAAGATTCATTCCAATGATTAATCTATATGAACTAATTAGAATAATGACGAAATTGAGTTGGTAATATCGAAATTTCTAATTAGTTTGAAATATAACTGGCATAATGTGGCCTAATAGAGCACTACAGTTGGCAGCCCTGGTGACTGAATATAATCATAGTTCCATTTCTTAAGGTACAGAATACAAAATTTGGCTGAAGTCCAATGGATAGCATGGACGTTGCATGTAGTTAGACATTGGACCTATCAGCGCAAAATCATGTTGGCAACAATGTCATGCATGTGTTGGTCAGAAATAATCTGAACTATTATGATCTATTGTTGTGCCAATTTTGGATGAAATCCATTTATTTGTATAGAAGTTACATCTATTATAAAATTGGACAAATCAGCAGGATTAGTATCATGTTGGAAGCCCTCACGTATATTAGTTACTCGAGATTAATCTAGAACGTAAGGTACTATACGTGCGCAAAATTTAGAGCTGTTGGCTTGAATACTTTCTGATATATTGATATTAGGGTAAAAATAGAGACAGCATTTATTAACAGTTGGCAGCCCTGGTTGCTCTTAAGAATACGCATAGTCATATCTGCTATAGTACACATAGCACATACGAAATTTGGTTGAAATCTAATTGATAGTATAGAAATTACATGTATTTACAATTGGTCCTATCAGCAGGCTTAGAATCATGTTGGTAGTACTGAGGTCCATTAGTTACTCCAAATTAACCTAGAATGTCAGGTACTATACGTGTGCATAGTTTAAAGCTGTCGGCTTGCATACTTTCTGATATATTGGTATTTGGATAAAAACAATAGAGAGTGCATTTATTAACAGTTGGCAGCCCTAGTGGCTCTTAAGATTACTCTCAGTCATATCTGTCTACCTACACATAGTACATACAAAATTTGGTTGAAATCCAATTGATAGTGTAGAAGTTATATGCATTTAAAAATTGGACCTATCAGCAGCCTTAGATTCATTTTGGCAACACTGTCATGTATGGCCTCCTGGAAATTAAACTGAAATATTATTCTCTATATCTGTGCCAATTTTGGTATAGCTCCCATGCATATCTTCCAAGATATACAACATGGAGCTGAAATTTCAATTGCGATTTTTAGCAGTTGGTAGCACTGACATTGTTTTCAAATACGGCATTGAGATATTCAGATAGAGATCTTTACTTATACCAAATTTGAGTTCGATTGCTACAGCCTTTTAGGAGTTCATAGGGGGTGACACACACACAGCCAGACAAACAGGCAGAAGGACAGACAGACACACATTTTCCTGGATCGATCTCATAAGTCTACTTTTTCCTCAATTTTACAAAATGCGAAAAGTAGGCTAAAATTCCATATAACATGTGCCCCAATTGTATTGCGTACAGAGAGATACAGCTGGTAGTATTTAACCCAAACAAATGTAAAGCTAAGGCAAATGAGGACGTTCAAAGTTGATTTTCGAAACTTCCACCTCCAATTTCAATGCATTTTGCACTTCTCTTGATAACACCCCGTGTAGCTCTTCGGAGGGCGTCTTGGCGTTCTTTGATGAGGGCTGCACTATGCATAATCCGAACGACCAACTCGGCTCTTGTGTTAACTTATTCCTTCTAGACTTCGCCTTTCAACCATCCCTACAGGCAAAAATCCAAAAGGGGAAGGTCCGGGGACGTTGGTAGCCAAGAAACGTGTCCATATCTCCCGATCCATCTTCCAGGAAATGTTAGGTTTAGATGTTGTATCACCATATTGACAGCTGGGTACTGCACCAGAGTCACGCAGTGTATTGTAAAGACTCTTGAATCTGGTCGTCTGCGGTTAGGATATCGTATTCCGTATTCTCTACAAACAGCAGTGGTTCCATTACAAACCCCACACACAAATACCATATCGGCATAGACTCAGCAGGTGTATAAAAGTGCGGCATGTTCCAACGATACAGTAGAGACAAATTGGTCAACAAAGCACACTAACAGGTGAACACATTCAATGGAAACTAAACACAACTGCACAACGTGAACAACAACAAGACACGACTGTTGACAATCGTTAAATACGCCCATAGTAACCGGTGTACCATCACACGAAACGACAACTGCCCTGGTTACGTACCAACATCTGTATCTCGGTACGCTATACAAACAGGACACGTGTTATATGGAATTTTTAATGCAATTCATGTATACTACCACCTCCTAAAATATTGACTATTCCTCCTGAAACACCCTGTATATTGTAGCCGACAAGTTTCGATCTGACATTGAGGTCTTCTTCAGCTCAATTAAGAATGAAATCAATTTAAGTATAAAAATACTTTAACTCCACCTGCAGTACCTACTGGGTGGATTGAGTAACTCAGTAGGTGCTGTTGCCGGTCCCAAACCCGGAGAAAGGAGAAGGGTAGGCTTAGAGCCGTAAAATTAGAGCCAGAAAAAATCTTGATCCAATAAAGGGCACGACGCGACGGTTCCACATGTCAGTGGCGGTACCCCGACAGCGTCTGTTTCACATGTCAGTGGCGGCTGAGTTAGTGAACTCAGAAGTGGAACTCTGAGCACAATCAGACTGAGATCTCAGCTCAGTCAAAAATCCAATCCAAGTAAATCAACATGGATATTACACCTTCAAAAGAGAATTACCCCAGTGGGTCAAATCCCACGGTAGAAAACCGCAAGTGGTCTATTCGGATTCTGGGAAGACCACAGAAGTGTCTATGGAGGTAAGTCGGAGTGGCCTCTATCAACATACAAATTGTCAGTTTGATTGCTGTAATAGATTCGTAGATATTGAGAACCGTCTAAATATTTTGGATGGTCACCATGTTGGATTTTTATATTATAGGCCTTATATATATGTACTACTAGCTGTACCTGGCATGCGTTGCAATGCCAATAAAAGAAACTGTTGGCGTTGTAACTTTGTTTGTTGAAGTGCTTTGGATTCCCAATATTTTTTGTTTTTGTTTTTCCGTTAACCACCTCTAAACTATTGTAAAATTGACTTACTATCTCAAAAAGTCATGAGAGCGTACTCAACAACTCACAAAGTTTCAACGCAATGAAATGAATGGTATATGAACGCATACGGGACTTTGTTGAAACAATTTGCGTGCCGTCGCTCATATGTTGAATCTACTTGTGCGATACCTATTGTAAAGTGGATGTACTAAGTCAGAAACCATCCCTGAAGTGTACACAACATCTCACCCAAGATTCATCGCTATCGGACGAATGGTATATGAACGCATACGGGACTTTGTTGAAACGCTTCGCGCGTCTTCGCTCATTTGTTGAATCTCCTCGTGCACTACCTATTGTAAAATGGATTTACTAAGCTTGAAACTTTCCCTGAAGTGTACACAAGAACTCACCCAAGTTTAGTCGCTATCGGACGCATACAGGGCTTTGTTGAAACACTTCGCGCGTCTTCGCTCATTTGTTTAATCTACTTGTGCGATACCTATTGTAAAGTGGATTCACTAAGCCAGAAATCTTCCCTGAAATGTACACAACATCTCACCCGTGTTTCATCGCTATCAGACGAATAGTATATGAACTCATACGGGACTTTGTTGAAAAGCTTCGCACGTCGTCGCTCATTTGTTGAATCTACTCGTGCGCTAAATATTATAACATGGATTTACTGAGACATAAACCTTGCCTGTACTGTACACAATCTATCACCCAAGTTTCATCGCCATCGGACGAATGGTATGTGAACGCATACGGGACTTTGTTGAAACGCTTTGCGTGCCGTCGCTCATTTGTTGAATCTACTTGTGCGATACCTATTGTAAAGTTGATTTACTAAGCCAGAAACCATCCCTGAAGTGTACACAACATCTCACCCAAGTTTCATCGCTATCGGACGAACGGTATATGAACGCATACGGGACTTTGTTGAGACGCTTCGCACGTCATCGCTCATTTGTTGAATCTACTCGTGCGCTGCCTGTTGTAAAATGGATTTACCAAGCCTGAAACTTTCCGTGGAATGTACACAACAATTCAACCAAGTTTCGTCGCTATCGGACGAATGGTATGTGAACGCATAGGGACTTTGTTGAAACACTTTGCGCGTCACCGCTCATTTGTTTAATCTACTTGTTCGATACCTATTGTAAAGTGGATTTACTAAGTCAGAAACCTTCTCTGAAGTGTACACAACATCTCACCCAAGTTTCATCGCTATCAGACGAATTGTATATGAACGCATACGGGACTTTGTTGAAACGCTTCGCGTACCGTTTCTCATTTGTTGAATCTACTTGTGCGATACCTATTGTAAAGTGGATTTACTAAACCAGAAACCTTCCCTGAAGTTTACACAACATCTCACCCAAGTTTCATAGCTATCGGACGAATGCTATATGAACGCATACGGGACTTTGTTGAAACGCTTCGCGCGTCTTCGCTCATTTGTTGAATCTACTCGTGCGCTACCTGTTGTTAAGTGGATTTACTAAGCCAGAAACCTTACCTGACGTGTACAGAATGTCTCAACCAAGTTTCATCGCAATGGGATGAATGGTATATGAACGCATGTGGGACTTTCTTGAAACAAACGCACGTAATTTTGTTGAAGCTACTCGCGCGCCATCTGTTGTAAATTAGATATTCTACGCCTATAACTTTTCCGGGACTGTGCACAACAACTCACCAAAATTTGATCGCAATCGGATGAATTGTATATGAACGCATCGCCAACACTCATTTGTTTAAACTACTCGCGCGCTGTCCATTGTACATTGGATTAACTATGCCTATAATGATTTCGGAAGTGTGCACAACAACTCACTAAAATTTGATCGCAATCGGATGAATGGTTTATGAACGCATAAAAGACGAACAAACGAACATCCTTTTATATATATATATAAGATTAAATGAAGATTATTGTGTAGGAGTTTTATTCAAAATTAAATCACATGATTAGGACACAAGAAATAAAAAGCGGGATTTTAAAATTTCGCTCAGCCGCCATCTTGTGGTTATGAACATAATTTAAATGAATTATATGCCAGTCGATTAAAATATGTATAAGCATATACCGTATCAAGTTTCACTGCACTCGGAGGGTTAAAACGCAAGAAACGTCCATTTGAATATTTAAATTTCGCGTCACCGCCATGTTGGATTTGTGCTCACCAGGTTATTGAACGTCCCATAGGTGAAATTATGCTTATAGCCTCTATAAACTTACAAAATTTCAGTTTGATTGATGTAGTAAATTAAAAGATATTGAGAACCGTCTAAATATTTCAGATATCGCCATGTTGAATTTTAATATATGTAGGCCAGAGAGTTATGTACTATTAGATAATGATTATTGTGTACGTTCAATATGCAAATGTTGAATTCGATCGCATGATAAGAACCCAAGAAATAAAAACTAAATTATCGAAATTCGCACAGCCGCCATCTTGAGGTTACGTAAACAATTGAACTAAGTTAGATACCAGTGCATTACAATGTGTATAAGCATTTGCTGTACGAAGTTTTATTGCGTTTGGATCATTAAATCGCGAGAACAGTTTATTTAAAACTTTCAATTTCGCATGGCCGCCATGTTTGTTTTGTAGTTAACCGGTATTTGAAAATCTCATGGATGAACTTCCAGCAGTGCCCTTTATCTCCGTACAAAATTTTATGGTGATGCCGGTAATAGTTTCAGAGATATAGAATGCCCATGAAATATTTCGCACAGCCGCCATCTTGAGGTTATGTAAACAATTGAACGAAGTTAGATGTCGGTGCATTACAATGTGTATAAACATATACTGTACCAAGTTGCATTGCGTTTGGTTGGTTAAATCGCAAGAAACGTCAATTTAAAAGTCGCAAATTCGCTTGGCCGCCATGTTGGTTTTGTTGTTACCAGTTTTTCAAACGTCACATAGGTGAACTTCTAGTTGTTCCGTTTATCAACGTAAAAAAATCCAGGGTGATATCGGTAATAGTTTCGTAGATATTGAATGCTGGTGAAATATTTCGCACAGCCGCCATGTTGGATTGGTGAGACGTAACATAATTTGAAGGGCACGGTCGGGGTCGCCCGGAATAGAGCTATGAACCTACCGAGTTTCATTGAAATCGCTTCTGCCGTTTAGAAGTTATTAGGGGGAAACTCAAAAATCCTCTCACACACACGCACACGCACACACAGACAGACACACGGACAAAAGGTGATCTCATAAGCCTATTTTTTCATAAATGAAAATAGGCTAAAGAATATCACAGACTCAATGCTATTGCGAAGAATCCAATGTATGGGGCACATAGAAAGAATGGACCCGAACAGGCGGACACACGAAATACATACCGGTACTTTCTTTATGAACAATTGGTATAAATTTACAGAAAAACGACTTAAAGGAATTAGGATCACCAAACTTACATGACCGGAAGGAGATCAGGAAAATCACTCAGACGCGGGGTTTCGAGGAAGAAGAGAAGAAGACTACGCAACATCAATGGTCAGAGCAACGAAACAGACCCACTCGTGGCGAATGAAAGAAAGTGTTGATTTTGCGTGGTCCTAAGCAACCCTTCGCGAACGAGAAGAAGAAGAATGTAACGTACTTAAGTCTAATGGATATCCATTTTTAACCTATTTTCATTTTATGAAAAACAAGAAGTTCCGTGACGAACTAAAGAGCCTACTTTTCTTAAAATTTAAGATTCATGCCAATGATTAATCTATATGGAACTATCTAGAATAATGACGAAATTAAGTTGGTAATATCGAAATTTCTAATTAGTTCGAAATACTGTATACCTGGCATAATGTAGCCTAATAGAGCACTACAGTTGGCAGCCCTGGTGACTGAATATACTTTTAGTTCCATCTCTTAAGTTACAGAATACAAAATTTGGTTGGAATCCAATACATAGCATGGACGTTACATGCAGTTAAACATTGGATCTAACAGCGCGCGTAAAATCATTTTGGCAACAATGTCATACAAGTATTGGTCAGAAATAATCTGAAATAATATGATCTATTGTTGTGCCAATTTTGAATGAAATCTATTAGTTAGTATAGAAGTTACATGCATTTTAAATTTAATTTTAAAATTGGACCTATCAGCAGGCTTAGAATCATGTTGGCAGCACTGACGTATATAAGTTACTACAAATTCATCCAGAATGCCAGGTACTATACGTGTGCCAAGTTTAGAGCTATTGGCTTGCATACTTTCTGATATATTGATAATAGGGTAACAAAAATAGAGACAGCACATATTAAATGTTGGCAGCCCTGGTTGCTCTTAAGAATACGCATAGTCATATCTGTTATGGTACACATGGCACATACGAAATTTGGTTGAAATCCAAATTATAGTATGGAGGTTACATGTATTTAAATTTGGACCTCTCAGTAGGCTTAGAATCATGTTGGTAGCACTGACGTATATAAGTTACTACAAATTAATATAGAATGTCAGGTACTATACGTGTGCATAGTTTAAAGCTGTCAGCTTGCATACTTGCTGATATATTGGTATTTGGATAAAATAAATTAAGAGCATTTATTAACAGTTGTCAGCCCTGGTGGCTCTTAAGAATACTCTCAGTCGTATCTGGTTATGTACACATACAACATGCGAATTTCGGTTGAATTCCTATTGATAGTGTAGAAGTTATATGCATTTAAAAATTGGACCTATCAGCAAGCTTATAATCATTTTGGCAACACTGCCATGTATGGCCTCCTAGAAATTAAACTGCCATATTATTATATATACGTGTGCCAATTTTGAAATAGCTCCCATTTATATCTTCCAAGATATTGAACATGGAGCTCAAATTTCAATTGCGAGTTTTCAGCAGGTGGTAGCACTGACATCATTTTCAAATATGGCCATGATATATTCAGATATAGATATTTACTCTTACCAAATTTTGTTTCGATTGCTCCAGCCGTTTAGGAGTTGATAGGGGGGGACACACACACAGACAGACAGACAGACAGAAGGACAGACAGACAGACAGACAGGCAGGCAGACAGACACACATTTGCCCGATCTCATAAGCCTACTTTTTCCTCATTTTTGCAAAATGTGAAAAGTAGGCTAAACAAGATGTTCAGTAACGAGCATACAGCCTACTTTCTCCTAAATGCATGGGTATTGTTATAACTCTTTGTCCTTTTCAAGAGTATAATTGAATGTTGGTTGTAGTAGCTTGTTGAAATACAACGTGCTATAGGGATATTAAACATGAATATGAGGTGCCCTTTGCTAGTGCTACCTCTGTAAAAAAAAATCATTCAATTCGGTTTCACCGTGTTTGAATTGATATGGGGAATGGATTTGCACACATACATGGCCGCTATTTGCAAACTATTGGGCTGATGACCTTGTAGTCAGTCATAAGATGCTTTCCACAAAAAGGCAAGATGTTGCAAAATCTGGTAGAGATCAAATTATTAGGATGGTCGTAATTTGATTTAAGCATTTAACATTTGGGTGGCCGTCATTCCGTTTCCGTCAAGATGGTGGCGATATAAAACATGACACTGAGGTGTCCTCTGCTAGTGCTACCTCTGTACCAAATTTCGTTCAATTCGGTTTCACCGTGTTTGAATTGATTGGAGGAATCGATATGCACACATACTTGGCCACCATGTGCAAACTATTGAGCTGATGATCTTGCAGTTTGTTCAGAATATGCTTCCCACATAAAGATATGTTGTTGCAAAATTTGGTAGAGACTAGATTATTAGGTTGTTCGTAATTACATTTTAGCTTTTAACATTTGGGTGGCCGCGATTACGTTTCCGTCAAGATGGCGGTGATATAAAACATGACACTGAGGTGGCCTTTGCTAGTGCTACCTCTGTACCAAATTTCGTTCCATTCGGTTTCACCGTGTTCGAATTGATAGGGAGAATCCATTTTCACACAAAGATGGCCGCCATCCGCAAAATATTAGGCTAATGACTTATTAGTTTGGTCAAAATATGCTACCCTCCATAAAGGTATGTTGTTGCAAAATTTGGTGGATATCGGATGATTATGTTAGTCGTAATTTGATTTAAGCTTTGATCATTTGTGTGGCCGCCATTACGTTTCCGTCAAGATGGCGGCGATATAAAACATGACACTGAGTTGCCCTTTGCTAGTGCTACCTCTGTACCAAATTTCGTTCCATTCGGTTTCACTGTGTTTGAATTAATAGGGGGAATCGATTTTGACACAAAGATGGCCGCCATCCACAAACTATTAGGCTAATGACCTATTAGATTGGTCAAAGGATGCTCCGACCATAAAGGTATGTTGTTGCAAAATTTGGTAGAGATCGGATAATTAGGTTAGTCGTAATTTGATTTAAGCTTTGAACATTTGTGTGGCCGCCATTACGTTTCCGTTAAGACGGCGGCGATATAAAACATGACACTGAGGTGTCCTTTGCGAGTGCTACCTTTGTACCAAATTTCGTTCAATTCGCGTTCACCGTGTTCGAATTGATAGGGGGGGGGACAGACATTCAGAGTACACACACTCACACACACAGACTCACACACACACACACATACACACAGACACACTTTTTTCGCCCTGTGTTGATCTCATAGTCTACTTTCATTTTTTGCAAAAATCGAAAGTAGGCTAAAAATAGGCTTATGAGATCACCTTTTGTCCGTGTGTGTGTGCGTATGTGTGGCTGTGTGATGTCTGTGATGTGTGCTGCCGTAATAACTTCTAAACGGCCGGAGCGATTTCAATTAAATTCGGTAAGGTCATAGCACCTTTTCGACCGACCCCGACCTTGCCCCTAAACATTTACTACGTTTCACCAATTCAACATGGCGGCTGTGCAAAATATTTAACCAGCATTCAATATCTTCGAAACTATTACTGATATTAACCAGAAATTTTGCACGATGATAAAGGGCACCACTGCACGTTTATCTATCTAACTTTCAAAAACCTTTAAGTACAAAACGAACATAGCGGCCAAGCGAAGTTGAAACTTTTTAATAGATATTTCTCGCGATTTAACCATCTGAGCACAGAGAAATATGGTACAGTACATGATTAAACATATTGTAATGCACTGGCATCTAATTTAGTTCAATTGTTTACATGAAATAAAGATGGTGGCTGTGCGAAATATTAAAATTAAGTTTTTATTTCTTGAGTCGTAGTGATGCGATCGTAGTGAAAGTTGGCATAATGAAGCTACGCAATAATTTTCCTTTAATAGCACATACCGTAACTCTATGGCCTTTACATATAACAATCCAAAATAGTGGCCATCCGAAATATTTAGACGGTCCTCAATATCAACGAATCTTTTACAGCAATCAAACTGAAAGTTTTTATGTTCATAGAGGCTATGTTCACCATATGTTCACCTATAGGACTTTGAATAACCTGGAGGGCACAAATTCAACATGGCGGTGACGCGAAGTATATATATAAATGGACGTTTCTCGCGATTTAACCATCCGAGTACAGTGAAACTTGGTACAGTAAGTGATGTGGGATAAACTCCCCGCCGAATGGCTTGCCGGAACTGTGGTGGTGATGTACGAACTCATCTGGGATCCCGAGTTGATCCAGATCCGAAATGACCGTAGAAATGCACTTGTTCCTGGAGGCTTCCCTCTACCTATCACTGTGAATATTTTGCTCATGCGATTTTACCCTTTATAGGGTAGAGGAAGCCTTTGGCGGAGACCATAGGGCAGTGGTAGCAAAATTAAAAGTAGAAAAAGTTATGGGATTACCAGAAAAAAGGGAAAGAATGATTAAGGTCTGGAGACTAAAGGAAGAGGAGGTTGCAGAAATGTTTAAGAAAGAATTGCAAGAACAGATACCAAGGACGGATATTGCCCATGTGGAACAAGAATAGGATAAGTTCAAGAGTGCATTTGTAAACAGTGCAGAAGAAACATGTGGTAGAACATCAGGAAAGGTGCGGGAATAGGCAACAAAATGGTGGAATGATATAGTGAAAGAAAAGGTAAGGGAGAAGAAGAAAACTTGGAAGGAATGGAGAACAAAGAAGACTGAAGAAAGTAGAGCAAAAATATAAAAGGAAACAGAGATTATAAGAAAGTAATTGCAGAGGAAAAGAAGAAAAGCTGGGAAGAATTCACTCAAGAAATAAGGGAGGTTTTAAATTGTGGAAAGAAATTGCTGTTTGGAATTATAAAAAGTAGAAGAAATGAAAAGGTGAACACTGGGTTCATGAAAAACAAAGAAGGTGAAATAATGACAAACCCAGAAGAGATAACGGACAGATGGAAAGAATATGTCAGCGAGCTGTTGAATGTGAGACGCCAGACTTGCGGAGAAGTTACACAAATAGCCAAAACGGCGGAGGAAATAATAGAAGAAAAACCAGACATTACTATGGCAGAAGTGGAAAGGGCAGATGAAGATGGGGAAAGTTGTGGGAATCGACGAAATGGCAATAGAAATGATCAAGGCGGCAGGACCAGTGGGACTGCAGTTGACATACAGACTTCTCAGGAGTGTGTGGAGAGAGAAGAAAGTTCTTGAAGACTGGAAAAAGGGAATAATATTGCCAATATTCAAGAAAGGAGACAGGAAGGTGTGTGGTAACTACCGAGGAATCACCATCATCTCGCATGTTGCCAAAGTAATGGAAAGAATCCTAGAAAAAAAGAATTAGAGTAAGGGTAGAAAACCAAATAGAGGAGGAGCAGTTTTGATTTAGGTCAACAGGTCTACAGGTCAACAGTGGAACCCATTTTCATTCTGAGACAGAACATTGAAAAGAGTTGGGAATTTGGGAAGAATATGGTAATGACTCTTATTGATCTAGAAAAGGCCTATGATAGCACCCCTAGAACAAAAGTTTGGGAAAGCTTAACAAATAGGGGGATAGGCAAGGAACTGAGAGACATGATAAATGGAATGTGCATGTATTGCTACAGGTGTGTGAACACTAGAGTCGGGACATCGGAATGGTTTAAAATTGACACTGGACTAAAGCAAGGAAGTGTGTTGTCACCCTTATTGTTCTTAATGGTGATGGATGACGTCATGAAGGCAACAATGAAAGACTATAGTAGGACAAAGATGAAGGTAATGTTGTTTGCAGATGATGTTATGATCTGGGGCGAGGATGAGATGGAGGTATAAGAACATTTAGACGTAATAAATGAAAAGATTGAGCAATGGGCATTGAAGATAAATGTGGAGAAGAGTAAAACAGTGGTGGTGAGTAGAGGTAAGAAAGAAGGAAAAGGAGCAATCAAAGTCGGAGATAAGGAATTGGAAGTGGTGAAACACTTCAAATACTTGGGAAGTGAACTGACTGAAGATGGAAGACTAGATTTGGAAATTAGCAGAAGAATACAACTCAGGAGTGCTTTCTACCAACAGGTACGGGGACTAGTATGGAACAAGGATATACCAATTAAGGCTAAAGAATTTATGTTCAAAGCATATTATGTTCCTATAACGACATATGCAGCAGAAACTTGGACAATGACTAAGAAGGATGAGAGCAGAGTGCAGGCAGCTGAGATGAGATTCCGAAGATTATGATCCAGAAAACGAGGAGGGACAGAGTGAGAAATGAACATATACGGAAAGACCTGGGAGTACAGAAACTAAATGACAAACTGGAGCAAAACAGATTGAGATTGTTTGGACATGTCAAACGGATGAATGAAGTAAGGCTACCAAGACGAGCACTGGAACGACGGATGACAGGGATGAGAGGACGAGGAAGACCAAGAATGCGTTGGATGGACTCCGTGAAGTATAGCATTAGAAAACGGAACCTGGATTGGAACACCGTGACGGAAGTGGAACGACAGAACAAAGTGGAGAGGAACCATATTTTCCCCCGCCCAGTGGCAGCTGACGATGATGATGAGTCGGTTGTGTCCCAAAATAATGTTTGGCCTTGAGTTTCGCATAATTAGTCAGCGTGACTTGCCATTCATGCTGTATCTTCGAACGAATTATAGAACGCAAATCAGAACTGGAGATCGCTATATTGTAAAAAAAAATCCTGTCAAACCTAGTTGCCACACTTTCTAAGTTTGTTGCTTAACAACCAGATTTTTAAAATAAATAATAATCTAATAATGTTGAGTCTTCTGTCTTTTGACTGGTTTGATGCTGCCCTCCATGCTTCCCTGTCTTGAGTTAATCATTTCATCTCTACATAGCTACTACACCCTACATCCAAGTCAATCCTTTTATCATATTCTAACCTTGGTTTACCCTACAGTTTTTATCGTCGACACTTCCTTCCATAACTATGTTTGATATTCCTGGGTGTCTTAATACGTGTCCTATCAACCTATCTCTTTATTAGCAGTCGTCAGAAACATATCTCCTCTCTCAATCGTCTTAATACCTCTTAATTTGTAACCTTATCTTCCCATCTGATCTTTATCATTCTCCTGTAACACCACATTTCAAAATGCATGTACTAAATAAAGCTATTCGTATAAGCTGACTTACATAATAGCAACCCTGTAGTAAAAAAAATACTAGAGGGTTTATTACATAAAAGGTTAATGAGTTTGGCTATATTTTATAGGGTATGAAAAGCAGAGGCAAACCTAAGAGGGTATGGTTAGAATTTTTAATCTTTCCAAGCTTGGAATCAATTTAAAAATCAATCATGAATATAAGTTGGAATCCATTCTAGCATTCGCCTAGAGTGGCCGTCGAAAACCATGTAAAACTATTTCCTGATTAGGTTAAGTGTAAATCTGTGTAGTTTATGGGGGTGTATACATTTGAATGTAAATACATGATATTTAAATGCATGTCAAATAGCCTGTGTTATTATGGTGTCTGTAGTAACAGTTAAATTTAACAATTAAGGCTTTAGCATGGCTTGGTAATTAACAACTGGGCAAGTAGTTATAAAAATTCAAAAGACTCCCTGGGGCTCACATTAAAACAGTTCGGGGGTAAAGAAATCAAGTGTTAAGCGTGAAAGGTCTATAGTAAAAATAATAGACAGGATCCTAATACAAGTATGTGTGATTAAATCATTTAAAAATTAAAAATTGTCGCCATAACCTGTGTTATTGTACTGTTTGTAGTTAGGTATGCATTTGTCAATTAAGAGTAGGATTGTGAAAAGAGGCAGCCTTGGCTATAAGTTACAAACCATCCCTGCACTTATCTGGTCTAAAAGTAAAACATTATGCTCTAAAAGTAAAAAAATAAATATGTAATACCTCTTCTAAAATGGTTGAGGTAAATATCGAGCCCCACATCTTCTCAGTTAAGCCTTCATAAGGCTAGTGTACCCCGTTGTAGCCCTCAGACCTGAATTAAATTTGTTAGCAGAGCCAAGAATCAAAACCCTGACTTCATTGATGACAGCCAAGAATGCCAACCACTACACCAAGACCAGCCCTCAATAATGACAATAATAATAATAATAATAATAATAATATCGTATGGCCTCGGATGCCTGGTGCAAGCTTTGTAATTTGACACCCAGAGGGTAGCTTGCATGTCGAATTTCGTTGTTCCTTGAATCACTATGAAATTCAAGGAGGTTAGATAATAGATATCTACGCTCCTTGAACATTATAGCGCTTTCTAGTAGAGAAATGAGGAACTTTGTGTTGGCGGAAACTCCCGAAATTAATTTTGCCATTATGAACTCGGCCTACTGAATTCAAATGGGTTCTTTGACATGCCAACATCGTATGACATGCGTATCGTATTTTTGCCGCCTTTCAAAAATCACATACCACGGCCAGGGGCGAACCTGCAATCTTGGGGTTAGTAGACCGACACGCTATCCACTCACCCACCGTGGCAAGCTAATGATGACAATGAAAGTTACAGAGAGTTGCGCTACAGTAGGCTACAGCTGTTATCGTATCAAACAAGATTCATATTCTTCTGACTCCAGGTTTCTATTCTCTCCGCCAGACCTCTGCACTGAGCAGTGGGGTTCGTTGTAGGCTTAGCTAAGAAATACTACAATTATTAACTAGTGTATTTTAAGTGTATACATATGAGGCACCTTGGTCATCAGTCCCGTGTGGTTAAACGTAGGGATATATTGTTCAAGTGTGTACAAAACTTGGGGACACCTTGGTCATCAGTCCCGTATAGCTTTGTTTAAAAAACATTTGTAAACATCAGTGTCAGTCACTTGTAGTTGAATAGGAAATAAATAGTGACATATAGTTCATGAGTAGCGTGTGGTTAGGAATTTGAAAACATCTTAACAAGATTATCAACAAAACAAATGCATTACTGAGGTAAGTGATACCAAATTCTATATTGATGTTTTAATCTTCAGTCTTTTGACTGGTTTAATGCAGATCTCGTAGCCTTCCTGTCCTGAGCTTATCGTTTCATCCCTATATAGCTACCACACCCTACATCCAAAACAATCTGATTAACCTATTCTAATCTTGGTCTATGTCTACAGTTCTTGTCCTCAAACCTTCCTTCCATAACTAAGCTTGCTATTCCTGGTGTCTTAGTATGTGTTCTACCAATCCATCTCTTCTCTTTATTAGCAGTTGCCAAAAACATTTTTTCCTCCCCATTCGTCTACATTTCTACCCTATTTACCCATCTAATCCTCATCATTCTCTTGGAACACCACATTTTAGTTCTTAACACTTTCATCTTAGTGAGTACTGGGTTTCAAAACTATATCAGTGTTCTCTCGTTAGTTCTGTATAGCTAAAACGTAGGGGATATATACGTCATAAGCATCGTGTAGTTGGGTGTGTGGAATTTGTCTAACAACCTGTGTTATTGTGATGATTGTAAAAGTGTGTCTACTCATAATTCAGATGAGGATTGGGAAAGAGGCAGCCAAGGCCTTCAGTTAAGATATATATCCCAACGTTTGCCTGGAGTAAAAGTGGGGAAGCCACAGAAAACTACTTCCAGAATGGCTGAAGAAGGAATTGAATTCAGACCTGAGCGGGGCAGCCAAGATTGCTAGCCACTACACCACAAGGTGGACATGAATATTACAGTAATTGAGAATGTCTCATTTGATTGGACTTTGACAACTTGATCATTTAATCCCGTGTACTTGGTTGAGTGTGGAATCTGTCTGATAACCTGTATGATTGTGATGGCTGTATTAGTGTGTGTACTTGTAATTTAGATGAGGATTGGAAAGGAGGCTGTCGTGGCCTTAAGATAAGATATATCCATGCATTTGCCTGGAGTTAAAGTGGGAAACGACAGAAAAACTACTTCCAAAATGGCTGAGGAAGGAATTGAATTCAGGCCTAAGCAGGGGACAGCCAAGATTGCTAGCCACTACACCACAAGGTGGACATGAATATTACAGTAATTGAGAATGTTTCATTTGATGGGACTTAACATCGTGATCATTTAGTCCCGTGTACTTGGTTGAGAGTGGAATTTGTCTGATAACCTGTGTCATTGTGATGGCTGTATTAGTGTGTGTATTTGTAATTCAGATAAGGCCTGGGAAGGATGCAGCCAAGAATGCTAGCCAATACACAAAGAGGTGTTTCATGAATAACAGTTGTTGTCATTTGTTGTTGTTGTTGTTGTTGTTGTTGTTGTTGTTGTTGTTGTTGATTCTTTTAGGGGTTTTGTGATATTATAGTCATGTAGCCCTGCGTACTTAGTTGAGTGGAATTTGTCTGATAACCTGTATGATTGTGATGGCTGTATTAGTGTGTGTACTTGTAATTTAGTTGGGGATTGGAAAGGAGGCTGTCGTGGCCTTAAGATAAGATATATCCCAGCATTTGCCTGGAGTAGAAGTGGGAAACCACAGAAAACTACTTCCAGAATGGTTGAGACAGTCAAGATTATTAGCCGCTACACCACGAGGTGTACAATATAAGGCTGGTCTTGATTGTACATGATCAATCAATAATTACCTTTTAATAATAATAATAATAATAATAATAATAATAATAATAATAATAATTAAAATAATAATAATAATAAATATTCCATTTTGCAACGTTTCACAGCTTTGACGTCATCGACGGTCTCAAGGCGTGGCGGCCATCTTGCGCATTAGCCCCTGGCCCAGCTATGACACTCCCTCCATAAGAATAACATAGGGGAGTTGCGCGCAGCGGCCATCTTGCGCATTAGCCCCTGCGACAGGATCGGCTTCTTTACCCTACTCTGATGACCATGCTGTTCCACTCCTCACAACAACAACAACAACAACAACAACAACAACAATATCATCTCTTTGAAGTCCTAATCATTCTCACGATCTGAGCTCACGAATATACATAACAGCATGCAACATTGTGGGCATAGCACACGCAGTAGACATGAAGACGTGGACTCAGCAGCAATACAGTACTTATGTATAACATTTCAGAATAGCAGGAACCCCAAGAGACTCAAGTAAGTTCCAACTATTTGATATCTCTACTTAGTATAAAACAAAGTCCCCGAATCTTTGATGTCACGGGTAATCTCGAGAAACACTAGATGGATTTAGATGCGGTTTTCACTATTCTGTAAAGGATATTTCGAGGAAGGGTATCTGTAGAAAATAATTTATTTATGATCAAAGGAAGACAAGCAGTAAAGATTTCAGTAAAAAAGTCGAAAAAACTTGGCGTCCGTGCGCTTTTTACGCTTTCGCAGGACCGACCGTTAAAAATATCAATGAATGTAAGAATTGCTAAGCATAAAAAGTTCTACAAAAAGACATACGAGCCTTATAGTAGTCGCATATGATGTGTAACATGTTATCCTACTATGAAATTTAGATGAAATGTATGTGAAGTCATCTGACAAGTTATCCTATTCGTGTACTACACAGCTTGAACATTCTTAAAACGTTAATTTACGCTCCGTTTTCATACTGGTACTGTGATGAATGTATAGATTGAATTGGAGATATGCTACTGTCACACTTGTTTGAACAAACATCACATATTATATTGTAAATTAAGAGGAGGAATGGAACCATAGTCTCTAATCTATTTATAGACTATTGTTGTTTGAGTCTTCAGTCTTTTGACTGGTTTGATGCAGCTCTCAATACCACCCTGTCCTGAGCTAATTGTTTCATCTCTACATAGCTACCACACCCTACGTCCGAGGCAATCTGTTTAACATATCCTAACCTTGGCCTACCCCTACAGTTCTTGTCCTCGACCCTTCCTTCCATAACTAAGCTTGCTATTCCTGGGTGTCTTAGTATGTGTCCTACCAACCTATCTCTTCTCTTCATTAGCAGTTGCCAGAAACGTTTCTCCTCTCCCACTATTCTTAATACCTCCTCGTTTGTAACCCTGTAAGATATCCTGCCGTTTGGCCACCACTGTCAGGCAAATTGCGTCTGAACTCCTAAACATACGCAATTCTCCTGGGAGTTTTCTCTCTCGTTTACGGGTCGGCGGAACTCGCGATCGGCGATGCCAATTCAAAAGCTTGTCCAACACACCCACTGTTGCCGTAACGGCGTCTCAGCCTTGCCAATAGATGCAGGTACACAGCGCACCTGCACGGAATGCCGACCGCAGTGCTGCAACGGCGTAATATCACAACGGGTATTACTTAAAATACAGCCCTCGTAATTAAAAATTCCAAACCTACGTGAACTAACGTACAATAGAACGACAAAAATGATGATGTTATTGGATTTTATGTAGGTCTAATGTTTACTTCTCAAACAACCTTCAAACTCGAGTGCACATAATATTTTGGTCGACAGTAGTGCTGATGCTCAGTTCAGTATTGGAATTTAGATTCCAGTAACCTATGCAGGGGCACCACTTTCTTCACCCCCATACCTTATAGTGTTTTATAGATAAACTCCAGTCGTGTTTTCCGCTCAGCAAAGATAGTTATGATGCGTTCTTTGAAGATGTCATCCCTGGAAAGATAGTTCACCAAACTCTTCTCAATCGGCAGGCTACTCAAATTGCTCAGTCTAGAATCTGTCATGGAGTTCCTTAAATATGTCTTAACTCTCTTCAATGCTCTCACACTTCGTCCACTCGAAGCAGTAGAAACAGGAAAGGTATGCATCAGTCTTATGAGGCGCACTGTTTCTTGATATATTTTTTCTAGGCCGTTGTTCAGAACATATTCTCTTTATGGTCTTGATTTTAAATTCACTATTAAATAATTACACTTATCCATGTTTTAAAACTCACAAAGGAACATCCACGCGCGCTTCACGAATGCACTGTTTGGAGCCTAGGCTCTCTGCCGACGCTTTCAGCTATCGACTTGTAGCAGCAGAGTATCAACAAGGCAATGCGAGAGTAGAAATATCAAGTAGGCAGTGAAGAAAAAAGAGAGTGTAGCAGCAGAGTATCAAGAAGGCAGTGCAAGAGTAGAAATATCAAGTAGGCAGTGAAGAAAAAAGAGAGTGTAGCAGCAGAGTATCAAGAAGGCAGTGCAAGAGTAGAAATATCAAGTAGGCAGTGAAGAAAAAAGAGAGTGTAGCAGCAGAGTATCAAGAAGGCAGTGCAAGAGTAGAAATATCAAGTAGGCAGTGAAGAAAAAAAAGAGAGTTTTGGGATTGTTATGTATTATGAGAGGGTAAATAAAAAAGATTTTTGTGTTGATGAATGTCAAGGATATTAAAAGCGGTAACATTCATCAACACAAAAATCTTTTTTATTTTCACCCTCATAATATCCTACATAACAATCCCAAGACTCTCTATTTTTTCACTGCCTACATGATATTCCTACTCTCGCACTGCCTTCTTGATACTCCGCTGCTACAGACCTTCCGCTTGGTGCATGCATCTTCTCTACCCACAGACTTGAGCCTGTTTCAAAGGAGACTCGCTGACTGCTCTGTCCCGCGCTGAGAAGCTGGCGTCAATCCTACCGTGGTTACAGAGAATAATACCGTAAACTAGAGATTGAATTTGCCGACGCCAATGAAAATTGGGAAAATTAAATGTGCATATTCCTTGAGAATGAAATGTGTATTCGAAGGCTCAAAGAATCCCCACCAGCTTCGCCACTGTAGAATGTATCTATTGTAGTTCTTCTTGGAATAGTTGGTTATTATTCAAATAATTCATGGTTCTTGGGCTAATGCAGTGTGAAAATAACATTAAATACCACAAGACGTTTCGAAGGAACCTTGCCTCCTTTTTCAATGGAATTAAACAATGTGGCCAAAGGAAGTGTATCAATGAGATTACAAATAAGATGTTCAGTAAAGAACACTTAGCCTACTTTCTCCTAAATGCATGGGTATTGTTATAACTCTTTGTCCTTTTCAAGGAGTATAATTGAATGTTGGTTGTAGTAGCTTGTTGAAATACAACGTGCTATACGGATATTAAACATGAATATAAGGTGCCCTTTGCTAGTGCTACCTCTGTAAAAAAAAAAAGTCATTCAATTCGCATTCACCGTGTTTGAATTGATATGGGGAATTGATTTGCACACATACATGGCCGCTATCTGCAAACTAATGGGCTGATGACCTTGTAGTTCAGTCAAAAGTTGCTTCCCGCAAGAAGGTATGTTGTTGAAATATTTGGTAGAGATCAAATGATTAAGTTGGTCGTAATTTTATTTAAGCTTTTAACATTTGGTTGGCCGCCATTCCGTTTTCGTAAAGATGGCGGCGATGTAAAATATGACACTAAGGTGCCCTTTGATAGTGCTACCTCTGTACCAAATTTCGTTCAATTCGGTTTCACCGTGTTTCAATTGATAGGGGGAATCGATTTGCAAACATACATGGCCGCCATCCGTAAGTTATTGGGCTGATGACCTTCAAGCTTGGTCAACGAACGCTTCACACAAAAAAGTATGTTGTTGGAAAATTTGGTAGAGATCAGACGATAAGGTTGGTCCTAATTTGATTTAAGCTATTTACATTTGGGTGGCCACCATTACGTTTCCGACAAGATGCCGGCAATATAAAACCTGACACTGAGGTGCCCTTTGCTAGTGCTACATCTGTACCAAATTTCGTTCAATTCGGTTTCACCATGTTTGAAAAGATTGGGGGAATCGATTTGCACACACACACATGGCAGCCATTTGCAAACTTTTGAGCTGATGACCTTGTAGTTGAGTCAAAAGACGCTCGCCATATGAATATATGTTGTTACAAAATTTGGTAGAGATCGGATGATTAGGTAAGTCGTAATTTGATTTAAGCTTATAACATTTGGTTGGCCGCTATTACGTTTCCTTCAAGATGGCGAGGATATGAAACATGACACTGAGGTGCCCTTGGCCAGTTCTACCTCTGTAACAAATTTCGTTCAATTCGGTTCCACCGTGTTCGAATTGATAGGGGGGAGAGACATTCAGACTACACACACACGCACAGACACACAACTTTTGGCCCTGTGTAGATCTCATAAGACTACTTTCATTTTTTGTAAAAATCGAAAGTAGGCTAAAAACTAGATAAATTCCTCTCTTCTTCGCCAGAGAGCAGCTGCCAGAAATTACTGTATGGACCATGTTAGAAAAAAGTGACAGTTAGCCTGAAAGACCAGATTTTGTATCATTTTAAATGCTACAAATGCTGAAAAGAGCTAGACATGTTAGAAAATTATCTGCATAATGCTTATCTTGGTTATCTTGTTTCAAATTACTCGCGAACGGCAAGTGCAAACCAAGGGCAAAGCAAGGTCAAGCGCGCCGGATGCCGTCACGCTCACCAGAGCGCGCGGGAACGTGCCCCTTCCATCCAGTCTAAAAACACTCATAGTGGGCGAAGTATTGAAGATAGAGATAGGCTCTCGCGGACTCTTTTGTAGAACTTTTCATGCTGACCAATTCTTACGCTCATAGTATACTGATATGTTTAACGGTTTGCCCAGCGTAAGCTTAAGAAGTGCACGGACGCCAAGTTTGTTTTCGACTTCTTCACTGAAATCGTTACTGCTTGGCTTCCTTTGATTATACATAAATTATTTTCTACAGAATCTTTCCTCGAGATATCCTTTACAGAATGGTGACAACAGCATCAAAATCCATCCAGTGATTCTCGAGATTACCCGTGACATCCGAGAATCGGGGATTTTTGTCTTATACTAACGAAGTAGGGATTGTCGGGAAACACATGCACCAAGCAGTACTATGACGTCACACACCTCAGTGCATCTGGGTACATTTCGTCCCGTCACCGTAACGTAACGCCAGACCCCAGCGTAACGACGAAGTCGACAAGATCATTTAAAATGAGAAAAACGCGCCATATTAATAAGAATGGCGGACAGAGTAGTAATGAAGGAGAAGGTAAAGGGGGCGGGGGGAATAATATAGAGACTCCTCGAAGAATGAGGATGTCACAAATAAGGAGGAAGGGGGAAGAAACAAAACGCAAGTGTATCTGTACGATACCTAACGTCTTACAGGCAACGGCGAAAAAACAGATGGAAACTCCCCCAGTGATGTCTGGTGGTATTTAATTGTATTCTCACAAGCCATTAGCCCATAAACCATGAATTATTTGAATAATAATCCGGGCCGTGAAAGCCTTAATCTACATAGTTTAGTAATTCCTCTTTGCTAATTACTGGTGGTAAGAAATATTTCATTGTTCGTCTGTTACAGATTCACCCTGATATTTCTTCGATATCTGATGATGTATGTGACAACATTCAGTCTCCTAACCATCGCACTTCTAAATCTAGTACCAACAAACAGTTCCATACAACTGGACTTCCGAAAGAGCAACAACACCTATAAAATCCCAATGGTAATCTCCGTTTTAATTGACAGTCATGTTGATGAATGTAATAATACTTTAACCGTCTACATGGACAGAGATAACCCCGACTGCATCTCCCAAACATCACTCCTTCTGATACACCAGCACCGTTACACCGGTGTGCAGTTGGTAGTTGGAAATGCAACGCAAAAGAGCTTACAGCTCACCAAGAGTAACTTTTACCTGCTGTTGTTTCACCAGTGTTCCTGGGATATTGTTCATCAGGGTGTTTCCCACCTGAATGTTACCTATGGTTTGAATCCAAAAGGAAGGTTCCTCGTGGTTATTATCGCTGACACGGACAAATGTGTGCATGATGTATTTAACACATTGTGGTCGTTCAAGATACTGAATGCAGTGGTCACAGTATCCATCTCAACAACTGAAAATGAAGGTCACATCAAGACATACACCTACTCTCCTTTCGGAAAAGGGGGTAAGATTGTTACACACGATGTAACGAATGGAAATGCTAGTTCCTTGTACATACGGAAACCTCTCAATATTCAAGGCAATGTTATAAAGCTATCTACTGTGTCACGACCTCCGTCCAAGGAAACACCTCAAGGTGTAAAGTATTTTGGACTAAATGGAGAAATTCTCAACTCATTTCTTTGTCAAATCAACGCAGTACCAGCTTTCACCGAAGATAATAAATATGATGAAACATATAAACTTTCGCATGGTTTGATAGATATTACTTTTGTGAAGCACATGACTTACTTTTCAGGGATTCTTACCATATACCCCCACAGTATTAACCCAATAGTGTTCCTAGTGCCCAAAGCTAAACACCGACCTCAGTACCAGAATTTATTCCTTCCATTTGATCGCATGACTTGGTCTTTCATGATTTGCAGCATACCATTGGTATCTATTTCATGGTATCTCATTCAACGTATTAAGGGGACACCAGAGAGCTTTTCAAACAATATATTTAACTCCTTCTCCGTTTTCTTGACAGGATCCTTATCAAACTTTCCAAATATGTTATCTATCAGACTTAGTACTTTGTTCTACATATTCTTCAGCGTTGTTGTAACCAACGCTTTCCAAGGTTCCTTGACTAGTATTTTGAGCATCGTGAAGTCACTTCCTGAAATTGATACTTTCCAAGAGCTGTACAAAACCGGTCTGAATGTGATTCATCCGGGTGACTGGCAGGTAATTATAGTGCCTACATTGGATGTTGCTTGCCCACAGCTGGTTGAAAGACTTTCAACACAAGACAAAAGCAGAAGCTGGTATCAATATCTGGATGATATTTCTTTCAATAGGAACGTGTCTATAGTCGCGTCAAAGAGTTGGGCTAAATGGGCGATGGGACTGAATCAGAAGAACTGGAAGAACTTTATTCATGTAATGAAAGATGGCATTCCTGGAATTATGTTTGCCTTTGCAACACACGAAAATTCTCCGTACAATGGACCATTCTCTGCGACTGTCCAGCGTATGATAGAAGTAGGGCTGTACGATAAGTGGAGTGGAACTGTCAAGCGTCATCATCAACAAGATATGACTTCGATGCCCGAGCAATTCACACTTGACCACCTGCAAACAGCTTTCTACATCCTGATTTTCGGATATGTTGTGTGCATTATGTCCTTATTAGCGGAAGTGTGTGTACATCGTTGAGAAACCTCCTAACGAACAGGTTTCAAGATGTGTGTATATTGTTACGGCTGTGAGTTTGTGTCATTGCTCGCCGCATGAGTCACAACAGCCCCAGGGGCTGGGCTGTGGCCTGCCTCCTGTATTGCGTGCGCCTTATGCAACAGGGCTACTAGGACAATGGGATAGTCCAGAATATTCGTGACTGGACCAGCGATGGAAACCTCGAGAAGCCGTGAACCCTGGATGGATCTAGAAGCATGTATTGAGTCACCGGCCTGCTATATAAGTGCGACCTGTCAAGCAGGGGTGGTTGTTGTGTTTTACGAGCTAGTGCGAGCGATTATCTTGAGCGACAGAAGTGTGGTGACTTGCGAAACAGTGACAGACCTAGTGCAGCTATTTCCAGCGAGCGTACGGGGCCGGACTCATTAGCGAAGAGGATTAACTGTGGTCTGTTGACAAGTGAAAGGGAAAGTATTGTTACGGCTGTGAGTTTGTGTCATCACTCGCCGCATGAGTCACAACTGCCCCAGGGGCTGGGCTGTGTCCTGCCTCCTGTATTGCGCGCGCCTTATGCAACAGGGCTACTAAGACAAAGGGATAGTCCAGAATATTCGTGACTGGACCAGAGATGGAAACCTCGAGAAGCCGTGAACCCTGGATGGATCTAGAAGCTTGTATTGAGTCACCGGCCTGCTATATAAGTGCGACCTGTCTAGTAGTTGTTGTTGTTGTGTTTTACGAGCTAGTGCGAGCGATTATCTTGAGCGACAGAAGTGTGGTGACGAAGTGCTGTGCGAGTTACGAAATCCAGTGACATTGTTTCTCCAGCTTGTGGACAGCGAAATAGCCTGCAGCAAGTGATCGTAAGTAATTGTGGTCGGAGAACATAAAGGAGAGGAGCAGGTAGTTTCTGTCAAGGCCACCGTACTCATTAGGACGGATTAAATTCTGTGATCTGTTGACAAGTGGAAGGGCCAAGAGCGCTCAAGGAAGAGACTTGAGGAAACTGGAGTAAGGCTCCTAATTGCTTGTATTTGCTGACTAGTGTAATTTTCTGGCCACAATAAAGTTAATTATTTCTTTAAGCAGTAATTGGTGTTGTGCTTTGTACCCCCACCGTAATCCAGTTAACAAAAGTGCCACTAGGGGGTGGCACGTAACAACTGGTGTCAGAAGCCGGAAGACGAACTCAAGCACAACACCTGACGGTCCTGGTTTCAAAACCCGAACAGGTCAATTTTTTAAAATTTTCCTGTGAGCGCATGCCCTTTACAAGACAAACAGCTAAAATGGAAGAGCAATTCGCAGCATTGCTAGAAAAGTTAAATGGCATGGAAACCAAGATGGAAGTCGGCCAGAAGAAATTAGCCAAGGACCTGAAGGATGACCTGAAGAAGATGGAAGACGGCCAGAAGAAGATGGAGGACGGCCAGAAGAAGTTATCCGAGGACCTAACTGCCAAACTAGAAGACGGCCAGAAGAAGATGGAAGACGGCCAGAATAAGTTAGCAGAGGACCTAACCGCCAAATTTCTGGATGGCCAGAAAAATCTGGAAGAGTGTCTGCTGACGAAATTAGAGGAGAGCCAAAGGAAATTAGAACAGGGCCTACGTGAGGAAGTCGCAGCAGTGGAAAAGAAGTTCGACGCCTTACAAGTGGAAGTTACCGAGCTGCGCCAACGCCCGCTGATGGGGGTGGAGGAGAAATTCAACGCCTTACAAGTGGAAGTTGCCGAGCTGCGTCAACGCCCGCTGATGGGGGTGGAGGAGAAATTCAACGCCTTGCAAGTGGAAGTTGCCGAGCTGTGCCAACGACCGCTGATGGGGGTGGAGGAGAAATTCAACGCCTTACAAGTGGAAGTTGCCGAGCTGTGCCAACGCCCGCTGATGGGGGTGGAGGAGAAATTCAACGCCTTACAAAAGGAAGTTGCCGAGCTGCGCCAACGCCCACTGACGGGGGTGGAAGAGAAATTCAACGCTCTACGAGAGGAAGTTGCCGAGATGCGCCAACGCCCGCCCACCGTTACACCGGGAATATCAGGAACGGGACATAGCAGAGTGACGCCCCCAACCTTCGACGGAAAGGTCCCGTGGAGCACCTACTTACGTCAGTTCGAGGCGGCATGTTCCATAAATAACTGGAACAACACAGAAAAGGCTACAGCTCTCATTGTAGCGCTGAGAGGTGACGCCCTTAACGTCCTTCAGGCCATCCCGACCGGATCCCAGGACTACGCTTCACTGATCGCCCATATGGAGTCCCGATATGGAGATAGCCATCTTCAGCAGGCCTACCAGATGCAGCTCCGGACCCGGGTACAGAAGAACGCGGAAACCCTGCAGGAGTTCGAGATGGACATCGCACGCCTCGTAAGGCTCGCCTATCCAACAGCGCCGGCCGACTTCCTGGAACAGATTGCGACGCAGACCTTCACCGACGGGCTTCGGGACTCGGACACTCAACAGGCACTGCGACTCGCGCGCAATAAGACCCTGGCAGATGCGCTGAGCCACGCACTTGAGTTCGAGACGGCAAAACAGGCATCCAGAATGCACGCGCGGGTGCGTCAAGTGGACGTCGACGAACCAGTAAAAACCAACGAGACCAAGCCCCTGGCCGACGAATTAATGGAGGCTCTAAGCCGTTTCTTCGATAGTCGCGGCACCACCAGCAACGACACAGCCGGAAGGCAACCGGAGAGGCGGCCCGGAAGAGGACTACCGACCTGCTGGACCTGCCGTAAGAGAGGCCACCTGAGCAAGGACTGCGGTGATCGCCACCGCCAAGGGTTTCCGTCGGGACAGTCAGTCGTAGGGAAACCGCGCGGCCCAGGAAAGCAAGTATCAGCCAGCCTAGGGGGGCAAAGGTTGGCTGGTGACAGCCGTCAAGCCCCGGCAGTCCAAGTCCGTGTGACGCACTTACGGAGGGATAATAGCAGCCTGATGGTCGACGGAGTCGTCAACGGAGTGAGCTGGCCCATGCTGATCGACACGGGAGCGTCGAGGACCATCGTCAGTCCCACCGTGATCCCGAAGTGGAGAGTTCAACCCACACAAAGGAACCTCCAGCTAATAACCGCGACCGGAGAGACCGCACCGGTACATGGCGAAGCATCACTGGAGTTCGTCATTGGTCAACGGGCGATAAAGCATCCAGTGCTTGTGGCTGACGTATCAAATGAAGTGATCATCGGACTGGACTTCCTGGACCAGAACAACATCATCTTGGATCTGAGTACCAACACTCTGCACTTCGGAGGTGAGGAACTTGCTTTGCAACATGCGCACGAGTCCATCACCGCACGACGAGTAAGGCTGAGAGAAGACGTCATCGTTCCCGCCAGGACGGAGGTCAGCGCTGCCGTAATTATCGACGGAACTGCTGAGGGAGTGGCGGCTGTCATCGAACCAAAATATGAGGACATCCAGACAAAAGGATTGCTAGTTGCCAAGACCCTCATCAACACGACGTCTCGGCCGTACGTCCGCCTGTCCAACCTGAACGACTACGACATTACGGTTCACCGGGACACCAACCTAGGAGTCTGCGAGCCCGTTACCTGGATTGCCCGCATCACAGATACGACGGACGGACACCTGCAGACGGACAACCGAAGAAGACGTGCCCTGCCAGAAGAACTACAGAAGCTGTACCAAGGATCCCAGGACCATTTAGACGAAGAGCAATCACGCCAACTTCAGGACCTGCTACGCGAATTCCAGGATGCCTTCTCCGTGGGGAGCAAAGACTTCGGCAGGACAAGCTTGGTCCAGCACAGAATCGACGTTGGGGACAGCGCACCGATTAGGGCCCCATTCCGACGTGTCCCGCTCGCCAAGCAAGCCGAAGTCGACCGGATGGTAGAAGAGATGAAGGAGCAAGGGGTGATCGAGCCATCACATAGTCCTTGGAGTTCTCCGGTCGTGCTAGTGAAGAAGAAGGACGGTTCCACCAGGTTCTGCGTGGACTACAGGCGGGTGAACGACGTCACGAAGAAGGACAGCTACCCTCTACCCCGGATCGACGACACGCTGGACTCCATATCAGGATCAAGATGGTTCTCCACCTTGGATTTGAAGAGTGGCTACTGGCAGGTGGAGGTCCACCCTAAGGACCGCGAGAAAACGGCGTTCTCTGTGGGCAGCGGGCTCTGGCAGTTCACCGTCATGCCATTCGGTCTGTGCAACGCCCCTGCGACCTTCGAAAGGCTAATGGAGTCCATTCTGAGGGGACTACACTGGAAGACCTGCCTGGTCTACCTAGACGACGTCATCGTTCTAGGAAGAAGCTTCGAAGAGCACTACAGCAACCTGAAGGAGATCTTGTTGAAGCTACGGACTGCCCAGCTGAAGTTGAGCCCCAAGAAGTGTCAGCTCTTCCAGAAGCGGGTCCAGTACCTTGGGCATATCGTCTCCGAGGAAGGGGTGCGCACCGACCCAGAGAAGACCGCAGCTGTGAGGGAGTGGCCAGTTCCGAAGGACAAGTCCCAACTACGAAGCTTCCTGGGACTCTGCACTTATTATCGTCGCTTCGTGAGAGGATTCGCCGACATCGCCAAACCTTTACATCGATTGACTGAGAAGGACCAACTCTTCACCTGGACAGCAGAATGCCACAGTGCCTTCGAACAACTCAAGCAGGCTCTGTGCACCGCACCTATTCTGGCCTACTCCAGACCTGGAACAAGGTTCATCGTCGATACCGATGCCAGCGACTTTGGCATTGGGGGAATCCTGTCGCAAGTAGTAGACGGCGAGGAGAGAGTAGTGGCCTACTTCAGCAGGGCCCTGTCAAAGCCAGAAAGGAACTACTGCGTCACCAGGAAGGAGCTGCTCGCCATCGTGAAGACCATTGAACACTTCCACAAGTATCGGTACGGGCAAGAATTTCTCATCAGGACCGACCATGCATCCCTGCGGTGGCTCCTGAACTTCAAGCAGCCCGAGGGTCAACTCGCGCGGTGGTTAGAGAGGCTTCAACAGTACAACTTTGAGATTCAGCACAGGAAAGGCCAACTGCATTCTAACGCCGACGCCCTGTCACGAAGACCGTGCCCCGAAGACTGCACCTTCTGTACTAGGAGGGAGGAGAACACCGGGATACAGTGCCGGAGGACTACTGTGGAACTTCAAGGGAACTGGAGCCGAGAATCTTTCACGCGGGCACAAGCAGAAGATGATGACCTGGGACTGATAGCCGAATGGAAGAGGGCCTGTGTCCCCAGACCCGGGTGGAACATTGTGAGTGACTGCAGCCCAAAGTTTAAGTCCTACTGGGCGCAGTGGGACTCGCTGATTGTAAGGGATGGCCTCATCTGCCGCGCCTGGGAGAGCACCGACGGGAAGACATCTCGGGAACAAGTCGTCGTTCCAAAGGCTATGACGGAGGAAGTCCTGAAGGAAGTCCATGGAGGATCATCTGGTGGACACCTAGGGATAAAGAAGACCCTGGAGAAGCTGAGAGAGCGGTTCTACTGGATCGGATGCCGAACAGACGTGGAGAACTACTGCGCGAGGTGCCACGATTGCGCAGCCAGCAAGGGCCCAGGACGAAGACGACGGGGTCCACTGAAGACCTACAACGTGGGCGGCCCCATGGAGAGAGTGGCCATCGATGTTGCTGGGCCATTCCCGTTAAGCGAGGCAGGGAACCGCTACATATTAGTCGTCAGCGACTACTTTACCAAATGGCCGGAGGCGTATGCGCTCCCTAACCAAGAAGCCGCGACGATTGCAGAGACCCTGGTGAAGGAATTCGTCAGCCGGTACGGAGTACCCCTGGAGCTGCACTCCGACCAAGGGAGGAACTTCGAGTCGCAGGTGTTCCAGAACCTATGCCAGCTGCTCGGAATCCGGAAGACAAGGACAACGCCGCTACACCCTCAGTCCGACGGGATGGTAGAGCGATTCAATCGCACCATCGAGAACCATCTCCGAATAGTCGTCAGCGAGCACCAGAGGGATTGGGACGAACATCTTCCACTATTTCTCCTGGCCTACAGCACCGCCGTGCATGAAGCCACCGGGTGCACACCAGCCCGGGCCATGTTTGGGAGGGAGCTCCGTCTACCTGTCGATCTTGCCTTCGGCCGACCTGGGAATGATCCGATCCCGGTAAGCCAGTATTGTCAAGAACTGGTCGACCAACTGGAGGACGTACACGCGTTCGCGAGGAGGAAACTGCGGATCGAGACCGACCGAATGAAGACCCGATACGACCAGCAGATGGATGCCGGCGGATTCCACGAGGACGACCTGGTCTGGCTCTTCAATCCATTACGGAAGAAAGGCCTGTCACCCAAACTGCAGAAGTCCTGGGAGGGCCCGTACCGAGTCGTGAAACGGATCAACGATGTCGTCTACAGGATCCAGCGGAGCCCGAGGGCGAAGATGAAGATCGTGCACCGAGATCGCCTGGCAGCCTACGGAGGGACACAGACTGACCAATGATTGATCGGGACGATCAGCCTTTTTAGGAAGGGGGTGGTGTTACGGCTGTGAGTTTGTGTCATCGCTCGCCGCATGAGTCACAACTGCCCCAGGGGCTGGGCTGTGGCCTGCCTCCTGTATTGCGTGCGCCTCATGCAACAGGGCTACTAGGACAAAGGGATAGTCCAGAATATTCGTGACTGGACCAGCGATGGAAACCTCGAGAAGCCGTGAACCCTGGATGGATCTAGAAGCATGTATTGAGTCACCGGCCTGCTATATAAGTGCGACCTGTCAAGCAGGGGTGGTTGTTGTGTTTTACGAGCTAGTGTGAGCGATTATCTTGAGCGACAGAAGTGTGGTGACTTGCGAAATCCCCAGTGAAGCTGATTCTCTTGACAGCGAGGAAGTGATTGTGGTGCTTGTGAAACAGTGACAGACCTAGTGCAGCTATTTCCAGCTAGCGTACGGGGCCGGACTCATTAGCGAAGAGGATTAACTGTGGTCTGTTGACAAGTGAAAGGGAAAGTATTCTCGACGTGAGGAAACTGGAGTAAGGTAATAATTGCTTGCATTTGCTGTTGATTAGTGTATTTTTTCGGGCTGCAATAAAATTGATTATTTCTTTAAAAGAACATCCTGTGTTGTGCTTTATACCCGCCGTAATCCAGTTAACAAAAGTGCCACTAGGGGTGGCACGTAACAATATGTTGCTCTTAGTGTTTGAAATGTGTACACGTGGTTAAATAAATACCCGTGACCAGCTATATACATACAGTTGCTTGATGTGTGTGTGTTTTGGTTTGGGATGAAGAGAGTATATGTATGTTGTTAAGAAAGCACCTGTGTTCAGCTTTCTATATCCTGTGTCTTGTATATGTCGTGTGTGTGTGTTTTGGTTTGGGATGAAGAGAGTATATGTATGTTGTTAAGAAAGCACCTGTGTTCAGCTTTCTATATCCTGTGTCTTGTATATGTCGTGTGTGTGTGTTTTGGTTTGGGATGAAGAGAGTATATGTATGTTGTTAAGAAAGCACCTGTGTTCAGCTTTCTATATCCTGTGCCTTGTATATGTCGTGTGTGTGTGTTTTGGTTTGGGATGAAGAGAGTATATGTATGTTGTTAAGAAAGCACCTGTGTTCAGCTTTCTATATCCTGTGTCTTGTATATGTCGTGTGTGTGTGTTTTGGTTTGGGATGAAGAGAGTATATGTAAGTTGTTAAGAAGGCACCTGTGTTCAGCTTTCTATATCCTGTGTCTTGTATATGTCGTGTGTGTGTGTTTTGGTTTGGGATGAAGAGAGTATATTTATGTTGTTAAGAAAGCACCTGTGTTCAGCTTCCTATATCCTGTGTCTTGTATATGTCGTGTGTGTGTGTTTTGGTTAGGGATGAAGAGAGTTTATTTATGTTTTTAAGAAAGCACCTGTGTTCAGCTTTCTATATCCTGTGTCTTGTATATGTCGTGTGTGTGTCTTTTGGTTAGGGATGAAGAGAGTATATTTATGTTTTTAAGAAAGCACCTGTGTTCAGCTTCCTATATCCTGTGTCTTGTATATGTCGTGTGTGTGTGTTTTGGTTAGGGATGAAGAGTGTACATTTTGTTTAAAAAAAAACACCTGTGTTCAGTTGTCTACATTCTGTTTCTTGAATATATTGTGTGTGTGTTTTTTGTTTTGTTTTTTTGGGTTAGGGACCGAACTGTACTTGCGTCGTTAACACACCCCCTGTAAAAGTAAACTTTCCAAATACTGTTTCTTTTATATGAAATGCTTGTAATTTGTGGTTGGGAACGGAACGATGTACACGTATTTAGTGCAACACCTGCAACATCAGCTTTCTTATCACATTTCTCGAATATGATTTGTTTGTGGTTTATGGTCACGGACTGAATTGTGTACACGCCATTAAGGGGGGAGGTACACCTTTTAAGGTCAAAAAATTGCAAATTTTTTTCAGACCCTAAAATCTTTAATAGACTTTGCTCTTTCCAATAGTGAAATAATTTTTAAGAAATCATTAATAGTTTCGGAGATACAACGTAAAATATAAATAGGTGTCAGCTGATCTGAAGCACTGTCACGCCTACGTCTCAGCGCCGCCTTGGGTTGTATTACTTCCCTCCTATTGAAGACTGGTGCTTTTAAATCTCTCTCAGGCATGCTCCGTAGTACATTTCTCTCTGTATCTCAGGAACAGGAAGTCAAGCGATGCTTTTGTTTACCAATATAACTTAGTTTCCGCGGTAACGGTGCACATGTTAACTTGTGAGAAAGAAAAAATTCTTCACCTGTGTTTCAGTACAGTTTTTGCAAGTGGCTGTGTTCATAACTTCGAAATGGGTAAACGGAAAGCAGTATATGGGCCTAAGAAAGTGAATTTCCGTGGAAATAGGCATACAACTGCAAATTCTATCATTCATGATTCACCTAACCTAAAAAGAGCCTCAGCCAAGAAGCTTCCCAAAGACTGTGGCAATAGCAGTAGTGGTTTTGATGAGGTAAATATTATTTTCAACGTAAATATTATGTTCGAACAATTGGAAAAGTGCCTTCGGTGTGTATGTGGGGGAAATGTGAAACTCAATATACATACAATAGAAGGTTTAGGTTGTAATGTAAAAATAGTGTGCCAGAAATATGGTGTAATTGGTTCCTTTGACAGCTGCCATAAATTAGGAACAAACATCCATGTTTACTCCATAAACAGGCGTGTAATATATGCTATGAGGTGTTTAGGGCAAGGTTTAGCAGGATTAGGTATGTTTTGTGGCCTAATAAATTTACCACCATCTGTAAAGAAGTCCACTTACTCGCTGGTGTACCAGAGGATTCTGTCTGCCACCAACCAAGTAGCTAAAGAATCTCTAAGTAAGGCTGCTGAAGGGGAAGCAAGTCTTACAGGCAGTAGGGATGTATCTGTAAGCTGTGTGATGGCACATGGTTAATGAGGGGTCACAGTTCACTACATGGTGTGTGCACTGTTATAGGTGCAAAAACTGGGAAAGTGATAGATATAGAGGTTCTGTTATCATCTTGCAAAGGATGTGATCAGTGGAAAGGCAAGACTGGCACCCTAGCTTATCAAGAGTGGTGGGAGGTACATGAAGAGGTCTGTGACATCAACCACAAAGGAAGTGCAGGCAGCATGGAGGTGGAGGGGATGAAAATGATTTTCAGCCGAAGTGTAGCCAGTCACAATTTACGGTATGTCAATTATATTGGGGATGGAGATACCAAGAGCTACAAGTCTGTTTCTGATGACCAGCCATATGGGACAGATATTAATATAGTGAAAAAGGAATGTGTTGGCCATGTCCAGAAAAGGATGGGGTCTCAGTTGAGAAAAGTGAAGGAGAATATGAGAGGGAAAAAGTTAAGCGATGGGAAGCCACTCGGTGGCAAAAACAGACTGACTGATGCTGTGATAAAGACCCTCACTGTCTATTATGGGAATGCCATTAGAGCTAATAGCTTATCTGTAGATAATATGAGAACAGCCTTCTGGGCCATATGGTTCCACAAGGCTTCCACAGATGATCACCCGCAGCATTACTTTTGTCCAAAAGGTCTAGACTCTTGGAGTCTTTACCAGCAGGCTGTGGTACAAGGCAATGCAGACAAGTATAAGCACAAAAATAATCTAGCCCCTGCCATTATGGAGACAATCAAACCTGTTTTCAAGAATCTTGTGAAAACCGAACTGTTGATAAGATGAGTTGGTGGCCACACACAAAATAATAATGAGTCATTGAACTCTAAAATCTGGAAGATATGCCCTAAAACAATGTTTTCTGGAAGAAGAACTGTTCAGATTGGTGTTAATGATGCTACCATGACTTTTATTGATGGAATGTGGGCTAGAATTAAAGTGTTGCAGCAGTTAGGGCTTGTGGTGGGAACAAACTGCTCCCAGTTCCTGCAAGATGAAGATGAGAAACGCATACTTTCGGCAAATAAAAGGGTTCTGGAGACTACAAAAGAAGCAAGGAAATGCAAAAAGAGACTGAGGTTGGAAGAGGAGGCCAAACTGATCCAGAAAGAGGGCCCTGTGTATGAAGCAGGGAAGTTTTAATGGACATACAACCCTTTTGTATGTTTATCATGCATTTTCTCAACTTTCATTTTTTACAGAGCGTTTTCACCATAACTCTCTTATTTTTTAAGCTACTGCAATACTATTTTGCATGAGTGTGAAGTTTAATCATGCCAACAACATGTACTAGGATCTTTCACATAACATGTTCCATTACATTTAAAAAAATTCAAAATAAATATTCAAATTTTTCCTCAACTTATTTAAATAATCGAAAATAAATAAATATTGTCTCTTATGCGATGTCTAAGATTCTAGTGTATGTTGTAGCCTTGGGTCTTACAAGCAACGCAAGAAAAAAAATACATAATTGGGGTAGTTATTGTGTAAGCGCTGCGTGACTGCACAAATTACGCAAGGAAGTTGTACAGTGTACTGATGACCAAAGGATAATTTAAAAAAAAAATATAATGTAGTAACAGTATATAAGTTATAAATACTAAACCTGTAAATTTTCATTTTTCTAAATCATAGGGCTTCAGAAAAATAAAATACTGAATATTCATAAATTTACACTAGCGAATGGTGTACCTCCCCCCCCCCCCCAAAAAAAACACCTGTGTTCAGTTTTCTACATTCTGTTTCTTGAATATATTGTGTGTGTGGTTTTTTTTTTTTTTTTTTTTTTTTTTTTTGGGGGTTAGGGACTGAACTGCACTTGCGTCGTTAACACACCCCCTGTAAAAGTAAACTATCCAAATACTGTTTCTTTTATATGATACAAACTGAACCCCGCATGCGTTGCAATGCCAATCATAGAAAGGGTTGGCGTTAAAATTCTGTTTCTTGAAGTGCTTTTGGATACACAATACGTATTTCAATTTCCATCAACTGCCTCGAAGCTATCGTAAAATGGATATACTAATTTAGAATCATTCGTGGGAGCGTGCACAACAACTTTCCAAAGTTTCATCGCAATCGGATGAATGGCATATGAACGTATACGGGATTTTGTTTAAACGATTCGTGCGCTGTCACTCATTTGTTGAATCTAATCGTGCGCTACCTACTGTGAAATGGATTTACTAAGTCGAAACCCTTCCTTGGCGTGTAAACAACAACTCATCATGGTTTCATCGTCATCGAAAAAGGGTATATGAACGCATAGGGGATTTTGTTGAAACGCTTCGCGTGTCGTCACCCATTTGTTGCATCTACTCGTGCGCTACCTATTGTGAAATGGATTTATTAAGTCGAAAACCTGCCCTGGCGTGTACACAAAAACTCATCAATGTTCCATCGCAATTGGATGAATGGTAGGCTACATAAACTCATACTGGATTTTGTTTAAACGATTCGCACCCCGACACACATTTGTTTAATCTACTCAAGCGCTACGTATTTTAAAATGGATTTACTAAGCCTGAAACCTTCCCTGGAGTGTACTCAACGATTCACCCAAGTTTCATCGCAATCGGGAGAATGATATATGAACACATACGGGACTTATTTAAAACGATTCATATGCCATCGCTCAATTGTTAAATCTACTCGTGCGCTACCTATTGTAAACTGGATTTACTAAGCCAGAAAGCTTTCCTGGAGTGCACACAACAATTCACCAAAGTCTCATAACCATCGGACGAATGGTATATGAACGAATACGGGACTTTGTTGGAACGCTTCGTGCGTCGTCGCTCATTTGTTGAATCTACTCGTGCACTACCTACTGCAAAATGTATTTACTAAGTTAGAATCCGTCACGTACGTGTCCACAACATCTCACCCAAGTTTCATTGCTATCGGACTAATGGTGTATGAAGACATAGGGGACTATATTGAAACGCTCCGCGTGTCGTCGTTCATTTGTCGAACCTACTCGTGTGCTACCTACTGTGAAATGTATTTACTAAGCCAGAAACCTTCCTTAGAGTGTCCACCATATTTCACCCAAGTTTCACCGCTAACGGCCGAATGGTAAATGAACTTATACGGTACTTTGTTGAAACTCTTCACGCGTCGTCCGTCATTTGTTGAATCTACTTGAGCGCTGCCTATTGTAAAGTGGATTTACTAAGCCATAAACCTTCCATGAAGTGTACACAACATCTCACCCAAGTGTCATAGCTATCGGACGAATGGAATATGAATGCTCACGGGACTTGGTTGAAATGCTTCGCGTGTCGTCGCTCATTTGTTGAATCTACTCGTGAGCTACCTACTGTAAAAAGTATTTACTAAGTTAGAAACCTTCATCTAAGTGTCCACAACATCTCACCCAAGGTTGATGGCTATCGGACTAATGGTATATGACCTTATACGGGACTTTGTTGAAACGTTCCGCGCGTCGTCGCTCATTTGTTAAATCTACTCGTGCGCTACCTGTTGTAAAATAGATTTACTAAGCCAGAAACCTTCCCTTGAGGGTATACAACATCTCACCCAAGTTTCATCGCAATCAGATGAATGGTATAAGAACGCATACGGGACGTTATCGAACGCTTAGCGCGTCGTCACTCATTTGTTGAATCTAAACCTGCGAATCATATTGCAAAATGAATTTACTAATCCAGAAACCTTTCCTGGAGTGTACACAACAATTCACCTAAGTTTTATCACTATCGGACGAATGGTATATGACCTTATACGGGAGTTTGTTGAAACGCTTCGCGCGTCGTCGCTCATTTGTTGAATCTACTCGTGCGCTACCTATTGTAAAATGGATGTACTAAGCCCGAAACCTTCCCTGGAGTGTACACAACATCTCACCCAAGTTTCATCGCTATCGGATGAATGGTATATGACCTTATACGGGACTTTGTTGAAACGCTTCGCGCGTCGTCGCTCAATTGTTGATTCTACACGTGCTCTACCTATTGTTAAATGGATTTACTAAGCCAGAAACCTTCCCTGGAGTGCACACAACATCTCATCCTTGTTTCATCGCAATCGGATGAATGGTACATGAACGCAACGGAACTTTGTTGAAACGATTCGCGCGAAATCACTCATTTGTACAATGTACACGTGCGCTAACTATTGTAAAATGCATGTACTAAGCCAGAAACGTTCATGGCGTCTACACAACATCTCACCTAAGTTTCATCGCTATCGGACGAATGGTATATGACCACATACGGGACTTTATTAAAACGCTTTTCGGGTCGTTGCTCATTTGTTGATTCTACTCGTGCGCTGCCTATCGTAAAATGGATTTACTACGCCAGTCACCTTCCATGGAGTGTACACAACATCTCACCCAAGTTTCATCGCTATCAGACGAATGGTATATGAACGCATATGGGAGTTTATAGAAACGCTTCGCTCGTCGTCGCTCATTTGTTGAATCTACACGTGCGCTACCTATTTTAAATGGATTTTCTAAGCCAGAAACCTTCCTTGGAGTGTACTCAGCATGTCACCGAAGTTTCATCGTAATCGAATGAATAGTATGTGAACGCATTCGGTACTTCATTGAAACCCTTCGCGCGTCGTCACTCATTTGTTGAATCTATACGTGCGCTACCTATTGTAAAATGGATCTACTAAGCCAGAAACCTTCCTTGGAGTGTACTCAACATCTCACCCAAGTTTCATCGCTATCGGATGAATGACATGTGGACGCCTACGGAACTTAATTGAAACGCTTCACACGTCGTCGCTCATTTGTTGAATCTACTCGTGCGCTACCTATTGTAAAATGGATTTACTAAGCCAGAACTCTTCCTTGGAGAGTGCTCAACATCTCTCCTAAGTTTCAACGTAATCGAAGGAATGATATTTCAACGCATACGGGACTTTATTGAAACACTCCGCGCGTCGTCGCTCATTTCTTGAATCTACATGTGCGCTACCTAGTGTAAAATGTATTTACTAAGTTGGAATCCGTCACGTAAGTGTCCACAACATCTCACCCAAGTTTCATTGCTATCGGACTAATGGTATATGAAGTCATTGGGGACTATGTTGAAACGCTCCGCGTGTCGTCGTTCATTTGTCGAATCTACTCGTGTGCTACCTACTGTAAAATGTATTTACTAAGCCAGAAACCTTCCTTGGAGTGTCCACCATATTTTACCCAAGTTTCACCGCTAACAGCCGAATGGTAAATGAACTTATACGGTACTTTGTTGAAACTCTTCGCGCGTCGTACGTCATTTGTTGAATCTACATGTGCGCTGTCTATTGTAAAGTGGATTTACTAAGCCAGAAACCTTCCATGAAGTGTACACAACATCTCACCCAAGTGTCATAGCTATCGGACGAATGGAATATGAATGCACACGGGACTTGGTTGAAACTCTTCGCATGTCGTCACTCATTTGTTGAATCTACTCGTGAGCTACCTACTGTAAAATGTATTTACCAAGTTAGAAACCTTCATCTAAGTGTCCACAACATCTCATCCAAGTTTCATCGCTATCGGACTAATGGTATATGACCTTATACGGGACTTTGTTGAAACGTTCCGCGCGTCGTCGCTCATTTGTTGAATCTACTCGTACGCTACCTGTTGTAAAATGGATTTACTAAGCCAGAAACCTTCCCTGGAGAGTATACAACATCTCACCCAAGTTTCATCGCAATCAGATGAATGGTATAAGAACGCATACGGGACGTTATCGAACACTTAGCGCGTCGTCACTCATTTGTTGAATCTAAACCTGCGATTCATATTGAAAAATGGATTTACTAATCCAGAAACCTTTCCTGGAGTGTACACAACAATTCACCTAAGTTTTATCACTATCGGACGAATGGTATATGACCTTATACGGGAGTTTGTTGAAACGCTCCGCGCGTCGTCGCTCATTTGTTGAATCTACTCGTGCGCTACCTATTGTAAAATGGATGTACTAAGCCCGAAACCTTCCCTGGAGTGTACACAACATCTCACCCAAGTTTCATCGCTATCGGATGAATGGTATATGACCTTATACGGGACTTTGTTGAAACGCTTCGCGCGTCGTCGCTCAATTGTTGATTCTACTCGTGCTCTACCTATTGTTAAATGGATTTACTAAGCCAGAAACCTTCCCTGGAGTGCACACAACATCTCATCCTTGTTTCATCGCAATCGGATGAATGGTATATGAACGCATACGGAACTTTGTTGAAACGATTCGCGCGAAATCACTCATTTGTACAATGTACACGTGCGCTAACTATTGTAAAATGCATGTACTAAGCCAGAAACGTTCATGGCGTCTACACAACAACTCACCTAAGTTTCATCGCTATCGGACGAATGGTATATGACCGCATACGGGACTTTATTAAAACGCTTTTCGGGTCGTTGCTCATTTGTTGATTCTACTCGTGCGCTGCCTATCGTAAAATGGATTTACTACGCCAGTCACCTTCCCTGGAGTGTACACAACATCTCACCCAAGTTTCATCGCTATCAGACGAATGGTATATGAACGCATATGGGAGTTTATAGAAACGCTTCGCTCGTCGTCGCTCATTTGTTGAATCTACACGTGCGCTACCTATTGTAAAATGGATCTACTAAGCCAGAAACCTTCCTTGGAGTGTACTCAACATCTCACCCAAGTTTCATTGCTATCGGATGAATGACATGTGAACGCATTCGGTACTTCATTGAAACCCTTCGCGCGTCGTCACTCATTTGTTGAATCTATACGTGCGCTACCTATTGTAAAATGGATCTACTAAGCCAGAAACCTTCCTTGGAGTGTACTCAACATCTCACCCAAGTTTCATTGCTATCGGATGAATGACATGTGATCGCCTACGGAACTTAATTGAAACGCTTCACACGTCGTCGCTCATTTGTTGAATCTACTCGTGCGCTACCTATTGTAAAATGGATTTACTAAGCCAGAACTCTTCCTTGGAGTGTGCTCAACATCTCTCCTAAGTTTCAACGTATTCGAAAGAATGATATTTGAACGCATACGGGACTTTATTGAAACACTCCGCGCGTCGTCGCTCATTTGTTGAATCTACACATGCGCTACCTATTGTAAAATGGATTTTATAAGCCAGAAACCTTCCTTGGAGTGTACTCAACATCTCAACCAAGTTTCATCGTAATCGAATGAATGGTATGTGAACGCATAGGAGACATACACACACACCCACACACCCACACACATACCCACAAACTATCACGTAACATTGATTTTTATATATATAGATGCTTGTAATTTGTGGTTGGGAATTGAACGAAGTACACGTCTTTAGTGCAACACCTGCAACATCAGCTTTCTTATCACATGTCTTGAATATGATTTGTTTGTCGTTTATGGTCACGGACTGAATTGTGTACACGCCATTAACATAGCAATAGCTTTACACATCCTGGTTCAGTTGTGTGTATGACATGTGGTATTATCCTATGATTCTAGGGGAAAGGGATACTTGATAAATTGGAAATCCGCCTGATCAATACTTGGAGAAGTTGTTGAATGAAATATTAAACGACGTACATGTTTGGGATTATCAATGAGTCCATCATCAGCGTGAAAAATATTTCACCCTAAAATCAAGTTAAACATAGTCAAAAGAATGGATATCCTTACAAACGGTGTTAATTTAAATTAATGGAAAACTTGTAAATATATGAATTGATGTGCAATTAGCCAAACTACTTTAAAATACTATGTTGAATTCAACAGTGAGATTCCTTTGCTGGAGCGCCTTCCGCCAGCCAACCGAGCTCAGGCCGCAGGGATGGGCGAGGCGGAGGCGAGCTAACCAGGGTTATTAAAGTCATTACTAAACTTTCATAAACGGGGGTGTGTATTGTCAGCGCACAGATAAGTAGGTAACATAAACAACAGCTGCAAGATTTAATTAAAGAAGCACAGATGTTTTATTATTTTTATTTCTTGGGAATCTGGATGACCTGACGTCAACAGTTAAATGTTAGAACTTATCTTTTCACAGAAGATATTAAAAATGTTCTCCTTCCGCTGACAGACAGACATACATCGTTACATTATGCAGCTACTCCTGTGCCACCCTGCGTGTTTACTGAAATTAATCGAAGCACGGACCTAAGCCCGTTTGATGTTTAATTGTGGGTTAATTTAACATTCCAAGTGTACGGATCAATTACCCCTACTCTAGTGGAGCTGGAGAACAATATACGGCAGCAGATATCCCTCACAACAGAAGGGAATTACAACGTGTAAACGCTAATTTATTTACACGGTACAACGCCTGTCTGTCAGCAGAAGGAGAACACTATCAGCAACACCTATGGACAGGTAAGTTCTTTAATCATGATTTGCTGGTGAATTTACCATTAATTAATGTACTTTGTTACAGTTTTCACCTGCTCGCTATCCGCGGAACGAGCTTGGTTGGCTGGCAGAAGGCGCGCGCGCCCGGCAGCCGGCAGCAGGCCCCGCTCCAGGAAAAGAATCACCCTGTATTATTATTACATAACATATGTTAATAGAAGACTTATTTTTCGAAAGTTGATATGTGAGAAGGCAAGTAAACCGTCTTTAAAATTGGAAAAATTTTCGATTAAAAAAAGGAGATTAACTTAATATTATCAGAAATCAGACGAAAAGTCATGATGATCCTTCACTCTGTAGATTTTTCTGATCCACTGCCAACACAATGTGTGTGAAAATTCTATAATAACAACTAATATTCAAGCATACTTGACATGTAAGCATTAATCATGAAGTAACTTGCCAAAAATATCTTCTTATGAAATCCGTCTTCCAGGTGGAGAAAAGTAAAGTGGATAGGTATAGCTTCTACTAATCTCCAAATAACTTGAAACGAATCCTCACTATTTGGATTGTTAGCCTACTTTTCACATTTTGCTCGTCAGTGCTATCGACATGATTCTAAGCCTGCTGATGGGACCAATTTTTAAATCTTCTAAACTATCAATATTGGATTTCAACCAAACTTCGTATATGCTATGTGTACCATAACAGATATAACTATGATTATTCTTAAGAGCAACCTCACTTGTTATCATTTTAGTGGGGGTTGACCAGACGACGTAAGCGAAAAACACATTACATGATAGATCAACTGTTTAATGCCTCAACACAGGTGAAAACAGTGTATCAAGACAAAATAGGTGTGATATAACCCATTGCTGATAATTGGTGCTGTAAACCTATGCTACATTCTGTGAATGAAGGAAGTATAAAGCAACTATAGGCTGTGTTTCATCTAGCACTGCGTGAAAAACAGAGATGGTAAGGAGAACGAAATTATGTTAAAAGGGAGTGAAATTAAATGGTTTAAACACACAAAAGTCTGGAATGAAATAATATGTGAAGAGGAATTAAAATAAAAGTATGGTAATTGGAACAGTATAGAAAGGAACGAAATTAAACGCGATTCTTAGAACCGTATTAAAGAAAAAATGGCTTAGTGAATGCAATTCGATGAGGAATTAAGTTAGGAGGAGAATGTGAGGATTTAAATGCAAGTATTGAATTGTAAAGAGCGAAAAGTGTAAACGAAACCATTTCGTGAATTAAAAGGAATAAAATTCGGAATTAATTATTATATCTGGAATTAACATTGTTCATGAAACTCGGAGTGAAATTAAATTCAGATTGAAATCAAGCTAAAATTGTATAGGTTAAGAGCGACTGCGGTGACGTCTGGTAACTAAGTTCTGCACTAGTAGTCGTTGACGGTGGCGATTGGCGGCAAAAGTAGGAACTACTTGAAAATTGATCGTCTGCAGTCCTTACTTGAATTAAAATAGATACACACACTAATGCAGTCATCACAATTAACACCGGTTATCAGGCAGATTCTACACACACCCAAAGTACACGGGGCAACATGACCGCGTTGTCGCAGCCCCTAAACTGAGGAACCAACCAACAAACTTTAAGTGAATTAAATCTGGAATGAAAATAATTCTTGAAATCGGAATGAAATTTGTGTGGAATGAAATTAAATGTTGAACATGAAATGTTATTTAATGTGGAACGAAATGAAACCATGAATTAAACTAAGTGCAGAAACAAATTAAATATTGGGCACCCAGAGGGCAGCTTGCATGTCGAATGTTTTGTTCCTTGAACCACTATGAAAGTCCAGGAGGTTAGCTATCTAAGCTCCTTTACACTATAACGCTTTCTAGTAGAGAAATGAGAAACTTTGTGTTGGTGGAAAATCCCGAGATTAATTTTGCCATTATGAACACGGCCTACTGAATTCAAATGGGTTCATTAACATGCCAACATCGTATGACATGTGTATCGTGATTTTTGCCGCCTTTCTACAATCACTTGCCACAGCCAGGAGCGAACCTGCAAGCTTCGGGTTGGTAATCCGACACGATAACCACTCACTCACCAGGGTAAGCAATTCGCAGGTTGACTGAAATTAAAGGAATGAAATTACATTTTGGGGCCAGAATGGAATTAAATGTGGAATGAAACTAAATCCTCAGGTCAAAATGATATTAAATGTAGAGTAAAATTAAACCTTGGAGTCGGAATGAAATTAAATGTAAAATAAAAGTAAATCCTCAGGGCGGAATGAAATTAAAATATGTGGAATGAAATTAAATCTTGGTGTCGGAATGAAATTGAATCTCAGACTCGGACTGAAACTAAATTTGGAATGAAATTAAATCCTCAGGATGGAATGAAATTTAATGTGGAATATAATTAAATCTTGATGTCAGAATGAAAATAAATCTTTGACTCGGAGTGAAATTAAATGAGGAATGAAATTTAATCTTGAGGTCGGAGTGAAATTAAATGTGAAGTGAAATTAAATCTTGAGGTCGGAGTGAAATTAAATGCGAAGTGAAATTAAATTTCAGGTCGGAGTAAAATTAAATCTTGAGATCGGAGTGAAATTAAATCTTGTGGTCGGAATAAAATTAAATGGTCGACTGGGAGTGAAATTAAATTTGGAATGACATTAAATCTTGAGGTCGGAGTGAAATCAAATGGCTAACTAAATTAAATATTGAGGTCGGAGTGAAATTGAATTCATGCAATTTAAATATATTCCTGTTGGAATGAAAATGTGAACGAACATTTAATTATATTCCGGCCGGAGTTAAATTGAATTCAAACTATTTAATTCTATTCCGGCCGCAGTGAAATTGAATTCATACAATATAATTCTCTTCTTGTCGGAAAGAAACTGTGAATTAACATTTAGATATATTCCGGCCGGAGTGAAATTAAATTCATATACTTTCATTCCAACCAGCATTTCATTCTATTCCGACGTGAATAAAATAAATAAATTGAATTTAATGATATGTAAATATGAAGTGAAATTTAATCCACTCGTGGAATGGCACTCTCAATGAAGAGTTTGGCCCATTCAATCCAATGAATTATAATGATTGCGTGGCGAGAAAAATCTATTGAAATGTTTCACTTTCGCTTGGCCGCCATGTTCGTTTTGTATTTCACGGGTTTTTGGATTTCTCATAGCTGAACTTCCAGTTGTATCCTTTATCACCGTACAAAATATTAGGGTCATATCAGTAATAGTTTCGGAGATATAGAATGTCGGTGAAATATTTAGCACAGCCGCCATGTTAGATTGGTGGGACGTAATAAAATTTAAAGGGTTAAAATGGTGCTATAACCTTACTAAGTTTCATTTAAGTCGCTCCAGCCGTTTATATTTTATTAGGGGACACACGCACACACATAAACACACACATACACACACGGACAAAAGGTGATCTCATAAGACTATTTTTTCACAAATGAAAATGGGCTGAAAAGGAAATAATCCAAAGCCACTTTATTAAAGCACTCGACATTGTGTCTGAGTTTATCAATGCGAGTTCTCGGACCTTGCCAAATTACGCTCTTTTAAGTGGACATGTTCTGAAAACACGAAGGCACTTTTAGTAATATTGATCATATCTGTTCCTATCTAAAAATATTATTACTCCCATGAACTGAGTTCACGAATATATTATGGATGTGGCACACGCACTAGACATATAGATGTGGGCTCAGTTGCCAGTCACAGAGCAATCCATAGTTCATGACTAATATAATAAAGCTGAAGAGTTTGTTTGTTTGTTTGTTTGTGTGTTTAAACGCGCTAATCTCTGGAACTACCAGTCGGATTCCAAACATTCTTTTTGTATATGATAGCCAAATTCAAGAGGAATAGTTTAGGCTATGTAGCATTAGCCTACACCTCTCAGGTAACCTCAAAGATTGAGTTGTGTTCAGTATGTCGGAAGAACAAGCGCTCCCGAACAGCTTCAATAATACCTAAGTCTATTGTTGCCATGTATTACGGGCCGCATCACGTTTTTGGATACCTTCTTCATAGAAGTTTTCCGCCGGCCGTAAACGAGAGTGAAGACTCCCCTGTAAGATATCCTACCGTTTGGCCACCACTGTTAGGCAAATTGTGTATGTGGTCAGGAGAACTCCTGAATGATGTATTTAATTATTTTATTTTGTTTTATTTTGTTTTTTCTTTTGCTTTGTTTTATTTTGTTTCGTTAAATTTAATTTTGTTTTGTTTTGTTTCATTTTGATTTTTTTTAGTTTTATTTTGTTTTAAATTGTTATTTTTAATTTTTGTTTTGTTTTATTTTGATTTAATTTGTTCATTTGCTTTCATTTTATTTTGTTTTGTTTTATTTTGATTTTCCAGAAAACAAACATAAACCCAAAAACAAAAAAAACGAAGCAAAAAGCAAAGTTCAAAAAAAAGCACGAGTAGAAAAAAAACTAGAAACACAAAGGCAAGCAGAAATCAAACACAAACCCAAAACCAAGAAAGAAAATCAAAAAGTAGAATTCAAAAGCAAAAGCACAAAGCAAACACAAAACCATAAACCAAGAGCACAAAGCAAAAAGAATAAAGTAGAAAACAACAAACACAAAAGATACGCGAGGCTAAGTCCAGAGAAACGTTTCTCATGAAAATGATTCTTATTCACAAGTGGATTAAACGAGTTTTGACTGGACGACTCATTTGATATTACTAATGTGACATGTTCCTTAAAATAAGTCCTGTAGATTAAAACTTTCAGTCAATATTAATGTGCACATTGAGGCCTTACGCAGCGCAAATAATAATATGAATAGAGAAGCAAGACTTACAGTACATTAAACAACAAGTTCCGGAACGAACTAAAGAGCCTACATTTCTTAAAATGTAAGATTCATGCCAATGTTCAATCTATATCGGCCTATCTAGAATAATGACGAAATTAACTTGGTAATATCGAAATTTCTAATTAGTTCGAAATATACCTGGTGTAATGTTGCCTAATAGAGCACTACATTTGGCAGCCCTGGTGACTGAATATATTCTTAGTTCCATCTCATTAAGGTACTGAATACAGAATTTTATTGAAGTCCAATGGATAGCATGGATGTTGCATGCAGTTAGATATTGGATCTATCAGTGTGCGTAAAATCATGTTGGCAACAATGTCATGCATGTGTTGGTCAGAAATAATCGGACACATTATATATCTTGTTCTGCCAATTTGGGATTAAATCCATTTGTTAGTATAGAAGTTACATGTATTTAAAAATTGGTTCTATCAGCAGGCTTATAATCATGTTGGTACCACTGACATATATTAGTTACTCCAAATTAATATAGAATGTCAGTTACTGTACGTGCGCATAGTTTAAAGCTGTTGGCTCGCATAATTTTCTATATAGTGGTATTTGGATAAAAGAAAAATACAGAGAGCATTTATTAACTGTTGGCAGCCCTGATAGCTCTTAAGAATACGCTCAGTCATATCTGCTTATGTACACATAGTACGTACGAAATTTGGTTGAAATCCAATTGATGGTGTAAAAGGTATATGTATTTAAAAATTGGACCTATCAGCAGGCTTAGAAACATTTTGGCAACACTGCCATATATGGCCTCCTGTAAATTAAACTGAAATGTTACTACCTATATGTGGGCCAATTTGGAATAGCTCCCATGCATATCTTCCAAGATATCCAACATGGAGCTGAAATTTCAATTGCAGTTTTTCAGCAATTTTTACCACCGACATCATTTTCAAATATGGGCTTGAGATATTCGGGTTAGACGATATCTAGTTCCATCTCTTAAGGTATAGAATACAGAATTTGGTTGAAGTCCAATGGATAGCATGGACGTTACATGCATACAAAATTTGGTTTCGATTGCTGCAGCCGTTTACGAGTTGATAGGGGGGGGGGGACACACAGACGTACAGAAGGACAGACAACAGGACAGACAGACAGTCACACATTTGCCCAGCTCGATCTCATATGTCTACTTTTTCCTCATTTTTGCAAAATGTGAAAAGTAGACTAAAAATGTTGCTGTAGATTTAAAGTTTGGAATATTTATATCAAATATATCATTCCGCAGCTTCTTCACAATTTTACATAATTATACCCATTCTGACGACATCATTCTTAACCTAAAAATATCACACCACTGTTCCTTCTTCAAGCTGATTTTATATCAAGATTTATTTCCTTCGTATTTAACATATGTTTGCAACAGATCTGGTTTTTATAAAATTTAGTGTAGTGTATGTGATTTTTAGCTTTTAGACGATTATTATTTTAGAAATAGTTTTGAGAACAACCTTTTTTATGGCACTGAGATGATGCCAATGAAACCTCTTGATATAAAGGAAGTCGTCATAAATGATCAAAAAATTAACATAGTTCTACAATTTAAATACCTTGGAGAAATCATTATGCATAACTTAAGCGAAACAAGATGTTCTGTAAAGAACATATAGCCTACTTTCTCCTAAATCCATGGGTATTGTTATAACTCATTGTCTTTTTCAAGGAGTATAATTGAATGTTGGTTGTAGTAGCTTGTAGAAATACAACGTGCTATACGGATGTTAAAAATGAATATGAGGTGCCCTTTGCTAGTGCTACCTACGTACCAAATGTCGTTCAATTCGGTTTTACCGTGTTTGAATTGATAGGGGGAATCAATTTGCATACATATATGGCCGCCATATGCAAACTATTGGACTGACGACATGTAGCTTGGTCAAAGAATTCTTTTCACATAAAGGTATGTTGTTGCAAAATTTGGTAGAGATCAGATGATAATATTGGTATTAATTTGATTTAAGCTATTAACATTTGGGTGGCCACCATTACGTTTCCGTCAAGATGGCGGCGATATAAAACATGACAATGAGGTGCCCTTTGCTAATGTTACATCTGTACCATATTTCGTTCAATTCGGTTTCACCGTGTATGAATAGATAGGGGGAATGGATTTGCACACATACATGGCCGACATCCAAAAATTATTGGGCTGATGACCTTTTAGTTTGGTAAAACGATTCTACATACATAAAGGTATAATGTTGCAATAACCGGTTGAGATCAGATGATTCGGTTGGTCGTAATTTGATTTAAACTTTTAACATTTGGGTGGCCACCATTACGTTTTCGTCAAGATGGCCGCGATATAAAAGCTGACACTGAGGTGCCCTTTGCTAGTGCTACCTCTGTACCAAATTTCGTTCCATTCGGTTTCACCGTGTTTGAATTAATAGGGGGAATCGATTTGCACACAAACATGGTGGCCATCAGCAAATTATTGGGCTGATGACCTTGTAATTTGGGCAAAGGATGTTACCCACATAAAGGTATGTTGTTGCAAAATTTGGTAGAGATCGGACTATTAGGTAAGTCGCAATTTGATTTAAGCTTTGAACATTTGGGTGGCCGTCATTACGTTTCCATCAAGATTGCGGCAATATAAGACATGACAATGAGGTGCCCCTTGCTAGTGCTACCTCTGTACCAAATGTCGTTCCATTCGGTTTCACCGTGTTTGAATTAATAAGGGGAATCGATTTGCACACAAACATGGCCGCAATCCGCAAAATTTTGGGCTGATGACCTTGTAATTTGGTCAAAGGATGTTCCCCCCATAATGGTATGATGTTGCAAAATTTGGTAGAGATCTAATGATTTGGTTAGTCGTAATTTGATTTCAGCTTTGAACATTTCGGTGGCCGCCATTACGTTTCCGTCAAGATGGCGGCAATATAAAACATGACACTGAGGTGCCCTTTGCTAGTTCTTCCTCTGTACCAAATTTCGTTCAATTCGGTTTCACCGTGTTCGAATTGATACGGGGGGACAGACATTCCGAGTACACACACACTCACAGACTCACACACACACACAGACAGACACACAATTTTTCTCCCAGTGTTGATCTCATAAGTCTACTTTCATTTTTTGCAAAAATCGTAAGTTGGCTAAAAACAACATGGATAAATAGAAACCAACAACAGGAAATAAGCATATTTTCAAAGCTGGTCAACTTATATAACAAACAAGTAGTTCCGTGAAGAGCTATACAGCCTATTTTCATATATCTTACTTATGTTAATTGCCTCTATCTACATACAAAATTTCAGTTAGATTGCTGTAATAGATTCGTAGATATTGAGAACCGACTAAATATTTCGGATGGTCGCCATGTTGGATTTTATATATGTAGGTCCTAGAGTTATATACTGTTACATGAAGATTATTGTGTACGTGTAGCATTCAAATTTCAATCGCATGTTTAGGACACATGAAGTAACAAGGAGATTTAAAAATTTCGCACAGCTGCCATCTTGTGGTTATGGAAACAATTGAAATAAATTAGATGCCAGTGGATTAACATTCGTATAAGGATTTACTGTACCAAGTTTCACTGCACTCGGATGGTTGAATTGCGAGAAAAACCCATGTGAATATTTATATTTCTCGTCGCCGCCATATTGGATTTTTGATCACCAGATTATTTAAAGTCCTATAGGTGACTTAAGTTCATAGCCCTATGAACATTAAAAAATTCAGTTTGATTGCTATAATAGATTCGTAGATATTCAGAGCCGTCTAAATATTTCGGATGGTCGCCATGTTGGATTGTTAAATGTATAGGCCATAGAGTCATGTACCATTAAAGGAAAATTATTGCGTAGGTTCATTATTCAAACTTTCACTTCGATCGCATGATTACGACACAAGAAATAAAAAGTTAATATTTCAATTCGCAAAGCCGCCATCTTGAGGTTATGTAAACAATTGAACTAAATTAGATACCAGTGCATTACAATGTGTACAAACATTTCCTGTACCAGATTTCATTGCGTTTGGAACATTAAATCGCGAGAAAGGTCTATTTATAATTTTCAAATACGCTTGCCCGCCATGTTCGTTTTGTAGTTAACCGGTTTTGAAAGTCTTATAGATGAACTTCCTGTAGTGCCCTTTATCTCCGTACAAAATTTCAGGGTGATACCGCTAATAGTTTCAGAGATATAGAATGCCGGTGAAATATTTCGCACATCCGCCATCTAGTGGTTATGTAAAGAATTGAACCAAGTTAGATGTCGATGCATTACAATGTGTATAAACATATACTGTACCAAGTTTGATTGCGTTTGGTTGGTTAAATCGCGAGAAACGTCTATTTAAAAGTCGTAAATTCGCGTGGCCGCCATGTTGGTTTTGTAGATACCAGTTTTGCAAAAGTCACATAGATAAACTTCTAGTGGTTCCCCTTATCACCGTAATAAATTCCATTGTGATATCGGGAATAGTTTCGGTGATATTGAATGCTGGTGAAATATTTCGCACAGCTGTCATGTTGGATTGATGAGACGTAAGGAAATTTGAAGGGCACGGTCGGGGTCGTGCTATGAACTTACCGAGTTTCATTGAAATCGCTCCATCCGTTTAGAAGTAATTAGGGGGACACACACACACGGACAAAAGGTGATCTCATAAGCCTATTTTTAGCCTACTTTTCACATTTTGCAAAAATGAGGAAAATGTAGACTTATGAGATCGATCCGGGAAAATGTGTGTCTGTCTGTCTGGCTGTGTGTGTGTCCCCCCCCCCCCTATCAACTCCTAAAAGGCTGCAGCAATCGAATCCAAATTTAGTATGAGTAAAGATGTATACCGGAATATCTCAAGCCCATATTTGAAAATTATGTCAGTGATACCAACTGCAGAAAAAATGCACTAGAAATTTGAGCTCCCTGTTGGATATCTTGGAAGTTATGCATGGGAGCTATTCCAAAATTGGCACACATGTAGATAATACCATTTCAGTTTAATTTCCAGTAGGCCATACATGACAGTGTTGCCAAAATATTGTTAAGCCTTCTGATAAGTCCAATTTTTAAATGCATATAACTTCTACACTATCAGTTGGATTTCAACCAAATTTTGTATGTCATATGTACAGAAACAGATATGACTGAGCGTATTCTTACGAACCACCAGGACTGCCAACTGTTAATAATTGCTATCTCTATTTTTTTATCCAAATACCAATATACCAGAAAGTATGCAAGCCGACAGCTTTAAACTATGCACTCGTATAGTACCTGACATTTCAGATTAATTTGGAGTAACTTATATATGTCAGTTCTACCAACATGATTCTAGGCCTGCTGATAAGACCAATTTTTAATTCCTTGTAACTTATATTCTATCAGTTGGATTTCAACCAAATTTCGTATGTGCTATGTGTAACATAACAGATATGACTATAAGTATTCTTAAGAGCAATCAGGGCTGCCAACTGTTAATAAATGTTATCTGTAATTTTTACCATGATATCAATATATCAGAAAGTATGCAAGCAACAGCTCCATAGGCTACTTTGCACACGTATAGCACCTGACATTCTAGATTAATTTGGAGTAATTAATATGTCAGTGCTGCCAACATGATTCTATGCCTGCTGATGGTCCAATTTTAAAATACATGTAACTTCTATACTAACAAATGGATTTCTTCCAAATTTGGCACAACAAGATATCATAATATTTGAGATTATTTATGACCAGCACACGCATGCCATTGTTGTCAACATGCTTTTACGCGTGCTGATAGATCCAATGTCTAACTGCATGTAACGTTCATTGGACTTCAACCAAATTTTGTATTCTGTACCTTAAGAGATGGAACTAAGAATATATTCAGACACCAGGGCTGCCAACTGTAGTGCTCAATTAGGCTTCATTATACCAGGTATATTTCGAACTAATTAGACATTTCGATATTACCGACTTAATTTCGTCATTATTCTAGATAGGTTCATATAGGCTACTGTTGATTAATCATTGGAATGAATCTTAATTTTAAGAAAAGTTGGCTCTTTAGTTCGTCACGGAACTTCTTGTTTCAAAATTGAAAATAGGCTAAATATGATTGGCAAAAGGCACTAAGATCCAACACTACAAAACAGTAACTTTGCCCGAAGCCACTTATGCTTGCGAAACCTAGTTCCAAATTAAAAATGAAAGTAGAACTGATCAGCTCCTCAAAACTGAAAAATGATTTATCAGAACCTGCATAAATAAAAAGTACCAGGTTGAAGGAGTCTGGATAATCCTCTCCAATAAAACAGTCTATCGAGCGATTGGCTCAGTTACCAGCACGATGAAGAAGAAAAGAATCCCTTATTTCTTTCACATCCTACGATTACCAAAAAACAGAATTTTACGACAGCTAGTGATGAGAAATCTGGGAAAGAAGACTGGAGGACATTGGATCAAAGAAATTCAAGAGGATCTCAAAACCGTTGGACTCAAAATTATAGATGCAGAGAACAAGATTACAATTACCACCCTTCTTAAGAATCTAACATTTTCAGCAGAAATGATGCACAGACGGCTTGCAGAGATTTCAGACGAATTAAGGTACTCATCGACCCTTCCATTAGTCATTTTCAAAGAAAATTTTCGAATTATTTTTATTGTCTTATTCGATAGCATGTCCTCTCTACTTTCCAGAAATATATAGTTTAAACTAGTTTTATTGTTGTTTACCTGATTTATAATAACTTTAATGATCGGTGAGCACGCTTTTCAGAAGCTGTCATTTTGACGCATAGTTGCAGCAGATAAAGCACACATTAATCTGGCTTAGAGACAGTCTACTCCAGAACTAAATCAATGTTGGAGATACTCTCGGGACAGAGAATGCAGACGATTGACCTAAAATCCAAAGAAAAGGCAGTTTTTAGGAGTTGAAAAGTAAGACTCTTTAATCTGAATGTATACCTCAACTTTAAGTTACGATTTCTCTCACTTCATTTTTTCAATATTTGTCTAGACTTGGGCAGTTAAAATGTCCACTTAGAATTAAGATATTAGTTTCATTTAAAAACTAAAATATAGACAAATAATGCAGCTATGTTTTAAAGCAGAATGAAGCTGTTAAATTGAAAATAGGGGTCGCGCCCCCCACAATTAATTTATTTTTTCAATCAAAATAACGTAAATTGTAAAACAAAGCTAATATATTTGCCTCAGCCAATGATACAACATTCTGAACATACAGCAGATCAATTTGCGACAACAATGACTCAATTAAGTTGAAAAAGAGCAAAGATATCGCGTCCTAAAAATACAGGTTATTTTTGTGATTAATCTTTGAAAAAGACCCCCCAAATTTATTTATTTTTTATTTTTTGGCAAAATCCGCTAATTTATAATCCTGGAATAAGTGATATCAATTTCAAGAAAATAAGATAACTTGTAATGATATGTCTTCAGTAGTGTACCTTAAGAACACTTCGATCAGAACGAATGAAGAAGTACTGGGCAGATAAGAAGAATCAAACAATACAACCTTCAGAGAAAAATTGTACATGGAAGACTCAAGTGGTCCAAAGTGGCTGATAAAGTTAATAATAATAATAATAACGATAATAATAATAATAATAATAATAATAATAATAATAATAATAATTTAATACGCTAAGGTGTATGTTTCACAAAACTCAAGCTCCCAAACCAGAGGGAGTTAGAAGGTGTGGGTTGTACCAAAATCTTCCAAATCGTCTCAATAGTACAGGTAAAATCTTGCATTTCCTGAAAAGTCAACGAAAATATGATTATTTGTTTATAAAGTGCTTTTCAACAAATAAACATTACGATAGCCCCTGCGTGAACATTAACGCGTACAGCCCGCATAGCACTAGTACTGAGTGGGTAGTCTGTACGCACGGGGTGCACAAATCCCATTATGCGCACGGATCCGCTAGTATTGACTTAAGGTTTTTAATCTTCAGAACTTATGATATAACCAATATACAACACCCTTCTTCTTCTTCTGCTTCTGCTTCTGCCTTATCCGATACGGACCATGGCTAACACCTTCTTATCCTGTGCAATCCTGAAGACTTCCGTGGAAGACAGCCCAAACCACGTTCGTAAATTATCCATCCAAGTTATTCGTCTCCTTTCCGGTCCACGCTGACGGTATTTTGGATTCCTCATCATGTGTCCCAAGTATTCCAATTTCCTCTTCTTAATTGTGTCTAACAGCTGCTCACACGCTGAAGAACCTCGGCATTACACACAAGTTATGTCCACGAGATTTTAAGAATCCGCCTGTATATCCACATTTCAAAGATTACATGACAGTTCCCCACACTGACACTTCCACACAGTCCTTGGACGCGGCTACCTGTTTAATGACTCAGAAATATTCCCGACTGACATTTCCACACACATTCCCCCACCCCTAGGGCTACTGACTTCAGTGATCATCGTTACAGCCGCACCTGTGACAATGCACCTTAACATAATACTCATTTGGAGTGGCTGGCTGCGTGGCTCAGGGGAACGTTCTCGCTTGCTGGGCCCAAGGTTGCAGGTTCGTATCCTGGCGCAGTCAGCTGGCATTTGAGGGTGCGCAAATGCGAGGGAGCCGTGTCCGTAGATTTACTGGCACGTTAAAGATCCCCTTCGGGGCAAAATTCCGGCACCCCGGCGTCTCTAAAAGCCAGTGTAGTTAAAAGGGACGTAAAACCAATAACATTATTTATTATCATTTGGAGTGAAGAAAAGCGCTCGGTCTCTGTACTTCATTACATACCACGGTCTCGAAAATATAATTGTGATGTAGTGTAATTACCATCAAAATAAAATAAACTTTATTCAGGTTGTGGACTGGCAACATAATAACAAAACCGATCAGTTTGGTGTTGTTATCATTTAGGCGTGTTTAAAATCAGCTTTCTAGGCTTCGTCAGTTGTTTTCTATTTTTTAGCCTACTTTTCACATTTTGCAAAAATGAGGAAAAAGTAGACTTATGAGATCGGGCAATTGTGTTTCTGTCTGTCCTTCTGTCTGTATGTCTGTCTGGCTGTGTGTGTGTGTCCCCCTATCAACTCCTAAACGGCTGGAGCAATCGAAACAAAATTTGGTAGGAGTAAAGATCTATACCTGAATATCTCACGGCCATATCTGAAAATGATGTCAGTGCTACCAACTGCTAAAAAATCGCAATTGAAATTTGAGTCCATCCATTGGACTTCAACCAAATTTTGTATTCTGTACCTTAAGAGATGGAACTAAGAATATATTCAGTCAGCAGGGCTGCCAACTGTAATTCTCTATTAGGCTACATTATGCCAGGTATACAGTATTTCAAACTTATTAGAAATTTCGATATTACCAACTTAATTTCGTCATTATTCTAGATAGATCCATATTCAGTAGATTAATCATTGGCATGAATCTTAAATTTTAGTTCGTCACGGAACTTCTTGTTATTTATTTTTATTTGTTTTTTGTTTTTGTCATATTTGTTCAACAATAATATTAACCTACTCCATTTTCTGTGAATAGGCAACTTGCCTTCACAAAACTTTTCATATTTTTGTCATTTTCGAACTTTTTCTGAATGTTCTCAATCCATCCGTCCAGTTTGACATATTTTCGTCTTCTTTTTTTTCCTTCCATGTTGATCACGGCCTTTAAAAAATGCGCAGTTTGTCTTATCAGCTTCCGTCTTGAACCCTTTGACAACCTTTTTTAATTTGGGGTGAGGTCTCCCGACAAGATTGTTGAGTCGGTTGTTCCAGCCCTCAACGGCATTTGTTGTCCTGTGTCGTGCTTGGTGGCAGTTCCACATCTCGATTGGAATGTCTTGGTTATCTAGCCAGTTGTCAACGAAGTAGTCAACTTGATCTTTTCCGTACTAGCCTTGGGGGAGAGGGGGGATGTGTGTGGAAATGTCAGTCGAGATTATTTCTGAGTCATTAAACAGGTAGCCACGTCCAAGGGCTGTGTGGAAGTGTCAGTATTTTGGGCAGTGTGTGGAAGTGTCAGTGTGGGGAACTGTCCGGACACCATTTCAAAAGCTCGAATATTCTTATCTATAGCTACCGACGAGGTCCAAGCTTCAACACCATAAAGAAGGGTGGAGACAACATAACACTTCACAATTCTTTTCTTAAGCGTCATACTGAGATCTCGACAGCAACGGCTGTTTCATGTAGCCAACAATCCGTTCGTACTATAGACCCATTCTCCGAACTTTTCAGACAGAGGGTGTATTGTGCTTGAAGGTAGGTTTAGTTAGTTAGTTATTGTTGCTCAATTGGGCGGAACAGCGAGGTCATCTGCCCCTAAGGTGGGTTTACAGATTACATGTCTGCAAATGTTCGGGTATTGCAGTGATAACAAGTAGCCCCTCTCTGAATGGTAAAGCCATACACGATAATAGCACTGCAGCCATGTAATAATAATAATAATAATAATAATAATAGTAAATTTATAGATGTGTAACATCTTTCCACTTGGTTGCTGTATATTTTTGTGGGGGTGATTTTGAAGAAATGAAACGGAAATGGGAAGAAAATGAAACGGAAACAATGAGCACGCGCGGTGGCGGAGATTGGTACCACGACGTACTGTCGGCCATGTGGCTATGAGGAATGTATATCGCATACGGTTTACTTCAAGGTTTGGAGGCCCCATTAAAGATATTCCTACAGTAAATCATCTTCAAATTGTCGTTCTTTGGTGTGAAAATATTAAATATATCATATTTGCTGAAAGGATTTGGCACTGGAGTTTTACAAGTAGTTATTTCAATGACCAACATAGGTCACTGTTAACAAGGGATTTGCGCTCCCGGCAGAGCCCTATGTGGAATGTATATCGCATACGGTTTACTTCAAGGTTTGGAGGCCCCATTCAAGATATTCCTACAATAAATTATCTTCAAGTTGCCATTCTATGGTGTGAAAATATTCAATATATCATATTTGATGAAAGGATTTGGCACTGGAATTTTATAAGTAGTTATTTCAATGACCAACAGAGTTCACTGTTAAGAAGGCAGAGCCCTATGTGGAATGTAGGATAACATGTCACATGTTAAACATCATATGCGACTACTGTAATGCTCGTGATTTTTTTTTTGTCGTGTGGCCTCCTGAGAGGTCAAGTGCAGGTCTTTCTAGTCGACACTCGTGCCGGGATGAGAGATGGATTGGATGAAGATGAATGAAACTGGGCAAGAATGTGGAATGAAGCGGCCGTGGTTTTTAGAAGGTACCGTCCCAGCATTTGCCTTGTGTTGAAAAGAGGAAACCACGGAAAACTATTTCAAGAACAGCCAACAGTGGGGCTCGAAGGGAAACCACGGAAAACCATTTCAAGAACGGCCGATGGTGGGGCTCGAAGGGAAACCACGGAAAACTATTTCAACAATGGCCGATGGTGGGGCTCGAAGGGAAACCACGGAAAACCATTTCAACAACAGCCGATGGTGGGGATCGAAGGGAAACCACAGAAAACCATTTCAACAACGGCCGATGGTGGGGCTCGAAGGGAAACAACGGAAAACCATTTCAACAACGGCCGATGGTGGGGCTCGACGGGAAACCACGGAAAATCATTCACGGATGGCCAACAGTGGGGCTCGAACCCACGCGTTTACCGAGTCAGCAGAGAGCTCGGCCCCATGACCTAACACTGTGTTTAGTGAGCTGAAGGACGTGAGAGAGAAGCTGGTATTTAGAAAGGTGTAAGGCAAGGCTGCAACTCATCACCCATACTTCTCAATCTTTACATAGATTAAGCAATGAAGGAAATAGGAGACAAATTTAAAGTGGGTGTGCAGATTCAAGGAGAAATAATTTCAACTCTGAGATTTGCCGATGACATCGTCATCTTGACCGACACGACAGAGGATATGGATGGAAGCGGCCGTGGCCTGTTAGAATGTGCCGCCTCAGCTTTTGCCTGGAGTTGGAAATGGGGAAACCACAGAAAGCCATTTCATGAATGACCCACAGTAGGGTTTGAACCTACGTCTGTCATTCCACAGGTAATATTCACGGTTGGTTGGTTCCTTAATTTAGCGGCTGCGACAACGCGGTCATGCAGCCCCGTGTACTTTGGGTGTGTGTGTGTAGAATCTGTCTGATAATCGGTGTTAATTGTGATGACTGTATTAGAGTGTGTTATCTGTTTTAGGTAGATTTCATTAGAAAACTAACTATTGCAATGGGTACCATGTTTCGACTTCCGGAAAATTTCGACATATCTTCGCGCTTCACATCCCCTAGACCGCAAAACCACCGTCAGTTCAAATGTTTATATATAATTTATGTATATATGTATCTATCTATCTAGAGCTATATACGTATTTTGTGGACACGATAACTGCCGTAATTTTGTACCAATCACTTTGAATATTTTACATAATATTTATCCTTTTAAAATCTCGGTCAAGTTCATTAATGGACAAAATCGGTCGCAGGGGGTGAAAATGGGGGGCATTTTTCGAAAAAGTGAAATATCACTATAACTCTCTTAATACGTTAAATATCGAATCCATTCAAAGTTCATACTATGTACCGGGTAAGTGCCAAAAATTTATATTTAAGAAGTTTTTTGAAAGCACCAACCATTGACCAAAGGGGTGGAAAAACCTGGGTTTTTTTTCGGGAAATATTAATCATATCTCTCTTAATAGGCACAATATCAAAACAGTACAAAATGGACAATATTTCGCTAATAATTACCTAAAACTTTTGTCTGAAAGAATTTTTGATATAACCCACCATTACGCCAAGGGATGAGGAAAATGATTTCGGAATTACAAGAAAATGCCAAGTCATCAGAGGTTACCATGACAGCGCTTCTAAATTGATGAGGGATGAGCTATCAGAGGTTGCCATGACAACGAGATCACATTCAGTCTTCAATCTGACTGGGAGAAGCGGCTTCGGGGACGTAACTGGTAGCATGCTGAACTTCAATGCCCGAGGTCGCGGGTTCAAAGCCAGCCTAAGTCGTCGGATTTTCTGAGAGCGCTAAAAATCCCTCAGTATACTTTCCTTCGGAGGTAAAGTTCCAACGTTCGTTGCAAGTTGCTGGTTGCGATGGCATCTAGTTGCCAAGTTCACAGCTAGGTGTCGTTGACGGTAGTATTTGGTACCAAAATTAGGAACTACAACTTGAAATTGACCGCCTGCTGTCCTTACCTGAATTTCAGACTAATACAGCCATCACAATTAACACCGTGTATAAGACAGATTCTACACACACACGAAGTACAGGGGGCTACATGACCGCGTTGTCGCAGTCCCTAAACTGAGGAACCAAACAACATCTCTGCGGGAGATAAAATTTAGCGTGAAGAAGTAACAGACTCTTAGATAGTTACACATCACTTCCAAACCTTGCATAAAGTCAGTGCGACCACAAGTATAACAAGTAGTTCCGTCAAGAACTATACAGCCCATTTTCATAATCCTACTTATGCAAATTGCCTCTATCAACATACAAAATTTCAGTTTGATTGCTGTAATAGATTCGTAGATATTGAGATCCATCTAAATATTGCGGATGGTCGCCATGTTGGATTGTTATATGTATAGGCCATAGAGTCATGTACCATTAAAGGAAAATTATTGCGTAGGTTCATTATTCAAACTTTTACTTCGATAGCATGATTACGACACAAGAAATAAAAACTTAATTTTAAAATTCGCACAGCCGCCATCTTGATGTTATGTAAACAATTGAAATAAATTAGATACCAGTGCATTGCAATGTGCATAAGCATTTGCTGTACCAAGTTTCATTGCATTTGGAGCATTAAATCGCGATAAAGGTCTATTTAAAAGTTTCAACTTCGCTTGGCCACCATATTCGTTTTGTAGTTAACCGGTTTTTGAAAGTCTTACTGATGAACTTCCAGTAGTGCCCTTTATGTCCGTACAAAATTTCGGGGTGATACCGCCAATAGTTTCAGAGATATAGAATGCAGGTGAAATATTTCGCACAGCCGCCATCTTGAGGTTATATAAACAATTGAACTATGTTGGATGTCGGTGCATTACAATGTGTATAAACATATACTATACCAAGTTTCAATGCGTTTGGTTGGTTAAATCGCGAGAAACGTCTATTTAAATGTAGCATACTCGCTTGGCCGCCATGTTGGTTTTGTAGTAACCAGGTTTTCAAAAGTCACATAGGTGAACTTCTAGTAGGGCCTACTTCCCTTTATCACCGTAAAATATTCCAGGGTGATATCGGTAATAGTTTCGGAGATATTGAATGCTGGTGAAATAATTCGCACAGCCGCCATGTTGGATTGGTGAGACGTAACAAAATTTGATGGGTACGGTTGGGGTCGACCGGATTAGTTCTATGAACTTACCGAGTTGCATTGATATCGCTCCAGGCGTTTTGAAGTTATTTGTAGGGACACACTCCATCACACACGCACACACAGACAGACACGCGGACAAAAGGTGATCTCATAGGCCTATTTTTAGCCTACTTTTCACTTTTTGCAAAAATGAGGAAAAAGTAGACTTATGAGATCGGGCAAATGTGTGTCTGTCTGTCTGTCTGTCTGTCTGTCTGTCCTTCTGTCTGTCTGTCTGTCTGGCTGTGTGTGTGTCCCCCCTATCAACTCCTAAACGGCTGCAGCAATCGAAACAAAATTTGGTATGAGTAAAGATCTATACCTGAATATCTCACGTCCATATTTGAAAATGATGTCAGTGCTACCAACTGCTAAAAAATCGCAATTGAAATTTGAGCTCCATGTTGGATATCTTGGAAGGTATCAATGGGAGCTATTTCAAAATTGGCACACGTATAGGCAATAATATTTAAGTTTAATTTCCAGGAGGCCATACATGGCAGTGTTGCCAAAATGATTATAAGCCTGCTGATAGGTCCAATTTTTAAATGCATATAGCTGCTACACTATCAATTGGAATTCAACCAAATTTCGTATGTGCTATGTGTACATAAACAGATATGAATGAGCGTATTCTTAAGAGCCACCAGGGCTGCCAACTGTTAATAAATGCTCTCAATTTATTTTATCCAAATACCAATACATCAGTAAGTATGCAAGCCGACAGCTTCAAACTATGCACATGTGTAGCACCTGACATTCTATATTAATTTGGAGTAACTTATATACGTCAGTGCTACCAACATGAATCTAAGCATGCTGAGAGGTCCAACTTTAACTACATGTAACTTCCATACTATCATTTGGATTTCAACCAAATTTCGTATGTGCTATGTGTACCATAACAGATATGACCATGCGTATTCTTGAGAGCAACCAGAGCTGCCAACTGTTAATATATGCTGTCTCTATTTTTGTTACCCTAATGCCAATATATCAGAAAGTATGCAAGCCAATTGCTTTAAACGTTGCACACGTATAGTACCTGGCATTCTAGATTAATTTGGAGTAAATAATATACGTCAGTGCTGCCAACATGATTCTAAGCCTGCTGCTAAGTCCAATTTTAAAATGCATGTAACTTCTATACTAACTAATGGATTTCATTCAAAATTGGCACAGCAATAGATCATATTATTTCAGATCGTTTCTGACCACTACATGCATGACAATGTTGCCAACATGATTTTACACTTGCTGTTAGATCCAATGTTTAACTGCATGTAACGTCCATGCTAACCATTGGACTTCAACCAAATTTTGTATTCTGTACCTTAAGAGATGGAACTAAGAATATATTCAGTCACCAGGGCTGCCAACTGTAATTCTCTATTATGCCAGGTATACAGTATTTCGAACTAATTAGAAATTTCGATATTACCAACTTAATTTCGTCATTATTCTAGATAGATCCATAATATAGATTAATCATTAGCATGATTCTTAAATTTTAAGAAAAGTAGGCTCTTTAGTTCGTCACGGAACTTCTTGTTCTAAGCTCCAATTGTAAAATAAAATACTTTCTCGCAATAAATGAGGCCTGATCCTTCTACGAAAGCCTGCATATTTTGACTATTATAGCCTATACCCGTGTTTGCCCGGTGAAATCAACCTCCGCCTTCCGGCGTGCCGAGAGGAATTTTTAATTCAAGTAAGGACTGCAGACATTCAATTTTCAAGTAGTTCCTACTTTCGCTACCAAACGCCACCGTCAACGACCAACTAGTTCTGACCTTTGTTACTAAATGCCACCGCAGTCGGCTCCTGGTGACGAACGTTGGAACTTAGAGCATTAGTCAAATCTAACCTATAATTTAGCTTCACACAAGTGTAATTAGTGGAAGGTTCTTTATCATGCCATAAATCTATGACATGGGACCGCCGGCTTTACTTCCCCTCCGAAGGAAGGCATACTGAGGGATTTTTAACGCTCTTAAAAAATCCGGTGAATTTTGCCGGGTTGGAACCCGCGACCTTGGACATAGAAGTTCAACATGCTACCAACTACACCACCGAAGCCGCCCGGTAATATTTATAATAATAATAATCAAGAACATTGTCAGCCTGAAAGTGTGTTAGTGAACGATGTGTTCTGAGACCACTCCATTCTGAGCGATCGGTGTGCGTCGCACAATAGGCCAGAGGTAGCGCTGCCCCAGGTGGTGTTGTGGGCATTAACATCTCCCAGAAGGAGGTGGAAGCTGAGGGGCTAGATCCACCAGCTGATTGTAATCCAGTTGAGAATCTGGCGGGAAGTACTCGTTACATATTGTTGCCATTACTGGCAACGAATTACGAACTGCAACTGCTTCTAGCAGAGTACGCAGCGGCACCTCTTCACTAAAGAGGCTAGAGTGGACGAGAGTGCAGACACCACCAACGGCCACATCTCCGTCCACCCGCTCTTTAGAGAAGAGTTTGAAGTGACGCATTGTTGTCACTTGTCCAGGACGAAGCCTGGATTCCTGAAGAGAGATGATGGTTGCCGTAAACTGAGAAATCAATTGGCGTACTTCAGCGAGATGTCGAAAATAGCTTTTACAGTTCCATTGTAATAGTGCCATAGTGTGGACTTAAGTAGAGGATAGTCGGTTACTTATGCTTTACCGTTTGCCAACCATCCCTATCCTTAGGAGGAGGTGATAGGGTAGGAGAGCACTCCTCAATCTCCACATCTCCGTCGGAGGACGAAGAAAATGGAGGGGGCGCTCTCTGGGTTGGCGTGCGGTTATCGTCGGGCGTTCCCTGTCTCGCTCTTGGTGAAGAGAGAGAGCGATGACGCGGGACCCTCTCCCTGTCCGAAGACTGGGAGTCCGTCCCCGGCTCGACCCGATTGTTATTTTTCCTTGACCGGCGTTGACGTCTATTTTTGCGGAAGTAGGAGGACCCTTCCCGCCTGACATCTTCACCCTGCAAAACAATGCAGCACTTGCTACCGCTCCACTGGTGGTATGGGAGCGGGAAGGCCTGCAGAAGACTGTGCCACTTTGTTTGCGGGGGGGGGGGGGGCAAGAGAGTTGGCGTTTAACCGTGTCTCTCCTCTCCGCCGGCTTTTCCATCTACTGTATTTAGGCGGGCTGGTATATGCACCAGCCCTAGTCTGCGAAGGTTTCTTCTCCATGTGAGTCGGGGAAGGTCTCTTCGCAGACTTGTTCGGGGCCTGTTTAGATGGTTTAACAGGCGCATTAGATTTGGAGGTCGAAGAAAGTCCTGGGTCCTTCTTCGAGCTATTCATTTTAATTGGTGGCCCTCTAGGAGCCCCTGTTGATTTTAATACTTGTGCTGCCGAGGGTTGTATCACATGGGACAAAACTTACAGGTACTATCGTAGGAGTCGATACTGCTTCGTTCGATGAAGCGAACTCAGGAGCGTTCATATCACGATACTTTTTACGAGCATCGTGATATGAAAGGCTCTCTAGTTTCTTTATCTCCTGAATCTTCGATTCCTTAATGAATTCAGGACAATCGCGAGATTTAGGAGCGTGGAAGTTCAAGCAGTTAGTGCACACCTTCGTGAACAGGCTTCCCGCAATCCCTGCATACATCATTGGCTGTGCAGCGGGAATACACGTGCTCGAACTTCTGATACTGGTAGCATCGCATCGGAGGTGGAATATATCGTCTAACATCACAAGGATAAGATGATACCTTAACCTGTTTAGGCAGTATAGAACCATCAAAATGTAAAATGAAAGCACGTGTTGTACCCGTTCGTCCTGGGGATGCGATGACCCATCTGCTATTACATCGCATTCCTGGAGTTCCAGGACAGAGCGGAGGTAAATGAACCTCTAGTCAAATAAGGAATGTGTCGGAAATTCAGCTGAGTTATCGAAAAAGCAGTGGGTAACACGAGACAAAGTATCTCTAGGGTCGTTACGGGCTTATGTTTAATAAAAATAATGCAAATATAAATGGGCGCCATCAACTGAATTCCTAGCAAACCACATCCTTTCCGGTTAAGCCTTAATCAAGACAAGGAAAGAAAAAGGAAAATCACACCATCATCAGATCACAACTAAGATAAAAACAAATTTATTTCACTTTGATAGTCAGACAGACATTTTAAATAATCATCCTACCTGCGAGTATGGTCGAATGCCAACGTTAAATTGTCATTGTCCAAAAATCGAACCATCTCTTTTCTAATCAAAAATATTTCATCCACATAAAACAGGAAAAATCTCTAAAGTTATCTTGGGTTCTCAGGATCACTGTAGCACTATGTCTTTCGTCACTGACATTTGTGATACCTGAGACCTAATTTCTCTTTAATTTAACATCATAAATGTGGATTTAAAAAAATTATTAATCTGTCTAAACATACACATATTAATCACATATTTGAAATATCACGTAATTTATGGCTTGCATGGCATAATTTAAATGTTGAACACGTTAGTAAAATGCTCCTAAACATCGAATAATTAATTTACACTATTTACATTATCATTGATAATTGCTTGTTTGTGAATTACAGAAAATCCAATGCTCATTGGTCATCATCATCATCATCATCAAAGTTAAATATTTCTCACATTAATTCTCATCTCAAAATTCAACATATTCCTATCAGAATCATTAACTCATCACCATTAAATCATTTAAATGAAAATTATTATCATCACTTCATTATACTTTCTAATTATTCACACACTCTTATTTTATTATCTCCTTCAGATTAAATAATCTTAAATCATCAATACAAATTGTTTAATTCCTCAACTCAAGTTGCAATTTCTTTAATTCATCTCTCAATTAAATTTATTTTAATCCATATAAATTCACTAATCATCAGCTTCTTTAGTTAATTATCACCTTCTAATTCAGTTATTCATCATCTATCCAATCATCTATTAATTTATTTAAATCAGTTTATTTATCCACTCTTTAATTCATCCATTTATTTAATTCATTGATTTATTCCAAAATTCAATTTATTAATTTATTTAAATTTTATTCTTCTGGTTATTTAGATTTTCATTATTTCATCTCGTCATTCTGATTTTTATTTCATTAGGTCAGATCATTAATATGCTTAAATTTCAGATTATTATTTCATTAATTATTATTCTCAGAAAATCTTGTATTATCAACTTTATTTATTTGTTTAATTTCCTAACAAATTGTTTAATATGGGTTATAGAACGTTGTCTTACAGTTTTATCACTTCCAAGTTATATTTCGTATTTAATTATCATGCCAAAAAATATTATTGCCTTCACGACATCACGTTGGATCTGACTATCCACAACTACATTATATATCCTCACATCTTCAAATATCACATTTGAATACCACAATTATTCCACAAAACTCCATAAATATTCAGCATATACAGCATGAATCTCAACAATTACGCTAGACTGGGTTCGACAACCTCATGTCTGCCTCAAAATACATTAGCAACATTGCAACTATCACTTGGCAACTTCCACAAAATGCCTATCACAAACTTCACTTAACCACGTTGCATGATCTACAAAAAATATATAACTGGCTTCAAATTATCAACGCACACAATCTCCCATAACTGTAATTACTCTGATCACATCTAGACAACTTCTTAAACAATTGGAAAAAATATTACCTTAGTAAATCAAGATCTGCTTTCAAATAGCATAAATTCTCTTACAATTCTCATAATTCACATCACAGAAAAACACCAATGTGCTATAATCTCTCATATCAAAATCTGCAATACTGATCTGCCTTAAAATAAATCTGACCATTAATGATTCATCTTACAAGATTCAATTACTTTAAATCCTTCTCAAAGGTATCAAACACAATTATAAAAATCATCAAAAGCATCAGCTGTACCTGCTGTTAAACTGAAATTACTCTCAAAAGAGTATAGCAACAAAATATTGGATTGGCAAACAAGAATTACTAAATGTAACCCTGCTAACATTTATCTGTACTTTATATAACAAAAATTCGACTGATATGTGACTAGTAGTTCCTTGTGTGATTCACTTACAATCTCATGTACACTCGGATGATAAAAATGAGTCCCTCAATGGCAAGTAAGATGAGTAACCACCGTACAATCGTATAAATACTAAAGACCTCGCCCCGTCGACTAACATGATAATGCCCTGAGCGATGGGTAAGATGAGTAACCACCATACAATCGTATAAATACGAAAGACCCCATCTCGTAGACTAAATGAGTGAATGTACCAGATAGGAATCAACAAGTCTCTAGTTGTCATATAAAAGCGATATTCATTCACTAAAGTGAATAACATCTTAATATCTCCAAACAATCCAATGGAAAAAATCCCTACTGATGAATAATACACACTCGCTAGTATGCAATGACCTGACGAAGTAATATAGATAATCAATTGCAGATCACGAGTTCGGAATACTCGTCACAAAAAAACTATTCATGAAAACTATCCTTGCTGGAAAAATGTCTAAAAGACCAAACATCTGCTTAATAAAGCCAACCAATGGTGAGAATTTCGTATGATGATGCCTGCCATATCATATGGTCACGCCATATTCTAGCAAAATTCGAAGCATATAAAGTCAAACCATGTCTAAATAATCGTATCACTCCTATTAGAAAAATATACATGTGTGCCCAGTATTCATGAAAATAATCGTATCCGGAAGTTATAACTCTTACAGTACCTTCTCATAATCAGCTGTTATTAAATTTCAAAGATCGTCGATTTTCCTTATGTAATGAATTTCTCGAAAGATCGGCGTGAATATCATTCCATCCATGCAATGACGATTGCCTTCAAAATCCCAAGTGAATCAGCTGGTGGACCTCCTTCTCGTCAGGAATCGAATCCATCGCTCTGTGGTGCCATCGCGTCTCTGTCTTCGTTTACTCCGACATGATTAACTTCTGGTTATCCATAGCGGATATTGTCCAAATCCTCACGAAAAAGTTCATAGAAACAGCGGACCCCCTATTCCTCTTCTACGTTACGCCACTGTTCCATACAATGTTCGGTTTGTGTGTTGAAAGTTCAATCTCCAATAACTGCTAAGTCTCACTTTCATAAATTAAATATTTATATGAGAGTGTCTAAGTTTATGAAACACCCTGTAGCTGTGTTCATACTCGGTAATTCATAACACTTCATAAGAAAAAGTTGCATTAATGCACGAGCTAATGTTCAGAAGTGCATATGCTTACAACATTCTGTTTGCCTACAATCGTTAATGTTATTAGGAACGCGCTATGAAGTGCATAGTCGTAATGTCATTGAAAAACTATGTTCATTTGAAGTTCCCAGTTGCAGTATCTCGTAACTATTTGCTTGTACAATTCAAATGCTGAATAAACGTTCCAACCCAATGTTGTAATGAAGTTCAGCTTCTGTCATAATGCTTGCGTATATAATTGGAAATAACCCTACTGCAATGCTAGAATAATCTCAGCCTAAAGCTGGCCTCGCCATGCCGCTCTACTATGCTGTTCTGCGTTTCCAAAAAGCAGCTTGAAATAAGTTCTCCAACTCGTTTTACCGTACTGTTCTAAACACCGGCCTTCTATGCTTGCTCGGCCTGGACAGCTGGTTCTATAACCGGTCTCCACGCTGCCTACTGCGGTTGTCCGCCCGGCTCAATGACCTACTTTTCGTTCGCTGCTTGGTGAAGTTAAACTTGTCGCTTTCACTTTCCGTGACAAAAGCTGTTCACCGCGCGACTTTTACCATGCGCTCGGCATGTCCTACTCAGCTCGCTGTCTGAATTCGACTGCCGTGCTAACTGTACTTGACTACTCTGCTTACAGAGCTCGACTGCTTGGCTCACTGAGCTCGACTGACTGTCTCTGGACTGCAATGACCTGTACCTCCCTGGTGCAGTCACGTGACGTTCTCCCCTCCTCAGTGCTCTTGCGTCACAAATATAATCTCGAACCCCCATCATCTCGGCTATTAAGTTATAAAATAACTTAAGGGTTATCTGACTTCCTTAAAATATTACCACATATAATGCATGTTATATCTCCTCTTCTGAGATGTTTAAATACCATGTTCCATATAGATCTTAATAAAGCTTCATATTTCCATCCATAATTCCATCTGTTTAACTGCCGTCAGAGCCTTCTTAATCCTAGACCTCCTACGTCATCCTGACATTCCTCTTGACTCGATCTGAGCGCTATCTTTTCTTAACTCTTCCCAAAATCTCAACTACGGCTTAATGTCTGCTGGCGTAGCCGATAGCCTCAACTAGGTATCGGGTACAGTGTATCTACCCGTTTATCACCTACCTTTCGCGGGATACGCCGAAACCTGGTGACGCCACGTTTACTCATGCTACGCGTCAGCTCTGCATCGGAATTCAGAACGAGATCGCGTTGGAATATTACACCACGGATCTCGTTCAGCGTCGAATGCTTCTCAATCTTCACTGGGATCGCACCGAAATTGCTGCACTTCAGCAGTTTTTCGGTTTTATCCCTGCCAGTGGTATTGAGAAGGAGCTGACCATTGCGTAGCTTCTGTATACCTTCTAGTTCACCATACTTATCCTCGATCTCCTCGGCAAACACAATAGATTTGACCAACGCGAAGGATTCCCCGTCAGTTCTGGTAGCTACCAGATAACGGGGAGCGTTGCCAACCGGAAATCTTGCAAGGAGGGCTTCATCCCAAGGTGTATACCCCTTAGGATGTCTACTAACATCAAGAGATGGATTTTTGTGGGAGCCACCCTGTACAGTTATCCGTGAGTGCTTCGGCATCCCGTATGAAATCCTCCCCGAATACTGCTCACTCCGAACGAGGGCCATCACATGGGTGCCACCCAGCCAAGGCAATACCTATCTGGCATAGCAGGTATTGCCCTGGGTCCCAGTGTCTCGAATAGGCACTTCCCCCTCGGCATGCACAGTGATTTATACAGCTCTTCTATATTCGGCCATGCAGATACCTTCGTTGTAAGGCGGATATTACTGAAGGCTACATGGCGCACCCACGTGACGGGATGGGGCATACCGTCTAGGCTTTCTGGCCAGATGGCCAAGTTGGTGGCCCTTCCCCTAACAGCATGCATGTTTATTTCTGTTGGTCAAACCAGAACTGGGACTAGAAATTCGAAATCAACCTTAAAAAGGGCCCCCTATTAGTCGCCTCCTACCACAGGCAGGACAATCAGGGTATTCTATTCCGCACCCACATTGGGAGGACATCTCAGCTGAAATTGCCCGAAATGTATTTACGACGTCTTCGAACAGAGCAGATTTTTAAAATATACAGTTTGCCCGTTAATGTACTGTTCCATTTGTCAACACTAAAGATTAACTCAACGATCACTTATAGCATACCATTGAATGGAAGCGTGAGATTTCATGAGATCGTTAATGTGACGTCTTAAACAACGGGACATCTTTCTTACGTGGAGTCCGAACCACAAGATATGCCATCTGAACTTTATAGCCGAGAAAAGTACAGTGTTGACTTCGTGACCATAACGCAGCCGCAGTTTTCACGCCCTTAGCACTGATTGGCTTCTGCTTGATAATTCACAATGCCTCTACCTAATCCACAAATGAATAAGAGTTGTTTAAAAGCCACTGCACCGTAGTGATATGATCACTGTCAATTTTCAAGAATGGTGATGAAGGATGACATACGAAATCATAAATGAAGGCCACGGCTGCCTCATCCAATCCTTATCTGAATTACAAATACACACACTAATACAGACATCCCAATAAGACAGGTTATCAGGAAAATTCCACACACACCCAAATACACGGGGCTACGATGACGCAAAGACCCAAAATAAATCATCAGCAACAACACCAACATCATAAATAACAGCAATACGATTGCAAGTATCAAAGAACGGCAATAGAATTAGTCGTAAAACAGGCATAAATGTCAGCACCTTCCAAACGTCAAGTGTCACAAAGAGTATAAAATTCGACTAAATAATCACCTATGTTTCGCGACCCCATAATAACATATTAATTATAAAAGTAATCATAAAAGCACGAAATATTATATTATTAAGAATATTAAAAAAAAGAGTGAATTTCCAAATGTCCGTTCTAAGTGGGTCATGGAAAGAAACCAAATTGCATATTTCTTGTGTGTTTTGTCGAACAGCAACATTTCAAGAGGATAATGGTAGTCCGTAGATAAACGCTTAGAATACCAGCTTCATATTCACACATGCATTTGATTAGGGAAATAATGAATAGCGTACCAAAACAAATATATAAAATATCATCTAAGAATCAGTACGTCCACCCACACTTAAATAAGAACTACTCATGCAAGTGCACAGACACCTTGTGATCACGAAACGAACTACCTCTAATCAGACACGATATTACCCAGATGACCAAATCTGGAGATGAAAACTGTTTCGAGCCACGTCTCAAAACGCATTCGGACCCGAATGAAACACTTGGGGCGAATAATTTGCCGGAACAAGAATCGCGCGCGCACAAACAATTAATCCACGTATGCATTTAAATTTTATACATTTATTACAATACTATACACACAACTATATACACAACATATTGACATGATTTCGTTACTGCGCTGCGAGGAGCTGCGGCTTGTGCGTGCTGCCAGTAAGGCACGGCTTGACAGAATGTGTCCCAAAAGCCAGGTAGAGGGCCGAAGGGCGACAATAGAAAGACACAATGTTGCCAAGCATCACTATCACCACATTGTCACGTCTTGTTTCCTCCCATAACACTGTTCACTTACTGTCTCCAACATACCGCCCACCTAAATGTACTACATTTAAACACAAACATGAATGATGGGCACACCAAAAGTTCACTGAGAAAACAACACTAACACAAAAGAAAATTACACAACAAAAATATATACAGTCACAAGAGCACACGTCACGGTGCAGGTAGGGGGCACAGTTTCTGGATTGGTCTCTTTAGAGTTCCGTTGCTGGTACGGACGATGGCTACTCTGACCAATCCATCCTTGCCGGATATCACGTCTTCGACCACTGCAAGCCTCCATGCTGTGGGTGGAAGATTGTCCTCCTTTACAAGGACGATGATGCCGGGCTGAATGTTCACCTCCTTGTTAATCCATTTGGATCTTTGTTGTAGACTATTGAGGTAGTCCTTTGACCTCCTGCTCCAAAAGTCCTGCTGCATTTTCTGCAGATGCTGCCACCTGGATAGACGGTTGGAGGCTACCTCTGTCAGATTTGGTTCAGTGATGGACATCAATGGGGAACCGATTAGGAAATGACCGGGACTGAGATAAGAGGGATCAAAGGGATTGTCAGAAAGACGAGAGATAGGCCTAGAATTAAGACAAGCTTCTATTTGGCAAGCTAACGTCTGTAGTTCGTCGTATGTCAAGCAGGTGTTGCCAACCACCCTTCTCATATGATGCTTCATTGACTTAACCCCAGCTTCCCAGAGGCCACCGAAATGAGGGGCATCCGGAGGAATGAAATGCCACGTGAACCCTTCTTTACTACCAAACTCTTGAAGTTCTTCCACGCAGTGTTCGGATTTGAAGAGGCGGTGCAATTCGATCAACTCATTTCTCGCTCCCACAAAGTTTGTTGAATTGTCCGAGTAGAGGTTAGGACACTTCCCCCCCCCCCCCCTCGCGGTAAAGCGTCGCAGAGCTGCAATGAAGGTTTCTGAGGTGAGATCGCGAACTACTTCCAGATGTATTGCCTTAGTGCAGAGGCATACGAATACTGCAATGTAACACTTCACCTTCACCTTGCTTCTTGTTGATCCTTGCTTTATAAACATTAGCCCAGCAAAATCCACTCCAGAGTTCATAAATGGGCGCGCTGCTGTCACCCGAGGAGCTGGTAGTTGACCCATTAGTTGCTTCGAAGCAGATGCCTTCAACATAAAGCAACGTAAACGCTTGTGGATTAGGGGCCGTACTGTTCGCCTGGCGTTTACAATCCAATATTTTTGCCGTAGAGAGGCGATCAGCAATTGTTCACCAGCATGTAGTAAGCGTAGGTGTTCAGATTCTATGATCAATTTTGTTAAGTTGTGTTTAGGGGAAGAATGATCTGATGACGTTCACCGAAAGGCATTGGACAGTTTTCTAATCTTCCGCCCACCCTGAGGAGGTCTTCTCCGTCGAGGAATGGGTTGAGACTTCTCAACGCACTTTTGGTCGCTACACTTGATATACATTTCAGCTCTTCCACCTCCACCATGTAGCTGAACCGCTGCGCTTGTTTGCTGCACACCTTCAAGGCTCCTTCAAGTTCCATAGGCGTCATTGGACCAGTTCGCTTGGTGCTTGGATTCCTTGTATTGCGGGCAAGCCTAATGCAGTAGGCGAAGTGACGAGAAGCGACGGGAAATGTCTTCTTGCTCCTCATGAGTCACCATGCATTGCGTCTCTCGTTTCTCGGGAATTTCATCAATTGCCATAGAGTTGTAGATTAAACAAGGCCATGAAGATTGTTGTTGTTTCAATAAGACATTGTTATCCGATTTGCAAGATGCGTCGAAAACGACTCGTGTCCTGGTTGTGGTGCTACCTTCCTTTACAACCGCATGGTGAGGGAGATAGAAAGTAGGCTCGTTCCTGGGAGGTCGGTCCACTGCAAGCTGCATATGATCCAGGCGTTCGTACTCGTCCATGAAATCGACGTATTCTTGCTGTAATTCATGGCTCTTCTGTAACCTTCGCTCGATCTGAAGTAACATTTTCTCTGCATTGTTACGCGATCTACCAAGTGGCTTGCACTGCTGAGGGACAGGCAATCTTACAATGAATCTTCCAGACTTGTCACGTTTTGTGTTGCGCTGAAAATGGTCTCCACAGTATCGTTCTTCTTTGGTGAGTGGCATAATCGTTGGAATCTCTTCTATTTCCCAGAATTTCTCGATTTGACGGTGTAGATCGTCGCCATCCCTTAGGAAGAATGATGACCTTGATTGAAGCTGACTCCTCTGGGACTCGGAGTATATAGAGCCAGAGAGAATCCAGCCTAGCTGCGTGTTCATCATTACAGGCAGGTCGCTGTGTAACTTGAACGTTCCCTCGGCCAGGAGTTCCATGAAGAGTTCCGCGCCAATTAACATATCGATGTTGCCTGGTATGTTGAATTGCGGGTCAGCTAGTTGTATACCGGTCGGTATGTTCCAACTTCTGCAATTGATATAGGCTCCAGGCATTTCCTCTGTGATCCTGGGAAGTACTTAGCATGTAATAGTAGCCTTGTAATTGGTAACGTTAGAATATAATTCAACATCGACGCTGTGATCCGAATTTACAGTCGTATTGCTTATCCCTCTAAAAGGCATTGGATTTCTACGTCGTTTCAGCCTTAAACGTTGCGCCATCGCCTCCGTTATGAAGTTAGACTGCGATCCACTGTCAGGTAGAACTCGGCATTGTTGTAGTTCACCATTGTTGTCCCTCACTTTCACCAAGGCAGTGGACAGCAGTACCTGTGCTTGTGAGCGAAATTTTAAAGAACAGTAAGAGCCTGATTGTTGCAGTTCATTGTTGTCATCAGTTCTTCTATTGGGTGATTCTTGTGATCCTGACCCCGGTTCACGCCTCGTGGCTCTTACGCTATTCCTTGTGACGTTCGGATTGGGTGCTATGTCAGGGTGTGATGTTTCCTGCCACAACTCTTGCAATTGCCTGCAATGCATTGTTGGACATTGTGCGGCCGAAAGCAATTGAAGCACAATCCTTTACTCTTAACAAATGCATAGCGTTGATCAACACTGCGATTAATGAATGGCTGACATTTATGAAGGGCATGCTGGGATTCACAAAATGGACATGCACTGATGTTAGATACAGACACATTTGAACAGGGTGACTTGGGTGAGATGGTCTTAGAATGACTTGCCTTTTGAACTGTAGTGGTCAATTTTGCGTCACGGCTGGATGTAGCTAATTCTAATGCCTGACATCTGCCTTCTAGAAAAGATTGCAATTCGGATAATTCTTGAAAGTCCTGTCCATTAGCATTAATCTCGTATTCCTTTCTAGTTAAGGGATCTAGTTTATCCAGTACTAGCTGCGATAGGAGAATCTCTTCTAGCGGTGTTTTTAACTTCAGAGCCTTAATGGCATTCAGATTAGATATTAACTGGTTAGTTAGGTGCCTAATATCAGCTGCCGAATCCTTGCTGCAAGATGGTAAAGATAATAGCTGCCTGATATGCTTAGTCGCTATTAAGCGGTTATTAGTATATCTACTACAAATCAGTTCCCATGCTACGTCAAAGTTTTCATTTGATATCGGCAGGTTGCTTATCAATTCTAAAGGCTCCCCTTTTAAGGTTGATAACAGATGCAATTTCTGTACATTAGGAATGTCTGAATTTTGTGTTATTAACCCATTAAAGGTGTCTCTGAATGCTATCCATGAGCTATAATCTCCGGTGAAGGTAGGGATGTTGATCACTGGAAGTCTGACGTTACTTGTTAGGCACCCTGTACTATTGTCACTAAGGGATCGGGTGTTCCCAGTGCCTCTCGCAACTAATTTAGACAGTGCTGCTTCTAAGTCAAAGTATTGTGCTTCAAACTCTTCACGATCTGCTGCGTGACTATCACCATCATGATTGAGATGTTGCTAAGTGTACACTCTACATCTACCGGTACAATATTCGCGGGCGAACATTGCTCCTCACATTGCTACGCGTAAAACGAGATATGTTCCACCTTTCTACGAGCAAATCGACTTCGGCAAGTCTCATCTATTATTATATAATCCAAAATTGACTTATCATCGCATCGCTCAAACCACTAGACCTAGTAAGCTGAAATTTTGCATGTTGGTTGATCCTAGGTTTTAGGTGCTCACTAAGAAACGGTTTTAGAAAAATCAATTTGTAAGTGACTCTTTTCGACCCATTGGTACTGAGCATGGGCAAAATGTGTCCCAAAAGCCAGGTAGAGGGCTGAAGGGCGACAATAGAAAGACACAATGTTGCCAAGCATCACCATCACCACGTTGTCACGTCTTGTTTCCTCCCATAACACTGTTCACTTACTGTCTCCAACAAAAACCATACACCGAAAGGAACCAGGTTCTACGTGATGGCGAAATTTGACGACAACAATTAGTTGATTAGTAACAAATTCACTCTGAAGCTATATTTACCAAACTTCTCCATCTTCACATAAAGTCAATATTGAAACACTCGTACACGTAAAGCAACACATAAAGTATTAAAAAGAACCTTAAACAGAAAAAGGAAACGATTGAAGTATGCACCAAGGCTAGCTATGCCCGGTCTTTGTAACTTTTTCCCCTTTTCACCTCATAATATACACCACATTGAAAAAACTTACACACGTGTCTGCTTATTTTTAGCTGCAGATCCCCATCCCCGTGATGGCACACATTATAGAGGGAAATCTAAGGTTGTGCAGCGATTGTCCTTCTTTAGTGGACTCTTTTCTTTCGAGAATTTCACCCCTCCCCATGAGACCCTTAAATTGGATATATGAAAAAACGGTCGAACACCTATTTACTTATTTTTAAGCTGATTTTTTCCTCTCGAGTTTCATATTTTTCGCCTATATCGTTAAGAGATACATGCTCCGTTAGGAATCCTTCACCCCCCCCCCTTCTCCCCTTTCACCTCATAATATAATCCACATCTATAAACGCTTAGACACGTGTCTGCTTATTTTTAATGATTAGTTTATATGCCGAGTATCACATCCCCCAATGAAACCAATCGTGAGAAATAGTTATTCAATGAAATGCAGATCTACCCCCTTAACACCCCATTAGAACATGAATATCCAAAAATCCTTCCTTAGTAGACGTTTTCGACTAACAACGAACATTTCCCAAAAATTTCACATTTCTAACTTTAATAGTTTTGGCTGGGCGATGATGAGTCGGTCAGTCAGTCAGGACACTTTGTTTTATATAATAGACTTGCTGTACCCAGCATGCGTTGCAATGCCAAACAAAGAAAGTGTTGGCGTTGTAACTTCGTTTGTTGAAGTGCTTTTGGATACACAATATCTTTCTTCTTTTTCTTTAACTGCCTCTAAACCTTTGTAAAAAGGATTTGCTAATTCAGAAACGTTCGTTGGAGTGCACAACAACTCACCAAAGTTTCAACGCAATCAAATGAATGGTATATGAACGCATACGGGACTTTGTTGAAACGATTCGTGCGCCGTCGCCGATTTGTTGAATCTATTCGTACGCTACATATTGTAATATGGCTTTACTAAGTCAGAAACCTTTGCAGGAGTGTACAAAAAGCTCGCCAAAGTTTTATCGCCATCGGATAAATTGTAGGCTATACGAACGCATAAAGGATTTTGTTGATACGATTCACGTGCCGTCACTCTTTTGTTGAATCTACTCGTGCGCCAGCTATTGAAAACTGGATTTACTAATTCATAAACCTCCTCAGGAGTGTATACAACTCACCAAAGTTTAATCACAATCGGATGAATGGTATATGAACACATACGGGACTTTGTTGAAACGATTCACGCGCTGTCGCCCATAAGTTGAATCTACTCGTGCGCTACCTATAGAAAAATGGATTTACTAAATCTGAAGCATTCGCAGGAGTGTGCACAACAACTCATCAAAGTTTTATCGCATTCATATGAATTGTGTATGAACACATACGGGACTGTATTGAAACGATTCGCGCGCCGTTTTTCAATTGTTGAATCTACTCGTGCGCTACCTATTGTAAAATGAATTTACTAAATTAAAAAACTTCGCGGGAGTATACTCAACAATGTCATCGCAATCGGATGAATGGAATATGAACGCATACGGGATTTTGTTTAAACAATCCATTGGTTGAATCTGCTCGTGCGCTACCTATTGTAAAATGGATTGACTAAATTAGAAAATTCGCGGAAGTATACTCAACAATGTCATCGCAGTCGGATGAATGGAATATGAACGCATACGGGATTTTGTTTAAACAATTCATTTGTTGAATCTGCTCGTGCGCTACCTATTGTAAAATGGATTGACTAAATTAGAAACGGTTACGGGAGTGTACTCAACAACTCATCATAGTTTCATCGCAATCGGATGAAAGGTATATGAACGTATAGCCTACGGTATTTTGTTTAAGCGATTCGCACGCCTTAACTCATTTGTTGAATCTACTCGTGCGCTACCTGTTGTAAAATGGGTTTACTAAGTTAGAAACCTTCACGGGAGTATACGCAACAATATCATCGCAATCAGATGAATGGTACATGAGCGCATACGGGATATTGTTTAAACGATTCGCGCGCCATCACTCATTTGTTGAATTTACTCCTGCGTTACCGTACCTATTGTGAAATGGGTTTACTAAGTTAGAAACCTTCACGGGAGTATACGCAACAATATCATCGCAATCAGATGAATGGTACATGAGCGCATACGGGATATTGTTTAAGCGATTCGCGCGCCATCACTCATTTGTTGAATTTACTCGTGCGTTACCATACCTATTGTGAAATGGGTTTACTAAGTTAGAAACCTTCACGGGAGTATACGCAACAATATCATCGCAATGAGATGAATGGTACATGAGCGCATACGGGATATTGTTTAAACGATTCGCGCGCCATCACTCATTTGTTGAATTTACTCCTGCGTTACCATACCTATTGTGAAATGGGTTTACTAAGTTAGAAACCTTCACGGGAGTATACGCAACAATATCATCGCAATGAGATGAATGGTACATGAGCGCATACGGGATATTGTTTAAACGATTCGCGCGCCATCACTCATTTGTTGAATTTACTCCTGCGTTACCATACCTATTGTGAAATGGGTTTACTAAGTTAGAAACCTTCACGGGAGTATACGCAACAATATCATCGCAATCAGATGAATGGTACATGAGCGCATACGGGATATTGTTTAAACGATTCGCGCGCCATCACTCATTTGTTAAATTTACTCCTGCGTTACCATACCTATTGTGAAATGGGTTTACTAAGTTAGAAACCTTCACGGGAGTATACGCAACAATATCATCGCAATCAGATGAATGGTACATGAGCGCATACGGGATATTGTTTAAGCGATTCGCGCGCCATCACTCATTTGTTGAATTTACTCCTGCGTTACCATACCTATTGTGAAATGGGTTTACTAAGTTAGAAACCTTCACGGGAGTATACGCAACAATATCATCGCAATCAGATGAATGGTACATGAGCGCATACGGGATATTGTTTAAGCGATTCGCGCGCCATCACTCATTTGTTGAATTTACTCCTGCGTTACCATACCTATTGTGAAATGGGTTTACTAAGTTAGAAACCTTCACGGGAGTATACGCAACAATATCATCGCAATCAGATGAATGGTACATGAGCGCATACGGGATATTGTTTAAACGATTCGCGCGCCATCACTCATTTGTTGAATTTACTCCTGCGTTACCATACCTATTGTGAAATGGGTTTACTAAGTTAGAAACCTTCACGGGAGTATACGCAACAATATCATCGCAATCAGATGAATGGTACATGAGCGCATACGGGATATTGTTTAAACGATTCGCGCGCCATCACTCATTTGTTGAATTTACTCCTGCGTTACCATACCTATTGTGAAATGGGTTTACTAAGTTAGAAACCTTCACGGGAGTATACGCAACAATATCATCGCAATCAGATGAATGGTACATGAGCGCATACGGGATATTGTTTAAGCGATTCGCGCGCCATCACTCATTTGTTGAATTTACTCCTGCGTTACCATACCTATTGTGAAATGGGTTTACTAAGTTAGAAACCTTCACGGGAGTATACGCAACAATATCATCGCAATCAGATGAATGGTACATGAGCGCATACGGGATATTGTTTAAACGATTCGCGCGCCATCACTCATTTGTTGAATTTACTCCTGCGTTACCATACCTATTGTGAAATGGGTTTACTAAGTTAGAAGCCTTCACGGGAGTATACGCAACAATATCATCGCAATGAGATGAATGGTACATGAGCGCATACGGGATATTGTTTAAACGATTCGCGCGCCATCACTCATTTGTTGAATTTACTCCTGCGTTACCATACCTATTGTGAAATGGGTTTACTAAGTTAGAAACCTTCACGGGAGTATACGCAACAATATCATCGCAATCAGATGAATGGTACATGAGCGCATACGGGATATTGTTTAAGCGATTCGCGCGCCATCACTCATTTGTTGAATTTACTCCTGCGTTACCATACCTATTGTGAAATGGGTTTACTAAGTTAGAAACCTTCACGGGAGTATACGCAACAATATCATCGCAATCAGATGAATGGTACATGAGCGCATACGGGATATTGTTTAAACGATTCGCGCGCCATCACTCATTTGTTGAATTTACTCCTGCGTTACCATACCTATTGTGAAATGGATTTACTAAGTTAGAAACCTTCACGGGAGTATACGCAACAATATCATCGCAATCAGATGAATGGTACATGAGCGCATACGGGATATTGTTTAAACGATTCGCGCGCCATCACTCATTTGTTGAATTTACTCCTGCGTTACCATACATGAGCGCATACGGGATATTGTTTAAACGATTCGCGCGCCATCACTCATTTGTTGAATTTACTCCTGCGTTACCATACCTATTGTGAAATGGGTTTACTAAGTTAGAAACCTTCACGGGAGTATACGCAACAATATCATCGCAATGAGATGAATGGTACATGAGCGCATACGGGATATTGTTTAAACGATTCGCGCGCCATCACTCATTTGTTGAATTTACTCCTGCGTTACCATACCTATTGTGAAATGGATTTACTAAGTTAGAAACCTTCACGGGAGTATACGCAACAATATCATCGCAATCAGATGAATGGTACATGAGCGCATACGGGATATTGTTTAAACGATTCGCGCGCCATCACTCATTTGTTGAATTTACTCCTGCGTTACCATACCTATTGTGAAATGGGTTTACTAAGTTAGAAACCTTCACGGGAGTATACGCAACAATATCATCGCAATCAGATGAATGGTACATGAGCGCATACGGGATATTGTTTAAACGATTCGCGCGCCATCACTCATTTGTTGAATTTACTCCTGCGTTACCATACCTATTGTGAAATGGGTTTACTAAGTTAGAAACCTTCACGGGAGTATACGCAACAATATCATCGCAATCAGATGAATGGTACATGAGCGCATACGGGATATTGTTTAAACGATTCGCGCGCCATCACTCATTTGTTGAATTTACTCCTGCGTTACCATACCTATTGTGAAATGGGTTTACTAAGTTAGAAACCTTCACGGGAGTATACGCAACAATATCATCGCAATCAGATGAATGGTACATGAGCGCATACGGGATATTGTTTAAACGATTCGCGCGCCATCACTCATTTGTTGAATTTACTCCTGCGTTACCGTACCTATTGTGAAATGGATTTACTAAGTTAGAAACCTTCGCTGTAGTGGGAACAACAATTAACCAAAATTCCATCGCAATGTAATGAATGGTATATGAACGCATGTGGGACTTTGTTGAAACGAATCGCGCGCGAACATTCATTTGATGAAACAACTCGCACGCTATCTATTGTAAAATGGATTTACTATGCCTATAACCATCCCGAGAGTGTGCACAATAACTTACCAAAAATTGATCTCAATCGGATGAATGGTATATGAACGTATATAAGACGAACAAACAAACAAACAAACAAACATTCATGTATACTAGCATCTATACTAATATAATAAAGCTGAAGAGATTGTGTGTTTGTGTGCTTAAACGCGCTAATCTCAGGAACTACCAGTCGGATTCGAAAAAGTCTTTTTGTGTATGATAGCCAGACTCAAGAGGAATAGTTTAGTCTATGTATCATTAGACTACACCTCTCAGGTAACCCTAAAGATTGATTTTTGTTCAGTAAGTCGGTAGAACAAGCGCTCACGAAAAGATTTATCCGCGTGCGCTGGAGTTATGGTTAGTGATACATACACCGTTTCATCGATCTGAACCAAAATGTGTATACTTACTCTTTGGAACTCTGCGAGTAACACTGTCTGCATGAAATTTCGGGCAGACCACTCCATTCCCTGCATTTAGGTCCTTTGGCATAAATCTACACCGTTTCACTGATCTGAACCACATTTTGTATACTTAAACTTTGGAAACCTGCAGGTGACACTGTCCACTTTAAATTTTGGACATACCACTCCATTTCCTGCATTTATGCCCTTTATCACAAATCTACACAGTTCCACCTAATTGCACCAAATTTTACATACACTTTGAAACCTTGCTGGTAGCACTGTCCTCTTGATATTTTGGACAACGCTCTCCATTCCCCACATTCAGAATAACAAACAAAATGAACTTGAAAACCACGTTTTAAGGCCCTAGATCCAATCATATCCGTAGTAGTGTAATTGTAAGAGTATTTTAATAAGTCAATTGTTGACTGGTAATTCGGGCTGCATCATGTCGCCCCTACCAGTGTTCTGGTGCAGAATTGCGAAAATAGTTAAATCTTTCGCTGCTTAAAAATTGCAGTCACGGGGAGTAATTAGTGCAAAAAGATTTCATAGGCCCTTAAAACAGTTATCATCATGAAAATAGTATGCCTCTGTATAAGTGCTATGGTGTTGGTGCAATACATTGAGGTTATCATATGCAATACGCGTTTGTGCTTTCAAATGTACTTTCATTTATTCCGAAACTTATCGTTGAGCGCTATGTGGCGATAAATGACACTATTTGTACCTCAGGAGCTCGGGACAGCCGGAGTTTTCCAAAGTGTTCTGATTATTTTCCTACGGCGCTATGCGACAAAAGAAGACACTATTGGTCTCTACATTTCTTACAGCCAATGAGATATATGCCCTAGGCAGTGTCTTTTATTTCACTTAGTCCTCTTTCTATTCATTTTTTATAAATTTGTTTGTAAAATACATGTGTCAGTTCTGTAGTTTTTAAATAGCCGTTTCCCTATTCATTATTATCATAACGGAAAAACGACCTGATTGTTACGTCCAATATACTGTACTACTTATCACCCCCACTAAAATCACCACCACCACCACCGCCACCACCATCACCACAAAAAGTTATATTTTTAAAATATGTTTTTTCTGTTAGTTTAAGTATCATGTGCCAGTTCTGTAGTAGTATTCATTATCATCGATAAAACAAATAAATCCACCGGGCGAAGCCGGGCACTACTGCTAATTTTTATATATACAGTATAATAGATTACATGCTTGACACGGTTGGTGAGTGGGCAACGTATCGGTCTACTACCCCTGGCCGTGGTAAGTGATTTTTGAAAGGCGGCAAAACTTACGACACGCATGTCATACGATGTTGGCATGTCAAAGAACGCATTTTGAATTCAGTAGGCCGTGTTCATAATGGCAAAATTAATCCCGGGAGTTTCCACCAATACGAAGTTCCTAATTTCGCTACTAGAAAGCGCTATAGCGTTCAAGGAGCTTAGATATCTAACCTCCTTGACTTTCATAGTGCTTCAAGGAACAACGAAATTCGACATGCAAGCTACCCTCTGGGTGTCAAATAACGAAGCTTGCGCCCAGCACTCGAGGCTATACGATATTATTATTATTATTATTCTTGCATCGATATGCCCGACTCAGGAGCACGGTTGAACCTGTTTAGCTGATGTGTTGGCCTTCTTTTCCTTCCAAAATCTCTTCATCCTCTCGCTGAGCACCTTTCTTCGGTCTTCTGTCCAAGTTGTGGTGGCCCTGGTGTTGGGTTTGTCTTCAAATTGGTGATTGTCGATTAGGGTTCTGAATTTGCATCTGTCCTGTATAATATTGTCTGAAATGTTGATTTCCTGGAGATCTGTTTCAATTTCACGTAGCCAGCTGTTCTTGGTTTTTAGTGAGAGGGCCAAGTTGAGAATTCTTTTAGTCAATCTGCCATTGTTCATTCTGATAATGTGCCCGTAAAATTTCAATCGTCTTTTCCGAAAAGTATGAGACATTTTTTCACATTGGCGATATATTTCCTGGGATGACTTTTTCCTCCAGATTCCCTCTATAAAACCTGGGCCAAAAATTTTTCGTAAAATTTTCCTTTCTTGTTTTTCAAACTCTTTGGTTAAAGATTTGCCACCAATGATTAAGGTTTCTGATGCATATAACGCCTCCGGTTTGATTACTGTATTATAATGTCTAAGTTTTGCTTTCCGAGATATTGATTTTTTGTTATACCTATTCCAAGTGATTCTGTAAGCTTTCTGTAATTTGGAATTTCTCTCTTTATTTGCTTCACGGTTTAAACCAGAGGGCTGAATAATTTCTCCCAGATATTTGAATTCGTTCACTTGAAAGATTTTGCCGAATTTAGTTCTCATAGGTTGTCCGTCTAAGTATCGTGAGGCTCCTTCCATGTACCGAGTTTTCACATAAGAAATTTGAAGTCCCGTTTTGATGGCAATTTCATGTAATTTTTCAATGGAATGAATTGCTTCTTGCCTGTTATTAGAAAGGATTGCTATGTCATCAGCAAAGGCCAAACAATGTACATGAATTCTATCTTTGAGTATTCTGCCAAGGGTTATTCCCTTAGTTTCCTTTTCCCAGGTCCTGATTATCTTCTCAAGTACGAGGTTGAACAGTAACGGAGATAATCCGTCTCCTTGGCGGACCCCAGTGTTAATTGCAAAAGGCTCAGATATTTCGCCGAGGAATTTAACTTTTGACGTAGTGCCAGTTAGTGTTTGTCTGATTAATTCTCTTGTTTTTCTATCCACTTGAAATTATTCTAGAGTATTGAAAAGTGTTTGACGATCTATAGAGTCATATGCTTTTCTGAAATCTACAAAGGTAATGACTGTCTGTCTGGTTTTGCGCATTTGTAGGATAGTTTCGAGATTAAGAATTTGTTCCGTACATGATCTTCCTTTTCGGAAACCTGCCTGGTATTCTCCAATCAGACGGTCTGTTTGTTTCTCAAGTCTAGTGAGCAGGGCTTTGGAGAAAATTTTATAAATAACTGGTATCAAGGAAATTCCTCTATAATTATTGATGTTGGTTTTATCCCCTTTCTTGTGCAGTGGATGGATTAGCGCACATTTCCAATCCTCAGGTATTTCTTCGGTGATCCAGATGTTCTCAATAATTGAGTGGATTTTCCGGGCTACGTTCTCACCACCTATCTTCAGCATTTCGGCAATTATACCATCTTCCCCTGGGGCTTTATTATTTTTGAGTCCATGGATTATTTCTTTAATTTCTTCCAATGTTGGGGGTTCTGAATCTTGGTTGGATGTTTTTTTTTCAAAGATGAGTTGTTCTTTAGGGGATTCACAGTTTAAAAGATCCTTGAAATAATCTGCTAGAAGTTTGCAATTTTCTTGATTATTTGTTTCCAATGTCCCATCCGGGCGTTTGAAGCAAAGACTGGGTGCCTGATAATTTGATAATTCTTCTCTGAATGTTTTGTAGAAGTTTCGTGTATTGTTTTTAGTAAAATCTTGTTCAATTTCAGCCAATCTGTAGTGATCGTACTTGCGTTTTTCAGATCTGATGATTTTAGAGGTTTGTTTCTGTACTTTGGTGAATTCGTGCCAATTTTGTTCCGTTTTGTGAGAATTCCAATTCTGCCAGGCTTTAATTCTGAAGTTTATAGCCTTGTCACAGGTTTCGTTCCACCACCTATGCTTGCGTTTCCTGGGCGGTGTGCCAATGTTTTGAGAAGCTTTCGAAAGTATATCTTTGAGTTCTAACCAGCCAGAAGAATCGTGAGTAGGGATACTTTCTTGGAAAGTACTGGCGTTCTGTTTGAGAAATTCTGGATCGACGCGCAGATTTTTTGTTATTTTTGGCTTGGACCTGTTTGGTTGAAATTTTACCTTGATTAAGGATAGATGGTGGTCTGAGTCAATGACTCCTTTCTTGACTTTGACATTCATAATTTCTTTTTGATTCTTTTTGGAAATAGCCACATGATCTATTTGAAATTCTCCTAAGTGAAAATTAGGGGATCTTCAGGTCTTTTTCTTGTGTGGAAGTGCCAGGAAATGTGTTGACATTAGTTTGAGATCAAAAGTTTTGCAAAAATCAAGTAATCTTTCTCCATTTTTATTAGTTCTATTGTGTGCTGGATATAGTCCTACAATGGTCCTGAATTTCCTTTCTCTACCAATTTGGGCATTAAAATCTCCCAATAGGATTTTTATGTGATGGTTTGGAATGATGGCTGTAGTTTCTTCCAGCAGTTCCCAGAAGTCTTCCACCTTTTGTGGATCTATACGATTGTAGTTGTTGGTGGGTCCATGCGCATTAATAAGCGTATAAGCTTTGTTTCCTGATTTAACGGATAGTGTTGAAATTCTTTCAGAAGGCGAGGAAAAGTTAAGCACTGAGTTTATAATGTTTTTTTATGACAGCGAATCCAGTGCCAAATTGTAGTGGCTTCATATGGAGGGAGATTGCTGGCTTGCCTTTATAAATTCTATAATTTCCTGATTCAAAATGATTTTCATCCGTGTATCTGGTTTCCTGTAGTGCTAAAATTTGGATGTTGAAGTTATCCAACATGTCTGTTAATTGTTTTAACTTGCCAGTTTTCCGAAGTGTGTTGATGTTTAAGCTACCAATGAAAGTTTTGCATTTTGGGCGAAGAGATTTGGGAAGCTCCGATACATTCCCGCATGATGTTCTTGGTCCCACAGAATCCGATGACCGAGAAAAATAACTAGTATGTCTACTAGGGCCTGGGGTAGTTATATTGTAGGTAGTTTCCATCATGCTAACAAGTTGAAAGTAGTGGGGACATCGATATATGTCGGTGTCATGGTTACAACTGAAGTAGTGAGCTTCAGAGGTTGCTGAAGATGTTGTCAAGCTGTGCCTGTTTTTGGTCCGCGAGAGGTATTTTATTTCCCTCAAACCCTCCGGACAAGTCCGGCGAGCCTCCCTATCCGCCACCTGGGACGCGCCCGATAGGGGAACAGGCAGAAACCCCCACGGGATTATTATTATTATTATTATTATTATTATTATTATAGATTACATGACGATTATTGTGAAGGTGTAGTATTCAAACTTCAATCGGATGATTACGACACACACCAGAGGATTCGAATGAGTTTCTAAATGGTATGGACTCCGTCTGGAGGAAAGAATTCATGATGAAAATTAATAAATTAAGGGTCCACGGGGAAGAAGGGGGGGGGGGGATGTCAAATATTGTAAAATGTTCAGGAAACGAGTTTTAAAGTTTCATTACTTATACAACCTGTGACAATAAAGTTCGGCGAATAGTCCTACACTATCAACATAGATGAACAATGCACGACAGTGACGCTATTGTCCTTCGGTGAATAATGTCAGAACGGTCGACCTGGCAACATTGGCGACACCCAACGCAACGTGTAAGACCTGTTTGACACAGTGCGTGTTTAGAAGGATGAATGTATGCAACCTACCATGCACATCTGTTTGGTGAGTTGCTGCGAGAAGGGTGAATTTATGCAACCTACCATGCACATCTATTTGGCGGGTGACAGTGACAAGAGTCGATGTTCTGTGGAATGGAATTGCTTATATGAAAACCATCGTCACGGGCGACGAGACGCGATGTGTGAGGTACGACCCCGAAGTCGAGCGTCAAAGTATGGAGTGGCGAGGTCCAGGTCCAGTGTCACCAAATAGCCCTAAAGGGCCAGAGGTTTTCGAACATTTCCGACATCCAACGTAATGAGACGACCCAACTGAAGGCTATCCCTAAAGAGTTTCCAGGACTTGTAGAGACATTCTCCGAACTGCATAACCATCCACGGGGATAACTTCGAAGGACAGTAACTGCTGTTTCAGGTAAGCCAACAATCCGTTGGTAATATAGACCCATTCACCGAACTTTTCGGTCACGTGAAGAGCCTTTTTAACACCATCCCAAAGGATGCCTTCTTGCAAAGTTTCCAGGACATGTATCTCCGATCTCAGCATTGCATAGTTACGGGAGGGGACAATTTCGAAGGACAATAGGATCACTGTCGTGCATTGTTCATCTATGTTGATAGTATAGGACTATTCACCGAACTTTATTGTCACAGGTTGTATGTTCTTACGTATACGCGTCAACTTGACACGTCATTTTCTCACGACCATCATTGTTCTTAGCCAGACACAATTGTGCCTTCAATACGACGCAAAGAAGCCACCAGATCGCGCTGATATCTCGATTTTACATTTTGAGTAACATTCCCCCTTCTTCCGTGGACCCTTCAAATGTAAAACAAAAATATTGGAATGCAGCCAAAATAAATCAGATACCCCTATGGACCCCAAATTGGCAGGTGAAAAGCTAAAAGATATAGGAGACTTCTGTTACTTAGGAAGCAAAATAACCAGTGAGGGGCGAAGCAAAGAAGATATAAAAAGTAAGTTGGCTCAGGCAAGGAAAGCATTTCTACAGAAAAGGAATCTATTGACATTGAATAAAGATTTAGGTATTAAGAAGTCATTTCTGAAAGCCTTTGTCTGGAGCGTGGTGCTCTATGGAAGTGAAACTTGGACTGTTCGAGCAGCAGAAACGAGGAGTATTGAAGAGTTTGAAATGTGGTGTTACAGGAGAATGATGAAGATCAGATGAGTAGGTAGGGTTACAAATGAAGAGGTATTAGGACGATTTTGAGAGGAGAGATGTTTTTGGTGACTGTTAATGAAGAGAAGAGATAGGTTGGTAGGACACATACTAAGACACTCAGGAATAGCAAGCATAGTTATGGAAGGAAGGGTCGAGGACGAGAACTATAGGGGTAGACCAAGGGTAGAACATGTTAAACAGATTGCCTCGGATGCAGGGTGTGGTAGCTATGTAGAGATGAAACAATTAGCTCAGGACAGGGAGGAAGCTGCATCAAACCCGTCAAAAGATTGAAGACTCAAACACAACACACAATAATATTAATAATCGTATTACCTCATCTATTTGGTACTGATCTCTGCGATGGAACTATTTACGTGATCTACTCTCTAATGTCGACACTTAGGTTATTATAAGTTTACTATGAAATGAAGTACCACTTGAAAGGAAATCTGTGAACAGATGCACTGTTAATCACAGATCTAATTGTGTAAAGGAAAGTAAGACAGTCACATGTGAGCGGCTTCGGTGGCAAAGTTGGTAGCATGCTGAGCTTCTATGCCCAGTTCGCGGGTTCAAACGCGGCCGAAGTCGTCGGATTTCTAAGAGCGTTAAAAACCCTTCAGTATGCCTTCCTTCGGAGGGGAAGTAAAGCACGTGGTCCCATGTCATAGATTTATGACACGAAAAAGAACCTGTCACTAACTACACTTGTGGAAGCTAAAATTTGTAGGTTAGTTTAATAAGGCTATATTAGTTCCAAAGTTCGCCACCAGGTGTTGGCATTAAGTAGCCACGTCCGCAGCTAGGTGTCGTGGATGGTAGCATTTGGTGGCAAAAGTAGAAACTATTAGAAAAATCACAGATAACACACACTAATACGGCCATCACAATTAACACTGGGTATCAAACAAATTCTACTCATACACCCAAAGTACACGGGGCTACATGACCGCGTTTTCACAGCCCCTGAACTAAGGAACCAACCAACAGTCACATGCTTGCCACGGTGGATGAATGGTTAACTTGTAGGTCTACTAAACCCAAGCTTTCAGGTTCGCTCCTGGCCTTGATAAGTGATTTTTGAAAGGCGGTAAAAATTACGACACGCATCTCATACGATGTTGGCATGTCAAAGAACGCATTTGACTCAGTAGGCCGTGTTCATAATGGCAAACATTAATCTCGGGAGTTTCCTCCAACACAAAGTTCCTAATTTCTCCACTGGAAAGCTCTATAGTGTTAAAGGAGCATAGATATCTAATCTCCTTGACTTTGATAGTGCTTCAAGGAACAACGAAATTCGACATGCAAGCTACCCTCTGGGTGTCAAATAACGAAGCTTGCACCCGGCACCCGAGGCCATACGATATTATTATTATTATTATTATTATTATTATTATTATTTTTATTATTATTATTATTATTATTATTACTAGAATTTATAGAAAAAAGGCAAAACACAATTCGAATTTTACTTACGAAAAACTCTTTATAATGTATTTTTTTAAACTCCATTCGTACAAATGTTAACAATACAACCAAAACATAAACAATATGTTTACAGCTAATATCAAAAGAGCAAGATGATCTTTCTCCCTCAGACATCGCAATATTCGAGCGATTAATCAATTCATCACACACACACACAAATAATAATAAATTAATATCACTGGCAGTGAGCATCGGGCTGGCACGACATATTGAAATGTGTTCTTATGTAATACTGCAAATAAAAAAAGCTGCCATGTTTTTATTTTCCACGAAACGTAATCACTCCTCATCCCCAGACGATGCTCTCGATCCATGGCACGTAGCTGGCCACGCGGGTGTACACTCCGGGCTTCTTGCCCCCACACGGGGTTGGGCCGAAACTCGTCACTCCAACCACGGAGTATACCTGGTCTCTTGGATCCTCCAGCAACTGCAACGGACCTCCAGAATCTCCCTGTAAAAGAAAACCAACACATTTATATCGATTCATGAAATTGTATAAAATTTGCAGATGACATCGCATTAACCACAGACCCGGATAAGGAACTAAGTAAAATGCTGCGAGTCTTGTCATCAACGTTAAAGGAAGCAAATTTGAAACTGAATACCTCCAAAACCAAGGTGTTAGTTGTCAACAAATTCAATGAAAATATACAAACAAACATCGAGAACAGTGCAGTCAGTTCTGCTGCTTAGGAAGCATTGTCACTGACGATAATTGGTGCACCACTGAAATCAAAAGGAGAATTGCCCTCGCTAAACAGGCCTTCAGCAATAAGAGACAGCATCTGACAAGCAGGCACATTAGCATTAAAACTAGAAAATCGCTGATCAAAACATTTGTCTGGAGTATTTTGTTATATGGATGTGAAACTTGGGTTCTAAGGAAACAGGACATACAACGTCTGGAAGCAGTGGAAATGTGGGTATGGAGAAGAATGCTGTAAATAAGCTGGACGGAGAAAAAGACTAACGAATGGGTCCTCAAGGAAGTAGACGAAACGAGAAAATTGATCACTACTATAGAAAAGAGGAAAGCAAAATTCGTTGGCCACACCCTACGTCACAATGAGTTCCTGACCACCATACTGGAAGGAAAAGTTCTGGGGAAGAAAGGAAGAGGAAGACCGCGGAAGGCTCATCTGGATTCTGTGATGCATGGACTTCGATTTAAACAGTATGCTGACTTAAAACGCTCATCAAGTGAGAGACAGATGTGGTTGCAGTGACACCTTTTGATGATGATCAAATACTAAATGTTATAAAATAAAAAAGATACGAGCCTTACAGTAGTCGCATATGATGTGTAACATCTGACATGTTACCCTACTATGAAATTGAGATTAAATGTATGTGAAGTCAATTTATTCGTCATATTATTGGTCGAATATATTCTAAGCATGGAAATATATGTAATTCTGGATATGTTGCTGTCTGGCACTACTCATTAGGCTTCATTAACACATTTATTATAGTTTGATATAGTCTGAACATTTAGACATGTTAAACAATTTGTGACGAGTGTCTGATAATGTAGATGTTAGGCCCCTTAAAACAATCATCATGATCATTCATAACTGTAATACTGTATAAACTAACTGTGCAGGCCTGTGACATTTATAACGTAAGTGTACTGGTGGTTCTTAGGGCAGGCCACAAAGGTTATCAGCTGCATAAAATGATCGTGTTTTGAAATTTTCATTGATGATAGTTATAATTAGGTTAATGGATCCGAACGGGTGATTATCGGCCAACATTCTTGATTTATAAAGCATAACCAGCATAATAGAGTCATACATGTTACTAGTAGGCCTATGCTTTGTCGAGTTTATTACAGTTCAAAATTACACGTAAAATATTGTATTCACTGTCTTATAATTTCCTAACAATGTACACACGTCACCATTTTATGCATTCCAACACTGATATGTCAAAACACCAAAATATCGCATATAGTGATGATACTTCACACTTTTCATCCAAAAAAAACAGCAATATTCAGAAGGAATTGTATTTAATGCCCCCTTGAACAGAAAAAGTCGGTTAATCACAAGGAATACGCTTGAAGCGGGATTTAAAGTCACTTCATAATGCTATTCTTATGGGAGACAACTTTGTTTTGCCCAACATCAGCTGATTTTATTTTGGCCCCTCTGAAATGTTATATTTACTGAAATTGTACAGGCAGTTATATATCTGTATTTGGTTAGCTTCATATTCTTTGCGATTGTGGTGAAAGGTTGAACTAGATTGCTAGTTTTTGGAAGCAAAATGGTTAGCGCAGGTTGGAGCGCTTGTGTGGTTGTAAGTTGAACTGATAGGAGTGCTTACTCTAAAAAATTCCAGAGATAGAGAGGGACAATGAGAATTAAACAAAAAGGAGGGGAGGTTAGAGGTTATTGGCGTTGATAAAAGAAAGCTATTGTATGAAATACATTATATGAAAGATAAACGTGAAGGAAGTTATAGATTGAATCATCCTGTCTACGTTATTGCATCGTAATGGTTATATGACGATAGTTTCTAAAATAAATTGTTTTAAGAAGGGAAACCAGAATAAAATGAGTATTTGAATGATGGTATGAAACTGGAAATTGTATATTGTTGTGACGGCAATATTGATACAATTTATATTTACATCCCTTGGTACTACAAAATAGTAAGTGGCATTACGATGAATTGTGGTTATGTTACTGCGTACATTAATCTGCCTTGTTTACTGTAGTGTCCCGGTTGGTGTCGGAGACACGTCACGCCTGGGGATAAGAGTATTCACGTGCGGCATATTAAAATATTTTTCATAGTGTATAACCTATGAAATGGCGCCCTCCCGGATTATATCTTCTTAGAGATAACTATTTAAATTTTAAGACATTACACCACGGTTGGCCGGTAGAAGCATAGTGGGCGCACTCTCTATCCTACTGTATGCTCGAAGCATTCCACAGCAAAAGTGTAAAGGAGAATGTAATGGGAACTTACCAAAAAATACTGATATCAAAACAGTTCTGTAGGAATACTATGAAAGCTTTTAATACCTGGGATATTCCAGCGCTGACATACACGTTTGCTCTACTAAGACGGTCAAAGACAGTACCGAATGACACTGATGTAAATACAAGAATAACAAAGAGCAAATCCTGAGTCTTTCGTCGGAAATCCACAATTGGGTCAGCGATATTTCCTCAATTTCATAGACACCAGAGTTCGCGTGAGCGTTTACCGTTCAGTATGTCCTATACATTCCTCATTGTTTCCTCTTACCACTGCCAGCGGGCACACTTCCGTCCCATTTTTCAAAATCACTCCCACAAAAATATCCAGCAACCGAGTGGAAAGATGTTACACATCAATAATCTTTGAACAGCACAGGGTGGATGAAATATGTCCAACCCTATGGTTAGTTCGCAATCGCGATATAAGCGTTAAATTGTTTATCGAAAAGGAAATGCAATTTCTTTGCTAATAGGATGGTTCTTGTTCTTCTTCTTGGTCGTAGTTCGATTTCGAACTACGTGACCCTTCACGCAATTCTGTTAACAATACTCCGTCATACACCGCGGTCTTCTTCGGTGTGCATTAATTTATGAAGTGGCGCTTTAGTCAGCCTCTGTATCTGGTCAAGGTACTGGTTCGGGGCACGTCCCCTCAGCTGTTTTCCGTCAACTTTACCCTGAATGATACAACTCTCAATGTGATCTCGCCAGATGACATGGTCGAAAAATTTCAACATTTGCCTTTGGATGTTTAGGAGTAAGCGTGCTTTAGAAGCAATCCTTAGCTCTTTCAGAATAGATTCATTTGTTCTTCTAGCTAGCCACGATATTCGTAGCATTCTTCGATGATAGTCCTTCTGAGGCTCAAAACGATGCTTTTTTTCTCAATAGAATGATAATTAGGGAGCGTGTGATGATGATCGCTTGATGATCGAAACTGGTCATCCAAGTGTATTTATTAATCTCATGTAATTTTTTTCAGTATAAGGAAATAACACCACTTATTTGGGTACAATCGTGTTGACCAACTGAAAAGCATCAAACATTTGTTTTCTAAGGCAATCCTGAAAATGGCTTCAAACACCATAATGTTATTAGACAAAATTCACACACACCCAGGTGCACGGGGCTACATGATAACGATGTGGCATGGCCCCTTAAATGAATCAACAACAACAATGATAACTTACCCTGCAGGTGTCGACCCTCTGTGAACTACCGGCACACAACATGGCGGGATCCACTCCTCTGGGTGTCCTCGTGTCACCTTTATATTGTCTGGAACATGCAGCCAGAGGCACCAGTTCCAGATTCGCCTTCATCATCTGAGTGCTCGGAGAAACACCTGTAATGAGAACAGTTGATGACCTCGCTGTTCCTCCACTTAAAACAACAACAACAGTATGTGATGGTTGTGAAGAGTAAACTCGTGTAGGCCGATGACCCTATTATTCAAGTCTTCGATGTTAATGCGAGGGCTGGTTTTCTTTTTTCAAGTTCCGATGGACTGTATAAAAATAACAGATTGACATACCAAACTGATTTTCCTACTAAATGTTTGCTTGTTTTATTCTTATGTCTCAACATAATCGCCAAAACGATTGAAACATTTGTCGTACCGTTACACCAGCTTTCTAATGCCCCCGGCTAAACATTCTGCCGCCACTGAGGTGGTTACGTCTGGACAGTCTCCTGAAGGTTTTCCTTTTTGGCGAGGCGTTGCCGCCCAAGCATACCTTCAATTCTCGAAAAAGGTGAAAATCATTCACGACCGCACTTTGCCAACGTTACAATAGACTTTTTCAAAGAATTCGAGTGTGAAGTTTTGGTCCATCTGCCGTGTAGTCCAAACCAGCACTGAATGATTTTCACCTTTGATTGAGAATTGAAGGTATGGTTGGGCGGCAACGCCTCGCCAAAAAGGAGACACTTCAGGAGACTGTACAGACGTGCCTAACTCAGTGGCGGCAGAATGTTTAGCCGAGGGCATTGGAAACTTGGTCTAACGATACGACAAATGTTTCAATCGTTTTGGCGATTATGTTGAGACATAAGAATAAAACAAGCAAACATTTAGTAGTAAAATCAGTTTGGTATGTCCATCTGTTATTTTTATACAGTCCATCGGAACTTGAAAAAAAACAGCCCTCGTACAAGGACTTACACCAGGCCAGTGGACTGTACGCATTTTCACTACTGTCGGATTTTCGTGATTAGCAGAAACTACAACCTTTGCAAGTGTACAGTGTGGTACCGAATTTATGACTGAGAGCTTCAAAATGAGGCCAAGGTTCCTGCTGTACGTTTATCCTGGGCTGAGAAAAAGTTAGTTTAGAAAAATTATAAGAACTTCTTATTGGGTAGTTGAAAAAAATCAAACATGAGATTTACACTACCAATACGTGACCCTATTATACACACATCAAAAAAAGTTTTGCATCACCTCGGTTCCCAGATCTCCGGCATATAGACGTTGACTGTGTATATTGTATCAAAGATACAGTCCCTTTGACTGTTCATAGATGTCACTAAAACTGCTCAAAGATGTAAACAACCATGCATGAGCAGGGCCTATTAGACGGAGGGGGTACGACAGCCGATCAGTTCAGGTCATTCCACCAGGACGAAGGTACGCTGCTCATGTTGTCTGTAGTTCTACCATGCCTAGAAGGTCAATACCGCAGTTCGATCGCGTCCGCATTGTTACTTTGTGTCAAGAAGGGCTCTCAACAAGGGAAGTTTCCAGGCGTCTCAGAGTGAACCAAAGCGATGTTGTTCGGACATGGAGGAGGTACAGAGATACAGGAACTGTCGATGACAGGCCTCGCTCAGGCCGCCCAAGGGCTACTACTGTAGTGGATGACCGCTACTTACGGATTGCCGCTCGGAGGAACCCTGACAGCAATGCCACCATGTTGAATGATGCGTTTCGTTCAGCCACAGGACGTCGTGTTTCAACTCAAACTGTGCGCAATAGGCTGCATGATGCGCAACTTCACTCCCGACGTCCATGGCGAGGTCCAGCTTTGCAACCCCGACACCATGCAGCGCGGTACAGATGGGCCCAACAACATGCTGAATGGACCCCACGGAATTGGCATCACGTTCTCTTCACCGATGAGTGTCGCATATGCCTTCAACCAGACAATCGTCGGAGACGTGTTTGGAGGCACCCTGGTCAGGCTGAACGTCTTAGACACACTGTCCAGCGAGTGCAGAAAGGTGGTGGTTCCCTGATGTTTTGGGGTGGCATTATGTGGGGCCGACGTACGCCACTGGTGGTCATGGAAGGCTCCGAAACGGCTTTACGATACCTGAATGACATCCTCCGACCCATAGTGCAACCATATCGGCAGAATATTGGAGAGGCATTTGTCTTCATGGACGACAATTCTCGACCTCATCGTGCACATCTTGTGAATGCGTTCCTTCAAGATAACGACATCGCTCGACTACAGTGGCCAGCATGTTCGCCAGACATGAACCCTATCGAACATGCCTGGGATATGTTGAAAAGGGCTGTTTATGGACGTCTTGACCCACCAACCACTCTGAGAGATTTACGCCGAATTGTCGTTGAGGAGTGGGACAATTTGGACCAACAGTGTCTTGATGAACTTGTGGATAGTATGCCACGGCGAATACAGGCATGCATCAATGCAAGAGGACGTGCTACTGGGTATTAGAGGTAGTGGTGTGTACTGCAATCTGGACCACAAATGCTGAAAGTCTAGCTGTATGATGGTACAACATGCAATGTGTGGGTCTCATGAGCAATAAAACGAGCTGAAATGTTGTTTGTGTTGATCTCTATTCCCTTTGTATTTAAAGGTTCCGGAACTCTTGGAACCGAGGTGATGCAAAACTTTTTTTGATGTGTGTATATAAAAATGTCATTGCCTTCAGACAAGTAGTTTCCCATGTATATATATTTTTGTTAGTGGTTCCTACAAAAGTCACGAAAATCCCGGACAATTTTTCATACAACCACAAATAAAAAATAATGAATTCGAGACTAATTGGACTATATCAAGGATCATGTAAGTATAAGAGATTCGTCACTTTTGGATATAGAATTTCCGAGAGAGAACACCGCCTGAGGCTATGGATAGTACTTGCAAGTCTGGCAACATAAAAAGTAAAAAGCCATATGAATGTCGCCTCTATTACACGTAATTGAACAGTATGATCTGCGATGAGTTATTGATTATTGATGAAAATAACATAAACATAACTGCGCCTTTCGCTAGGCGCTGAAATATAGGAAAATAATACATTTTGATATATATCAATGTTGGCAATAGATTTGTCACGAAGGACACAGTTATGCCGTTATAGAGCTTAATTCACCTTTAGGCTAATTTAACACTGCTCTCCTGCTCTACAGAATTGTTGGGATATTCAATGAATATAAAGAAAAGTGTCCAAATGCACACTATATTGCCATAACCTCACTTTTTGCCTAGCATGCCGGCTGCCACCCACCCCTCCCCGTAGCCCTAAACCACAAATTTTATTGCAATGCAAAGGAGAATGGGTATGAAAACAAACAAGAGATGAAATGCACACATTTATTATCTATACATTTTTATTCGAGATTAGTCCATATTGCCCACTAGTTTTACACATGGTCAACACCAGGAAGATGAAAATTGCCGTATTGTTCTTACTATCATTATAATTCTTACATCCCGGTGCTTGGCAATTTTTCCTCCCTTGCAGTGGCATGATTGACTCTCAATTCAATTCGAATAAATACTCAAAATACCGAACAAATCAAAACAACCAACAACACCACGAGGAAAATCAATCAAAACAGACTATTCCCGCTCCCGCCAATCGGTTTTCAAAATACAACAAGATGTTCCGTGACGAACTAAAGAGCCTACTTTTCTTAATTTTAAGATTCATGCCAATGATTAATCTATATGAATCTATCTAGAATAATGACGAGATTAAGTTGGTAACAACAAAATTTCTAATTAGTTCGAAATACTGCATACCTGGCATAATGTAGCCTAAGAGAGCACTACAGTTGGCAGCCCTGGTGACTGAATATATTCTTAGTTCCATCTCTTAAGGTACAGAATACAAAATTTGGTTGAAGTCCAATGGTTAGCATGGACGTTACATGCAGTTAAACATTGGATCTAACAGCAAGTGTAAAATCATGTTGGCAACATTGTCATGCATGTAGTGGTCAGAAACGATCTGAAATAATATGATCTATTGTTGTGCCAATTTTGAATGAAATCCATTGGTTAGTATAGAAGTTACATGCATTTTAAAATTGGACCTATCAGCAGGCTTAGAATCATGTTGGCAGCACTGACGTATATTATTTACTCCAAATTAATCTAGAATGCCAGGTACTATACGTCTACAACGTTTAAAGCTATTGGCTTGCATACTTTCTGATATATTGGCATTAGGGTAACAAAAATAGAGACAGCATATATTAACAGTTGGCAGCTCTGGTTGCTCTCAAGAATACGCATGGTCATATCTGTTATGGTACACATAGCACATACGAAATTTGGTTGAAATCCAAATGATAGTATGGAAGTTACATGTAGTTAAAGTTGGACCTCTCAGCATGCTTAGAATCATGTTGGTAGCACTGACGTTTAAAAGTTACTCCAAATTAATATAGAATGTCAGGTACTACACATGTGCATAGTTTAAAGCTGTCGGCTTGCATACTTACTGATGTATTGGTATTTGGATAAAATAAATTGCGAGCATTTATTAACAGTTGGCAGCCCTGGTGGCTCTTAAGAATACGCTCAGTCATATCTGTTTATGTACACATAGCTCATACGAAATTTGGTTGAATTCCAATTGATAGTGTAGAAGCTATACTATGCATTTAAAAATTGGACCTATCAGCAGGCTTATAATCATTTTGGCAACACTGCCATGTATGGCCTCCTGGAAATTAAACTTAAATATTATTGCCTATACGTGTGCCAATTTTGAAATAGCTCCCATTGATACCTTCCAAGATATCCAACATGGAGCTCAAATTTCAATTGCGATTTTTTAGCAGTTGGTAGCACTGACATCATTTTGCAATACGGCATTGAGATATTTAGGTATAGATCTTTACTCCTACCAAATTTTGTTTCGATTGCTTTAGCCGTTTAGGAGTTGATGGGGGGGGGGGGCACGCACACAGCCAGACAGACATTTGCCCAGTTCGATTTCATAAGTCTATTTTTCTTCATTTTTGCAAAATGTGAAAAGTAGGCTAAGAAATGAGATGGTGTTTGTCTGTATATTACTCAATCACGCAAGAACCACTGGTCCGATTTACATGAAATTTTACATGGATGTAGCTGATTTACCTGGTTAACATATGGGCTACTTTTGATTTCAATACCTTGCACTATTTAAAGATGGCGACCATTTTGCTGACGTCACTACACCCTTTGGTTTCAAACTTATAAAATTCAATTTCAAATAAAAAGAGAAGTTAAGAAATAGCAAATTTTTGATGGCATATACGAGGTTTAAAATGTAATTTTCTATCCGAAAGGTCCTTATCGCCTTTCCTATATCTCCAATGGTTAGCGAGTAAGACCTAAATATGTGCTATAAAACACGGTCAACGCCGAGCGGTGTAGTTAGACAAAATGTCCCATCCTACTTTCTCCACGCAGCACCTCGCCTATCCCCTGTTTTAACTGTCACCGTCACTTTTTAATTTATTTATGACACGTAGCGGAGCAATGGTACTTCAGCTAGTTTCTTATAAATTTGGAAGGGATTGGTGCAAAATGACGGTAGTTATTGTATCCACAAGAAAGTGATATAAATAAATTATATATGAACTTTTTGAACTGACGGTGGTTTTGGGGTCTGGGGGATGTGAAACGCGAAAGTATGTCGAAATTTTAACATGGCACCCATTGCAATTTCCCACTTGTACTCCGGGAAAATGCTAGGATGGTTCCTCAACTGAATTACAAATAGACACACTGCTACAAACATCACAATAAAATGAAATCTTCAAAATCAAAACCAAATGTTGAAAAAGATGAAGATTATGGGCATTACGGATCCTATAGGGCAAAACTATTTTTTACTTTTATGTGTTTCTACATTTTAATTTAATTTAATTATTATAATTATTAATAATGTTATTCCCTGTTTCTCTAATTTTAAGGTTTATATATTCATTTTTAATTTTCAATTTATGTTCTCATAGATTTAATTTTGATATTTTTATTGAATTAATTAATTAACTAATTTCGAATTGATTTTTACAATTATTTTCATAATTCTTTTATTGTTATGTTTATTATTTTAATTTTTTATTTCTTTTATTATTGTAATATTAATTTTATGATTTTTATTTCTATATTTATATTTTATTTGTACACTTTAATTGTAAGTGTTTCTACTTCTATTTTTTATTTTTTATTTTAACCAACACATTACGTCAAGTAGATTATGGTTGTTGAAAGTCGTCTTACCACCACCTGATGTATCTCCCCAGCCTGTGACGGTGAGGTTAGTGTCAGGGTCCTCCTGTCTGCTGTAGAGACATGCGGGGTAAATCCACTTAGAGAACTCTACGGTGCCTCGCAGTTTGAGCAGAGCGATGTCGTAGTAGTTAGCGTTGTGCTTAAACTGTGGGTGGACAACAAACTCATCTATGAGGAAGTCTCGTCCAGTTTCGCCGTCAGTCTCTAGGTTGGTGTAGCCGAGGCGAACTATTCTTGGCACACCCCTGAAAGCAAAAACAGAAAATGCTGAATTTTCTCTGACAGAATCTTGGTGTAATACTTATGTTGTTGTAATGGTAGTTCGGAAAAATGTGGAAGAAATTAAAACAAATTTAAAAATTTATGAATTAAGAATTGAACAAGTGAAACAATTTTGTTATCTCGGTAGTATAATCACAGAAGACAATAGATGCTTAATGGAAGTGAAGAGAAGGATTGCATTGGCAAAACAGGCATTTATGAGTAAGAAAAACATTTTATCCGGCAAACATATGAATATAAATGCAAGAGAATCCTTTGCAAAATCATTGGTATGGAGTACACTGCTCTATGGAAGTGAAAGTTGGACTCTGGGTAAATTGGAAAAGAATCGACTTGAAGCTGCTGAAATGTGGATATGGCGGAAAATGACAACAACGAGCTGGATGGAAAGAAACACCAACCTGGAAGTCTTAAGGGAAGTCAAAGAAGAGAGGAGATTAATGAAGGAAATGGGAAAGAGAAAAATAAAATGTATTGGACATGTCATCAGACACAACACTTTCATCGTTAACATTCTTGAAGGGAAAGTGCTAGGAAAGAAAGGAAGAGGACGGCCTAGGACGAAGTATTTGGAAGACATCAAGAATAGAATGGGATGTGACAATTACATGGAACTGAAACGAACCACCAACAACAGAAGAGTGTTGTTGCATCGACAAGGCATTAGCCTTTAGAATATGAATGGATGAATGCTTAATTTAAGGGTCTTGGACATCATGGTCATTTAGCCCCGTGTGTTTAGGTGTTCGGATCTCGAAGCGAAGATGGAGCATCTGAGGTGGACGCACAGACTAACGATGTGAGACTGCAGAGTTGGCAGGAGAATCGTAGGTAGACAGGGGACCCGCTGGGCTAACAAAATCAAGAAAATGGCCGGATCACAGTGGACAAGAAGAACAAGAGACAGGCGAGAATGGAGGACCCTAAACATGGCGCATAAGAAGTGAGCAATTCAATGCAATCTCGTGAATATTAAAATGTACATGAATAAAAGTGATAGTGAATCAAGGACAGAGATAGTTGGGTCCTTAGTTTACGGGCTGTGACAACGCGGTCACGTATTTTGGGCGTGTGTAGAATCTGTCTGATAACCGGTGTTAATTGTGATGACTGTATTAGTGTGTGTTATCTGTTTTAATTCAAGTAAGGACTGCAGACAATAATTTCAAGTAGTTTCTCCTTTGGCTACCAAATGCTACCGTCCACGACACCTAGCTTGAGGACTTGGCTCCTAGATGGCATCACAATCAGCAGCTGGCGTTGAACGTTGGAAGTAATAGAGCGTTATCAATTCCAACCTACACATTTTGGCTTCACACAAGTGTAATTAATGGAAGGTTCTTTTTCATGCTGGCGTATTTTTGGAAATACACGGTAAGGCAGAGTTCGCTTTGGCTGCTCTTTATTATTTCACATTATTTCATTTATTCAAATTTCCTTTCCGCAAACACCAACATCGAACTCTTGCATCCTGTTTGCCACGTATATTTGTTCATTTGCGGTGTAAGTCTGTTCCAGAAACGCATATTCTTCGTAACCAGCTTGGCAGCGTCTTGCAGCTGCCTTCTAAACATCAATCTCCTCACGTCATGAAGACTTCGTCATTAATGCACCAGGCGTCGTGTTCTTCTCCAACCAACAACTACGTGAAGACACCGCTCCAAGAAGAATTTTTCTTTTACAATGTTTGCTATGTTTATGTAAACTCTGCTGTTTCCTCCCCTTACCCGCTCGCTTCCCCTTCTCCTCGCCCGCCCACCTCTGACCTGTGCGTTGTCGCTCTCCTCCATCGGCGTGTCACTCCGCTCGCCCACTTGACTTCTTGTCTCCGTGCCGAGAGCAACTGCTCTCACTCTCACTTGTGTGTCAAACGTTTACACGTAGAGTCGAAGCTCTTCCCGAGCTTGTCTCCTCTCCTCGAGAGACATCTTTTAAATCAGACGCCATGTCTGGATTTTGAAACCAACCGTCACCACTCTTCAGAAATGAGCTAAGTAAATCTTTAATGGTTTTCACCATGTTTTAATTGGTTTTAACAGCTAAATGTTTTAATCTGATTTTATAGACAGTGTGAAATTGCTATATGTGATGCAATATCTGCCTTCAAAAGATCTTCTTGTTTTATTTGTGGTTACTTCAGCTAGCTTTCTAAAATGAAAAAGTAATTCTTGTACTGATTATCTGGGAATGAGTTCTCACACCGTGGGAGTCTTATTAAACCCACTGTCTATAAAAACTTAGCTTTCTCCTCCGCGGGATATTCTGCTCCATTCTACTGTTCTCACAACTCTAGAAATTTCTACATCAAGTTATCTTTTTGCAAGTAATGCCGTCAAGTACTTTCCACCTAAATATGGAAACGCTTGTTCCTCACTGAGGAATTTATGCTGAAAATACCCCTGATCAGCATAATTTGTCTTTCTTCGTTGGAAATTGTCCGCTGCATTCAACAACAATCTATAAACGTCACAACGCAATAAACTTTCTCAAATTAAAATTCAACTAGTGATCTCCACAATTTCAATAACTTTTTGTCTTATAAACTTTCCGTGTTGCAATGGTGAACTTTTCAACGGACTACAGTGCATAACAGTGCCCGTTCTACAATCATCCGTGTCGCGTTCGAACGAAAGCAATAAATACGGCCATAAACTTTCTTCTAAAGTACCTATTTCCTTTTCCACAACACCTTACTAACTTTATCTAATTAAGCTTTAAATTTAAGTCAACTGATGTACCGAGCTGTTTAAACTACAATTAATGTCAATTTCTAAGAGGCCTCGCTTGCAATCAAGTGCCCTCCCAACTTTGTTTCACATTCAACGAATTAACTTCTACTTATCTGTGACAAGTCCACATTATAATTCTTTCCCTCTTTAGTTGGGGAATTCTATTTTCTACTCATAAGTGAGTTTTCTAACTCTCCTTTTCCAGGTGTCACGAAAGGGTACTGGCCCCATTTGCCTTGTGATCCCTGTTTAAATACAAGAAGTTATAGAAACTTCTTCTTATTTTCTCTATCTTTGTTATAATTTCGAATTTTTATTTGTTCATACTTTTAGAACTTCCATATAGGAATTCTCAAAGTACATATTATATCGTACCTGATTTATTGTTAAAGTTTTAATTGGGCTAATTGTTGTTAAACTTTAAATTTGTTAATCTCAGCACTATTTTAAAATCTTATGCAGATTTGGTGCTTACAAGAGGTTCCAAACCAAATTTTGTTAATTGCCTAGTGCAAACATCAACAATTTTAGAGGTCTGAGACCTCAAAGGTTTAAAAATCAAATTGTACCTTTTATATTTGTTAAATTAATCATATTTCTACGCATTGTTAAATAAATCAAACTATATCCTTTTACTTCATCATTTTCTATAAAATAACGATTAGGCAGGATCCTACTTCCCCTGACTCTACCCAAAAGCTCATGCTCGCGTTAAGAAAATCAAGCATCAAATTAAAAAAAGGTTCCACTATTTGTTGCATTTGAACAAAAACTCTCCGCAAACATTTTTTCAAAGTCGTTCTTAGCTTTTTAACTAATTCTAACGAGCATGTAAGGCAAGTATAGCTAGCTCCGCCAGCTTCCTGCTTGTTGAGATTTTCTCTATAAGTTATGGTTGGTTTTCCAAATTTAAGTTTTTCTTCTTGTCTAAACTTTTAGTCGGCGCTTTGCTGGGTAAAAGCTTAGCCTTTCTTGAATGCAACCATTGGTGTTCTTACCAAAATTTTAAACCAAAAATTTTCAAAAACAATCAAATTGTTCCCAAAGCCACTATAACTGCTTCATCGCTACCCTTCCTGGAAACATTCGATCGCTCCTTGGAAATTCTACAATTCCAAGAACTTCACGGCGAATTCAAACTTTTTGCGCCTTTCAAAACCTTCCATTAAACCTGACTCCTTTGAAAGGATATACAGTAAATTTGTCATTCTTTGTCTTGCCAGACTACCACCCTTCCCCATAGTAATCAAATATAGGCTTGGAAGAGAAAGTGCTATCGTCGCTTGCTTGCAAATAGCCCAAGCTCCAGCCGCATCTCCCGTTAGCTGCGTCTGGTCCATACACACTTTAGGTGCTTCTCGGGCTTTGCGGTGACACTCGTCACTGAATACTTGCTCAAATTCATTTTGTTTGGTGTTGGACTCTCGTCCTATTTACCCACACTTGTTCTTCAGTCCGAAACCCACTTCCCTTTCCTTTTCTCTTCATCTTCCCTTGGGGGTAGTGTTTAACCCTGGCCCAAACCTACCCACAGCCATAAAACTACCCTAGGCTTTACTTCCCCTTCGAAGGAAGGCATACTGAGGGATTTTTAACGGTCCTAAAATTCCGACGACTTCAGCCGGGTATGAACCCGTGACCTTGGGCATAGAAGCTCAGCATGCTACTAACTACGCCACCGAAGCCGATACTTTAGCTGTGATCAATGCTTCGTAAGCTGTAATTTTACTGTAACAGCACATAGTATGATGAATATTTCTCTATTTAATTGGTAATTATTGCACGCTTTTAAATGTAATCGCCTCAAACAGCTGGAATGTTAACCCTTTAGCGAGTACAGATCTTTGCGTTTAAATAGAAATGACGTTCCAGAACTTCTTTTGCATTTTACGTGAAAAGGAGTAGCGCAGTTCTGGAACGTCATTTACCATGATTGGCGTAGCTCCCGTTTTTTGATATCTAGCATGATTCTAATGTGTTATTATGTCCTCAATAAATTAGTGAAGTCACATGGTTAAGTGCCGTGTGTGTATTGGTCTGTTCAGTAGGTTGTGGGAAGGGGCGGGGTTGGTATCAGCTGGCGGGACGCACACATGGCTGTAGTAGATTCGTAGATACTGAGAGCCGTCTAAATATTTCGGATTTTTATACAGGGTGTATCTTAATTGTACCGACAAAAATCAGGGACGCTCTGCGTGTTATGTAAAAGAAGATGCCGCAATCGGATTGGCGGAGAAAATGAGGTTACTTTGTTACTTCCGGGCGCGCGATTCAAATCTACGAACTCGCCGTATTTACTGAGCCAGGCAGCAAGCCGCTGGCCACTGCTGTGCTTCAGGCAAGGGAAGGGAGTATGAAAAAAGGAGACAGACATATGCTGGCGGGCATGCGGCAAGCCGAGGCGATCGAGGAAACTTGCGCATGCCCGCCAGCATATGTCTGTCACCTTCTCTCACACTCCCTTCCCTTGCTTGAAGCACAGCGGTGGCCAGCGGCTTGCTCTCTAGCTCAGCAAATACGGCGAGTTCGTAGATTGAATCGCGTGCCCGGAAGTAACAAAGTAACCTCATTTTCTCGGAGGGAAAAATTTTCTCCGCCAATCTGATTGCGGCATCGTCTTTTACATAACACGCAGAGCGTCCCTGATTTTTTTGTCGGTATAATTAAGATACACCCTGTATGTAGACCACAGAGTTATGTATCGTAGGTTACTATTAGATGACGATTATAGCGTAGGTTCATTATTCAAACGCTGACATTGATCGAATGATTAGGAAATTAGAAATAAAAACTTAATTTTAAAATTTTGCACAGTCGCCATCTTGAGGTTATGTAAACAATTGTACTAAATTAGATGTCAGTGCATTACAAAGTGTTTAGACATTTCCTGTACCATGTTTCACTGCGTTCGGATCGTTAAATCGCAAGAAAAATCGATTTAGATGTTTCAACATCGCATGGCCGCCATGTTTGTTCTGTACTTAATAGATTCTTGAAGACCACATAGGTGAACTTCTAGTAGTGGCCTTTATCACCGTACAAAATTTGAGGGTGATATCAGTAATTGTTTCGGAGTTATAGAATGCCGGTGAAACATTTCGCACAGCCGCCATGTTGGATTGGTAAGTCCTGGAACGTTGTATTTTAGGGTATTTTGAGCCTAAAACATGTTTTTGGTATGTAAACACTGTGTTTAATGTAAAAACATTTTTTAAACTAATGTTGGTCCTGTTTTGGTATATATATCTTACTCCTTAAATGTTATGAAATTGTGACTTTCCAGAACGTCAATACTCGTTAAAGGGTTAAACTGAGCAGGTGAGCGCGTCAAGACGAACCGTTTCATCATTAGCACCACCGCGTGGAGCACTGGTGACGAACCGTTTCGCCGATAGCACTCTAAAGGTTAGGACATGATATCGCCCAGTATGATCGGTGCGTGAAGTCATAACTTACATTGGAAAAGCTGCCTCTACGCAGTGGGCTGCTGTTAGGACGTACTGTTCGCTGATCAGTGTTCCTCCCAACGAGCTAGAGAAAGGTATATAGAGAGGCAAGGAGCCACGTAGCAGCGCTCTGGGTGGAGGCAACTTGAGTTAAGGCGGCCATGATTCAGAACGTCGTCTGACAAGAGCTTGTTGTGATTGTTCGCGCTGAACGGGAACATGTCTTGAATGAAATTTATTTAAAAATACATTGACCATGCCATCAGTGTGTTCGTCATTCAATTGTACGAATAGAAGTTATAAGACAACAGGAGTGTTGTATTTCAGGTAAGAAATGTCATCCAAATTCATAAATTAATGAGGTAGACCCTTTGCGAAAACGTGATGCAGCAGTTTAAGTTTGTGTGATATTTACATTTCAGATTTCCTTTGCAGAACCAGGAACTAACAAAACAATGGGTTGTCAACATGAAAAGCAATAAATGGCACCCCACGAGATACAGCTTAATTTGTTCTCTACACTTTGAAGATAAATATATGTATGTAGCAAATGAAAGGCGACGTCTACTACCTAATGCAGTACCTACAATTTTCAATTTTCCTGCACATCTGCAGAAGAAGCAGGCCTGTAGATCTTCGCCGAAGAAGCGTAGTTTCCAGGAAACTACAGAACACTCGCATTCAGATACGGTAGCATTGTTGCAGAAGACCTTGATAGCAGTAGGTAAATATATTAGGCTGTCTTAAAATTTAAGCAAAGATAGTTGTGAGCCATAATCATAATTACGGTAATAATAATATCGTATGGCCTCGGGTGCAGGGTGCAAGCTTTGTTATTTGACACCCAGAGGGTAGCTTGCATGTCGAATTTTGTTGTTCCTTGAAGCACTATGAAATTCAAGGAGGTTAGATAACTAAGCTCCTTGACATTATAGCGCTTTCTAGTAGAGAAATGAGGAACTTTGTTTTGCCGGAAAATCCCGAGATTAATTTTGCCATTATAAACACAGCCTACTGAATTCAAATGGGTTCTTTAACATGCCAACATCGTATAACATGCGTATCGTATTTTTGCCACCTTTCAAAAATCACTTACCACGGCCAGGAGCGAACCTGCAAGCTTGGGGGGTTAGTAATCAGACACGATAACCACTCACCCACCGTGGCAAGCTATAAAATAAAATATATTGTTCAAATATCAATCTTCGTAAGCCAACGAGGTATACTTTATCTAGTTCGTTGTTTTGAACTAATTATGGGAAACGTAAGAGGCTTTACTAATCTTTTATTTTTTCTTTCTTTCTTTCTTTCTTTCTTTCTTTCTTACTTTCTTCTCAGAAATTCCAGATGGAAAGCTTATTTGCGATTCCAGCAGAAAGATGCCAATATACGGTTTGATTATTGATTTCTTAAGTGTGATACAACTAGCAGAAACATACGTGTGGGGACAAAGATCTGTATTAATTAATTTTATTAATGCAGCCAATGGCCATGAACTTTTCTTTTCAGGACGGGTCAGGGATATTGGAAGGAAAATCGGCCGTGGACCTATTGAAAGGAACCGTCCCGGCATTTGCCTGGTGGTGAAAATGGGAAACCACGAAAACCATTTTCAGGACGGCCGAGGTGGGAATCGAACCCACGCTCTCCCGATGCCAGCGAGGCACGAGGTAGCGCTTTAGCGCTCTCGGCCACCGCGGCAGATACTTATTAACACGCAGATTGAGTCAGGATCACTTAGAGCTATTTTTTCTTCTATTCGCTCCAGAAGTGGGTATAGAAATAATCCAAATGCAGTACAATTTAATTCATCTAATAGGACGTGTTTAATTGCGAGGGTACGCCCATACATGAATTCCAACTGTAAGCCTGTCACCTACTTGTGACAACTGCAACAGCAAATATTCATGGTGTCAATGGGAAGGACGATAATATGCTGACAGACAGATCATGGTTACTGTGCACATTATAATTCACCGAGGAAATGTTGTTCATTACATAGCAGGAAGTGTCGTTCACCAAGTGTCTAAAAAAATTTACTTGTATTGAATGCCTAGAAGTGCTTTTATCAGGTCAAGATGTTCTGAAAGAAGGACTGATTGAAGAGAAAGACGTGAAAGTATGCCCTTTGAATCCATCAAATGATGTAGTGAAATTATGTAAAACAGCTGAGAGTGTTATCAGGAAGAATGAGTGTATGTTGCGAAATAACACGAACAATCTCATGCTGAAGTTGCAGACAGATGTCTATGATATGCTGCCGGGTTATCTGTTCCTGAAATCTGACCATCTATTACAGCTACTGAACCTGGGGAAAAGCCTCACTATGCTTCACTCATCGAGCGAATTGTGAAACAGTATTATAAATGCAGGCTTCACACTTCTGCAGAAATACAGCTCAACGTGAGAGGTCAACAGGTGCGTCAGTTGTAAACAAAACGTTTTATTTTTAAAGGAGAATGGAATCATGCAATGTACTGTGCATAAGCAACGTAGCTTATTGTCTTGTAAGATGATTGTGTTAGTTTTCGTTCAATGTACAAATTAAATTGTCAGGCCTTACGTAGGCCTAATCTTACGCCTCGTTAGTCACGCCTCTCTCTCCCTGCCTCCCACCCTCTTGACAAAGTATATCATGGCGGCTGCCAGTTCAACCTTCTTCAAATATGGCGGCGCCATTTCCACTCTATATACCTTTCTCTAGCTCGTTGGTTCCTCCACATTGCCACGACAAGGTGTCCTTGCCTTTCTGCTGATAACCCAGTGCGGCCTGCAATGCAAGGTCACAGATTAACAATCAGTTCTTCTGCCAATACTTAGAGCTCCTTCGATTATGGTTTGTTTATTTCCTCGTTTTCTTTGTTTATGATGAATGTAAACAAACTACAAACACACAATAATGAACTACAAACAATCAAACAAACTATTAACGAACAAACACATTATAAACGAAGAGAAATCACAAGCAAAGAAACAAGGAAATTATAAAGGAATAAACAAATAAATTATAAAATATGAAATAAATAAATTATAAGCCAACAAACAAGGACATTATAAACTGGTTGGTTGGTTCCTTAGTTTAGGGGCTGCGACAACACGGTCAGGTAGCTCCGTGTACTTTAGGTGTGTGTAGAATCTGTCTGATAACCGGTGTTAATTGTGTTGGCTGTATTAGTGTGTGTTATCTATGATTCAGGTAGGAGGACTGCAGAAGATTATTTTTTCAAATAGTTCCTACAATTGCTACCAAATGCTACCGTCCACGGCACCTAACTGCGGACGTGGCTACTAAATGCCATTGCAGTCAGCCCCTGGTGGCGAACGTTGTAACTAATATAGCGTTATGAAACTAACCTACACATTTTAGCTTCCACAAGTGTAGTTAGTGGAAGGTTCATTTTCATGCTATAAATCTATGACATGGAACCGCCGGCTTTATTTCCGCTCCGAAGGAAGGCATACTGAGGGATTTTTAACGCTCTCAAAAATCCGACGACTTCGGCCGGGTTTGAACCCGCGATCTTGAGCATAGAAGCTCAGCATGCTACCAACTACGCCACCGAAGACGCTTATCTTATAAACTAAGGAACACATTATTTCCCAAGACAAAGAAACAGGGAAATTATCAGTAAAGAAGCAAAAAACTTATAGCGAATAAATAAACAAGCCTATGGGCGTTGAATTGAAATGCCCTGCTATAGCCATTGGCTGCAATTCAAATATAAATAATAAACAAATTACAGCCTACACGTAGGAACCAAGAAATTCTGTTCCAAGACACAAATAAATTATAAACTAAGAAACAAATGCATTATAAACCATGAAATAAGGAGATTATCGTACATACGATGAAACAAACAAATTATAGATGTCGAAACAAATGAATTATAAACAAAGATACGAGCAACTCTTAAGCAGAGAAACAAAACAATATACACCCCAGCTAACCCAAAGATTAGGGATAAGCTGAGCGAGAATTCCATTTATTAGTGCGATGACTCAGTGAGCTACTTTGTGGCGTGTAACATTGAGGATGAAGGTTTGGTCCTCAATAAATACAGTGAGGAATATTGCTGTGAAATATGGCTTGGTGTCCGAATGAGTATATAAACGAAACAAGCAAACAAACAAACATAATATTGATGCCCTTCAGATGAGACTTACCATGTGCGGAAACTCCCCAGCACTCGCAGCTTCTCCCCCGAGGATATAGAAACTGATACCGTCCCCCTTATTGTTTCGAAGTTGCTGACATTCTACAATAAGGAAAAGAAAGAGTTTAAATTATTTTCTGGAAGAAAAATGTATTCGTAAGGTTTTAATTGTACTATCTTCCCCCAACTTGAGGCTGCCCGAAGACAAATACACAATATAATGAATTTTGGATTAAAAAGTAACACTTGGAAATTAGCTCAAAACTCCGAAAACAATTTATGAAATTAAACCCAAAAAGGATTCAGAAAATTTGAAAATGATTAGTAAAACCAATATCTCCACCCCAAAATTTAAGAAAAAGATCAACAGCATTTACAACATAAGTTACGTATAATTCTGAAAGATCCAAAGGACCTAACTAAAAATAATAAGAGTTTGCAAAAAAGAATTACTACCACTCAAGCACACGCAAAGAATTTTCGGACGCATGCACTTGGCTGGGGCCATTATAACCCCAGGTTTTATACCATTGTAAGTTAATAGTACATTATGCAACGAGCCTATAATGGCTATAATTAAGACACGCGTATTTTTATAAAACGAGCGTATGCGAGTTTTATAATTTCCATACGAGTGTCTTAATTACCATTATAGGCGAGTTGCATACGACTGTTTATGTTCGACGATAATTATAACTTTATTATATGTTTTAACATAAATATTCTTAATATCTGTTGAGAGTCAGCCACTTGAATTTTGTGATTGGAGAGCGAGCGCTAAGTATGATATCTCTGTCTTTCATGATCTCTGAACAACCGACGCATGCGCTGTGTGTGCTTGCAATGCCATATGCAGGCCATATGTTTACATCTGCCGCCCCTCAGGTTATTGTCACCGGAGTGGTTTCGAGACAATGCGCTGTGTAGAAATTAGTGTTGGTGGTCTCATATTCGCCAGTTTATTTACGCGAGCATATGGACGGTGCGTATTCCATGTCGGTAATTTATTATAGTTCGATGTTGTGTTTATGTCCGACATGTTGGATTTCGAGCGCATGCGCGAAGGTATCATTACCTAATTGGTCACTGAACGAGCTCTGATTGGCTGTAGAAACTGTATCATAATGAAAAACAGCGTTATAATGACCATCATTATGATACAGTTTTCTGACACATAATAGTGAGGGTCGAATATAAAATACAGTAGTTACTTTATTAGAAATTTGAGGTTGAAGTATGTAAAATTGTCTCACTACTGAACATCGATCAACGGATTTCCTTCAGTAGTTTTCTCTGGTTAGCTTTATAGTCTGTTAGGTCATCTCTTTTCTATTTTTCCACCAAATATTTGATCAGCTTAAATTATTATGTTTAAATGTCTTTTGAGCATACCCATGTTAAAATGTTAGTAAATAATTAATGAAGCAGATTACATTTCAAATAGATATTTGGATATTTTCTATAAAAATATCTTACAAAAAATGTAAAAATTTGCAAAATTTACGGCCATGATACATATTCATGGATAGACACTTGGGAAATGGCTGATCATAGTTGAGAGCGCAGGGAAGCTAAAGGACAGAGTGATGAGAAAATTATGACGATTCAGCAGCAAATGGATTTATGTAAGGTGGATTATACAGGATCATAGAAAAGAGGAGAATTGAAGCATTTGAAATGTGGTGATACAGGAGAATGATGAAGATCAGATGAGTAGATAGGGTTACAAACAAAGAGGTATTAAGACGAGTGGGAGAGGAGAGATGTTTCTGGCGAGTGCTAATGAAGAGAAGAGATAGGTTAGTAGGAGACATCTACTAAGACACCCAGGAATAGCAAGCTTAGTTATGGAAGGAAGGGTCGAGGACAAGAACTGTAGGGGTAGACCAAGGTTATAATATGTTAAACAGATTGCCTCGAATGTAGGGTGTGGTAGCTATGTAGAGATGAAACGATTAGCTCAGAACAGGGAGGCATGGAAAGCTGCATCAAACCAGTCAAAAGACTGAAGACTCAAACAACAACAGAAAAATAATGCATAGATTTTAAATAATTTCTACAAGAAACTATTAGAGGCAATGGTTTAGCCCTCAATGGCGTGGCAAAGGAGAACATTTGAATGTGAGCTACGTTCGTCTAATGTGTGCTAATATGTACTGTAATTGCCAATGTACACAATATAGCTACAAACTAGTCGGTAGTAAAAGAAGCTTCTGCTGTCAGAGTTTAGTGTATCGCTTAAGAGCAGCGCGATATCGCATCCGCTATATCATTAGAAGTTCACTTGGCAATGTTTCGGCTTGACTCTCGAAATAAACCATTAATTACTCTTCTGCTTGGGTCATAACCACAGCTGGTTCATCAACACTGTCTGAATCTGAATCCTCTTCATTTTCAGTAATACTGCGTGATGCAATAATGCTTGCCACGGGGGGTGAGTGGTTATCGTGTCGGACAACCAACCCCAAACTTGCAGGTTCGCTCCTGGCAGTGGTAAGTGATTTTTGAAAGGCAGCAAACATCTCGGCACGTATGTCATGAGTATAATCACGATATCGTGATTTAATTTTAATTTGGATATGACGATACTGAGAAAAGTCTGGAATTGGATGTGAACATAATTAGCACGTACCTGCAATGCTTCTTTCTCCAGGCCTGTGTCGTGTGGTACGCGCATGCGTGCGTCCACAGCACACTATTTCCAGGAACTGGTCGAAGCCGCAACGTTCATGATCGTAGATGCCTCTTGTAACGTTCTCCAGAATTGTGTGGCAGTCCTTGAGCATCTTGCAAGTTCCAGTTCTGCCATCAGAGAGCGTGCAGTCTCGTCCCAACTCTGCAACAAAATTATCCTCTTCAGATCAGGGTGTGCTTACGTGCACCTTAGGGGCAGATGACCTCGTAGTTACGCCCCTTAACCCTAGAGTACTAACATTATTCACTTGATGCTTCATACTAATAATACGTTAAATTTACGTACATTACGAACTTTGTGCCAAGGCGCCAATTAGTTAAATGGTTGAAATTAATATACATTTCGTATGTAACACTATTTATATACACTGAATCCTCTGTGGTCTTTGCAGTTTAATACGCTGAGTTCCATCTTAAATACAACAAATACAGAAGTCGTTTACTTTGACGTAAATAACAGTACGTAATCTCTCCAGCCTCTTATACTGTCTCTGGTCTTTATGAGGTTGTTTTTATAAATCCTCTGAAGGGATGTGACATATCCAGGCGCGGATTCAAGGGGGGGGGGGGTCACGGGGGTCATGACCCCCCCCCCCCAAACGGAGACCAATTTTTTTTGCAAACTCAAAAAACGAAAACACAATTACCAGACAAATAAAACTTAACGAATTTTAACTGAAAAACAGTTTATTTTTTTCATTTTATTCAATACTGAATTATCTTTATTGGAATTATTATGTTCTGTTACAACTGTACATATTTACAACTTCAAACCTCTTGTATAATAACTATTAGTTTTACAACAAAATCAACTCGTCTATTTTGTTTAGCAAACCTTGTGATTACCGAATCGATGTTTATAGTGATGTCACGATGAATGTGCAGCAATGCACGGATAGGAAACTGGGACTTTTTTTCGCACCAAAAATTTTTGCCGACGTCCAAACCGCAAGCTTGGTTGGCAATTTAAGCTGTGACTTTCTCCCATTGTCGGTACCAATTCGACTTACCGAAACTGTAACGTACCTTCATCGTTTTCTCGAAGCTCGATGTAAAAGTTGCAAAACACGCCGTTGCAATTTGTACGAATATTTTTGGTGCGCTAAACGCATCAAATTTCTATCCATGTAGCTTGCAAAAAAATTGGTCTGATTTTGTACGTTTGGTTATTTTGTGATTGCGTTTTTAGTGATACCATTTTTCTTAACAATTTCGATTCTCTGACACCCCCCCCCCCCCCCCCGCCTGCCCCCCCCCCCCCCACAAAGCCAAACTCTAGATCGATTCTCTGACCCCCCCCCAAAACCAAACTCTAGATCCGCGCCTGGACATATCGACATCAAATTCCCCACCTCTTTGTTATTGCCATGGAGAAACCAATAAGTTGTTAAACTCAAGGATAGTTTCCAGGCAATTCTTTTCCCCATGATTATGCCTCGAGAACTGTTTGGCATTAATAACAAAAGCATTGACATCACCACCATAGACCAGTAGAAGCACTGCTGGAAGATGGTAGGGTGGGGACTGATATAGAGGGAATTCAACGCAGTCAAATTATTCATACACGTAAATTTTACGTATGTTAGTATTGTAGGGTTAAAACAATAACTAACTATATTATGTGCACCTTCACTGCTTAATACTTTTTATCAGGAGCAGCTGGTATTACGTATTTCAAAACCCATTTTGTCAGATGAAAGGAAGAAGGCAGATTGTAGTTTTAGTATTTACGTAATCGTGAATGATCATAACGATGATGTTGATGATAATGATGATGATGATGCTGGTGATAATGGTGATGATGATAATTATGATTATGATGTATAATTATGATAATGATGATGGTGATGATAATGATGATGAAGGTGATGATGGTGTGATAAAAATGATTACGATGGTGATGATGGTGCTGGTAGTTTTAAGGGCGGACAGTGATGTCTTCTGAGTCTCGACCCACAGAAGAAGGGTTTGAATACCCATAGGTATTGTTTTGTAGATTCTGTCTTGGTTTGCGCTGAGGCAATTATAATATAAATGTTTTTATGTTCGACCCTGACTATTATGTGTCAGAAACCTGTATCATAATGAGGCTCATTATAATACTATTTTTCATTATGAAACAGTTTCTCCCACCAATCAGAACTCAAGAAACAGTTGTGTGACCAATTAGATAAGGATACCTTCGCTCATGCGCTCAAAATCCAACATGTCTATATAAATTACCGAAAGTGCACCGTCCATATGTTCGCGTAAATAAACTGGAGAATATGAGACAAGAAATAGCACTGTACCTTAATATCCCCAAATCCAATTTCTGCACAGCGCGTTGTTTTGAAACGACTTCGGTGACAGTTTTACTGAATACTGGTGCACAATCTGAACATATGGCATTGAAACACACAGAGCACATGCGTCGGATGGCCAGAGAGCTTGGAAAACTGAGATATACTACCCAGCGCAGCACCCGATCACAACATTCTAGTGACTCAACAGATATTTATGAATATTTATGTTAAAACATATAATAAAGTTATAATTATCGTCGAATATAAACAGTCATATGCAACTCGCATACGCTCGTTTTATAAACATACTCGTGTCTTATTATAGCCATTATAGGCTCGTTGCATAATGTACTTATGTTCGACCCTGACTATTATATGTCAGAAAACTGTACTATAATGAGGAAAAAGTAGACTCATGAGATCGGGCAAATGTGTCTCTGTCTGTCTGTCTGTCTGTCTGTCCTTCTGTCTGTCTGTCTGTCTGGCTGTGTGTGTGTGTCCCCCTATCAACTCCTAAACGGCTGCAGCAATGGAAACAAAATTTGGTAGGAGTAAAGATCTATACCTGAATATCTCACGGCCATATTTGAAAATGATGTCAGTGCTACCAACTGCTGAAAAATCTCTATTGAAATTTGAGCTCCATGTTGGATATCTTGGAAGGTATGAATGCGAGCTATTTGAAAATTTGCACACATATAGATACTAATATTTCAGTTTAATTTCCAGGAGGCCATACATGGCAGTGTTGCCAAAATGTTTATAAGCCTGCTGATAGCACCTAATTTTAAATGCATATAACTTCTACACTATCAATTGGATTTCAACCAAATTTCGTATGTGCTATGTGTACATAAACAGATATGACTCAGCGTATTCTTAAGAGCCACCAGGGCTGCTGACTGTTAATAAATGCTCTCAATTTTTTTTAATCCAAATACCTATATATCAGAAAGTATGCAAGCCGACAGCTTTAAACTATGCACACGTATAGTACCTGACATTCTATATTAATTTGGAGTAACTTATATACGTCAGTGCTACCTGATGAGAAGTCCAACTTTAAATACATGTAACTTCTATACTATAATTTGGAAATTGGAAGAAGCGGTGTACTTATGGTTTATTCAGACAAGAAGTAGGGGAGATCCCATTTCTGGACCTTTGTTATGTGAGAAAGCGTTGCAGCTAAATGAGAAGCTTGGCGGTTGTTACCATAATGTACTGTGCATGTTTTTCCTATGAAATAAACGCATGTTTGATTATCCGGAAAAATCGTTATCCGGTGCACTTTCGGTCCCAATAGTCCAGATAAACGACGCTCTACTGTACTTCACCAACATTGACCAATTAGGTAAGGGTAGCTTCTGACAAGTACGCAAAATCCAACATGTCGGACATGAATTACACAATTTAAAAGTTGACAATTGGACCAAGCATTGTAGTTACAATGCATAAACAAACTGGGCAATATTGCAAAAGAAATAGCACTGTACCTTAATATCCGCAACTCCAATTTCTCCACATTCGTAAGATTTCGTAAACTATTTTACCAAATGCTATTGTTGACACAACGGACATACCAGAACGGCATGGAGGAAGCAGGCGTTTGACATTAGTTCTACGGAAATTATAACAGAGCTCCATGTTCAGTAAAGGGATTTCTTATGCGAAACTTTTCCGCCAGATGTCATAACTGTTTTATTTGGGACTCAATTGATTTTCCTTCCGGTGACATCCTATACGCATCGAATTTGAAGAATAACTAGTTGATAATACGATACATTTTAATTTTAAAGCATGTGAAACAGCCTATTTTGTGTTATTTGAGCAAAATAACAAAATGATCCAACATAGTACCTGTGCGCTATCTGTTGGTGCTACTTCAGGATAAACAATGTTTCAAATATTTGGGATTCGTTATTGGGTAGAAAGCAAATGCTGAGCCCACACAATTCCCAAGAAGAAGAATTCAACTGACAGAATCTCGACAGATATTTATGAATATTAATGTTAGAATAAAGCTATATAACAAAGTTATAATTATCGTCGAACATAAACAGTCGTTGCAACTCGCCTATAATAGTAATTAAGACACTCGTTTTAGGCTCCTTGCATAATGTGATATTAATGGAAAATAAGATGGCTTCTTGTTTGAAATTGTGATATATTAGGCTAAAATTAGCTTAGACGGCGCCGAAGGTCTTTCAAGGTAACTTATTAACCCATGTTTGGGAAGGACAAGAAGACAGATATCTACAAATTACTGAGCAACTAGGCTCATAAGACTGCACTGTTCCAAGTCCTGATTGTAAACAGGATTAGATTCTCAGAAGTTACTTACGCATTCTTGGTCTTCTTACGTGCTCTGGGATCTTCTGTCTATTTTGTGCCTCTCGCATTCTTTATTAACTAACCTTGGATCATCTTCCTACGTCATCAAGAGCATGTGCTTCGCATTAGAAAGTGTCATTAGCAACAAATCAATCGCAATCCCTCTTTTTCAATTTTAATTTCATATTTTATTATTTACGATTTAATTATTTTTGTTAACAATAAATAAATAAGGAAGGAAGGAAGCTTGTAGTTTAACGTGACCGTTCATCTTGAGATCATGAGCCACGGGACCTCCTTTTTACGTGGAATCCGAACCACAGGACATGGCATTTCACTTCGAAAATCTCACATGCATTGACCGGGAATCGAACCCGGACCGCCTTGGTGAGAGGCATACAGCTAGACCGCTGAGCCACCACGCCCCCTAATAAATAAATAAATAATGACAGCCCAGCGGACTAGATAAGGAGGCAAATAAAGGAAGACTAGACCTGGTCTACAAGCCAACGCAGAACAAGTACAACATGATGTTCAGTAAAGAACACATAGCCTACTTTCACCTAAATGCATGGGAATTGTTGTAACTCTTTGTCCTTTTCACGGAGTTTATTGAATGTTGGTTGTAGTAACTTGTTGAAATACAACGTGTTATACGGATATTAAACATGAATATGAGGTGCCCTTAGCTAGTGTACAAAATTTCGTTCATTTCGGTTTCACCGTGTTTGAATAGATAGGGGGAATCGATTTGCACACATACATGGCCGCCATCCGCTCATTATTGGGCTGATGACCTTGTAGTTTGATCGAACCATTCTTCATACATAATGGTATAGTATTGCAAAAATTGGTAGAGATCAGATGATTAGGTTGGTCGTAATTTGATTTAAACTTTTAACATTTGGTTGGCCGCCATTACGTTTTCGTCAAGATGGCGGCGATATAAAACATGACACTGAGGTGCCCTTTTCTAGTGCTACTTCTGTACCAAATTTCGTTCCATACGGGTTCGCCGTGTTTGAATTGATAGGGAGATTGATTTGAACACATACATAGCCGCCATCTGCAAACTATTGGGCTGATGATCTTGTAGTTTAGTCAAAAGACGTTTGCCATATAAGTAAGTGTTGTTGCAAAATTTGGCAGAGTTCGGATGATTCGGTTAGTCGTAATTTGATTTAAGCTTTGAACATTTGGGTGGCCGCCATTACATTTCAGTCAATATGGCGGCGATATAAAACATGACACTGAGGTGCCCATTGCTAGTGCTACCTCTGTACCAAAATTCGTTCAATTCGGTTTCACCGTGTTTAAATTGATAGGGGGGGGACCGACATTTTGAGTACACACACTCACAGACACACAGACAGACACACAATTTTTGGCCCTGTGTTGATCTCATAAGTCTACTTTCATTTTTTGCAAAAATCTAAAGTAGGCTAATAAACGGGAATTAACCTACAAGGCCAAAATCAGACACTATAGAAGGATTGTACGCTTCAGGGTGTCTTATTTTAAATGAAAAGAGGGAGTTTCAAGAACTAGAAAAGAAAGAAAGGAGGATTCTGCGGAAAATACTCGGAACACAGAAAACTGCTGATGGGACTTGGGAGGATGAGAAAAAACGAAGAATTCTACAAATACAGTACATTGAGAAGATCACGGACACAATGAGGAAGCGGAGATTGAAGTTCTACGGACACCTACTATGAATGGATGAATCCAGACTGACCAAAGGGATCTTCAACTACATCATGGGGGTTAAAGACCACATCTAAATGGGTAGATGAGGTGAAAAGGGATGCGGCACAAGTTGGAATCACACTACCGATGGTCCACAACAGAAGAGAGTTTAGAAGGACAGTAGACAGTATAAAAGCATTTCAGGAGACAACAATGTGGGGGCCCAAACGGATCATTTCCGATGAGGAGAGAAAGAAAAGAAGCGAACGCATGAAGAGGCCCTCGGAGGAGAAAAGAAGAAAGGCAAAAAATTCGTAAGTTCTTTGCGGCCCATAGTTGGTCAAAGTTGGAAAAGAAGAAAATGACAGAAAGGTTGTGAATGAATTTGCTACTCATCCTTTAAATAAAGTGCAATGAAGCACATTTTAAAATATCTCATTCTTTTAACTACTGTGGCTTTCAGAGACGCCGGTGTGCCAGGGTTCTGCCCCGAAGGGGATCATTAACATGCCAATAAGTCTACTAACACGGCTCCTTCACATTTGCACACCCTCATATGCCAACAGACTGCACCAGGTCTTGATCCTGCAACCACACAGTTTATGAGACGGATTCCATACACACACCCATGTACACGTGGATAACTGACCCCCGACTCGTTGCGTGGTGTTTAACAGTCCAGGCTGTCACCGCGGAGGCCCAGGTACGATTTCCAGCTCTGCCAAGAAATTTAATTCTGGTCTGTGGGCTGGAACGGGGTGCACTCAGCCTCGTGAGGCAAAACTGAGAAGAGGCGGGTTCGTTTCTCACTTCAACCACTGGAAATGGTTTTCCGCGGTTTCTCATTTCTACTCCAGGCGAATGCCGGGTTGGCCCCTAAATTAAGGCCACGGCCGTCTACTTCCCACTTCTCATCTAAATTACAACTAAACACACACAAGTACACGATGTCGCAAAGTACTTACTGTAATTAAATCAACAATGCGGCTTCGGTGGCGTAGTCGGTAGCATGCTGAGCTTCTAGGCCCATGGTCGCGGGTTCCAACCCGGCCGAAGTCATCGGATTTTTAAGAGCGTTAAAAATCCCTCAGTATGCTTTCCTTCGTAGGTTAAGGAAAGCCGGCGGTTCCACGTCATAGATTTATGGCATGAAAAAGAACCTTCTACTAACTACACTTGTGTGAACCCAAAATTTTGTAGGATAGAATTGATAACGCTATATTAGTTCGAACGTTCATCGCCAGATGCTGACTGCGATGCCATCTAGTAGCCAAGTCCACAAACTAGGTGTCGTGAACGGTAGCATTTGGTATCAAATGGAGGAACTACTTGAAAAAATTAATCATCTGCAGTCCTTACCTGAATCACAGTCAACACACACCAATACAGCCATCACAATTAACACTGGTTATCAGACAGATTCTACACACACCGAAAGTACACGGGGCTACATGACCGCGTTGTCGCAGCCCTAAAACTAAGGAACCAACCAACCAGTTTAAAATGTATTAGAAATTGTACCTCTGGTCAATATTTCCGACCCAAGGTTGTTCGAGGCACGTGCTCATTAACACTATACACTCACTGACTGAGTAAGTCAAAGAAAGAAAACTCACATTTACTTTTTTCAGTGGTAAATTAAACATTTAATAATGGGTGGAGAGATTTTCTCTCTCTCTCTCTCTCTCTGTGTGTGTGTGGTTGGTAGTAGCTCGCCATTCTTCCCGTCTCTCCGCCTTCCTTTCCAGTTTGCAGTATGAGCCACAACTCATATCATCCAGTATTTGACTCTGGGTCTACCTCTATAATTCTTGCCGTCTACCGTTCCCTTGATTATAAGCTTAAGCAGTCCATTGTGTCGCAGTATGTGGCCCACGAGGTGATTCCCCATTAGAATATTTAAGGTAGCATCTTCTCTCTCCCACTCTTTAAAGACTTCCTCATTTGTGACCATTTCTTTCCAGCTAATTTTCATAATCCTTCTATAGCACCAGGTTTCAAATGCTAGTAGACTTTTCCTCTCTCTCTCTCTCTCTCTCTCTCTCTCCTATTGTCCAAGATTCGCTGCCATATAGCGCGACGCTCCATACATAGGTTTTCAACATTTGTTTCCTCACATCAAGACTTATGTTCCTTGCAGTAAATAGGATCTTCGTTTTATAGAAAGCGTTCTTGGCTTGGGCAATCCTACTTAATATCTCTCTGCCGCTTCTTCCGTCATCCGTTATTTTACTTCCCAGATAATTAACTCATTCACTTCTTGTGTCGTTTCATTTCTTAACTCTATTTCTGTCTGGTTTTCGCCATTTCTACTGCAGACCAAAAGTTTTATTTTGTTTGTATTTATTCTCAAATTAAATTCTTCCTCCATTATTTTGTCCATTGTGCTCAGGATCTTTTGTAAGTCTTCTTCAGATTATTGTAGGAATAATGATACTTTCCGTTTGTGTTTGCCTCTCACCAGCACAGAAGGTCAAGGTCATATCACACCTGGAGCTTAACCACACGTATCCTTTAACGCTATTTACTTTCATCATTTACGGTTGACTAGGGAATTAAACTCAATTTTTAGTCTATTTTCATTTTGTGAAAATATAGGCTTATGATATCACCTTTTGTCCGTGTGTGTGTGTCCCTCTAATAACATCGAAGCGGCTGAAGCGATCTCAATGAATCTCGCTAAGGTCATAGTACTATTATGGACGACCCCGACCGTGCCCTTCAAATTTTATTACGTCTCACCAATCCAACATGGCGACTGTGCGAAATATTTCACCGGCATTCTATATCTCCGAAACAATTATTGATATCACCCTGAAATTTTGTACGGTGTTAAAGGACACTACTAGAAGTTTACTTATGAGACTTCCAAACACCTGTTGTCTACAAAACAAACATGGCGGCGAAGCGAATTTGAATTTGAAACTTTTAAATAGACTTTTCTCGCGATTTAACCATCCAAACGCAATGAAGCTTCGTACAGCAAATGTTTATGCACATTGTAATGCACTGGTATCGACTTTAGTTCAATTGTTTACATATCCTCAAGATGACGGTTGTGCGAAATATTTCACCTGCTTTCTATATCTCCGAAACTATTACTAGATATTCAGTTATGAGACTTCCAAAAACCTGTAAAATACAAAACAAACATGGTGGCCAAGCGAATGTGAAACATTTTAATAAACTTTTCTCGTGATTTAACTATCTGAGCACAGTGAAATATGGTAGAGTAAATGTTTATACACATTGTAATGCACTGGCATCTAATTTAGTTCAATTGTTCACATACCCTCAAGGTGGCGGTTGTGCGCAATTTTGAAATTAAGTTTTCATTTATTGTGTATTAATCATGCGATCGAAGTGAAAGTTTGAATAATGAACCTACGCAAAAATCGTCATCTAATAGTACATAACTCTTTGGCCTACATATATAAAAATCCAACATGGCGACCATACGAAATATTTAGACGGTTCTCAATATCTACGAATCTATTAGAGCAATCAATCTGAAATTATATTTGTATGTAGATAGAGACAATTAGCATATGTAGGATATATGAAAATAGGCTGTATAGTTCTTCACGGAACTACTTGTTATATTACGGCGACTGTAGTTACAAAGGAAAACGTGCGCCTCGTTCCGTAAAGACCAGCATTCTTGGCTGCCACCACGGGGGACCGGGTTCGATTACTGGCTTTGCCTAGAAATTCAATTCCGGTCTAAGGGATGGAACGAGGTTGACTCAGCCTCGTAAAGTAAAACTGAGAAGACGCGGGTTTGATTCCTACCTCCGCCATCCTAGAAGTGGTTTTCCGTGGTTTAGCACTTCTACGCCAGACAAATGCCATAATGGTACCTAACGTAAGGCCACGGCCGCTTCTTACCCAAGTCCTACCTCAATTACGAATACACACACTAGTATAGACATCAGAGTGACACAGGTTATCAGCCAAATCTACATACAGCCAAGTACACGGGGATCCATAAACACGATGTCGCAAAGCCCCTAAATGAAGCAACAACAAAGGAAATCTGGGAACTTTTCACCGCCTGCAAAGCCATTCTATCAGTTATGATTCAAGTATATAGGCCTACCGCGATAAGTAGCCTACGTGTTTTTGTTCTTGGCTGTCACACCGAAGGTCGGGTTTCGTTTCCCGGCTCTGCCAAGAAATTCAATTCTGGTCTGAGGGTTACATTCAGCCTCGTGAGACAAACTTGAGATGAGGTGGGTTCGATTCCCACCTCAGCAATCCTGGAAGTGGTTTTCCATGGATTCTCACTTCTACTCCAGGCAAATGCTGGGGTGGTTCCTAGCCTAAGGTCACGGCCGGCTCCTTCCCAATCATCACCTGAATTTCACACAATACCTCAGGTTATCAGCCACCTTCTACACACACCCAATTACATGGGGCTAAATGACCAAGATGTCCAAATCCCTCAACCTTGTAGTTGGTAGCATGCTGAACTTCTATTCCCAAGGTCGCGGGTTCAAACCCGGCCGAAGTCGTCAGATTTTTTAAGAGCGTTAAGGAACCCTCAGTATGCCTTCCTTCGGAGGGGAAGTAAAATCGGTGGTCCCATGTCATAGATTTATGGCATGAAAAAGAACCTTCCACTAACTACACTTGTGGAAGCTAAAATTTGTAGGTTAGTTTGATAACGTTATATTAGTTCCATCGTTAGCCACTAGGTGCTGACTGTGATAGCATTTAGTAGCCACGTCCACAGCTAGGTGTTGTGGATGCTAGCAGTTGGTAGCAAAAGTAGGAACTACTTGAAAAAATCAATCGTCTGCAGTCCCTCTACCTCAATCACAGATAACACACACTAATACAGCCATCACAATTAACACCGGTTATCATACTGATTCTACTCAGACACAAAGTACACTGGGCTACATGATGACCGCATTGTCGCAGCCCCTAAACTAAGGAACCAACCAACCATCCCTCAACCTTTGGTGCTGGAGTCGCAATATGAAGGTGGCTCAGTTTCATTTCCTTCCCAGTTCAGTAGCCTCTTCAATAACGTCATAAATGAGGGACAGATGACAACAATAACTAACTTAACTAACTAACTTAATGTTTGACGTGTAAGAACTGACAGGGTAACCCTGGAGTAGTCACTGAGCGTGAAGTGAAATAAGTGGAGAATAAGGTTTCCTAACCTAACAAACTCTTGTTGTTTTCTTGCAAATACGCTACTTATTACGAAGATACATAATTTATTTAATCACAGAAATCACATTGTTTAAAAAGGATATTTCACTTTCTATAATCACCGCACGATACTAAAAGTGTCTATGCATTTACAGAAATACAAAACTAAACGCTTTCAGTCACGAGGACAATAAATACGTATCGTCTAATCAAGGTCATATATAATCACTCACGACCTCCTCAAAACAAATACAGTGACCCTCAATATACTTCTGTCGTTTAGTTTCAAATCCAGTTAAGTGTTTTTAGCCTATTTTCAATTTTGGAAAAATAGGCTTATGAGATCACCTTTTGTCCGTGTGTGTGTGCGGGTGCGTGTGTGTGTGAGAGGTGTGTGTGTGTGTATGTGTCCCCTAATAACTTCTAAACGACTGGAGCGATTTCAATGAAACTCGGTAAGTTCATAGCACTATTCCGGACGACCCCGACCGTACCCTTCAAATTTTGTTACGACTCACCATTTTAACCTGGCGGCTGTGCGAAATATTTAACCAGCGTTCAATATCTCCGAAACAATTCCTGATATCACCCTGGAATTTTCTTCGGTGATAAAGGAAACTACTAGAAGTTCACCTATGTGGCTTTTGAAAAACTGGTAACTACAAAACCAACATGGCCTAACCGAGCGAATTTGCGACTTTTAAATAGACGTTTCTCGCGATGTAACAAACCAAACGCAATAAAACTTGTAACAGTATATGTTTATACACATTGTAATGCACCGACATCTAACTTCGTTCAATTGTTTACATAACCACAAGATGGCGGATGTGCGAAATATTTCACCGGCATTCTATATCTCTGAAACTATTAGCGGTATCACCCTGAAATTTTGTACGGAGATAAAGGGCACTACAGGAAGTTCATCTATAAGACTTTCAAAAACCGGTTAACTACAAAACGAACATGGCGGCCAAGCGAAGTTGAAAGTTTTAAATAGACTTTTCTCGCGATTTAATGATCCAAACGCAATGAAACTTTGTACAGGAAATGTTTATACACATTGTAATGTACTGGCATCTAATTTAATTCAATTTTTCACATAACCTCATGATGGCGGCTGTGCGAATTTTAAAATTAAGTTTTAATTTCTTGTGTCATAATCATGCGATCGATGTGAAAGTTTGAGTAATGAAGCTACGCAATAATTTTCCTTTAATGGTACATAACTGTATAGCCTATACATATAACAATCCCAAATGGTGACCATCCGAAATATTTAGACGGTTCTCAATATCTACGATTCTTTTACAACAATCAAACTGTAATTCTTTATATTCATAGAGGCTATGGGCATAAGTTCACCAATTGGACTTTCAGTAACCTGGTGAGCACAAATCGAACACGGCGGCGACGCGAAGCATAAATATTTAAATGGAGGTTTCTCGCGATTTAACCATCCAATTTGTACGATAAATGCTTATGTAAATGTTAATCCACTGGCATCTAATTTATTTCAATTGTTTTCATAACCACAAGATGGCTGCTGTGCGAGATTTTAAAACCACACGTACACAATAATCTTCATGTAATAGTACATACATAAATAAAAAATAATAAAAAAATCCAACATGGCGACCATCTAAAATATTTAGATGGTTCTCAATATCTATGAATCGATTACAACAATCAAACTGAAATTTTGTATGTTGATAGAGTCAATTAACATGAGTAAGATGAAAATAGGCTGTATAACTTGTTAATCTCTTGGGATAAACTCCCCTGGCCTGAAGACTTCTTCAATCATCCTCAACTAGAAAAACCTACACTCTGCCTCCTTTTTACGGGCATTGCACCATTGATAGTACGTGGTTCGGATTTCATTGCACGTAAATGACTTCTTATTATGGATGAAGCTATTTCCGTGCCCAGCTGTGCATTTATAGAGAGTTAGACTATAAAATGCAAAACATAATGCCAGGAATCTTGTTTCTTAATGCCAACTAAGTTATCAATGATTGTGTCCTTGGTGACTACCTAATTATGATAATGGGAGACAGGGGTAGCCAAACTATCCTGTCAACAGGACCACGTGATTGTATATTATTAACATTCCCCGTGATTCAGCGTTAGTGTGTCCGTAACGAGACACGAAGATCACGAGATCGATTCCCGGCCGTTAATACCGAATTGTTCATTGCACTTCGTATCCTGCTATGTTGACTCGCAAATTATCTTTTTTGATTTTTGTAAGGCGACAAAAATCACGACACGCATGTCATACGTTGTTGGCATATTAAAGAACCCAAATGAATTCAGTAGGCCGTGTTCATAATGGCAAAATTAATCTCGGAATTTTCCGCCAACACAAAAGTTCCTCCTTTCTCTACTAGAAAGCGCTATAGTGTCAAGGAGCTTATACGAGGCACGTCCAGAAAGTAAGTTCCGTTTGGTAATTAAATTAAATTGTGTACAGATACAGAAAAATTATTTATTGCACAACATTCTACACCTCTTAAACTACTTTTCCACATAACTGACGAACTTTTTCTGGCATTTGTCATAGCGTGGCAGAAGTTTTTGGATACCTCCTTCATAGAATTTTGCCGCCGACCCGTAAACGAGAGTGCAGAATCCCCTGTAAGATATCCTACTGTTTGGCCACCACTGTTAGGCAAATTGCGTGCTTACCAGGAGAACTGCGTATGTTTAGGAGTTCTCCTGACCACATACGCAATTTGCCTAACAGTGGTGGCCAAACAGTAGGATATCTTCCAGGGGAGTCTCCACTCTCGTTTAGGTATCCAAAAATTTGTGTCACGCTTTGACAAATGCCTGCAAAAGTTCGTCAGTTATGTGGAAAAGTAGTTTAAGAGGTGTAGAATGTTGTGCAATAAATAATTTTTCTGTATCTGTACACAATTTTATTTTATTACCAAACGGAACTTACTTTCTGGACGTGCCTCGTATATCTAATCAACTTTACTTTTATAGCGCTCCAAGGAACAACAAAATTCGACATGGAAGCTGCCCTCTGGGTGTCAAATAACAAAGCTTGCATCCGGCACCCGAGGCCATACGATATTATTATTATTATTATTATTATTATTATTATTAATATTATTATAGTTTATTGTTTGACAACATTATCACGGCAAATACCGGCTACATTTTCTTTTACAGCCTGGTTCGGCCTTAGCAAGGAACCATCTGTACTGAGATAATTACGATTACACTGTTCAGAGACTTCACATCCATGTCGTGCCCGCATTCTTCACGAGTCTCCTTCATTTGTAGGATGAGCTAAATTTCCATCTGGATCATCGAGCTTTGCTGAGTATTCGGCCAGGGCATTGTCACCAAGGAACTTCCTAACAATATGGCATGTGTTTAACAGAACTGCCTTCTGAAGTTCAATATATATCTGCGGGTGCAGATTCAATATTGATAGACTACTATGGAGAGTTTTCGGTATAACACCAGTACACGATACAATTATTGGGATGGTAGTCACCGAATCAAGTTTCCACATCTGCTTTATCTCAATTGCCAGCTCAGTGTACTTAGATATTTTAGTAGCAGCTGTTGTTTGGATGTTTTGATTGTTGGGACATGCGATATCTATCAGTAATGCCTCTTTGTGTACTTTATTGATGACAATGATATCTGGTCGGTTGTTACTGACTGCGACATCTGTCACAACTCCTCTGTCCCAATAGAGCTTGTGTGTGGCATTTTCGAGTACTGCAGATGGTGTGTATTTCCAATAGGGGACGGAGCTTTGAAGAAGTCTGTACTTCAATGCCAGTTTCTGGTGGATAATGTTGGCAACTTGATCGTGTCGATGTTTGTAGTCAGTGTTGGCAAGGTAGGAACAACCTGATATGACGTGTTGAATGGTCTCACTACATTTGCCACAGCGGCGACATTTCTCACTCTCTGTTGCTGGATCTTTTATGATAAATTTCCGATAGCTTCGAGTAGCAACAACTTGGTCTTGGATAGCTACAACAAATCCCTCTGTTTCCGGAAAGAGGACCGAGTGGGTCAGCCATGCGTGCGACGCTAACTTGTCGATGTGAGGCTGGTCCAACTCATGTGGAAACTTCCCATGAAGCGCCTTCTGTTTCCAATTCCCGATCTTGTATTCAGTAGTTTTCATTTCTTTTACTGGTGGATCTAAAGATGACAGATGGAGCGGTGTGTAATTATCATCAGCTGAAGATACAGTGTGATGGAGAGGGGATGTTTCTCCTTTGTTGTGGAAAAATGCACGCAGAGTTGTCACTTGTTTTGTATGAAGGTTCTTGATGTCTATCAGTCCTCTACCACCTTCAGACCGAGGTAGAGTCAGGCGCTCTGTTGCTGATTTCGGATGGTGCATACGATGGCGTGATAAAAGCACCGATGTTTTTCGTTGCAAATCGTGCAGTTCAGTTTGAGTCCACCTGAATATACCAAAGGAGTATGTAACTACGGGCATTGCAAATGTGTTAACTGCCTTAATGATATGTTTAGCGCTAAGTTTTGAAGAGAGAACACTGCGAAGTCGTGAAGTAAACTGCTCAGTTATGTTCTTCTTGATATCACCATGTCTGAGACGGGTACTCTGGGCGAACCCAAGATATTTGTACAATGCGCCTTCCTCCAACGGCTGAATACTTCTTTGTCCCTCTCCAACATGTATTCCTTGTGCAGAGTGCGAGCCTCTAATAGCAGTCTGTGTTCTGCACTTATCAAAACCAAACTGCATATGGATATCTGAAGAAAAGCTCTGAGTGATAGAGATGAGATATTGTAGGTGCACTTTAGTTGATGCATACAGTTTAATTTCATCCATGTAAAGAAGATGGTTCATCTTGTACGCTTCACCATGATTACCTTTAATACTAAATCCGTAGTTGCTACTGTTCAGGATTTGCGAGAGAGGATTCAATGCCAGACAAAACCAGAGTGGGCTTAGCGAGTCTCCTTGAAAAATTCCTCGGCGAATCGGTATTAATGAAGATGTTAAACGAGTGCCACCCACTGTAAGTTGGAGAGCAGTGCTCTATGAAACCATTGCGCACTTCAGGAAGTTCACTATAATAGGGTTGACCTTGTAAATCTCCAAGCTCTGTATAAGCCATGTATGAGGCACGGAATCGAAAGCTTTTTGGTAATCAACAAAGCAGGCATAAATATTTCGTGATCTACGACAGGCCTGCTCTAATGCCACGGCATCAATAGTGAGCTGTTCCTTACATCCTTGAGAATTCCTTCTGCAACCCTTTTGCTCCTCTGCGAGAATGGCGTTTTCCTCACAATGCGCACGAATTCGATTTGCAATAATGGATGTAATGATCTTATAAAAGTTTGGCAAGCAGGTGATGGGGCGATAATAAATGGATTTGTGATTTTAGAGTCCTTTGGCTTGAGATAGGTTAACCCTCTGGCTAGGAAAACTGGAAATGCAGCAGGATTTTCCAGAAAACACTGTATGTGAATAGCCAGTAAACGGTGGGTACATGTGAGCCTTTTATAGTAGTAATTATGGATCCGGTCAATTCCAGGTGCTTTCCAATTCTGTAGGCTGCTGGTGACCTGGCGTAGTTCCTCAACATCAACGTCTGTATGTGCCATTTGATTTATTCGTCTGGTAGCATTCTCTATTTCCTTAAACCACGGAGCTTCATTGTTGTGTTCTTCCGGCCTAGACCATATTGATGACCAGTAGTCGGTAACACTCTCCGCACTGGGTCCTTCTGGAGAATCATTCTGAACTTGAGGTGTCTTTTTCAGGTCTTCATAGAACTTTCTCTCATTTCTCTTGAAGTCATTGTTCTGTTTCTTCCGTTCGGTAGTGTTCTGGTATCTCTTAAGACGCTTAGAGAGGGCTGCAAGTTTTTGTTTATAAGTATCAAGTACTTCTATTATCACTGCGTCCTCGGGGACCTGAAATTCTTCTAGTGAGGAGTCCATCATGATCCTTCGTATGCGGTTGTTCAGACGTCTACTTCTCACTCCATTCTTGTACTGTTGCAGTCTGTTCACATTCTGGCGTAGTTGTTCAATGCGTTGTTTTAAGCGTTTTGCCCATGGTGGATCACTGGGTTTCCTTGCAGCATACTGTTGGTTTGGGCGGCGTGGCCTACCCCCATTAATTCGTACTGCAGCTAGTGCTGCACAATAGATAGCAGTATGAACCTCCATGAAAGATTGGTGCTCTTCTAAATAGTTGGGAAGTAAGGTTTCGTTCAGTTCTTTCAACAGCATGGCAAACTTGCGGGAAGACTGCTGCCTCGGAAATATTGGACGTTGGGTACGGTCAGTACCTGCATATTCAAGCAGAGCTGAATTAAATTCGTCTTGGATCTTGGAATGATGGCTTGTGTCCCCATTATGAGGTTCATTTACGTGAGTCGTTTCATTCATGGAGACCTCATTATCAGTATTTATTTGGCTAGTTTCACCACTTGCAGCTGAGGGATATAGTTCATGAGATATCTCCTGTCTGATTCGATCCAGAACAGGGTCGGGAACTAAATGATTCTTTACAATTGCTCTTCTTTGATCCGCAACTCGTTGCTCAGTGATGCTAAACAGAGGATACTGCTGCTTGAAAGCCGCATGCAGGGCTTGGCGGTAGTTTGTTATATCTGTTTCAAGACGAGTTATTCGATAATATGCCCGCATGATATATTCATTCATATGAGATTCCCATTTCATGCGTTTTCTGGGCTTACCTGCGAGAGTGGTTGTATTTATTACAAAGGCACTGCCGTCAGGTGCGGTGCGAGACTCGAGATTTTGTGTACCGCCAATATCGTCTTGAGCTGCTGGAGCTTCTTCGGGTCTACTGGTGGGTGGACAGCAGCTTGTCATCCCACTGGCACCGGTTTGCGTATTGTCACCTCTAGCGGTGGTTCTAAAGGTAACCTGCCGTATCACAGGCAGTGACATTTCTTAAAGCAAATTAGTATTATTGCCTTTCCTGTGTGCTTTTTATACCTTCAGCCAGGTATTGCCTGGGTATTGCCTTTGATACCTATGGCAAGGTTTACCACACTCCTGTGAATGCCAGTGTGTTATTTTGACTGATCGACGCAGATTCTTTGTAAATACGTGATCCAACTGATGCCTTTTAACTCAATCCTAACCCTTATTTCTAACTAAATAAACGACATTACACAATTAATATCTGTTATAGGGGCCCAATTGGACTAATTGAGTAAACGGAGTAATAAACACACAATACAGGGCATAGATTAAACTATTTTAAACGGAATATTTGTGGTAATGTTAACCTAACCTGTACCAGCAATTCCTAGGCAACCATTATTATTATTATATTATTATTATTATTATTATTATTATTATTATTATTATCATTCATATTACTGTATATCTGGTTGTTATAAGACTAACTTCGTAAAAATCTCAGCCAGAGTTCACCCAATAGATTTATCGAGTTTATGCTAGATGGCAGTGCAAATCAGAACGTGAAGATTACAGAGCATATTACCTAGATGACTCCAACTGAAAAGATCTGAGTTCATAGAATTATTATTGTTATTATTATTAGACCTAAAGCCTATTACTTTTATTACGAAGCCAGTGGACTAAGAGAATGATCCCCAGATGTAGGATTGGACAGAGAGGAAACATGGTGAGGTTGGTTACTATCTCACTCAGTTCTTGACTGGGCCTGGACAGGATGTATCAAGGGGACACTGGCACAGTGAACTTCGCCAGGGAGGAGGTCACCTTAGATGCGGGCCAGTGCGGTGCCAGGCTGTAGTAGATGCAGATGCTCGTCACATTGAGCATCGTTTGTAACCTGGACTGTAAGCACGGTGCGTCATTAACACCAGTTACCCGCTAATGGGGAAATTATAATGTGTTCCATTCCATGGTTTAATCATTATGTCTCTTCCGCATGTCCTGCCAAAGGTTTCCACGCCGTTTCATTGTCCTACGATCAAATTATTATGGCAAAGCCATACCGTTCTATTACTTTTAATGAAATTAATTTGTATTTTATGGCTATTGCCTGCATTAAAGTAGTCTTCTTCTTCTTTTCGAATCACCCACTTTGGGGCACGTTAGAACAATCACTTCTTAGGTGCTTGTGGTCTCCTTTACTCCCAATACTTCTTCATTCTATCTGATCTCCTCTTTCTTTCCTCTTGTGATATCTGCATCGGTTTTCTGGAGACGCCTCTCCTTTGGAACTTTTTGGTGTTGTCTTTGGTCACGGTTTTGGCTGTACCATTCATCAACATGATTACAGTAATCTGGAGCTCTCGCAGATCCTTTTCCACTCCCGTAAACCAATTAGGTTTGATCTTCTTTTTGCAAAAGAAGTCAAAGATTTTCTTGGTTATTCGAGCAGGATTTATCCGGTAGATGTGTCCATAAAAATCAATCCTTCTTTTCCGTATGGTATCTGAAAGTCTCTCCGACTTCACATACAAGGTGTCGTTCCTATAGAAAACTTGTTGGTTATTTTGTAATTTAGGACCTATGATCTTCCTCAAAATTTGTCTCTCTTTGATTTCCAATTTCTCCATTTGCTCTTGTTTCTGCTGCAGAGAGTGCCTCTGGCTTAATTACGGTGTTATAATGCCTGATTTTAGTGTTCCAGGAGAGGGTTTTCTTATGTATGTATTTTTGGATTTCTGGAAGGCTAGTTCCATTTTGAATCTTCTCGCCTCCGTTGTTTTCCTTTCAAGGTTATTCCAGTCGATCCATTCTCCTAAGTATTTGAAACTAGTCTATTATTATAATAGTACATTATGCAACGAGCCTATAATGGCTATAATTAAGACAAGAGTATTTTTATAAAACGAGCGTATGCGAGTTTTATAATTTCCATACGAGTGTCTTAATTACCATTATAGGCGAGTTGCATACGACTGTTTATGTTCGACGATAATGATAACTTTATTATATGTTTTAACATAAATATTCATAAATATCTGTTCAGTCACTAGAATGTTGTGATCGGGTGCTGCGGTGGGTAGTATATCTCTGTTTTCAGAGCACTCTGGACAACCGACGCATGCGCTCTGTGTGCTTCAATGCCATATGTGAAGATTTTGCTCCAGTATTCAGTAAAACTGTCACCGAAGTCGTTTCAAAACCACGCGCTGTGTAGAAATTGGTTTTGGGGATATTAAGGTACAGTGCTATTTCTTGTCTCATATTCACCAGTTTATTTACGCGAACAAATGGACGGTGCAATTTCGGTAATGTATATAGACATGTTGGATTTTGAGCGCATGCGCGAAGGTATCCTTATCTAATTGGTCACACAACTGTTTCTTGAGCTCTGATTGGTGGGAGAAACTGTTTCATAATGAAAAATAGTGTTATAATGAGCCTCATTATGATACAGTTTTCTGACACATAATAGTTAGGGTCGAACATAAACATTATTTTTCTTTAAATTTTTCATTATTCATTTCGATATCAATATAATGCTTACAAGCCAACATGTTAACAGCGTTCAAAATCCCTCAGTATGCCTTCCTTCGAAGAGGAAGTAAAGCCAGCGGGCCCGTGTCACATATTTATGGCATGTAAAAGAACCTTCCACTAACTACAGTTGTGGACGCTAAAATTTGTAGGTTAGTTTGATAACGCTATATTAGTTCCAATGTTATTGGTTTTACGTCCCTTTTAACTGCTCTGGCTTTTAGAGATCAAAGAGATATGCCAGGAGGGACCTTACAAGGACTTTATGATTTGAGATGGCATACTTTTCAAATTCCGTGAAGGTCATGAAGTTTTAGTTGTACCGAAAGCCATGCAACATGAAATTATTCAAAGTGTTGACGAAAAAGGTAATTTCTCTGTCAAGAGCTGACTGCGATGGCATTCAGTAGCCACGTCCGCAGCTAGGTGTCGTGGATGGTAGCATTTGGTAGTAAAAGTAGGAACTACTTTGAAAAAAATAAAAGTAAATTAAATTAAAATTAAAATTAATCGTCTGCAGTCTCTAACTGAATCAAAGATAACACACACTAATACAGTCGTCACAATTTATCAGACAGATTCTACACACACCCAAAGTGCACGGGGCTACATGACCGTCTCTCCGCGGGGCCTCGCAAGTACCGCAAGTATAATTATAACCACCATTTTCTAACCCGCTCGTTGAGTCGTGCTTCAAGGCTAGTTGGTTGGTTCCTCAGTTTAGGGGCTGCTACAACGCGGTCATGCAGCCCCGTGTACTTTGGGTGTGTGTAGAATCTGTCTGATAACCGGTGTTAATTGTGATGAAAAAAAAGAAGGAAGGAAGATTGTAGTTTTACGTGACCGTGAATCTTGTGATTATGAGCCACGGGACCTCCTTTTTACGTGGAATCCGAACCACAGGACATGGCATTTCACTTCACATGCATTGACCGGGAATCGAACCCGGACCGCCTTGGTGAGAGGCATACAGCTAGACCGCTGAGCCACCACGCCCCCTAATTGTGATGGTTGTATTAGTATGTGTTATCTGTTTTTAATTCAAGTAAGGACTGCAGACGATAATTTCAAGTAGTTCCTACTTTCGCTACCAAATGCTACCGTCCACGACACCTAGCTGTGAACATGGCTACTACTATGCCATGGCAACCACGCCTGGTGACGAACGTTGGAACTTAAGAGCATTAATCAAACCTAACCTACAAAGTTTGCTTTACACAAGTTTAGTTAGTGGAAGGTTCTTTATCATGCCATAAATCTATGACATGGGACCGCCGGCTTTACTTCCCCTCCGAAGAAAGGCATACTGAGGGATTTTAACGCTCTTAAAAAATCTAACGACTTCGGCCGGGTTTTAACCCACGACCTTGAGCATAGAAGCTCAGCAGCTACCAACTACGCCTCAAAACCCGCCGACTGGATGTTTGTAATGACTACGTCTTTCATCTCATACTGAGAAGGATGCGCAGGTCACTTGCTATTGTCGGCTCAAATAACTTAAGCTCCTGGCCTCTCCGAAGGCCACGCGCAGTTTCAAGGCATATTCGTTCTGGAATACCCCCCTAATAAACCGCAACATGCTGTATGCACAAATCTGGAATGTTGGAGAACATCAAGGTTACAAGAGAACTAGTAATTATATTTGAAATGCAGCCAATGGCCACAGCAGGGTGTTTCAATTGAACGCCCGTAGGCTCCCCAACAAGATCAACTTCAAGTAGTTCCAACTTTGGCTATCAGATGGCACTGTCACTGACACCCAGCGGCGAACGTTGGAACTTGATAGAACGTTTCTAACCAAGTAACCTACAAATTTTGGCTACACACTACCGATTATAGAAGTAGGTTCTTTTACATGCCATAAAACTATGCCATGGGCCCGTCTGCTTTACTTCCCCTCCGAAGGAAGGCATACTGAAGGATTTTAACGCTCTTAAAAATCCGACGACTTTGTCCGGGTTAGAACCCACGCCACCGAAGCGGTAGAGCACTAGTAATGATGGTGACTTTAATGTCTTCACTGTTCAGTGGCTTGCGGCACGCACAGGATGAGACAAACCTAGCGAAATATAATTGTACTGTATACCAGGCTAGGACGAATAATTAAATTAATTCTATTTTTTTTAGATCACTCAATCCTCATTGTTCGAGGATTGGGAGCGTTTCTATTCCCTATCTTTCATTTCTCTATTAATCAACAGCAGTGGCTATGCTGGCTAAAGCGCAGCTTTAGGTCATGGGGCCAAGCTCTCTGCTGATTCGGTAGACGCGTGGGTTCGGCCGTCCTTGAAATGGTTTTCCATGATTTCTCACTTTCAATACCAGGCAAATGCTGGGATGGTACATTCTGATAGGCCACGGCCGCTTCCTTCCACATCCTTGCCCAGTTTCATTCATCCATTCCATCTCTCATCCTGACGCGCAGGTCGCCCACGGGCGTCGACTAGAAAGACCTTCACTCGGCCTCTCAGGAGACCACACGAGAAAAAAAACTCATTCTTTTGTCCAGGAAAGTGGCGCAACACAACTGAGTGTTGTCCTGTGATGAGACCGCACCCCTACATGTGGGAGTGCTTGTGGCGCTGGCTAACATCTACACGCAACAGGGAAAATGGCTAGCAGCTGGAGCAATCCACTACAACCTTACTGGTTACCGAACACCCCTGGTGAATACCCTGCCTGGTTATCTGAATCACCTCCGGAACGAACGATGGAAGCTCGTACAGCGGAAGTGTATCAACAGTGCTTTTGGCAACTTTTTATATAAATTCTAACAAGTAGTTCCGTGAAGAACTAAAGCCTATTTTCATATATCCTACTTAAGATAATTGCCTCTATCAACGTACAAAATCTCAGTTTGATTGCTGTAGAAGATGCGTAGATATTGAGAACCGTGTAAATATTTCGGATGGTCGCCATGTTGGATTGTTATATATATATAGGCCTCAGATTTATGTACCATTAAAGGAAAATTATTGCGTAGGTTCATTATTCAAACATTCACTTCCATCGTATGATTACCACACAAGATATAGAAACTTAATTTTAAAATTTCGCACAGCCGCCATCTTGAGGTTATGTAAACAATTGAACTAAATAGGATGCCAGTGCATTTCAATATGTATAAACATTTACTGCTCCATATTTCACAGCGCTCGGATGGTTAAATCGCAAGAAAAGTCTATTTGAAAGTCTCAATTCGCAAGGCCGCCATCCTGGTTTTCAAATTATCAGGTTTTTGAAAGTCTATTAGGTGAACGTCTAGTAGCGCCCTTTATCACAGTACAAAATTTCAGGGTGATATGAGTAATCGTTTCGGAGATATAGAATGCCGGTGAAATATTTCGCACAGCCGCCATGTTGGATTGGTGAGACGTAATAAAATTGAAGGCCACGGTTGTGTCAGCCAAACTGATACTGTGATCTTACCGAGTTTCATTGAAATCGCTCCAGCCGTTTGGATGTTATTAGGACACACATACGCACACACACACGGACCAAAGTTGATCTCATTTTTTTTTTTTTTTTTTTTTTTTTTTTTCGTAGAATGAAAATAGCCTAAATTACGTGTGGTCATCATTGTGCTATTATGATTCTTGGTGTTTTGTTCTTGTGTTTTATGTGTGTGGTTTTCATTTTTCTTTTTTCTTTTTATGTCAAAGACTGCAGTGAACCTTGAACATAACTTGAGGAGGGAATTGTATTCAGTGATCGGTGTTTTAGCTGTCTTTGTAAACAAAACAATGAATTTAAAAAAAGTAACTTTGTAAAAAAAGAAAGGCTAGGGAGCCATGGTCTGGAGATTCGGAGGATCGAATACCGGCGCTGACAACGGCCAATCAGAGTGTGGTTTTTACTCGGGTTTTTCTATGTAAAATTCGGGAATGTAGGCCTACTTTGTTGTAAGATCCGGGGCACCATCCACAATCGTGGTCTCTAATAAGTACAACTACTGCAGTCATCACAGAAACACAAGTTATCATAAAAACTCAATTCACATCCAAATACACGGGATAATGACGAAGATGTTCCAAGCTCTTAAAAAGTAATAAAAACAACAACAACAACAACAGATGAGAGGTATGCGGTTAGTCATCACGTTCCCCAAATAATTATTATAGGCCCTCAAGGAGGCATGGTGTATGTAGCCCCAACACTTCTGGTGCACCTTGGATATTTCTACACCCTCAAGGGCTCACGGCTGGTGAGTTGGCGACCTCGAGGAATACCTGAGCTGGGTCCGTTTTATTCCCTTTTTCCTCTGATCTAGGGGCGGGCCCCCTCCTCTTTCCCTTTCCTATCTGCCTTTCATGGCTCTCCTTCCTTCCAAGTCCCTCAATCCCCATTCTTCGAGGGTTGAGGACATTTCTTTTATTCCTGTCCTTTATTTGTTTACCATTTCTTCTTCTAGTTTGTAAGTCTGTAGTTTTCATTCTCATCTCATCTTTCACTAACACCCAATGTCATACGTTGTTGGCATGTTAAAGAACCCATTTGAATTCAGTAGACCGTGTTCATAATGGCAAAATTAATCTCGGGATTTTCCGCCAACACAAAGTTCCTCCTTTCTCTACTAGAAAGCGCTATAGTGTCAAGGAGCTTATATATCTAACCTCCGTGACTTTCATAGCACTCCAAGGAACAATGAAATTTGACATACAAGCTGCCCTCTGGGCGTAAAATAACAAAGCTTGCACCCGGCACCCAAGGCCATACGATATTATTATTATTGTCTGTCTGTTCGGTAGTCAGCCCAGAGGCGGGATGGATTCTCAAAAAGTACCCCCACAGGTTAAGTCGGTAGATACCCACAAAACCCTAGGTCAGCACTATAATTAGTAGGGGTCGACGATGCACCAATTTTTCGGTTACGGTACGGTACAAAGGAAATTACCGACCTCGGTTCGAGATGTTAAAAAACTCGGTAAAAAGTTCGGTTCGGTACAAGAGACATAAATACCGTAATTTAAGGAAACTTTTTTTAGACACCCAAAGTATTGTCCTCTATCATCAATGTTTTACTTCAATCGTTAGTTAAATACTAGAGCACAATAACTCTTCTGATATAACATTTTAAATTATGGGCTAAAGTGTTCCAGTGTGAGCCTAATGTCTATTGCATGCATCAATTGGCTTACTCCACACTAAAAGGGCAAGTTTGAAAGTTATGGAACATTTTATGAGATTATTAGCTGTACATTTTTTCTGTATTTTAAATAAAAATTGTGCTATTTGGAAAATATTTGATTTACATAATAATCTTTAGAAATCACTAGGTTGGTGTTTCCCACGGACTCAGCGAGGGAACTCACCACTACTGCCACTAAGGGCAGTGTCCTGGAGCTTAGAACATCTGGACGGGGTGGATACAACTGGGGAGGTGTGATCAGCACTTGGCCCAGGCGGCCTCACCTGCAAAGCGAACTGGGGCCTCATGAGGGATGGGAAGGGAGGGGAAGATTGGGACGGATAGGCAAGGAAGAGGGAAGGAGGCGGCCGTGGCCTTACAGTAGGTACTGCCCCCGTAAATTGAATTATATTGAGACCACGATGGCTGTATTGGCAAATATGAATAAAGTTATGGATGTCATAGTTGTGACGTGTATATTCATGACGTCGGCACGGATGACGCAGATTTCATGCAAGTAGGCTGATTGAGCTGAGATTCTTGGTGACGTCATGATTTTGTTCGAGAAAGATCGGAGATTTACGACGCAGTCGCAGGAAACAAGGTATTGTGCTAAGGAAGAAGTTACGCTATTGGAGGAGAGACTCGAACCAATGAACGATAGTTTGGAAGGAAGACGGAGATTACTGAAACTACGATATTTAATTACTTTTGGCATGCAGAATTGTGGAAAACTATTTTCAGTTATGGCATTGATTTGGAATTTTGAAGAAATTAATTTTGAGTTTTTGAAATTTGAAAATTCGTCAAGTATAGCCAAAGTTAAAACTTCTAGCGATGACGCAGCAATAGGCTATGGAAGGGATGGATACGCCCCTTAAGAAGTTGATAAAAGGTCGTGCACAGAAGAGAGGAGCTCTCAGAACTCATACGGATCATACCGCTGATACCGCATATATATTTCAGATGTCATAGAGTCATTTTCGAGTGAATAAGTGAAGCAAGTTGTCTTTAGCGTGTGGTTAAAGCCCGGCGCATCGAACGAACACGGAGCAGTTCCATTTTACGCTGCTCGAAACTAGGTGAAGTTGAAACGCTCACATTAACGTTTCCACCAGATAAGATATCAAGAGTTAACTTCAGCCTTTATGATAATTCAATTGGGCAGTACAACATTGAGGTGTGTAGAAGATTTGAACAATTTCACAGTTATACTTCGAAAGATATCGGCACTTTAAGGCTGCCAACAAAAGTGATTTTCTCGCCACATGAGAAACACTTTTAAAATTCCACATTATACACTACGGCTGACACGTGGATTGCAACAGTGATATTGGAGAATACGTTTGGTGTTACAACGATACAGTCTACTATGGAACATTATAATCTTGCAGTGCTTTCAATGATTATAACAGTAGTTGAGATGGAAGGCTAAGGCTTTAATGCAATTGGGACATATATCGTTGGAGTGAAATAACAGCATGGAACTTCGTTAATCGTCTTTCTACAAAAGCGAGCATGTAGTGAACATCCAACTACACTCATGCATCGTGAATCCATCGCTGAATTATACCAGATGACAGTGGAAATATTATCATACTCCACGATTATGAATATTTCTGCGGAAATAACTGCAATAAACTTCATGGCGAATTCCTACTAGAACTTCAGGGAACTTTCAAGAGAGGCCAGGGTGGACCCGGCTCACAAAGAAGAGTTTTGCCAGAAGGATGTTTTTCGTATCCACGGAGCAGTGCAATTTCCGGAGGAGGAAGCAGTTCGATTCTCCGAGGACGCTGATTCCAGGTTCGAGGTCGGAGCACATCTTCACGCTGGTGAAATGGAACCAACAGCAGTTTTCTTTGAAAACTTTCCTCTAGAACTTCAATCAACAGATAAGGTAGTCGTGAACGTTTCTTGTATTATTTGAGTCTTGTAGCGATATCTGAGCAACCATTTTCCCATATTTTCTGTCCTTTATTTTGCCCCATTTTCTTGATTGATATTTTTGTACTCAGTACACTTCGATGATTTATGCCTTTTTCTTCGATTTGTTGAGACATTGTTATGTCATTGGCATACTTAAATAATTTTGGATCAGTTGAGACTGATAATTTAGATTCGTTCAGTAATTTGCATATTTTTGTAGTCACGATTTGACTGTAAAGTTAACGATTTGCTATGGCAGATTTGAATTCAGACAGCGTGTCATTTTATTAAAGTAATTCTATTCAGTAAATTACTTTGACCAATTTTCTGTCATCCTCAAGAAAGAAGAATGATTAAATGATTTTAGAGCGTTAAAATCTAATACGATATCGACGATCTTTGAAATACTAGTCGTCTTATGAACATGATTACAACATAGACATTTATCATTGCATTATAGACAATTTTATGAAATATGAACTTTGATTACGATTTATTGAATACACTATAGTAATGAACATTTGATAGGAGTTTTTCTCAATTATAGATTGGAACAATAATGTTTGCATTCCACAGTCTAATTGTATTCTATTCGACTATTTATGCAGTTTATATGAACTTTGATTGAAGATAGTATTTTTATACTGCGTTACTTTGAAGATATTAATCTCAATTTTGATAGACCAGGGAGGTGTGTCTAATCGTATTTGCTATTAAATTTATTTGTGATTGGCAAATTTTTACTTCATATCAATTCATGAATGAAACCCACGAAGGTTAAATAATAACAGTCATTAATACAATTGATGAATATAAGAATTTTTAAAGAGGAACAATGGATGTACAGTATAATCGTTAGTTCAGTGGACATGTAAAAGTCGCTGATGAATAATGCCCTTGAATAATGAAGGAGGTTCCCACAGTAATAAATGAAGTTGATGAATTTATAAGTGGAGGTTTTTGTATGTAGTTTGGAAGATTTTTATGCCATATATATGAAGATATATGATGAATTTTGGGCCAATTGTTGTGCAATTTTGTGCGTTTTGAGCGAAGTATTTTCCCGCTGGATGTATTGTTCTGGTTCTTTGAAAGTTATTCATATGAAAATACTGTTAAAATTAACAAGAGTGTTAATTAATTTGAGATGAAGATTTTGAATGGAGGTTACCATCACAAATATTAATAATAATTATTAAACCTTATTAAACCTGAATTTGACAGTTAAATATAACTAACCTTCATTGGTCGATTATATCACCATGATTTGAGTAATTATCAACCGGATAAACGTGTGGTTTAATGTATTTCTTGTATAAATAATATAAACAATATTAATATTGTAAATAATTTTGTAAATATCTTTGATAATAATTTGAAATGATAGTGATTAATAGAGGCGTGTATAAAATTTTCAATTGTCATTTGACATTGTTATAAACAATTTTATTATTGTTATAAATAATTAATGAACTTTTGTTATTAACATTAAGAGTTTTGTTTTTATACTCTAAACAACGCTAATTAAACAAGTGGTTTGAACAATTAAACATGATTTGGGATTGTTGGAGTAATCCACTGGTGTTTGAATGGAGCATTTAAAACATTTGCGTGATAATATTTCAGTTGAGATGTGAACATTTACGTGTTTTGAAAAGGAGAGCCAAGCTCTGAGGTAACTCGCTTATGCTAGGGTTGAACGAACGGGGAGTCCACTTTGACGATGCAGGTGCATTGCAGCTGGCCCGGACAACTGTATGACAGAGGCCAAGGACGTATCCATAATAGCCTTGTGGCTATAAATAAAATGTGAAGTATATAAACACGCAAAACAATTGATATATGTGTCTCGTCCCAAATCCCGTTTCCATTCCAAGTGCATTATTATAATTACGTTATTTTGAGCTTGAGAAAGCTGAAACATTGTATGTAGAGTATACAAGTCCTACAGGAGGACATGGTTATGTGGTCGATGGCTTCTGATTGCCACGTGGATTTTGTTGTTTTATTTGTTAAAATCATTCTTTTTGTGAAATAAATTATTGTGCAGTTTAAAGTTTCTCATCTTCGATATGGTTCATTTTAAATATCATGGTGGAGGTTATTGTGTGGGCATACTTTAAGTGATCCAGTTGACAACCCAGTCCCCGAGATAAATTTAAGAGGTAAGTAAAGGTAAGTATGAACCCCCGTATATTTTGGTGTGTTCCACAATAATTTCTTGTTAACTATTGTGCTCTAATCTCGGTAGTATCTGTCAGTGCCATTTTCATTGATGTAGCTGTGCCGGTGCGATTGATTATTGGCAATCCGATTGAGGGGGCAGATATCTGACAGCCTACTATCCGGATATCGGGTACAGTAGGATTGGCGCCGCAATTCGGTGGGGCTCGATTGACAACACTGGATTACCAGGTTGAACGCCAGAAGAATTGGCACAATCGAAGTTCCGAGTGCTTGAATAACATTGGATTACCAAGTTATTGCAGTAGAATTGGCACCGCAATTTTTGTGGAGTGTTCGAATAACATTGGATTACCAAGTTATCGATGTCAAAGGGATTGTGAAGACTCAAATAAAGAGGTTGATTCTTTGTTAGATGTCTTGGCCAATTGTAGAATTTGAGAGTGTGATTATATAGGAATAAAATGTTGTATTGTATTAGGAAAATTACACTCAGAAAAGATCAGATCTTATACAACTTGAGAGAGGTTAAATAGGCTGGAAACTTAGAAAAATCGTCTATGATCTGGAATCTTATTTAATTTGACCGGCTTATGACATGTTTAGTCATATTAAAGATAAAATTAAACTATTTGGATTGTAAATGTAAATTATTTGTGTTAGGATATTTTAAAATGAACCAAAGAAACTTGAACATGTGCTTCAGTTTATTTCAACATGAAGTGTCTACGAAAGTTAATTATAAGGTAATTATAAGTTAGATTTAAGACAGAAAATTGCTCAAATTTATATATGGTGAAAAATGTTGCTCAGATGTTGTTATTTTGCTCTGTTTGATGTAAGTCCCTAAAGCAGTTTATTATTGAAATATTATTGAAATGGCAGATGAGAGTCTGAGGAAGATGTTAGAGGAGATGTCCAACAGTTTGTCTGCTAACTTGAAAGCTAGCATGAACGAAAGTGTGAGGGAGATGGAAGCTAGGAATACTAGTCGAATGGAGGAGAATGCTAGTAATATGTCTGCTAATTTGTCTATTAGAATGCAGGAGATGATGAAGGAGAATGCTAGTAATTTGTCTACTAGGATGGATGAAAATTTGAAAGTTATTCAGACCAGTTCTGCAAACTTAGAAAATAATGTGTCGCGTTTACAGATCAATACCCAGGGAATCGAGAATGCTGTAACTGACATGCGCACAGACGTGTCCAATGTCCATAAAGATTTATCCAATGTGCATAAAGATGTGTCTGATGTTAAAATTGATGTTTCTAAGGTACAGAAAGATCTTACTATGTTGAATCTTGATGTTGCCAATGTCCGGGGTGATATTTCATGTGCTAGAGCTGAAGTAATTGTTGTTAGGAATGATGTTGCTACTGTACAAGACAAAGTAGAGGAAGTTCAAAAAGAGGTTAGAAATGCTCGAACTGACGTGTCAAATGTTCAAGTAGACATCAATAATATTCATTCAGATGTTAATGATATGCAAAGCGATATCAATAAGATACAAGTAGAAGTGAATACTGTTTTTGTAGACATTGCTAAAGTTCAGACTGATGTTAACAAAGTTAGGGAGGAAATTGAAACTTCAAAAACGCTTTGTACTCGTAACATTAGTGCATTAACAACTCGATTAGTTGACGAGTCTGTTAGGACAACAGCTTCTTTAGCTGGCTTAAAATACGATGTAGAGGTCATGAGAACCCAAGTATTAGATCACAATCGTTTACTTAAGGAAGACATTGAAGTAGATATCGCGGAAATGTTAACTGCAAATGTAACGGTTTGGAAAGATGAATGGAACAGGTCAAGTGGGGAACATGTAGATCAGATTCAGGAGCGAATTGAAAGAAAACTTGCCAGTACACAGGTAGATATTAATAATGAAGTAGTTCAGATTAGGAAAGACTTGAATGTAAGGATGGATTCGCTATCCGAAAAGCAGGTTGAGGATAGAACTCAAATAGGTCAGGACGTGCAAGCATTAAAAACTGCGTTAGAGGAACAGATTCATAAGGTTGTCTCTGATGTTAATGAAACTACGAGCAAACTGCAGAATTTGAAACTAGGAGAAGCTAGCATGATGGAAACCTATAAGGAAGAGTTGATTAGGAAAGTCATCACGGAAATCACGGACAAGGATACCGAAGGATTGACTGGTGAAGAGGATAGAAATTACGTGAGAAGATGTAACCTCGCTACAGAAGAAAGAGATATTAGTCCTGAGGAACGTATATCCAGATTCAGGGAAGAAGAAGAGGATCGGAATATTGAACCCGAATGGAAGTATCGTGATAGTGGGAAACATTATATGAATTCATATCCGAGAAACGTGACAGTCATCCGGAATTTTGAAGACAAACCTCAAAAATTTAGCAACACTGATAGTCTCACACCGATCGAATATATCAGGAATCTTAAAGACTATTTCATAGAAGCCCACATTCCTAGAGAGAGAGAGATGAGAATCGTAGAAAGATTTCTAGCTGGAGGACCCCTCGAATGGTTTAGAGCATTTCGGTACACTTTCAGCAATTTTGACGAATTTGCAGAGGCACTGATAAAACGATTCTGGTCAATAGAAGCTCAGAATTCATTAAGAGCTGAGGTATACTCGAGGAAGTATTCAGGTACTCTTCCAACACGGTACGCTGATTTCTTCACGAGCCAACTATCACGCTTGAGATTTTTTCAACCCCCATTGTCAACAGAGCAGTTGATAGATGCGATTTCACGTATGCTGCCTGTGGAGGTAAGAAGACTGATCATATCGTCAAATATCAGAGATTTGACCAGTATGGACGAATTATTAAGAAGGCTTGACTACACGAGTCCAATGCCAAATTTGGTACAAAAAGGTCAGAGGCACGAATTCAAAGACGTTAATACAGTCTACATGGATCAAGTGCAGCAAACTGATAAGCCTGAGGAAGGAAAAACTGAAAATGTAGGTCCTCACAGGAATAATTATTTCCGCAACAACAGATCCCAAGGTTACCGTCCATATCAGCAAAGACGAGGCTGGAATAATAATAGAGGGAATTACAACAACGGAAGAGGTAGATACTATAACAATGGTTATAATAGAAACTACAATCGAAATAACCAGTACCAGAATCAGAATTCTCAAGGTCAGGTTATGACACCCGACAAGTATCAAGAAAGAGAGAAAGAAAGTCAGCAGTATCTGAAGGAATTACGAGAGAAGGAAGCTGAAAACCAAAAGAAAAGACAGGATGTAGTGATCGATCCTGGTCCTTCTACAAGTCAGCAGGGGAACTTTGAGATTGGTAACACAAAAAAACGCCGATTTCTCAACGACAGTGAGAAACTATGAATACATTGCCACACCACACCTAATTACCATTAATGAAATTTACGAAGTAACTGATGAGGATTTATTAGAAGAGAGGGGAATCGTCAAAGAGGAAAGACCATGTGCCTTACCTATTATTTCTGTACTGATAGATGGCCAACAGTATAAAGCTCTTATGGATACTGGCGCAATTATTTCAATCATTTCTGATGAATGCTATCAAAGTCTATTAAAAGGAGAAAACATGACAGTTTTACCTGTTTCTACCGTCAAAGTGAGAGGAATTTTCCAAGACAAGGCAGTGAAATGCAAGATCCAAGTGCTGTTGAACTTTGAAATTAATGGAAGGAATTATGAACAGATCTTCATTGTGGTTAACAAGATCCATTTCGATATTGTGCTAGGAATCGATTTTATATCGAAAGTTGGAGCCATTATTGATATGAAGAATAGGAGTATTAGCTTTAATGATGGGTACATGATCACAGAAGAGATCGAAGAACAGGACGTGAAAAACAGTCTGGAGATAGACCTTAGGGAAGAAATTTTAAATACCATTATTAATGAAGTGGAGAATATAACAGAAATACCCAGTAGAAAAACTGAAGGATTTGAAGAAATTCAGGGGGAATTTGAGGATTTGATAAAGGAATTCCAAGATATTTTTTATGAAAAGCCTGGATTGATTAAAGACTATAAGTATAAGATAAGGCTGACCGATGAAACCCCTTACCAAAAGAGAATATACCCCATACCTGAGAAATACTATCAAGAAGTACGAGGGTTGATCAGAAAAATGGAGGTAGACGGGATTATTAAAAAACAGGCGTCGTCTTACATAAACCCCATCACTGTAGTCAAGAAAAGTAATGGTCAGATACGTCTTTGTCTCGATGCTCGGACCATCAACTTGAAGATTCTTCCAGAAAATGACCGACCACCTAAGATCAGAGATCTGCTTAGAAAGTTCAAAGGGAGAGCATGTTTCAGTGTTCTTGACTTGACATCTTCGTTTTACCAAGTTCAACTGGAGGAAGAAAGTATGCAGTACACTGGATTCCTATTTGACCAGACGTCATGGGTCTTTGTGAGAATGCCTTTTGGAATGGTCAACAGTGGACCAGCACTCATTCGAGCACTTGATAGCAAGCTCACTGACGAAGTAAAGGAGAATGTAATCTGCTACATTGACGATTTAATTGTATCTTCACCCAACGCCGCAGAACATTTAGTGCATTTGAGAAAGTTGTTTGAAAATTTAAGGGAGGCCAATATCAAGGTCAATTTTGGAAAATGTCAATTCTTGAAGAAGGAGATCAATTACTTGGGGCATACCATTGATAAGGATGGATATCATCCAAACATGCAGAAAGTAGATGCGATCACTAGATTCCCAAAGCCAACTAAGGTGAAACAAGTCAGAGAATTTGTAGGCGCTTGCCAATTCATTAGCAGCCACTGTCCGAGATACTCTGAAATTATGGCTCCTCTGTATGATTTACTCAAGAAGAATAATAGATGGAAATGGAGTACCGCAGCAGACGAGGCTTTTGAGAAAGCAAAGGAGATGCTCAGAAACAACGTCAAACTGGAGTACCCAGACTTTGAGAAGGTGTTCTATATAGAGTCTGATGCATCAAGAATAGGCATTAGTGCAGTCTTATACCAAAAAGACGAGGCAGGCAACAAGCACTACATTGCGTTCACTAGTCGGAAGTTAAAGAAACACGAGGAAAATTACTTTACGACAGAACTAGAAGCGTTAATTTTGTAACAGCTTTGCAAGCTTGGAAAAAAATGTTGCTGGGACACAAGGTTATCATTATTACAGATCACAAAGCACTTCAGTTTATGCTGCAAACTGACATGTCTAGTGATAGATTGACACGTTGGGCTTTGTTCACCCAACAGTTTAACGCCACTATCGTCCATCAGCCTGGGAAAGATAACTTACTGGCTGATGCTTTATCACGTAACCCTATCAAAAATGTGCAGATACACCATGTACAATTGGAGCAGCAAGATCAAGAGACCGTTAGGAGGTTAGCCCGAATCGGTGTGTCACAGAAGAGACACGCTCCTATCAGGAAAATGTACAGGTTCCTTAAGGGTTACATGGACAATACTGATGTTGACTATGCAGCTACACAGAGAGATTCACGACACTTTGTCTTGAGTGGAGACATCGTATGTAAGTATGCTGACTCTGGGCATACAAAGCTTCGAATAGTCGTGCCACCTAAACTTGTTGTCAATTTAGTGTGGGTAGCTCATCACGCAACTGGACATGCGGGTTTAGATAAAACTCTTGATACTCTTAAAGAGAGGTTTATTTGGACTAACATGCGTTCCAGCATTGCTAATGTCATTCGTTCATGTGATAAATGTCAAAGAGCAAAGTATGCTTCCGCTCTATTAAAAGGAAAACCTAAGGCGATGATTCGCTCTAAACCAAATGAACTCATGGCGACAGACATATTTGGTCCTTGTCCGAAGGGATATCAGGGTAATCAGTTCCTGTTGGTTACCGTGGATGTCTTCTCAAAATTTGTAACAATGAGTCCCATGCAAAAAGCTAACACGAGGAACGTTGTAAGCAGACTGGAACATGCTGTATTTCCAAAAGCTGGTAAACCAGAATATCTACTTTCGGATCATGGAGCTCAGTTTACATCCTTAGAATTTGCTGCAGATATTGAAAGGCTTGGTATTAAGCACATATTTTCAAGCGTGCGATATCCGGAATCGAATTCTTCAGAAAGATATATGGCTGAATTTTCGAAATTCTGTCGAATTTTCTATCCGAATGATCATTCTGGTTGGGTGAGATTTGTACCCCTTATTGAGGAATGTCTAAATTCTACAGCGCAGGAGAGCACAGGAGAGGTGCCAATGAGACTTCATCTAGGAAGAAACCCAGAAAGGCCGTGGGATAATCTTTTTAACCACGTTCCTAGAGATCCCGACTTAGGGAGGCAGCAGAGAATAGACAGAGCGAAAGAACAACTCCAGAAAGCAGCACAAAAACGACTGAAAAGAGTAGCTGGAAAACGTTTTGGTGCTACCTTAGAAATTGGAAATCTGGTATTATTACGCAGACCTGTCAAGGCTGACGTGGGTAAGAAAATCTATCCCAAGTTTGGAATAGTGTTCATGGGTCCGTTCAGAATGACGAATGCCTATGGAAACAACTGTTATGAACTCTACGATGATGAGAATAATGTCGTTTATGGCAAGTTCAATGCTGGGAACTTGAAGAAATATTATCCAAGAGTAAGCCAATAATAATTCAATTTCGTGTTCAAGTGAATTGAGATATTTATAACACAGAGTTTAAAAACAATTTGCAACTGTTTTTAAAACGTGGTGAAGGGAGAATGCCCCCGTAAATTGAATTATATTGAGACCACGATGGCTGTATTGGCAAATATGAATAAAGTTATGGATGTCATAGTTGTGACGTGTATATTCATGACGTAGGCACGGATGACGCAGATTTCATGCAAGTAGGCTGATTGAGCTGAGATTCTTGGTGACGTCATGATTTTGTTCGAGAAAGATCGGAGATTTACGACGCAGTCGCAGGAAACAAGGTATTGTGCTAAGGAAGAAGTTACGCTATTGGAGGAGAGACTCGAACCAATGAACGATAGTTTGGAAGGAAGACGGAGATTACTGAAACTACGATATTTAATTACTTTTGGCATGCAGAATTGTGGAAAACTATTTTCAGTTATGGCATTGATTTGGAATTTTGAAGAAATTAATTTTGAGTTTTTGAAATTTGAAAATCCGTCAAGTATAGCCAAAGTTAAAACTTCTAGCGATGACGCAGCAACAGGCTATGGAAGGGATGGATACGCCCCTTAAGAAGTTGATAAAAGGTCGTGCACAGAAGAGAGGAGCTCTCAGAACTCATACGGATCATACCGCTGATACCGCATATATATTTCAGATGTCATAGAGTCATTTTCGAGTGAATAAGTGAAGCAAGTTGTCTTTAGCGTGTGGTTAAAGCCCGGCGCATCGAACGAACACGGAGCAGTTCCATTTTACGCTGCTCGAAACTAGGTGAAGTTGAAACGCTCACATTAACGTTTCCACCAGATAAGATATCAAGAGTTAACTTCAGCTTTTATGATAATTCAATTGGGCAGTACAACATTGAGGTGTGTAGAAGATTTGAACAATTTCACAGTTATACTTCGAAAGATATCGGCACTTTAAGGCTGCCAACAAAAGTGATTTTCTCGCCACATGAGAAACACTTTTAAAATTCCACATTATACACTACGGCTGACACGTGGATTGCAACAGTGATATTGGAGAATACGTTTGGTGTTACAACGATACAGTCTACTATGGAACATTATAATCTTGCAGTGCTTTCAATGATTATAACAGTAGTTGAGATGGAAGGCTAAGGCTTTAATGCAATTGGGACATATATCGTTGGAGTGAAATAACAGCATGGAACTTCGTTAATCGTCTTTCTACAAAAGCGAGCATGTAGTGAACATCCAACTACACTCATGCATCGTGAATCCATCGCTGAATTATACCAGATGACAGTGGAAATATTATCATACTCCACGATTATGAATATTTCTGCGGAAATAACTGCAATAAACTTCATGGCGAATTCCTACTAGAACTTCAGGGAACTTTCAAGAGAGGCCAGGGTGGACCCGGCTCACAAAGAAGAGTTTTGCCAGAAGGATGTTTTTCGTATCCACGGAGCAGTGCAATTTCCGGAGGAGGAAGCAGTTCGATTCTCCGAGGACGCTGATTCCAGGTTCGAGGTCGGAGCACATCTTCACGCTGGTGAAATGGAACCAACAGCAGTTTTCTTTGAAAACTTTCCTCTAGAACTTCAATCAACAGATAAGGTAGTCGTGAACGTTTCTTGTATTATTTGAGTCTTGTAGCGATATCTGAGCAACCATTTTCCCATATTTTCTGTCCTTTATTTTGCCCCATTTTCTTGATTGATATTTTTGTACTCAGTACACTTCGATGATTTATGCCTTTTTCTTCGATTTGTTGAGACATTGTTATGTCATTGGCATACTTAAATAATTTTGGATCAGTTGAGACTGATAATTTAGATTCGTTCAGTAATTTGCATATTTTTGTAGTCACGATTTGACTGTAAAGTTAACGATTTGCTATGGCAGATTTGAATTCAGACAGCGTGTCATTTTATTAAAGTAATTCTATTCAGTAAATTACTTTGACCAATTTTCTGTCATCCTCAAGAAAGAAGAATGATTAAATGATTTTAGAGCGTTAAAATCTAATACGATATCGACGATCTTTGAAATACTAGTCGTCTTATGAACATGATTGCAACATAGACATTTATCATTGCATTATAGACAATTTTATGAAATATGAACTTTGATTACGATTTATTGAATACACTATAGTAATGAACATTTGATAGGAGTTTTTCTCAATTATAGATTGGAACAATAATGTTTGCATTCCACAGTCTAATTGTATTCTATTCGACTATTTATGCAGTTTATATGAACTTTGATTGAAGATAGTATTTTTATACTGCGTTACTTTGAAGATATTAATCTCAATTTTGATAGACCAGGGAGAAGTGTCTAATCGTATTTGCTATTAAATTTATTTGTGATTGGCAAATTTTTACTTCATATCGATTCATGAATGAAACCCACGAAGGTTAAATAATAACAGTCATTAATACAATTGATGAATATAAGAATTTTTAAAGAGGAACAATGGATGTACAGTATAATCGTTAGTTCAGTGGACATGTAAAAGTCGCTGATGAATAATGCCCTTGAATAATGAAGGAGGTTCCCACAGTAATAAATGAAGTTGATGAATTTATAAGTGGAGGTTTTTGTATGTAGTTTGGAAGATTTTTATGCCATATATATGAAGATATATGATGAATTTTGGGCCAATTGTTGTGCAATTTTGTGCGTTTTGAGCGAAGTATTTTCCCGCTGGATGTATTGTTCTGGTTCTTTGAAAGTTATTCATATGAAAATACTGTTAAAATTAACAAGAGTGTTAATTAATTTGAGATGAAGATTTTGAATGGAGGTTACCATCACAAATATTAATAATAATTATTAAACCTTATTAAACCTGAATTTGACAGTTAAATATAACTAACCTTCATTGGTCGATTATATCACCATGATTTGAGTAATTATCAACCGGATAAACGTGTGGTTTAATGTATTTCTTGTATAAATAATATAAACAATATTAATATTGTAAATAATTTTGTAAATATCTTTGATAATAATTTGAAATGATAGTGATTAATAGAGGCGTGTATAAAATTTTCAATTGTCATTTGACATTGTTATAAACAATTTTATTATTGTTATAAATAATTAATGAACTTTTGTTATTAACATTAAGAGTTTTGTTTTTATACTCTAAACAACGCTAATTAAACAAGTGGTTTGAACAATTAAACATGATTTGGGATTGTTGGAGTAATCCACTGGTGTTTGAATGGAGCATTTAAAACATTTGCGTGATAATATTTCAGTTGAGATGTGAACATTTACGTGTTTTGAAAAGGAGAGCCAAGCTCTGAGGTAACTCGCTTATGCTAGGGTTGAACGAACGGGGAGTCCACTTTGACGATGCAGGTGCATTGCAGCTGGCCCGGACAACTGTATGACAGAGGCCAAGGACGTATCCATAATAGCCTTGTGGCTATAAATAAAATGTGAAGTATATAAACACGCAAAACAATTGATATATGTGTCTCGTCCCAAATCCCGTTTCCATTCCAAGTGCATTATTATAATTACGTTATTTTGAGCTTGAGAAAGCTGAAACATTGTATGTAGAGTATACAAGTCCTACAGGAGGACATGGTTATGTGGTCGATGGCTTCTGATTGCCACGTGGATTTTGTTGTTTTATTTTTGTTAAAATCATTCTTTATGTGAAATAAATTATTGTGCAGTTTAAAGTTTCTCATCTTCGTTATGGTTCATTTTAAATATCATGGTGGAGGTTATTGTGTGGGCATACTTTAAGTGATCCAGTTGACACCCAGTCCCCGAGATAAATTTAAGAGGTAAGTAAAGGTAAGTATGAACCCCCGTATATTTTGGTGTGTTCCACAATAATCTCTTGTTAACTATTATGCTCTAATCTCGGTAGTATCTGTCAGTGCCATTTTCATTGATGTAGCTGTGCCGGTGCGATTGATTATTGGCAATCCGATTGAGGGGGCGGATATCTGACAGCCTACTATCCGGATATCGGGTACAGTACCATCCCGGCATTTGCCCGAAGACGAAGTGGGAAACCACGGAAAACCACTTCGAGGATGGCTGAGGTGGAATCGAACCCCTCTACTCATTTGGACCACCCGAGGCTGAGTAGACCCTGTTCCAGTCCTCCTACCACTTTTCAAATTTCGTGGCAGAGCCGGGAATCGAACCCAGGACCTCCGGGGCGGCAGCTAACCATGCTGACCGCTACGCTACGGAGGCGACTACTCTAGTTTAGCGTGAGAAAATCAGCCGAGCTGTACCGAACCGATTTTGTACCGAGAACCGAAGTACATTTTTTTTTACCGAACTGAACCGTATCGAACCCAAATTTTCAGTACCGAAGACCCCTAATAATTAGGCATACTTGGCAGGGTGAGGAGTGAGGTAGTTTGTCATTGCTTTCCTCACTGAGTCAGAACAACAGCAACGACCCAGTGAGTAGAACCTTTCACAGTACAAACAGGTAGGGGCGGGGTGGCGCAGCGGTCAAACTGTTGGCCTCTCACTACGGCGGAACGGGTTCGATTACCGGTCAATGCATCTGAGATTTTAGAAATGAAATGCCAAGTCCTGTGGATCGGATTCCACGTAAAAAGGAGGTCTCGTGCTCATGATCTCGAGATTATCGGTCAAGTAAAACTACAAGCTTTTTTTAGTACACACAGGCGCTTGTGCCTCGAAGGTCATTACTCAGCACCACCCATTATTATCTCTACATGGCCTACTCGATCTGAGAAGCCGTCTACAATTTACTGACCTGTGTCTCTACTTAGCATAAAACAAAGTCCCCCAATTCTTGGATGCAAAGCGTAATCTCGAGAACCACTGGATGGATTATGATGCAGCTTTCACCATTCTGTAAAGGATTTCTCGGGGAAGGTTTCTGTAAATAAACATTCATTTATGACCAAAGGAAGCCGAGCAATAACGATTTCAGTGAATCGAGTCGAAGAAAAATCTGCCGTCCGTGCGCCATTTAAGCTTACGCTGGATAAACCATTAGGGCCGATAACCTAGATGTTAGGCCCCTTAATATAACAATTATCATCATTATCATCGTCATCATCGATAAACCATTAAAAATATCTATATAGGCCTACTATGAGTGTAAGAATTGGTCAGCATGGAAAGTTCTACAAAAATGTCCGGGACAGCATATCTCTATCTTCAATACATCACCCACTATAAGTGTTTTTACGTTTTCATTTCTTCCAACAATCTCCATTCAGTGGAAATTTAAATTACTTGTTTCGTAGCGAGTTAACGCGCCAGCGAGCGAGCTTATCACCCCAGCTTCAGCCAGCATCAAACTGTCGATTCTTGTCGAGTTAAGACTTCAGAGAAGACTACATGTGTTTGGAGTTTCACCTCATGAAACTACCCACGTCACACTTCTTTTTACGGGGCTATATGACCGCGTTGTTGCAGCCCCTAAACTGAGGAACCAACCAACACTCCTTTTTAGTCGGCTAAAGCTCTAAATGTTCCTATATCATTGTTTTTACATTTCATCAGAATCATTCGCAACTCCATTTTAGTAACATCATCTTTCTAGTGTTTGAAAATTTAATTTTTATGTGAATCTTTCATTTCATTTTAGTTCAATTTTGTAACGATTTCATTTTATATTATTACCTAGCAGCCCACCCTGGCTTCGCCCGGGAACAGTTATGAATGCATTATGTGATAAGCGTCACGTCTCGGCATGATGGGTTAAAATCACTGACTGAACTATTACTGTCGACCAAAATATTATGTGCACTCGAGTTTGAAGGTTGTTTCTGACGTAACCAATAGACCTACATAAAATCCAATAACATCATCATTTTCGTCATTCTATTTTACGTTAGTTTATGTAGGTTTGGAATTTTTAATTTATATTTCAATATTTTTTATCGCAGTTGAAACACAAAAAGTGCCCGTTTTTAAGCGTGTTTCGACCATGCGTCACATTTAAGAATTATTATCTCACAAACCCGTCATCAGATCGAATCCGAATTTTAGCACAATATACATTGGAATGGTGTATAACTGGTTTATTAATTTCAAAATTTTGTGTGTTCATGAACGAAAGTTGTTATCATTTTTGTAAGGTAACTTTTTCTTGGCTCGGGGTCGTTGGAAAATGTAGTTCTTGGTTGCGTTGTAATCCTTATACATCAAAAAGTTATGCTGTATGCCTGTGAAATACGTAAATTAATTCACTTATTTTATATCGGTTTGCATTTGTACGAGGAATTAAGCCATGGTTCACCAGCTAGCCGCTCCGGGAAATGCTGTACAGCGTTGCTGATATGGAGCCCATCACTGCTGAGCGAGGCACGCCATGACGCGTGATGGAGCCCCGCCTGGGTATTTTTGACCCGAGGGTTAAATAATACTCTATATTTTCGTTTTGGTCAGCCCTTATTTCCTGTACCTTCCTTCCTAGCCTTGAACTTCACCCTGCAAAAGAAACATGTCCATAGCTTTTGGAACGCTCAAGTTATTTTTTCTATATTGTTTACGGCCGGGTCAGATTTACCCATGGCGCCATTCCTCACGTGACAATTTTCGGTTCACGTTAGTCGGGACAATCTGTAAAAAATAAAGAAAATCCAACTATTTTGGTGCAGCACAATCTCACGTTCTTGTTGATCCTTGTTTAGGGTCTAGGGACACCTTGGTCATCAGCTCCTCTGCTTTGCCGCCACAATCAAGGCCAATTATACTGTTACAAAAGCTATTGTTATTTTTCTGCGTGTTGAAATTGAAAAACATAAATAAACCTCATTTTATATTGGGAATAGTTCATAGGAAGACACCAGGTGTAAAATCACTTCATTAAAATCCGCACGACTACGAATATGGGTCAAAATGTCCCGACGCCAGGCCTCATGAGTTAAAAGGAGGGGTGCTCAAACCGCGTGAACACAATCTTATCTACGTCAATCATCATCATCCCTCCCTATATTATTCTGCTAAACTTCCATTCCAGTTTTGTACCGAAAATAAGGTCCCATTAACACCAACCTACACATATGGGGTACCTACAGGTTCAGCATAACCCAATGCGTAAGCGAAACGCACTAACTTACTCTTTAAATGCCTCACAATTAAATAAATACCTTAAACATGTATATTTACAATGAAATAATGCAACACGGTAACCATGGTAACAGAATCTCACAGGGCCATCTATTTCTGTAAGACGCAATGCAATTCCAATTATTACATTACTGTGAAAGTTTCCAGACGGTTATAAGGTTATCACTGAACCAAATTAAGCTGTAAAATTCATCAATACATACAGTATAATGCGCTTAAGGGGGTCGAGGGGCACTCTAGAATTTTTTCACGCAATTTTCACGTGTGAGTGTGGTACGAAAGGTCTTTTTCCCCCGACTATAAAGGGTCACCGAAAACCACATTTAAAGGCCCTTAAATTAACAGTGTCTGTGATATTCCCAGAAAACTAACTTCGCTCTGATATACCTATGAAGGAATGACAAACCCCTAACCACTGCGCCAGTAGCTGAATTGATAAAGTCTGATCATTCATACCAAGGATAAATCAGTCATAGCATTCATGATTGAGATTTTGCTAAGTGTACTCTTTACAACTAGAATATTCGCGGGCAAAGCTGCGACGGGTAATGCTAGTATATATTATTTCAGTAGTATAGATCCATCCTGCGGCGCTCACAAGCGACTGATCGTCACAAATGAGCATTCAAATGAAAGAGAATAGACATTAGCTGTGACGAATTGCACTCTAATTTGATAAATATCTATAATTTCTTTAAAATATGACTTTAAAAAATGTACGAAGTGTGTGATTTGCAGATACTGTTGCTGTAGGAAAATACGCTCCATTATTGCTGTCCACTTCACATTTTGGCCGTTGTGACGCCCGTTTTATGTCATTTTAACATTCTGAGGTATTTCCTTTATCATTTTGCATGGATTTCAGAAACAGTAAATCAAAGTAATGAGTAGGCCTACTCAAGTCGTATAACTTCATAAATATCGAATAACCGGTGAGTGTTATAATGATCCAATTTTCAGTGATTGCCTTCTTAAGTTAAGGAACGTAGAACTTGCAATTCTAACTGAAATGTAAATAGTGTTCTATAATCATTTGGTTGAAATAAAAACATAACAACCTTTCTCCTTAAGTCTCTCATTATAAACCTATTGGGGAAAGTGTGGTTTATGAGCATGCGAGATTTCTCGCACGGGCCGCTAGTCCCTTACCTTGATTTGTCTGCAGCCTCACTACCGGCACCACCGCGAGCAGCAACAGCCCACAAGACACGGTAGGAAGGAACATGTTCCTTGGCCGGCCGCTACTGGAGAATGACACACAGCACGCAATGTTACCGTTCTTATACGACCCAGCCGGCGGCTACTTTAGGAGTTTCCCCAACAGTCTTATTACCTAGAGTCATCATCCTTTGCCGGAAAAGAACTGGTTCGTAAAATTCTGGATCTCTCTCAAATACCAACGTGTTATTATGTGGGGATCCCCGAAGAAATACTTGTCTTAACGAAGGTCTGACTTGAACCGGAAGCAACCGCATCGCATATCCCCCCAAAAGTCACCTTCTAGCCCTGAGCTCTACGCCTCGCATCTCAGCCTCTCATCGTTCTTGACTAAGAAATAATAATAATAATTTCGTATGGCATCGGGTGCCGGGTGCAAGCTTTGTTATTTGTCGCCCAAAGGGCAGCTTGCTTGTCGAATATTGTTGTTTCTTGTAGCGCTATGAAAGTCAAGGAGAGAGGCTTCGGTGGCGTAGTTGGTAGCATGCTAAGTTTCTATGCCCAAGATCGCGGGTTCAAACCCGGCTGAAGACGTCGGATTTTTAAGAGCTTTAAAATCACTCAGTATGCCTTCCTTCAGAGGGGAAGTAAAGCTGGCGGTCCCATGTCATAGATCTCTGGCATGAAAAAGAACCTTCCACGAATTACACTTGTGGAAGCAAAAATTTGTAGGTTCGTTTGATAACGCTCTATTAGTTCCAACGTTCGCCATCAGGTGCTGACTGCGATGACATTTAGTTGCCGCGTCCGCAGCTAGGTGTCGTGGACAGTAGCATTTGGTAGCAAAAGTAGGAATCACAGATAACACACACTAATACAGCCATCACAATTAACACCGGTTATCAGACACACACCCAAAGTACACGGAGCTACATGACCACGTTGTCGCAGCCCCTAAGCTCCTTGACACTATAGCGCTTTCTAGTAGAGAAAGGAGTAACTTTTTGTGTAGGCGGAAAATCCTGAGATTAATTTTGCCATTATGAACACTTCATACTGAATTTAAATGGGTTCTTTAACATGCCAAAAACGTATGAAATGCTTGCCGTGATTATTGTTTGCCTCTCAAAAATCACTTACCATGGCCAGGAGCGAACCTGCAAGCTTGGGGGGTTAGTAGTCCGACACGATAACCACTCACCCACCGTGACAAGCTCACTTTGAAATTAAGTCATAGTATTATTGTAACATTTTTAATGAGTTAACTTAAACGTGGTGAAGACTATTGTGGTTCAATTTAACAAACATAATAAGAATAAATAATATACACTGTGGTGTGACCTTACCTGTGATAGTGTAATATAATAAGTTGTTGAGCGCCAGATTCCTATTTAAGATAGTGAATCGAAATTTATTGATTTAACCTCGGCTATCAGCAGTAGAGTCGAGAACCACTTACCCGGGCCGTAGTGAGACAAAGTCATCTAACCAATCCGTATTTAATCAAGGAGTATGATTGCCTTAAAGTACCAACTACAATGAAAGAAATAGGCATTACGTTGAAGAGAATGAATTTATTAAATGCAAAAACAAAATATTAATAAAACAGAATAGTGATAGTCACACAATTGAATTTAAAATTACTCAATGCGGCAATTAATTATTTAAAAGAAAATGAATATTAAAATGAATTGAAAGTTAAATGAAGTTAAATTATAATAGAGACGATAGTTTTATTGAATTGTTGGCTCACCCAGTCGAAGATTCGTCATATTTAAGAAATGATCGATGATCTCCATGTTACGTCGCTTATGTTTAAAAAAATGATGTGATATCTCATTTACTATGAAATATCCTCATTAAGTACGTTGCCATCTGTAGAAAGACTCTTGATCAGGGATATAACCCATTATGTATTGATATAGATGTCGGCAAGACATCGTTCAGTGTCGACTCTCGGTGCTCAGTCCATTAGGACCCAGAAAGCAAGGTTACAACTTCCTTCCTTCATTAAGAGCTGTAGATCAATGCCATTCTTGTCCGATGTTGCAGGTACAAATACTAATGACTTCCTTGTCACGTGGTGTCACAGCTTCCCTCTCTATTAGCCTTCTCCATTCTTGACTCATAACTTGCAATATATATTGACGCGTATATACCGTAGAAAATGGCGTGTTGGTTACACCATAGTGGGTTTCTTAACATCTCAGGAAAATGACGCAGTTTGCCGTGGTGAAATTCTTACTACGTCGTTCAGTTTGTGACGCACAGGGTTAGTCCATATCGCCAGTCTTGTTGCAATATATAATACTTCGTCTCTTTACAAGTAATTGTTAATAAAAATCTAATTGAATATAATAATCAAAACCGCTTACAATTATCTGATATAAAAATCATCTCATGGATGTACTAGTTAATAATAATAATAATAATAATAATAATAATAATAATATAACAGCTATGGGATCGAATCGTTACAATCGCCCCTGATATAAATAATTTAAAATAAAATGTAACATTATTTATATCACTACACATCCTACACAAATGAATACAAATTTAAATATTAATACCCCCATAACGACAACATACAAATAATACCCTTCAACAATACATAAAGATATACAAGAACATACTCTTTTCACTTTACATATTTGTACTATCATTTCTCATTCTTCCAAATGTTCATAATGTTCATTCTTCTTTATATATGTTGTAAAAAAAATATACATAAATGTATTCTTCACAAAAAAATCATATTTTAACTTTCATTCATCTCATTCTTCCAAATGTTCATAATGTTCATTTTTTTTATATGCTGTAAAAAAAATACATATAAAATGCCCTTCACTTTTATTTTTGACATATATGTCAACGCTGCACTCGTTTATATTTCGGTGATCGTATGCATGACATACAATTTTGGCTTCATCTCTTTTGAACGTAGTTTTTGTATATCAGTCTGGCGTAGAAGTACATTGTTGTAATACCAGCTGATTAACCCATAATAACTATTACAGCACACGATAATAGGATGCAAACAATACAATATTCCTTTCGTCTTTATAAAGGGATTACTCAAATGCAGTAAAATTTCAATAATTGAAGAAAAAAATAACTTAGCAAAATACCTAAGGCAATTCCTATTTCAGTGCATATGTCATACATGTAAATATTTCCCCAAATACATAATGACATCGAAATACCTCAAAGCAGTTATTAAACAGTTCATTTAAATATCCAAGTTACTACTCACCTGCCTTCGTGGCTTAATTCTTTCTTAGGCCACGGCCGCCTCCTTCCAAATTAATACTTCCTAAGTCTCCACGACTTCTTAACTTCTCATAAAACCATAATTCCTCTTTACTACTTCTCGAAAACAATAACTTGGATTTTCAAAATCACCAATAAACATAAAATCTGACTTCTCGTTCACTTTATAAAATTTAACTTAGCGTCAAGATATAACTTTACCGTAACGTCATTCCTTACTTACCATAACAAAATGATTAAGACTTGGACAAAATACTACTCAATACCTGAATTACGTATATCACTAAACTATTTCACAAAAACACATGACAAACTCCTCGGAATAAATATTTCGTTCCACAAAATATTAATGCTCTTATACTTTGAACTTAGTCTATTCATGATTTGACTTTTTGCTGAATGCCTATAAACCCCCCTTAGTTTTCTCTCAAAACTCTTAATTAAGTACCGTGTCCTCCAAACACCACTTCCTACTTGTTCTGACCGCCTGGACTATAGCTCACTCTTGCTATACCAGAATCTCTCAAAACTCATCGTGACTTCACACGTCACATACAAAAAACCTCCCCTATTCGTGGTATAATCCCACATCTTCTTACTGTTACAGGTCACCTCTTACTGACCAATAACACACTAAATTTCAGCTAAAAAATCTTACATGCTTCGACTAATTCCTTGGAATAATAACATCACCCTTTGCTTTCCTAACTATTGTCTTCCTCAAATAATGACAGTGTTCCAGTTGACAGTCAATAACACTGACACTCATAATTAGCAAATATTCTCCCATAATCACTTCATAAAGCAAGTTCTGAGTTCTAACACAGTTCAGATACTTTCTTCTCTATCAAATTAAATGCGTAACTTACACCTGCCTTTAATTGTAACTTCATTATTACCCCTTAGGTATACACTTATCTTACCAACTTATTCTTCCTTCAAAATATTAACTTATCTTTACTAACTCCGTATGACATAAATAAAACTTTAATTTCCTGTCTACTAAAAAAAATGATTTACTTTTAAAATCCTCAAAACGTCGAATTATAACAAATTCCTTTCAATATTAGTAAATATTATGTCAACCTTTTAATTATAATTATTATCTTTACTTTAACCTGTGTGTAGGACAACAATCTACCACATCATTAATTCGTTATTAATCATCAGTAACTTTTTACTACAAAGTGGTTTAGCTCGATAACAAGCCTTGTAATATCTTTAAAACCTGCGTAACTGTAACTCAAACTTGGACCATATTACCTTTGTAATCTCTTATTACCTTGTGTGCATACATCCATATATACTTTTAAAAAAAACTCCCTTATTAACTTCACGTAGTCCCGTAGATACCATAAAAAAATAATATTGCTCAACGGAATATACCTCGCTGACCTACTTCATCTTACCAAAAACTTCCTCCAACCTACTTCATTTGGCATCTTACCAAAAACTTCCTCAAAAAACAACTTCATTTGGCATCTTACCAAAACTTCCTCCATTATAACTCCATTTGGCATCTTACCAAAACTTTAAAACCACATTGCTCAACGGCATTACCTTCGTTGGCCTACCTCTTCAAACTCACGTCCATTTACGTGAAAATACACACATACACACACACATATCTGTCACCAAGTATCAGATGTCCTAATTAGTTACTACTCACCTTATTTCAACCCGATGTTGGTTAATTCATACAACGCATTACCATTAACAATTCTAAACCACTTATAAATTTCTCAAAATATATCCACTGATAATCTCGCTGTCCTCAAAATGAAACTTCTTTATTAAATCAATACCTAATTCTTCAACTCACTTTTGAATTAAATCTTTATTACCATTATATTCTTAATTATGGTTGCCATAATAATTATTACTTTCTTTCGATTACTTACCTATGTAATAACCTTCCTACTTTTAAAATTTAATTCTTACTTCATCCAACTTACCTGCAGTTTAAGGACCTACATTCAACTTACCTGCATTGCTCAATAGCACGACAACCTCTGTCTTCCAAATTAAATGATTTTAGTCCATCTAAATCAATAAGCGTAGGCACTACGCGCCCCTTACCATCCTAACTTCACGACTGAATTAAAATTACACACAGCAGGTTTCTTATCTACCTCTTTTAAGTCATATTAAACTTCATTACTTAATATTTAAGTCATACGGAAGAGTAACTATCGGTAATATAAATTTATATCACTACTTTCTCTGGCATTTCACCGTTCTTACCATCTTCATCTTCAATTCTATCTCTTTCTAGGGTTCCATTTTCCTCTTTTCTTATAACATTACTTTCTACCTCTTTCGGACTACACTCATCAACAGTAACATTATACTTCGGCTTTCCTCCTATCATTTCCCCAAGTCTGGCTAATTCATTACGCCACTGCACATCATATGCTTTCTTTCTCTCTTTCATTCTGATTTCTTTTTCCACTAACAACTTAATTCTCTTCTCTTTCATTTTACTTCTAAAATATCTACCTACATGTCTTCCCTTCACTTCTCCACTACTAATATTTAATTTTCTCTTTAGCCGTTGCCCATTGCTTCTCCTCTTATCTATCTCTCTCCTCCTCTTAACCTGTTTACTAATTATGTTCTTCTGACTATGACTTAACGCACGCTTCTCTGCCACTAATAATTTCATATTAACTTCCTCTATCACAGGACTAAATTCTTCCCTAGTTTGCCTATCTAATTTATCTATGATTGTCTGCATCTTAATCTCTTGGGTGCTTAGTACTTTCTTTATCTTACCTACTTCTATCCCTATCTTTTCTCTCATCTTCTTCACTTCTTTTTCGCTACATTCTATAGTCTCTTCTACAGCTATCCTGCGTTCATCTAAAATCTCCTTCAACTCTACTATGCTTTCTCCTACTATCTCCTCTGACGCTAATCTATTTTCACCTAAAATCTCGTCTGACTCTAATCTGATTTCACCTAAAATCTCCGCTATTTGCCGTTCCTCACCTAAGATCTCCTCCGATTCCAATCTGCTTTCACCTACAATCTCCAATGACTCTAATCTACTTTCAATTACAGTCTCCACTAATTCCAATTTGCTTTCACCTAAAATCTCGTCTGACTCTAATCTGATTTCACCTAAAATCTCCGCTAATTCCAATTTGCTTTCACCTAAAATCTCGTCTGACTCCATTCTACTTTCAATTATAGTCTCCTTACAGGCTGTCTTTACTGATTCTACTGCAGTTTCCCCTAAAGTCTCTACCACCTGCCTAGTTTCCACTTCTACCAATTTGCTAAAACTTTCACCTTGAGTTGCTATTTTCTCTTCAATCACAGTTACTATTCTTTCCTGAATCCTACTTTCTGCTGCTTCTAATTTCTTATCTACTGTCTTAATAATATCTTTAGCCTTCATCTCTACCTCCTCCTTAATTTCACCTCTGATTTCCTGTTTCACCCCCTGAATACTCTCCTGTAGCATATCATACTTCATACTTAATTCTTCATTGACTTTAACCACACTGTCTAGTTTTACATTATTCTCTTCCAGCTTCTGATTTATTTTACTCATATCTTGATTTAGCCTACCCATCTCTTCTCTCATCTCCTTACTATTTTTATTCATATCTTTATCTAATTTCTCAAATTTACCATTGAATTCCAAATAATTTCTTTTATTCTCTTCACTATTTTTATTCATATCTTTATCTAATTTCTCAAATTTATCATTGAATTCCAAATAATTTCTTTTATTCTCTTCACTATTTTTATTCATATCTTTATCTAATTTCTCAAATTTATCATTGAATTCCTTCCTACTTTCTAAATTATCTTTCTTATTCTCTTCCATATTTTGATTTAGCCTACCAATATTTTCTTTCATCTCCCTACTATTTTTATTCATCTCCTGACTATTTTTATTCATCTCCCTCAAGATATCAGCTAATGAAATTTCATGGACCTCTAAGGACTTCTGTTTCTCCTGACTACCACTAGTCTCAGGATGTACCTCTGTATTCGTCTCGAGATTTTCCTCTGAATTCATGTCAGGGTTAACCTCAGGATTATTTTCAGGATTACTCTCAGGATTATTCTCAAGATTTACCTCCGACATCTTGGTATTATTCTCTACGCTCTCAACATCGCTACCGCTATCAACCTCCTTATAATTAACTTTCTTGACTGCATCCCTACTTCTCAACTGCCTCTGTTCCTCCTCCGACATCTCGAAGTACACCGTATAACAATTGCCCTTCCAAAATTTCACTTCACTTCACTGTCCCCCAAAAGCACTGACAATTTGCACTGAAATTATACACTCCTCTGACTAAATACCGAATGGTTTTCGTTCCCCACGTTGGGCGCCAAATGTAACATTTTTAATGAGTTAACTTAAACGTGGTGAAGACTATTGTGGTTCAATTTAACAAACATAATAAGAATAAATAATATACACTGTGGTGTGACCTTACCTGTGATAGTGTAATATAATAAGTTGTTGAGCGCCAGATTCCTATTTAAGATAGTGAATCGAAATTTATTGATTTAACCTCGGCTATCAGCAGTAGAGTCGAGAACCACTTACCCGGGCCGTAGTGAGACAAAGTCATCTAACCAATCCGTATTTAATCAAGGAGTATGATTGCCTTAAAGTACCAACTACAATGAAAGAAATAGGCATTACGTTGAAGAGAATGAATTTATTAAATGCAAAAACAAAATATTAATAAAACAGAATAGTGATAGTCACACAATTGAATTTAAAATTACTCAATGCGGCAATTAATTATTTAAAAGAAAATGAATATTAAAATGAATTGAAAGTTAAATGAAGTTAAATTATAATAGAGACGATAGTTTTATTGAATTGTTGGCTCACCCAGTCGAAGATTCGTCATATTTAAGAAATGATCGATGATCTCCATGTTACGTCGCTTATGTTTAAAAAAATGATGTGATATCTCATTTACTATGAAATATCCTCATTAAGTACGTTGCCATCTGTAGAAAGACTCTTGATCAGGGATATAACCCATTATGTATTGATATAGATGTCGGCAAGACATCGTTCAGTGTCGACTCTCGGTGCTCAGTCCATTAGGACCCAGAAAGCAAGGTTACAACTTCCTTCCTTCATTAAGAGCTGTAGATCAATGCCATTCTTGTCCGATGTTGCAGGTACAAATACTAATGACTTCCTTGTCACGTGGTGTCACAGCTTCCCTCTCTATTAGCCTTCTCCATTCTTGACTCATAACTTGCAATATATATTGACGCGTATATACCGTAGAAAATGGCGTGTTGGTTACACCATAGTGGGTTTCTTAACATCTCAGGAAAATGACGCAGTTTGCCGTGGTGAAATTCTTACTACGTCGTTCAGTTTGTGACGCACAGGGTTAGTCCATATCGCCAGTCTTGTTGCAATATATAATACTTCGTCTCTTTACAAGTAATTGTTAATAAAAATCTAATTGAATATAATAATCAAAACCGCTTACAATTATCTGATATAAAAATCATCTCATGGATGTACTAGTTAATAATAATAATAATAATAATAATAATAATAATATAACAGCTATGGGATCGAATCGTTACATTATCTCTTTTGTTATTGATTATTTTAAGGGCTTTGTGACACCGTGGTCATGGCACCCCGTGTACTTGAGTGTGTGTGTTTGTAATTGAGGTAGGATTTGGGTAGGAAGCGGCCGTGGCCTTAAGTTAGGTACAATCCCGGCATTTGCCTGGAAGAGAAGTGCGAAACCACGGAAAACCACGTCGAGGATGGCTGAGGTGGGAATCGAACCCCCTCTACCCATTTGGATCATTCCAGGCTGAGTAGACCCCATACAAGTCCTCATACCACTTTTCAAATTTCGTGGCAGAGCCGCGAATCGAACCGTGGACCTTCGGGGCGGCAGCTAACCACGCTGACCACTACGCAACGGAGGCGACACCGGTAACATTCGTAGCCAAATCATCACCGTCGTCATGGAACTCCACAGCCTGCTTCCAGTCAGGGAATTGAATGAATGAAGTCCCCATCTAGCGGCGAGGATATGAACTGTGCCGGCTGCCGAAGCAATGATTAAATTAATGGCAGATGAAATGAAATGTTAGTGGAGAGTGTTGTTGGAATGAATTCGTGACAGGGAAAACCGGAGTACCCGGAGAGAAACCTGTCTCCCTCCGCTTTGTCCAGCACAAATCTCACATGGAGTGACCGGGATTTGAACCACGGACCCAGCGGTGTGAGGCCGGCGCGGCGAGCTACCGCCTAAGCTACGGAGGCTTCTTCTACTCTTTAGTTGGTGCCTCAGCAGTGGCGTAGCCAGAGGGGGGGCCAGCGCCCCCCCCCCCCCCCACACACACACACAAAATCCAGATATTGTCTTACTGCTCAAACAAATTTAGAACCTACAACGAAAAGAATAGTAGGTGCCTCAGTACTGGGTATACAACCAGGTGATGATGAAAAAAGTCTACCAAGAAATTAGGAGATTGCCAATTAGCAAGAGACCTATCTGGAGGGGGCCAGCTTGTCAGCTTATACTCTCTTGTCAGCTTTTAATTTCCATTTCCTGGGAATAGCAGTGTTTAAATGTCCCACTCTGCAATACTGGCGCAGCGTGATTGATTGTCGCCAATGTCGTGATATACGGTGGTTGTGTGTCTGTGCGAGAGGAGATATACAGTTTGTATTTTGGAAGAGTCGGGAGTTATTTGATAGTTGCTCTTTTCTTTCTTCTTTTTGTCATATTAGCGAGTGTTCAGAAGATCGACCGCTTTGTCGTAAAGAAGGTAAAACTGGATACATGTTCGGTAAGTTATGAAATGTTTTTATTGCAGGTGTAGAAAATCGGAGCCCCATTTCATTATATAAGCAGAGCACGAGAAAGACGCATTGTTCACTGATAAAATGTTAAGTTATTCGATCTTTATAAAAGGCTCGTATTTCTTTATTATTATTTAAAGGGTGTTTCAGTTTCCTCTGAATAATAATAATAATAATAATAATAATAATAATAATAATAATAAACAGGAATGAGGTCCACGGGGACCGTTAGGCTTACCTTTAAACAGCACTGTATAAATTACACTAACAATAATAGACCTAAATGTTTTGCAACCTACCTTCTTTGCTTGATGCCTTTATGAGTGTCCCTTCTTCCTGTTATCTACTCCTGATGGGTTTGGTTTGGACATATTCAATCAATTGACAAAAATATTTCTGGTAAATAAACTATTTAAAAACACCAAGACATAGTGCGGTATTAATGTAAATAACATTCTGAACTGAAACGTGTGAATATGCCATAATAGTAGTATTCTGATAAATGATAATTGAAAATCTGAGCATTAGAGACAAATGTAGACACTGACACAGCTGTGAGCTGCCTCAAAACAAAGCAACGAAGGGTGGAATTCAGACAGACATGAACAGACCGAAGATTTTTGTCCGAAGCTAAAAGTTAACCCTAAAGTACTTATAATCAGAACAAGTACTTCCGTGAAGAACTATATAGCCTATTTTCATATAGTCTATCTTATTGGTCTTCTTTATTAAAAAATCTTCCCGCCTATGAAAAGGAACGCCATGTTGGATTGTTCTGTATGTAGGCCATAGAGTTATGCACCATTAGATGAAGATTATTGCGTAGGTTTATTCAAACAACCGACAGTGGTAGCTACGCTCACTAAGGCGCATCGTTAGGCCATGGGGCCAAACTCTCTGCTGACTCGATAGACGGATTTGTTCAAGCCCCTTGAAATGGTTTCCCATGGTTTCCCATATTCAACACCAGGAACATGCTGGGAATGTACCTTCTGCTAGGACGCGGCCGCTTCCTTCCACATCCTTGCCCAGTTTCATTCATCTTCATCATTCCATCTCTCATCACGACGCGCAGGTCGCCCACGGAACTCGACTAGAAACACCTGCAATCGGCCTCTCAGAAGGTTAAAAAAATTCAAACGTTCACTTCGATCGCATGATTAGGATACATGAAATAAAAAGTCAATTTTAAAATTTCTCACGACCGCCATCTTGGGGTTATGAAACAATTGAATTTAATTAGATGCCAGTAGCTTTTGTATGAACATTTACCGTACCAAGTCTCACTGTGCTCGGATAATTAAATCGCGAGTCAATTCCATTTAAATGCGTTAACTTCGCTTGGCCACCATGTTTGTGTTGTGCTCACCATGTTATTGAAAGTCCAATAGGTGAACTTATATTAATAGTCTCTATCAGCATACACAATGTCAGTTTGATGCTGCAATAGATATTATCAAGGCCCCCTATATGGTTACCAAGGCAACAAGTATTCATCATCTAGGCCCCCTATATGGTTACCAAGGCAACAAGTATTCATCATCTAGGCCCCCTATATGGTTACCAAGGTAACGCGTATTCATCATCTAGGACCCCTATATGGTCACCAAGGCAACAAGAATTCATCATCTAGGCCCCCTATATGGTTACCAAGGTAACAAGTATTCATCATCTAGGCCTGCTATATGGTTACCAAGGTAACAAGTATTCATCATCTAGGCCTCCTATATGGTTACCAAGGTAAAAAGTATTCATCATCTAGGCCCCCTATATGGTTACCAAGGTAACTAGTATTCATCATCTAGGCCCCCTATATGGTTACCAAGGTAACAACTATTCATCATCTAGGCCTCCTATATGGTTACCAAGGTAACAAGTATTCATCATCTAGGCCTTCTATATGGTTACCAAGGTAACAAGTATTCATCATCTAGGCCTCCTATATGGTTACCAAGGTAACAAGTATTCATCATCAAGGCCTCCTATATGGTTACCAAGGTAGCAAGTATTCATCATCTAGGCCCCCTATATGGTTACCAAGGTAACAAGCATTCATCATCTAGGCCCCCAATATGGTTACCAAGGTAACGAGTATTCATTATCTGGGCCCCCTATAAGATTACCAAGGCAACAAGTATTCATCATCAAGGGCCCCTATAAGGTTACCAAGGTAACACGTATTCATCCTCTAGGCCCCTATATGGTTACCAAGGCAAAAAGTATTCATCATCTAGGCCTCCTATATGGTTACCAAGGCAACAAGTATTCATCATCAAGGCCTCCTATGTGGTTACCAAGGCAAAAAGTATTCATCATCTAGGCCTCCTATATGGTTACCAAGGCAAAAAGTATTCATCATCTAGGCCTTCTATATGGTTTACAAGGTAACGAGTATTCATCATCTAGGCCCCCTATATGGTTACCAAGGCAACAATTATTCATCATCTAGGCCTGCTATACGGTTACCAAGGTAACAAGTATTCATCATCTAGGCCTCCTATTATGGTTACCAAGGTAACAAATATTAATCATCTAGGGCCCCTATATGGTTACCAAGGCAACAAGTATTCATCATTTAGGCCCCCTATATGGTTACCAAGGCAACAAGTATTCATCATCTAGGGCCCCTATATGGTTACCAAGGCAACAAGTATTCATAATCTAGGCCTGCTATATGGTTACCAAGGTAACAAGTATTCATCATCTAGGCCTCCTATATGGTTACCAAGGTAACAAGTATTCATCATCTAGGCCTCCTATATGGTTACCAAGGTAACAATTATTCATCATCTAGGCCTTCTATATGGTTACCAAGGTAACAAGTATTCATCATCTAGGCCTCCTATATGGTTACCAAGGTAACACGTATTCATCATCTAGGCCTCCTATATGGTTACCAAGGTAACAAGTATTCATCATCTAGGCCCCCCTATATGGTTACCAAGGTAACAACTATTCATCATCTAAGCCCCCTATATGGTAACCAAGGCAACAAGTATTCATCATCTAGGCCCCCTATATGGTTACCAAGGTAACGAGTATTCATCATCTAGGACCCCTATATGGTCACCAAGGCAACAAGAATTCATCATCTAGGCCCCTATATGGTTACCAAGGTAACAAGTATTCATCATCTAGGCCTCCGATATGGATAGCAAGGTAACAAGTATTCATCATCTAGGCCCCCTATATGGTTATCAAGGTAACAAGTATTCATCATCTAGGCCCCCTATATGGTTACCAAGGCAACAAGTATTCATCATCTAGGCCCCCTATATGGTTACCAAGGCAACAAGTATTCATCATCTAGGCCCCCTATATGGTTACCAAGGTAACAAGTATTCATCATCTAGGACCCCTATATGGTCACCAAGGCAACAAGAATTCATCATCTAGGCCCCCTATATGGTTACAAAGGTAACAAGTATTCATCATCTAGGCCTGCTATATGGTTACCAAGGTAACAAGTATTCATCATCTAGGCCTCCTATATGGTTACCAAGGTAAAAAGTATTCATCATCGAGGCCCCCTATATGGTTACCAAGGTAACTAGTATTCATCATCTAGGCTCCCTATATGGTTACCAAGGTAACAACTATTCATCATCTAGGCCTCCTATATGGTTACCAAGGTAACAAGTATTCATCATCTAGGCCTTCTATATGGTTACAAAGGTAACAAGTATTCATCATCTAGGCCACCTATATGGTTACCAAGGTAACAAGTATCCATTATCAAGGCCTCCTATATGGTTACCAAGGTAACAAGTATTCATCATCTAGGCCCCCTATATGGTTACCAAGGTAACAAGTATTCATCATCTAGGCCCCCTATATGGTTACCAAGGTAACGAGTATTCATTATCTGGGCCCCCTATAAGATTACCAAGGCAACAAGTATTCATCATCAAGGGCCCCTATATGGTTACCAAGGTAACACGTATTCATCCTCTAGGCCCCTATATGGTTACCAAGACAACAAGTATTCATCATCTAGCCCCCTATATGGTTACCAAGGTAACAAGTATTCATCATCTAGGCCTCCTATATGGTTACCAAGGTAACAAGTATTCATCATATAGGCCCCCTATATGGTTAACAAGGCAACAAGTATTCATCATCTAGGCCCCCTATATGGTTACCAAGGTAACGAGTATTCATCATCTAGGACCCCTATATGGTCACCAAGGCAACAAGTATTCATCATCTAGGCCCCCTATATGGTTACCAAGGTAACAAGTATTCATCATCTAGGCCTGCTATATGGTTACCAAGGTAACAAGTATTCATCATCTAGGCCTCCTATATGGTTACCAAGGTAACAAGTATTCATCATCTAGGCCCCCTATATGGTTACCAAGGTAACTAGTATTCATCATCTAGGCCCCCTATATGGTTACCATGGTAACAAGTATTCATCATCTAGGCCTCCTGTACGGTTACCAAGGTAACAAGTATTCATCATCTAGGCCCCCTATTTGGTTACCAAGGTAACTAGTATTCATCATCTAGGCCCCCTATATGGTTACCAAGGTAACAATTATTCATCATCTAGGCCCCCTATATCGTTACCAAGGTAACTAGTATTCATCATCTAGGCCCCCTATATGGTTACCAAGGTAACAAGTATTCATCATCTAGCCCCCCTATATGGTTACCAAGGTAACAAGTATTCATCATCTAGGCCCCCTATATGGTTACCAAGGTAACAAGTATTCATCATCTAGGCCTCCTATATGGTTACCAAGGTAACAAGTATACATCATCTAGGCCCCCAATATGGTTACCAAGATAACAAGTATTCAACATCTAGGCCTCCTATATGGTTACCAAGGTAACAAGTATTCATCATCTAGGCCCCCTATATGGTTAACAGGGTAACAAGTATTCATCATCTAGGCCTCCTATATGGTTACCAAGGCAACGAGTATTCATCATCTAGGCCCCTATATGGTTACCAAGGCAACAAGTATTCGTCATCTATGGCCCCTATATGGTTACCAAGGCAACATGTATTCATCATCTAGGGCCCCTATATGGTTACCAAGGCAACAAGTTTTCATCATCTAGGGCCCCTATATGGTTACCAAGGTAACAAGTATTCATCATCTAGGGCCCCTATATGGTTACCAAGGTAACAAGTATTCTTCATCTAGGGCCCCTATATGGTTACCAAGGTAACAAGTATTCATCATCTAGGGCCCCTATATGGTTACCAAGGTAACAATTATTCATCATCTAGGCCCCCTATATGGTTACCAAGGTAACACGTATTCATCCTCTAGACCCCTATATGGTTACCAAGGCAACAAGTATTCATCATCTAGGCCCCTATATGGTTACCAAGGCAACAAGTATTCATCATCTAGGGCCCCTATATGGTTAGCAAGGCAACAAGTATTCATCATCTATGGCCCCTATATGGTTACCAAGGCAACAAGTGTTCATCATCTAGGGCCCCTATATAATTACCAAGGTAACAAGTATTCATCATCTAGGGCCCCTATATGGTTACCAAGATAACAGGTATTCATCATCTAGGGCCCCTATATGGTTACCAAGGCAACAAGTATTCATCATCTAGGGCCCCTATATGGTTACCAAGGTAACAAGTATTCATCATCTAGGCCCCCTATATGGTTACCAAGGCAACAAGTATTCATCATCTAGGCCCCTATATGGCTACCAAGGCAACAAGTATTCATCATCTAGGGCCCCTATATGGTTACCAAGACAACAAGTATTCATCATCTAGGGCCCCTATATGGTTACCAAGGCAACAAGTATTCATCATCTAGGGCCCCTATATGGTTACCAAGGTAACAACTACTCATCATCTAGGCCCCTATATGGTTACCAAGGCAACAAGTATTCATCATCTAGGGCCCCTATATGGTTACCAAGGCAACAAGTATTCATCATCGAGGCCTCCTAGATGGTTACCAAGACAACAAGTATTCATCATGTAGGCCCCTGTATGGTTACCAAGGCAACAAGTATTCATCATCTAGGGCCCCTATATGGTTACCAAGGCAACAAGTATTCATCATCTAGGCCTCCTGGATGGTTACCAAGACAACAAATATTCATCATCTAGGCCCCTATATGGTTACCAAGGCAACAAGTATTCATCATCTAGGGCCCCTATATGGTTACCAAGGCAACAAGTATTCATCATCTAGGGCCCCTATATGGTTACCAAGGTAACAAGTATTTATCATCTAGGCCCCTATATGGTTACCAAGGCAATAAGTATTCATCATCTAGGCCTCCTATATGGTTACCAAGGTAACAAGTATTCATCATCTAGGCCCCCTATATGGTTACCAAGGTAACAAGTATTCATCATCTAGGCCTCCTATATGGTTACCAAGGTAACAAGTATTCTTCATCTAGGCCCCCTTTATGGTTACCAAGGCAACAAGTATTCATCATCTAGGCCCCCTATATGGTTACCAACGTAACGATTATTCATCATCTAGGGCCCCTATATGGTCACCAAGGCAAGAAGTATTCATCATCTAGGCCCCCTATATGGTTACCAAGGTAACAAGTATTCATCATCTAGGCCTGCTATATGGTTACCAAGGTAACAAGTATTCATCATCAAGGCCTCCTATATGGTTACCAAGGTAACAAGTATTCATCATCTAGGCCCCCTATATGGTTACCAAGGTAACTAGTATTCATCATCTAGGCCCCCTATATGGTTACCAATGTAACAAGTATTCATCATCTAGGCCTCCTATATGGTTACCAAGGTAACAAGTATTCATCATCTAAGCCCCCTATATGGTTACCAAGGTAACTAGTATTCATCATCTAGGCCCCCTATATGGTTACCAAGGTAACAATTATTCATCATCTAGGCCCCCTATATGGTTACCAAGGTAACTAGAATTCATCATCTAGGCCCTCTATATGGTTACCAAGGTAACTACTATTCATCATCTAGGCCCCTTATATGGTTACCAAGGTAACTAGTATTCATCACATAGGCCCCCTATATGGTTACCAAGGTAACAAGTATTCATCATCTAGGCCCCCTATATGGTTACCAAGACAACAAATTTTCATCATCTAGGCCTCCTATATGGTTACCAAGGCAACGAGTATTCATCATCTAGGCCCCTATATGGTTACCAAGGCAACAAGTATTCATCATCTAGGGCCCCTATATGGTTACCAAGGCAACGAGTATTCATCATCTAGGCCCCTATATGGTTACCAAGGCAACAAGTATTCAACATCTAGGCCCCTATATGGTTACCAAGGCAACAAGTATTCATCATCTAGGGCCCCTATATGGTTAGCAAGACAAAAAGCATTCATCATCTAGGCCCCCTATATGGTTACCAAGACAACAAGTATTCATCATCTAGGGCCCCTATATGGTTACCAAGGCAACAAGTATTCATCATCTAGGCCCCCTATATGGTTACCAAGGTAACGAGTATTCATCATCTAGGCCCCCTATATGGTTACCAAGGCAACAAGTATTCATCATCTAGGGCCCCTATATGGTTACCAAGACAAGTATTCATCATCTAGGCCCCCTATATGGTTAACAAGGCAACAAGTATTCATCATCTAGAGCCCCTATATGGTACCAAGGCAACAAGTATTCATCATCAAGGCCCCCTATATGGTTACCAAGACAACAAGTATTCATCATCTAGGGCCCCTATATGGTTACCAAGGCAACAAGTATTCATCATCTAGGCCCCCTATATGGTTACGAAGGCAACAAATATTCATCATCTAGGGCCCCTATATGGTTACCAAGGTAACGAGTATTCATCATCTAGGCCCCCTATATGGTTACCAAGGCAACAAGTATTCATCATCTATTCCTCCTATATGGTTACCAAGGCAACAAGTATTCATCATCTAGGGCCCCTATATGGTTACCAAGGTAACGAGTATTCATCATCTAGGCCTCCTATATGGTTACCAAAGTAACGAGTATTCATCCTCTAGGCCCCCTATATGGTTTCCAAGGCAACAAGTATTCATCATCTAGGGCTCCTATATGGTTACCAAGACAAGTATTCATCATCTAGGCCCCCTATATGGTTAACAAGGCAACAAGTATTCATCATCTAGAGCCCCTATATGGTACCAAGGCAACAAGTATTCATCATCAAGGCCCCCTATATGGTTACCAAGACAACAAGTATTCATCATCTAGGGCCCCTATATGGTTACCAAGGCAACTAGTATTCATCATCTAGGCCCCCTATATGGTTACGAAGGCAACAAATATTCATCATCTAGGGCCCCTATATGGTTACCAAGTTAACGAGTATTCATCATCTAGGCCCCCTATATGGTTACCAAGGTAACAATTATTCATCATCTAGGCCCCCTATATCGTTACCAAGGTAACTAGTATTCATCATCTAGGCCCCCTATATGGTTACCAAGGTAACAAGTATACATCATCTAGGCCCCCAATATGGTTACCAAGATAACAAGTATTCAACATCTAGGCCTCCTATATGGTTACCAAGGTAACAAGTATTCATCATCTAGGCCCCCTATATGGTTAACAGGGTAACAAGTATTCATCATCTAGGCCTCCTATATGGTTACCAAGGCAACGAGTATTCATCATCTAGGCCCCTATATGGTTACCAAGGCAACAAGTATTCGTCATCTATGGCCCCTATATGGTTACCAAGGCAACATGTATTCATCATCTAGGGCCCCTATATGGTTACCAAGGCAACAAGTTTTCATCATCTAGGGCCCCTATATGGTTACCAAGGTAACAAGTATTCATCATCTAGGGCCCCTATATGGTTACCAAGGTAACAGGTATTCTTCATCTAGGGCCCCTATATGGTTACCAAGGTAACAAGTATTCATCATCTAGGGCCCCTATATGGTTACCAAGGTAACAATTATTCATCATCTAGGCCCCCTATATGGTTACCAAGGTAACACGTATTCATCCTCTAGACCCCTATATGGTTACCAAGGCAACAAGTATTCATCATCTAGGCCCCTATATGGTTACCAAGGCAACAAGTATTCATCATCTAGGGCCCCTATATGGTTAGCAAGGCAACAAGTATTCATCATCTAGGGCCCCTATATGGTTACCAAGGCAACAAGTGTTCATCATCTAGGGCCCCTATATAATTACCAAGGTAACAAGTATTCATCATCTAGGGCCCCTATATGGTTACCAAGATAACAGGTATTCATCATCTAGGGCCCCTATATGGTTACCAAGGCAACAAGTATTCATCATCTAGGGCCCCTATATGGTTACCAAGGTAACAAGTATTCATCATCTAGGCCCCCTATATGGTTACCAAGGCAACAAGTATTCATCATCTAGGCCCCTATATGGCTACCAAGGCAACAAGTATTCATCATCTAGGGCCCCTATATGGTTACCAAGACAACAAGTATTCATCATCTAGGGCCCCTATATGGTTACCAAGGTAACACGTATTCATCCTCTAGGCCCCTATATGGTTACCAAGGCAACAAGTATTCATCATCTAGGGCCCCTATATGGTTACCAAGGTAACAACTACTCATCATCTAGGCCCCTATATGGTTACCAAGGCAACAAGTATTCATCATCTAGGGCCCCTATATGGTTACCAAGGCAACAAGTATTCATCATCGAGGCCTCCTAGATGGTTACCAAGACAACAAGTATTCATCATGTAGGCCCCTGTATGGTTACCAAGGCAACAAGTATTCATCATCTAGGGCCCCTATATGGTTACCAAGGCAACAAGTATTCATCATCTAGGCCTCCTGGATGGTTACCATACAACAAATATTCATCATCTAGGCCCCTATATGGTTACCAAGGCAACAAGTATTCATCATCTAGGGCCCCTATATGGTTACCAAGGCAACAAGTATTCATCATCTAGGGCCCCTATATGGTTACCAAGGTAACAAGTATTTATCATCTAGGCCCCTATATGGTTACCAAGGCAATAAGTATTCATCATCTAGGCCTCCTATATGGTTACCAAGGTAACAAGTATTCATCATCTAGGCCCCCTATATGGTTACCAAGGTAACAAGTATTCATCATCTAGGCCTCCTATATGGTTACCAAGGTAACAAGTATTCTTCATCTAGGCCCCCTTTATGGTTACCAAGGCAACAAGTATTCATCATCTAGACCCCCTATATGGTTACCAACGTAACGATTATTCATCATCTAGGGCCCCTATATGGTCACCAAGGCAAGAAGTATTCATCATCTAGGCCCCCTATATGGTTACCAAGGTAACAAGTATTCATCATCTAGGCCTGCTATATGGTTACCAAGGTAACAAGTATTCATCATCAAGGCCTCCTATATGGTTACCAAGGTAACAAGTATTCATCATCTAGGCCCCCTATATGGTTACCAAGGTAACTAGTATTCATCATCTAGGCCCCCTATATGGTTACCAATGTAACAAGTATTCATCATCTAGGCCTCCTATATGGTTACCAAGGTAACAAGTATTCATCATCTAAGCCCCCTATATGGTTACCAAGGTAACTAGTATTCATCATCTAGGCCCCCTATATGGTTACCAAGGTAACAATTATTCATCATCTAGGCCCCCTATATGGTTACCAAGGTAACTAGAATTCATCATCTAGGCCCTCTATATGGTTACCAAGGTAACTACTATTCATCATCTAGGCCCCTTATATGGTTACCAAGGTAACTAGTATTCATCACATAGGCCCCCTATATGGTTACCAAGGTAACAAGTATTCATCATCTAGGCCCCCTATATGGTTACCAAGACAACAAATTTTCATCATCTAGGCCTCCTATATGGTTACCAAGGCAACGAGTATTCATCATCTAGGCCCCTATATGGTTACCAAGGCAACGAGTATTCATCATCTAGGCCCCTATATGGTTACCAAGGCAACAAGTATTCAACATCTAGGCCCCTATATGGTTACCAAGGCAACAAGTATTCATCATCTAGGGCCCCTATATGGTTAGCAAGACAAAAAGCATTCATCATCTAGGCCCCCTATATGGTTACCAAGACAACAAGTATTCATCATCTAGGGCCCCTATATGGTTACCAAGGCAACAAGTATTCATCATCTAGGCCCCCTATATGGTTACCAAGGTAACGAGTATTCATCATCTAGGCCCCCTATATGGTTACCAAGGCAACAAGTATTCATCATCTAGGCCCCCTATATGGTTACCAAGACAACAAATTTTCATCATCTAGGCCTCCTATATGGTTACCAAGGCAACGAGTATTCATCATCTAGGCCCCTATATGGTTACCAAGGCAACAAGTATTCATCATCTAGGGCCCCTATATGGTTACCAAGGCAACGAGTATTCATCATCTAGGCCCCTATATGGTTACCAAGGCAACAAGTATTCATCATCTAGGCCCCCTATATGGTTACGAAGGCAACAAATATTCATCATCTAGGGCCCCTATATGGTTACCAAGGTAACGAGTATTCATCATCTAGGCCCCCTATATGGTTACCAAGGCAACAAGTATTCATCATCTATTCCTCCTATATGGTTACCAAGGCAACAAGTATTCATCATCTAGGGCCCCTATATGGTTACCAAGGTAACGAGTATTCATCATCTAGGCCTCCTATATGGTTACCAAAGTAACGAGTATTCATCATCTAGGCCCCCTATATGGTTACCAAGGCAACAAGTATTCATCATCTAGGGCCCCTATATGGTTACCAAGACAAGTATTCATCATCTAGGCCCCCTATATGGTTAACAAGGCAACAAGTATTCATCATCTAGAGCCCCTATATGGTACCAAGGCAACAAGTATTCATCATCAAGGCCCCCTATATGGTTACCAAGACAACAAGTATTCATCATCTAGGGCCCCTATATGGTTACCAAGGCAACTAGTATTCATCATCTAGGCCCCCTATATGGTTACGAAGGCAACAAATATTCATCATCTAGGGCCCCTATATGGTTACCAAGTTAACGAGTATTCATCATCTAGGCCCCCTATATGGTTACCAAGGTAACAATTATTCATCATCTAGGCCCCCTATATCGTTACCAAGGTAACTAGTATTCATCATCTAGGCCCCCTATATGGTTACCAAGGTAACAAGTATTCATCATCTAGGCCCCCTATATGGTTACCAAGGTAACAAGTATTCATCATCTAGGCCCCCTATATGGTTACCAAGGTAACAAGTATTCATCATCTAGGCCTCCTATATGGTTACCAAGGTAACAAGTATTCATCATCTAGGCCCCCTATATGGTTACCAAGATAACAAGTATTCAACATCTAGGCCTCCTATATGGTTACCAAGGTAACAAGTATTCATCATCTAGGCCCCCTATATGGTTAACAGGGTAACAAGTATTCATCATCTAGGCCTCCTATATGGTTACCAAGGCAACGAGTATTCATCATCTAGGCCCCTATATGGTTACCAAGGCAACAAGTATTCGTCATCTATGGCCCCTATATGGTTACCAAGGCAACGAGTATTCATCATCTAGGCCCCCTATATGGTTACCAAGGTAACAATTATTCATCATCTGGGCCCCCTATATGGTTACCAAGGTAACTAGTATTCATCATCTAGGCCCCCTATATGGTTACCAAGGCAACAAGTATTCATCATCTAGGGCCCCTATATGGTTACCAAGGCAACAAGTATTCATCATCTAGGGCCCCTATATGGTTACCAAGGTAACACGTATTCATCCTCTAGGCCCCTGTATGGTTACCAAAGCAACAAGTATTCATCGCCTAGGGCCCCTATATGGTTACCAAGGTAACAGGTATTCATCATCTAGCCCCCTATATGGTCACCAAGGCAACAAGTATTCATCATCTAGGGCCCCTATATGGTTAGCAAGGCAACAAGTATTCATCATCTAGGGCCCCTATATGGTTACCAAGGCAACAAGTGTTCATCATCTAGGGCCCCTATATAATTACCAAGGTAACAAGTATTCATCATCTAGGGCCCCTATATGGTTACCAAGATAACAGGTATTCATCATCTAGGGCCCCTATATGGTTACCAAGGCAACAAGTATTCATCATCTAGGGCCACTATATGGTTACCAAGGTAACAAGTATTCATCATCTAGGCCCCCTAATTGTTTACCAAGGCAACAAGTATTCATCATCTAGGCCCCTATATGGCTACCAAGGCAACAAGTATTCATCATCTAGGGCCCCTATATGGTTACCAAGACAACAAGTATTCATCATCTAGGGCCCCTATATGGTTACCAAGGTAACAATTATTCATCATCTAGGCCTTCTATACGGTTACCAAGGTAACAAGTATTCATCATCTAGGCCTCCTATATGGTTACCAAGGTAACACGTATTCATCATCTAGGCCTCCTATATGGTTACCAAGGTAACAAGTATTCATCATCTAGGCCCCCCTATATGGTTACCAAGGTAACAACTATTCATCAACTAAGCCCCCTATATGGTAACCAAGGCAACAAGTATTCATCATCTAGGCCCCCTATATGGTTACCAAGGTAACGAGTATTCATCATCTAGGACCCCTATATGGTCACCAAGGCAACAAGAATTCATCATCTAGGCCCCTATATGGTTACCAAGGTAACAAGTATTCATCATCTAGGCCTCCGATATGGATAGCAAGGTAACAAGTATTCATCATCTAGGCCCCCTATATGGTTATCAAGGTAACAAGTATTCATCATCTAGGCCCCCTATATGGTTACCAAGGCAACAAGTATTCATCATCTAGGCCCCCTATATGGTTACCAAGGCAACAAGTATTCATCATCTAGGCCCCCTATATGGTTACCAAGGTAACAAGTATTCATCATCTAGGACCCCTATATGGTCACCAAGGCAACAAGAATTCATCATCTAGGCCCCCTATATGGTTACAAAGGTAACAAGTATTCATCATCTAGGCCTGCTATATGGTTACCAAGGTAACAAGTATTCATCATCTAGGCCTCCTATATGGTTACCAAGGTAAAAAGTATTCATCATCTAGGCCCCCTATATGGTTACCAAGGTAACTAGTATTCATCATCTAGGCTCCCTATATGGTTACCAAGGTAACAACTATTCATCATCTAGGCCTCCTATATGGTTACCAAGGTAACAAGTATTCATCATCTAGGCCTTCTATATGGTTACAAAGGTAACAAGTATTCATCATCTAGGCCACCTATATGGTTACCAAGGTAACAAGTATTCATCATCAAGGCCTCCTATATGGTTACCAAGGTAACAAGTATTCATCATCTAGACCCCCTATATGGTTACCAAGGTAACAAGTATTCATCATCTAGGCCCCCTATATGGTTACCAAGGTAACGAGTATTCATTATCTGGGCCCCCTATAAGATTACCAAGGCAACAAGTATTCATCATCAAGGGCCCCTATATGGTTACCAAGGTAACACGTATTCATCCTCTAGGCCCCTATATGGTTACCAAGGCAACAAGTATTCATCATCTAGCCCCCTATATGGTTACCAAGGCAACAAGTATTCATCATCTAGGCCTCTTATATGGTTACCAAGGTAACAAGTATTCATCATCTAGGCCTCTTATATGGTTACCAAGGTAACAAGTATTCATCAGCTAGGCCCCCTATATGGTTACCAAGGCAACAAGTATTCATCATTTAGGCCCCTTATATGGTTACCAAGGCAACAAGTATTCATCATCTAGGGCCCCTATATGGTTACCAAGGCAACAAGTATTCATCATCTAGGCCTCCTATATGGTTACCAAGGTAACAATTATTCATCATCTAGGCCTTCTATATGGTTACCAAGGTAACAAGTAATCATCATCTAGGCCTCCTATATGGTTACCAAGGTAACAAGTATTCATCATCTAGGCCTCCTGTATGGTTACCAAGGTAACAAGTATTCATCATCTAGGCCCCCTATATGGTTACCAAGGTAACAACTATTCATCATCTAGGCCCCCTATATGGTTACCAAGGCAACAAGTATTCATCATCTAGGCCCCCAATATGGTTACCAAGGTAACGAGTATTCATCATCTAGGACCCCTATATGGTCACCAAGGCAACAAGAATTCATCATCTAGGCCCCTATATGGTTACCAAGGTAACAAGTATTCATCATCTAGGCCTCCGATATGGTTAGCAAGGTAACAAGTATTCATCATCTAGGCCCCCTATATGGTTATCAAGGTAACAAGTATTCATCATCAAGGCCCCCTATATGGTTACCAAGGCAACAAGTATTCATCATCTAGGCCCCCTATATGGTTACCAAGGCAACAAGTATTCATGATCTAGGCCCCCTATATGGTTACCAAGGTAACGCGTATTCATCATCTAGGACCCCTATATGGTCACCAAGGCAACAAGAATTCATCATCTAGGCCCCCTATATGGTTACCAAGGTAACAAGTATTCATCATCTAGGCCTGCTATATGGTTACCAAGGTAACAATTATTCATCATCTAGGCCTCCTATATGGTTACCAAGGTAAAAAGTATTCATCATCTAGGCCCCCTATATGGTTACCAAGGTAACTAGTATTCATCATCTAGGCCCCCTATATGGTTACCAAGGTAACAACTATTCATCATCTAGGCCTCCTATATGGTTACCAAGGTAACAAGTATTCATCATCTAGGCCTTCTATATGGTTACCAAGGTAACAAGTATTCATCATCTAGGCCTCCTATATGGTTACCAAGGTAACAAGTATTCATCATCAAGGCCTCCTATATGGTTACCAAGGTAACAAGTATTCATCATCTAGGCCCCCTATATGGTTACCAAGGTAACAAGTATTCATCATCTAGGCCCCCAATATGGTTACCAAGGTAACGAGTATTCATTATCTGGGCCCCCTATAAGATTACCAAGGCAACAAGTATTCATCATCAAGGGCCCCTATAAGGTTACCAAGATAACACGTATTCATCCTCTAGGCCCCTATATGGTTACCAAGGCAAAAAGTATTCATCATCTAGGCCTCCTATATGGTTACCAAGGCAACAAGTATTCATCATCAAGGCCTCCTATGTGGTTACCAAGGCAAAAAGTATTCATCATCTAGGCCTCCTATATGGTTACCAAGGCAAAAAGTATTCATCATCTAGGCCTTCTATATGGTTTACAAGGTAACGAGTATTCATCATCTAGGCCCCCTATATGGTTACCAAGGCAACAATTATTCATCATCTAGGCCTGCTATACGGTTACCAAGGTAACAAGTATTCATCATCTAGGCCTCCTATTATGGTTACCAAGGTAACAAGTATTAATCATCTAGGGCCCCTATATGGTTACCAAGGCAACAAGTATTCATCATTTAGGCCCCCTATATGGTTACCAAGGCAACAAGTATTCATCATCTAGGGCCCCTATATGGTTACCAAGGCAACAAGTATTCATCATCTAGGCCTGCTATATGGTTACCAAGGTAACAAGTATTCATCATCTAGGCCTCCTATATGGTTACCAAGGTAACAAGTATTCATCATCTAGGCCCCCCTATATGGTTACCAAGGTAACAACTATTCATCATCTAAGCCCCCTATATGGTAACCAAGGCAACAAGTATTCATCATCTAGGCCCCCTATATGGTTACCAAGGTAACGAGTATTCATCATCTAGGACCCCTATATGGTCACCAAGGCAACAAGAATTCATCATCTAGGCCCCTATATGGTTACCAAGGTAACAAGTATTCATCATCTAGGCCTCCGATATGGATAGCAAGGTAACAAGTATTCATCATCTAGGCCCCCTATATGGTTATCAAGGTAACAAGTATTCATCATCTAGGCCCCCTATATGGTTACCAAGGCAACAAGTATTCATCATCTAGGCCCCCTATATGGTTACCAAGGCAACAAGTATTCATCATCTAGGCCCCCTATATGGTTACCAAGGTAACAAGTATTCATCATCTAGGACCCCTATATGGTCACCAAGGCAACAAGAATTCATCATCTAGGCCCCCTATATGGTTACAAAGGTAACAAGTATTCATCATCTAGGCCTGCTATATGGTTACCAAGGTAACAAGTATTCATCATCTAGGCCTCCTATATGGTTACCAAGGTAAAAAGTATTCATCATCTAGGCCCCCTATATGGTTACCAAGGTAACTAGTATTCATCATCTAGGCTCCCTATATGGTTACCAAGGTAACAACTATTCATCATCTAGGCCTCCTATATGGTTACCAAGGTAACAAGTATTCATCATCTAGGCCTTCTATATGGTTACAAAGGTAACAAGTATTCATCATCTAGGCCACCTATATGGTTACCAAGGTAACAAGTATTCATCATCAAGGCCTCCTATATGGTTACCAAGGTAACAAGTATTCATCATCTAGGCCCCCTATATGGTTACCAAGGTAACAAGTATTCATCATCTAGGCCCCCTATATGGTTACCAAGGTAACGAGTATTCATTATCTGGGCCCCCTATAAGATTACCAAGGCAACAAGTATTCATCATCAAGGGCCCCTATATGGTTACCAAGGTAACACGTATTCATCCTCTAGGCCCCTATATGGTTACCAAGGCAACAATAATTCATCATCTAGCCCCCTATATGGTTACCAAGGCAACAAGTATTCATCATCTAGGCCTCTTATATGGTTACCAAGGTAACAAGTATTCATCATCTAGGCCTCTTATATGGTTACCAAGGTAACAAGTATTCATCAGCTAGGCCCCCTATATGGTTACCAAGGCAACAAGTATTCATCATTTAGGCCCCCTATATGGTTACCAAGGCAACAAGTATTCATCATCTAGGGCCCCTATATGGTTACCAAGGCAACAAGTATTCATCATCTAGGCCTCCTATATGGTTACCAAGGTAACAATTATTCATCATCTAGGCCTTCTATATGGTTACCAAGGTAACAAGTAATCATCATCTAGGCCTCCTATATGGTTACCAAGGTAACAAGTATTCATCATCTAGGCCTCCTGTATGGTTACCAAGGTAACAAGTATTCATCATCTAGGCCCCCTATATGGTTACCAAGGTAACAACTATTCATCATCTAGGCCCCCTATATGGTTACCAAGGCAACAAGTATTCATCATCTAGGCCCCCAATATGGTTACCAAGGTAACGAGTATTCATCATCTAGGACCCCTATATGGTCACCAAGGCAACAAGAATTCATCATCTAGGCCCCTATAAGGTTACCAAGGTAACAAGTATTCATCATCTAGGCCTCCGATATGGTTAGCAAGGTAACAAGTATTCATCATCTAGGCCCCCTATATGGTTATCAAGGTAACAAGTATTCATCATCAAGGCCCCCTATATGGTTACCAAGGCAACAAGTATTCATCATCTAGGCCCCCTATATGGTTACCAAGGCAACAAGTATTCATGATCTAGGCCCCCTATATGGTTACCAAGGTAACGCGTATTCATCATCTAGGACCCCTATATGGTCACCAAGGCAACAAGAATTCATCATCTAGGCCCCCTATATGGTTACCAAGGTAACAAGTATTCATCATCGAGGCCTGCTATATGGTTACCAAGGTAACAATTATTCATCATCTAGGCCTCCTATATGGTTACCAAGGTAAAAAGTATTCATCATCTAGGCCCCCTATATGGTTACCAAGGTAACTAGTATTCATCATCTAGGCCCCCTATATGGTTACCAAGGTAACAACTATTCATCATCTAGGCCTCCTATATGGTTACCAAGGTAACAAGTATTCATCATCTAGGCCTTCTATATGGTTACCAAGGTAACAAGTATTCATCATCTAGGCCTCCTATATGGTTACCAAGGTAACAAGTATTCATCATCAAGGCCTCCTATATGGTTACCAAGGTAACAAGTATTCATCATCTAGGCCCCCTATATGGTTACCAAGGTAACAAGTATTCATCATCTAGGCCCCCAATATGGTTACCAAGGTAACGAGTATTCATTATCTGGGCCCCCTATAAGATTACCAAGGCAACAAGTATTCATCATCAAGGGCCCCTATAAGGTTACCAAGGTAACACGTATTCATCCTCTAGGCCCCTATATGGTTACCAAGGCAAAAAGTATTCATCATCTAGGCCTCCTATATGGTTACCAAGGCAACAAGTATTCATCATCAAGGCCTCCTATGTGGTTACCAAGGCAAAAAGTATTCATCATCTAGGCCTCCTATATGGTTACCAAGGCAAAAAGTATTCATCATCTAGGCCTTCTATATGGTTTACAAGGTAACGAGTATTCATCATCTAGGCCCCCTATATGGTTACCAAGGCAACAATTATTCATCATCTAGGCCTGCTATACGGTTACCAAGGTAACAAGTATTCATCATCTAGGCCTCCTATTATGGTTACCAAGGTAACAAGTATTAATCATCTAGGGCCCCTATATGGTTACCAAGGCAACAAGTATTCATCATTTAGGCCCCCTATATGGTTACCAAGGCAACAAGTATTCATCATCTAGGGCCCCTATATGGTTACCAAGGCAACAAGTATTCATCATCTAGGCCTGCTATATGGTTACCAAGGTAACAAGTATTCATCATCTAGGCCTCCTATATGGTTACCAAGGTAACAAGTATTCATCATCTAGGCCCCCCTATATGGTTACCAAGGTAACAACTATTCATCATCTAAGCCCCCTATATGGTAACCAAGGCAACAAGTATTCATCATCTAGGCCCCCTATATGGTTACCAAGGTAACGAGTATTCATCATCTAGGACCCCTATATGGTCACCAAGGCAACAAGAATTCATCATCTAGGCCCCTATATGGTTACCAAGGTAACAAGTATTCATCATCTAGGCCTCCGATATGGATAGCAAGGTAACAAGTATTCATCATCTAGGCCCCCTATATGGTTATCAAGGTAACAAGTATTCATCATCTAGGCCCCCTATATGGTTACCAAGGCAACAAGTATTCATCATATAGGCCCCCTATATGGTTACCAAGGCAACAAGTATTCATCATCTAGGCCCCCTATATGGTTACCAAGGTAACAAGTATTCATCATCTAGGACCCCTATATGGTCACCAAGGCAACAAGAATTCATCATCTAGGCCCCCTATATGGTTACAAAGGTAACAAGTATTCATCATCTAGGCCTGCTATATGGTTACCAAGGTAACAAGTATTCATCATCTAGGCCTCCTATATGGTTACCAAGGTAAAAAGTATTCATCATCTAGGCCCCCTATATGGTTACCAAGGTAACTAGTATTCATCATCTAGGCCCCCTATATGGTTACCAAGGTAACTAGTATTCATCATCTAGGCTCCCTATATGGTTACCAAGGTAACAACTATTCATCATCTAGGCCTCCTATATGGTTACCAAGGTAACAAGTATTCATCATCTAGGCCTTCTATATGGTTACAAAGGTAACAAATATTCATCATCTAGGCCACCTATATGGTTACCAAGGTAACAAGTATTCATCATCAAGGCCTCCTATATGGTTACCAAGGTAACAAGTATTCATCATCTAGGCCCCCTATATGGTTACCAAGGTAACAAGTATTCATCATCTAGGCCCCCTATATGGTTACCAAGGTAACAAGTATTCATCATCTAGGCCCCCTATATGGTTACCAAGGTAACGAGTATTCATTACCTGGGCCCCCTATAAGATTACCAAGGCAACAAGTATTCATCATCAAGGGCCCCTATATGGTTACCAAGGTAACACGTATTCATCCTCTAGGCCCCTATATGGTTACCAAGGCAACAAGTATTCATCATCTAGCCCCCTATATGGTTACCAAGGCAACAAGTATTCATCATCTAGGCCTCTTATATGGTTACCAAGGTAACAAGTATTCATCATCTAGGCCTCTTATATGGTTACCAAGGTAACAAGTATTCATCAGCTAGGCCCCCTATATGGTTACCAAGGTAACAAGTATTCATCATCTAGGCCCCCTGTATGGTTACCAAGGTAACGAGTATTCATTATCTAGGCCCCCTATATGGTTACCAAGGTAACAAGTATTCATCATCTAGGCCCCCTATATGGTTACCAAGGTAACGAGTATTCATTATCAAGGCCCGCTGCATTGTTACCAAGGTAACGAGTATTCATTATCTAGGCCCCCTATATGGTTACCAAGGTAACAAGTATTCATCATCTAGGCCCCCTATATGGTTACCAAGGTAACGAGTATTCACTATCTAGGCCCCCTATATGGTTACCAAGGTAACAAGTATTCATCATCTAGGCCCCCTATATGGTTACCAAGGTAACAAGTATTCATCATCTAGGCCTCCTATATGGTTACCAAGGTAACAAGTATTCATCATCTAGGCCCCCTATATGGTTACCAAGGTAACAAGTATTCATCATCTAGGCCTCCTATATGGTTACCAAGGTAACAAGTATTCATCATATAGGCCCCCTATATGGTTACCAAGGCAACAAGTATTCATCATCTAGGCCCCCTATATGGTTACCAAGGTAACGAGTATTCATCATCTAGGACCCCTATATGGTCACCAAGGCAACAAGTATTCATCATCTAGGCCCCCTATATGGTTACCAAGGTAACAAGTATTCATCATCTAGGCCTGCTATATGGTTACCAAGGTAACAAGTATTCATCATCTAGGCCTCCTATATGGTTACCAAGGTAACAAGTATTCATCATCTAGGCCCCCTATATGGTTACCAAGGTAACTAGTATTCATCATCTAGGCCCCCTATATGGTTACCAAGGTAACAAGTATTCATCATCTAGGCCTCCTGTACGGTTACCAAGGTAACAAGTATTCATCATCTAGGCCCCCTATTTGGTTACCAAGGTAACTAGTATTCATCATCTAGGCCCCCTATATGGTTACCAAGGTAACAATTATTCATCATCTAAGCCCCCTATATCGTTACCAAGGTAACTAGTATTCATCATCTAGGCCCCCTATATGGTTACCAAGGTAACAAGTATTCATCATCTAGGCCCCCTATATGGTTACCAAGGTAACAAGTATTCATCATCTAGGCCCCCTATATGGTTACCAAGGTAACAAGTATTCATCATCTAGGCCTCCTATATGGTTACCAAGGTAACAAGTATTCATCATCTAGGCCCCCAATATGGTTACCAAGATAACAAGTATTCAACATCTAGGCCTCCTATATGGTTACCAAGGTAACAAGTATTCATCATCTAGGCCCCCTATATGGTTAACAGGGTAACAAGTATTCATCATCTAGGCCTCCTATATGGTTACCAAGGCAACGAGTATTCATCATCTAGGCCCCTATATGGTTACCAAGGCAACAAGTATTCGTCATCTATGGCCCCTATATGGTTACCAAGGCAACATGTATTCATCATCTAGGGCCCCTATATGTTACCAAGGCAACAAGTTTTCATCATCTAGGGCCCCTATATGGTTACCAAGGTAACAAGTATTCATCATCTAGGGCCCCTATATGGTTACCAAGGTAACAAGTATTCTTCATCTAGGGGCCCTATATGGTTACCAAGGTAACAAGTATTCATCATCTAGGGCCCCTATATGGTTACCAAGGTAACAAGTATTCATCATCTAGGCCCCCTATATGGTTACCAAGGTAACACGTATTCATCCTCTAGACCCCTATATGGTTACCAAGGCAACAAGTATTCATCATCTAGGCCCCTATATGGTTACCAAGGCAACAAGTATTCATCATCTAGGGCCCCTATATGGTTAGCAAGGCAACAAGTATTCATCATCTAGGGCCCCTATATGGTTACCAAGGCAACAAGTGTTCATCATCTAGGGCCCCTATATAATTACCAAGGTAACAAGTATTCATCATCTAGGGCCCCTATATGGTTACCAAGATAACAGGTATTCATCATCTAGGGCCCCTATATGGTTACCTAGGCAACAAGTATTCATCATCTAGGGCCCCTATATGGTTACCAAGGTAACAAGTATTCATCATCTAGGCCCCCTATATGGTTACCAAGGCAACAAGTATTCATCATCTAGGCCCCTATATGGCTACCAAGGCAACAAGTATTCATCATCTAGGGCCCCTATATGGTTACCAAGACAACAAGTATTCATCATCTAGGGCCCCTATATGGTTACCAAGGTAACACGTATTCATCCTCTAGGCCCCTATATGGTTACCAAGGCAACAAGTATTCATCATCTAGGGCCCCTATATGGTTACCAAGGTAACAACTACTCATCATCTAGGCCCCTATATGGTTACCAAGGCAACAAGTATTCATCATCTAGGGCCCATATATGGTTACCAAGGCAACAAGTATTCATCATCGAGGCCTCCTAGATGGTTACCAAGACAACAAGTATTCATCATGTAGGCCCCTGTATGGTTACCAAGGCAACAAGTATTCATCATCTAGGGCCCCTATATGGTTACCAAGGCAACAAGTATTCATCATCTAGGCCTCCTGGATGGTTACCAAGACAACAAATATTCATCATCTAGGCCCCTATATGGTTACCAAGGCAACAAGTATTCATCATCTAGGGCCCCTATATGGTTACCAAGGCAACAAGTATTCATCATCTAGGGCCCCTATATGGTTACCAAGGTAACAAGTATTTATCATCTAGGCCCCTATATGGTTACCAAGGCAATAAGTATTCATCATCTAGGCCTCCTATATGGTTACCAAGGTAACAAGTATTCATCATCTAGGCCCCCTATATGGTTACCAAGGTAACAAGTATTCATCATCTAGGCCTCCTATATGGTTACCAAGGTAACAAGTATTCTTCATCTAGGCCCCCTTTATGGTTACCAAGGCAACAAGTATTCATCATCTAGGCCCCCTATATGGTTACCAACGTAACGATTATTCATCATCTAGGGCCCCTATATGGTCACCAAGGCAAGAAGTATTCATCATCTAGGCCCCCTATATGGTTACCAAGGTAACAAGTATTCATCATCTAGGCCTGCTATATGGTTACCAAGGTAAAAAGTATTCATCATCAAGGCCTCCTATATGGTTACCAAGGTAACAAGTATTCATCATCTAGGCCCCCTATATGGTTACCAAGGTAACTAGTATTCATCATCTAGGCCCCCTATATGGTTACCAATGTAACAAGTATTCATCATCTAGGCCTCCTATATGGTTACCAAGGTAACAAGTATTCATCATCTAAGCCCCCTATATGGTTACCAAGGTAACTAGTATTCATCATCTAGGCCCCCTATATGGTTACCAAGGTAACAATTATTCATCATCTAGGCCCCCTATATGGTTACCAAGGTAACTAGAATTCATCATCTAGGCCCCCTATATGGTTACCAAGGTAACTAGTATTCATCATCTAGGCCCCCTATATGGTTACCAAGGTAACTAGTATTCATCATATAGACCCCCTATATGGTTACCAAGGTAACAAGTATTCATCATCTAGGCCCCCTATATGGTTACCAAGACAACAAATTTTCATCATCTAGGCCTCCTATATGGTTACCAAGGCAACGAGTATTCATCATCTAGGCCCCTATATGGTTACCAAGGCAACAAGTATTCATCATCTAGGGCCCCTATATGGTTACCAAGGCAACGAGTATTCATCATCTAGGCCCCTATATGGTTACCAAGGCAACAAGTATTCAACATCTAGGCCCCTATATGGTTACCAAGGCAACAAGTATTCATCATCTAGGGCCCCTATATGGTTAGCAAGACAAAAAGCATTCATCATCTAGGCCCCCTATATGGTTACCAAGACAACAAGTATTCATCATCTAGGGCCCCTATATGGTTACCAAGGCAACAAGTATTCATCATCTAGGCCCCCTATATGGTTACCAAGGTAACGAGTATTCATCATCTAGGCCCCCTATATGGTTACCAAGGCAACAAGTATTCATCATCTAGGGCCCCTATATGGTTACCAAGACAAGTATTCATCATCTAGGCCCCCTATATGGTTAACAAGGCAACAAGTATTCATCATCTAGAGCCCCTATATGGTACCAAGGCAACAAGTATTCATCATCAAGGCCCCCTATATGGTTACCAAGACAACAAGTATTCATCATCTAGGGCCCCTATATGGTTACCAAGGCAACAAGTATTCATCATCTAGGCCCCCTATATGGTTACGAAGGCAACAAATATTCATCATCTAGGGCCCCTATATGGTTACCAAGGTAACGAGTATTCATCATCTAGGCCCCCTATATGGTTACCAAGGCAACAAGTATTCATCATCTATTCCTCCTATATGGTTACCAAGGCAACAAGTATTCATCATCTAGGGCCCCTATATGGTTACCGAGGTAACGAGTATTCATCATCTAGGCCTCCTATATGGTTACCAAAGTAACGAGTATTCATCATCTAGGCCCCTATATGGTTACCAAGGCAACAAGTATTCATCATCTAGGGCCCCTATATGGTTACCAAGACAAGTATTCATCATCTAGGCCCCCTATAAGGTTAACAAGGCAACAAGTATTCATCATCTAGAGCCCCTATATGGTACCAAGGCAACAAGTATTCATCATCAAGGCCCCCTATATGGTTACCAAGACAACAAGTATTCATCATCTAGGGCCCCTATATGGTTACCAAGGCAACAAGTATTCATCATCTAGGCCCCCTATATGGTTACGAAGGCAACAAATATTCATCATCTAGGGCCCCTATATGGTTACCAAGTTAACGAGTATTCATCATCTAGGCCCCCTATATGGTTACCAAGGTAACAATTATTCATCATCTAGGCCCCCTATATCGTTACCAAGGTAACTAGTATTCATCATCTAGGCCCCCTATATGGTTACCAAGGTAACAAGTATTCATCATCTAGGCCCCCTATATGGTTACCAAGGTAACAAGTATTCATCATCTAGGCCCCCTATATGGTTACCAAGGTAACAAGTATTCATCATCTAGGCCTCCTATATGGTTACCAAGGTAACAAGTATTCATCATCTAGGCCCCCTATATGGTTACCAAGATAACAAGTATTCAACATCCAGGCCTCCTATATGGTTACCAAGGTAACAAGTATTCATCATCTAGGCCCCCTATATGGTTAACAGGGTAACAAGTATTCATCATCTAGGCCTCCTATATGGTTACCAAGGCAACGAGTATTCATCATCTAGGCCCCTATATGGTTACCAAGGCAACAAGTATTCGTCATCTATGGCCCCTATATGGTTACCAAGGCAACGAGTATTCATCATCTAGGCCCCCTATATGGTTACCAAGGTAACAATTATTCATCATCTAGGCCCCCTATATGGTTACCAAGGTAACTAGTATTCATCATCTAGGCCCCCTATATGGTTACCAAGGCAACAAGTATTCATCATCTAGGGCCCCTATATGGTTACCAAGGCAACAAGTATTCATCATCTAGGGCCCCTATATGGTTACCAAGGTAACACGTATTCATCCTCTAGGCCCCTGTATGGTTACCAAAGCAACAAGTATTCATCGCCTAGGGCCCCTATATGGTTACCAAGGTAACAGGTATTCATTATCTAGGCCCCTATATGGTCACCAAGGCAACAAGTATTCATCATCTAGGGCCCCTATATGGTTAGCAAGGCAACAAGTATTCATCATCTAGGGCCCCTATATGGTTACCAAGGCAACAAGTGTTCATCATCTAGGGCCCCTATATAATTACCAAGGTAACAAGTATTCATCATCTAGGGCCCCTATATGGTTACCAAGATAACAGGTATTCATCATCTAGGGCCCCTATATGGTTACCAAGGCAACAAGTATTCATCATCTAGGGCCACTATATGGTTACCAAGGTAACAAGTATTTATCATCTAGGCCCCCTATATGGTTACCAAGGCAACAAGTATTCATCATCTAGGCCCCTATATGGCTACCAAGGCAACAAGTGTTCATCATCTAGGGCCCCTATATGGTTACCAAGACAACAAGTATTCATCATCTAGGGCCCCTATATGGTTACCAAGGTAACACGTATTCATCCTCTAGGCCCCTATATGGTTACCAAGGCAACAAGTATTCATCATCTAGGGCCCCTATATGGTTACCAAGGTAACAACTACTCATCATCTAGGCCCCTATATGGTTACCAAGGCAACAAGTATTCATCATCTAGGGCACCTATATGGTTACCAAGGCAACAAGTATTCATCATCGAGGCCTCCTAGATGGTTACCAAGACAACAAGTATTCATCATGTAGGCCCCTGTATGGTTACCAAGGCAACAAGTATTCATCATCTAGGGCCCCTATATGGTTACCAAGGCAACAAGTATTCATCATCTAGGCCTCCTGGATGGTTACCAAGACAACAAATATTCATCATCTTGGCCCCTATATGGTTACCAAGGCAACAAGTATTCATCATCTAGGGCCCCTATATGGTTACCAAGGCAACAAGTATTCATCATCTAGGGCCCCTATATGGTTACAAAGGTAACAAGTATTCATCATCTAGGCCTGCTATATGGTTACCAAGGTAACAAGTATTCATCATCTAGGACCCCTATATGGTCACCAAGGCAACAAGAATTCATCATCTAGGCCCCCTATATGGTTACAAAGGTAACAAGTATTCATCATCTAGGCCTGCTATATGGTTACCAAGGTAACAAGTATTCATCATCTAGGCCTCCTATATGGTTACCAAGGTAAAAAGTATTCATCATCTAGGCCCCCTATATGGTTACCAAGGTAACTAGTATTCATCATCTAGGCTCCCTATATGGTTACCAAGGTAACAACTATTCATCATCTAGGCCTCCTATATGGTTACCAAGGTAACAAGTATTCATCATCTAGGCCTTCTATATGGTTACAAAGGTAACAAGTATTCATCATCTAGGCCACCTATATGGTTACCAAGGTAACAAGTATTCATCATCAAGGCCTCCTATATGGTTACCAAGGTAACAAGTATTCATCATCTAGACCCCCTATATGGTTACCAAGGTAACAAGTATTCATCATCTAGGCCCCCTATATGGTTACCAAGGTAACGAGTATTCATTATCTGGGCCCCCTATAAGATTACCAAGGCAACAAGTATTCATCATCAAGGGCCCCTATATGGTTACCAAGGTAACACGTATTCATCCTCTAGGCCCCTATATGGTTACCAAGGCAACAAGTATTCATCATCTAGCCCCCTATATGGTTACCAAGGCAACAAGTATTCATCATCTAGGCCTCTTATATGGTTACCAAGGTAACAAGTATTCATCATCTAGGCCTCTTATATGGTTACCAAGGTAACAAGTATTCATCAGCTAGGCCCCCTATATGGTTACCAAGGCAACAAGTATTCATCATTTAGGCCCCTTATATGGTTACCAAGGCAACAAGTATTCATCATCTAGGGCCCCTATATGGTTACCAAGGCAACAAGTATTCATCATCTAGGCCTCCTATATGGTTACCAAGGTAACAATTATTCATCATCTAGGCCTTCTATATGGTTACCAAGGTAACAAGTAATCATCATCTAGGCCTCCTATATGGTTACCAAGGTAACAAGTATTCATCATCTAGGCCTCCTGTATGGTTACCAAGGTAACAAGTATTCATCATCTAGGCCCCCTATATGGTTACCAAGGTAACAACTATTCATCATCTAGGCCCCCTATATGGTTACCAAGGCAACAAGTATTCATCATCTAGGCCCCCAATATGGTTACCAAGGTAACGAGTATTCATCATCTAGGACCCCTATATGGTCACCAAGGCAACAAGAATTCATCATCTAGGCCCCTATATGGTTACCAAGGTAACAAGTATTCATCATCTAGGCCTCCGATATGGTTAGCAAGGTAACAAGTATTCATCATCTAGGCCCCCTATATGGTTATCAAGGTAACAAGTATTCATCATCAAGGCCCCCTATATGGTTACCAAGGCAACAAGTATTCATCATCTAGGCCCCCTATATGGTTACCAAGGCAACAAGTATTCATGATCTAGGCCCCCTATATGGTTACCAAGGTAACGCGTATTCATCATCTAGGACCCCTATATGGTCACCAAGGCAACAAGAATTCATCATCTAGGCCCCCTATATGGTTACCAAGGTAATAGTATTCATCATCTAGGCCTGCTATATGGTTACCAAGGTAACAATTATTCATCATCTAGGCCTCCTATATGGTTACCAAGGTAAAAAGTATTCATCATCTAGGCCCCCTATATGGTTACCAAGGTAACTAGTATTCATCATCTAGGCCCCCTATATGGTTACCAAGGTAACAACTATTCATCATCTAGGCCTCCTATATGGTTACCAAGGTAACAAGTATTCATCATCTAGGCCTTCTATATGGTTACCAAGGTAACAAGTATTCATCATCTAGGCCTCCTATATGGTTACCAAGGTAACAAGTATTCATCATCAAGGCCTCCTATATGGTTACCAAGGTAACAAGTATTCATCATCTAGGCCCCCTATATGGTTACCAAGGTAACAAGTATTCATCATCTAGGCCCCCAATATGGTTACCAAGGTAACGAGTATTCATTATCTGGGCCCCCTATAAGATTACCAAGGCAACAAGTATTCATCATCAAGGGCCCCTATAAGGTTACCAAGATAACACGTATTCATCCTCTAGGCCCCTATATGGTTACCAAGGCAAAAAGTATTCATCATCTAGGCCTCCTATATGGTTACCAAGGCAACAAGTATTCATCATCAAGGCCTCCTATGTGGTTACCAAGGCAAAAAGTATTCATCATCTAGGCCTCCTATATGGTTACCAAGGCAAAAAGTATTCATCATCTAGGCCTTCTATATGGTTTACAAGGTAACGAGTATTCATCATCTAGGCCCCCTATATGGTTACCAAGGCAACAATTATTCATCATCTAGGCCTGCTATACGGTTACCAAGGTAACAAGTATTCATCATCTAGGCCTCCTATTATGGTTACCAAGGTAACAAGTATTAATCATCTAGGGCCCCTATATGGTTACCAAGGCAACAAGTATTCATCATTTAGGCCCCCTATATGGTTACCAAGGCAACAAGTATTCATCATCTAGGGCCCCTATATGGTTACCAAGGCAACAAGTATTCATCATCTAGGCCTGCTATATGGTTACCAAGGTAACAAGTATTCATCATCTAGGCCTCCTATATGGTTACCAAGGTAACAAGTATTCATCATCTAGGCCCCCCTATATGGTTACCAAGGTAACAACTATTCATCATCTAAGCCCCCTATATGGTAACCAAGGCAACAAGTATTCATCATCTAGGCCCCCTATATGGTTACCAAGGTAACGAGTATTCATCATCTAGGACCCCTATATGGTCACCAAGGCAACAAGAATTCATCATCTAGGCCCCTATATGGTTACCAAGGTAACAAGTATTCATCATCTAGGCCTCCGATATGGATAGCAAGGTAACAAGTATTCATCATCTAGGCCCCCTATATGGTTATCAAGGTAACAAGTATTCATCATCTAGGCCCCCTATATGGTTACCAAGGCAACAAGTATTCATCATCTAGGCCCCCTATATGGTTACCAAGGCAACAAGTATTCATCATCTAGGCCCCCTATATGGTTACCAAGGTAACAAGTATTCATCATCTAGGACCCCTATATGGTCACCAAGGCAACAAGAATTCATCATCTAGGCCCCCTATATGGTTACAAAGGTAACAAGTATTCATCATCTAGGCCTGCTATATGGTTACCAAGGTAACAAGTATTCATCATCTAGGCCTCCTATATGGTTACCAAGGTAAAAAGTATTCATCATCTAGGCCCCCTATATGGTTACCAAGGTAACTAGTATTCATCATCTAGGCTCCCTATATGGTTACCAAGGTAACAACTATTCATCATCTAGGCCTCCTATATGGTTACCAAGGTAACAAGTATTCATCATCTAGGCCTTCTATATGGTTACAAAGGTAACAAGTATTCATCATCTAGGCCACCTATATGGTTACCAAGGTAACAAGTATTCATCATCAAGGCCTCCTATATGGTTACCAAGGTAACAAGTATTCATCATCTAGGCCCCCTATATGGTTACCAAGGTAACAAGTATTCATCATCTAGGCCCCCTATATGGTTACCAAGGTAACGAGTATTCATTATCTGGGCCCCCTATAAGATTACCAAGGCAACAAGTATTCATCATCAAGGGCCCCTATATGGTTACCAAGGTAACACGTATTCATCCTCTAGGCCCCTATATGGTTACCAAGGCAACAAGTATTCATCATCTAGCCCCCTATATGGTTACCAAGGCAACAAGTATTCATCATCTAGGCCTCTTATATGGTTACCAAGGTAACAAGTATTCATCATCTAGGCCTCTTATATGGTTACCAAGGTAACAAGTATTCATCAGCTAGGCCCCCTATATGGTTACCAAGGCAACAAGTATTCATCATTTAGGCCCCCTATATGGTTACCAAGGCAACAAGTATTCATCATCTAGGGCCCCTATATGGTTACCAAGGCAACAAGTATTCATCATCTAGGCCTCCTATATGGTTACCAAGGTAACAATTATTCATCATCTAGGCCTTCTATATGGTTACCAAGGTAACAAGTAATCATCATCTAGGCCTCCTATATGGTTACCAAGGTAACAAGTATTCATCATCTAGGCCTCCTGTATGGTTACCAAGGTAACAAGTATTCATCATCTAGGCCCCCTATATGGTTACCAAGGTAACAACTATTCATCATCTAGGCCCCCTATATGGTTACCAAGGCAACAAGTATTCATCATCTAGGCCCCCAATATGGTTACCAAGGTAACGAGTATTCATCATCTAGGACCCCTATATGGTCACCATGGCAACAAGAATTCATCATCTAGGCCCCTATATGGTTACCAAGGTAACAAGTATTCATCATCTAGGCCTCCGATATGGTTAGCAAGGTAACAAGTATTCATCATCTAGGCCCCCTATTTGGTTATCAAGGTAACAAGTATTCATCATCAAGGCCCCCTATATGGTTACCAAGGCAACAAGTATTCATCATCTAGGCCCCCTATATGGTTACCAAGGCAACAAGTATTCATGATCTAGGCCCCCTATATGGTTACCAAGGTAACGCGTATTCATCATCTAGGACCCCTATATGGTCACCAAGGCAACAAGAATTCATCATCTAGGCCCCCTATATGGTTACCAAGGTAACAAGTATTCATCATCGAGGCCTGCTATATGGTTACCAAGGTAACAATTATTCATCATCTAGGCCTCCTATATGGTTACCAAGGTAAAAAGTATTCATCATCTAGGCCCCCTATATGGTTACCAAGGTAACTAGTATTCATCATCTAGGCCCCCTATATGGTTACCAAGGTAACAACTATTCATCATCTAGGCCTCCTATATGGTTACCAAGGTAACAAGTATTCATCATCTAGGCCTTCTATATGGTTACCAAGGTAACAAGTATTCATCATCTAGGCCTCCTATATGGTTACCAAGGTAACAAGTATTCATCATCAAGGCCTCCTATATGGTTACCAAGGTAACAAGTATTCATCATCTAGGCCCCCTATATGGTTACCAAGGTAACAAGTATTCATCATCTAGGCCCCCAATATGGTTACCAAGGTAACGAGTATTCATTATCTGGGCCCCCTATAAGATTACCAAGGCAACAAGTATTCATCATCAAGGGCCCCTATAAGGTTACCAAGGTAACACGTATTCATCCTCTAGGCCCCTATATGGTTACCAAGGCAAAAAGTATTCATCATCTAGGCCTCCTATATGGTTACCAAGGCAACAAGTATTCATCATCAAGGCCTCCTATGTGGTTACCAAGGCAAAAAGTATTCATCATCTAGGCCTCCTATATGGTTACCAAGGCAAAAAGTATTCATCATCTAGGCCTTCTATATGGTTTACAAGGTAACGAGTATTCATCATCTAGGCCCCCTATATGGTTACCAAGGCAACAATTATTCATCATCTAGGCCTGCTATACGGTTACCAAGGTAACAAGTATTCATCATCTAGGCCTCCTATTATGGTTACCAAGGTAACAAGTATTAATCATCTAGGGCCCCTATATGGTTACCAAGGCAACAAGTATTCATCATTTAGGCCCCCTATATGGTTACCAAGGCAACAAGTATTCATCATCTAGGGCCCCTATATGGTTACCAAGGCAACAAGTATTCATCATCTAGGCCTGCTATATGGTTACCAAGGTAACAAGTATTCATCATCTAGGCCTCCTATATGGTTACCAAGGTAACAAGTATTCATCATCTAGGCCCCCCTATATGGTTACCAAGGTAACAACTATTCATCATCTAAGCCCCCTATATGGTAACCAAGGCAACAAGTATTCATCATCTAGGCCCCCTATATGGTTACCAAGGTAACGAGTATTCATCATCTAGGACCCCTATATGGTCACCAAGGCAACAAGAATTCATCATCTAGGCCCCTATATGGTTACCAAGGTAACAAGTATTCATCATCTAGGCCTCCGATATGGATAGCAAGGTAACAAGTATTCATCATCTAGGCCCCCTATATGGTTATCAAGGTAACAAGTATTCATCATCTAGGCCCCCTATATGGTTACCAAGGCAACAAGTATTCATCATATAGGCCCCCTATATGGTTACCAAGGCAACAAGTATTCATCATCTAGGCCCCCTATATGGTTACCAAGGTAACAAGTATTCATCATCTAGGACCCCTATATGGTCACCAAGGCAACAAGAATTCATCATCTAGGCCCCCTATATGGTTACAAAGGTAACAAGTATTCATCATCTAGGCCTGCTATATGGTTACCAAGGTAACAAGTATTCATCATCTAGGCCTCCTATATGGTTACCAAGGTAAAAAGTATTCATCATCTAGGCCCCCTATATGGTTACCAAGGTAACTAGTATTCATCATCTAGGCCCCCTATATGGTTACCAAGGTAACTAGTATTCATCATCTAGGCTCCCTATATGGTTACCAAGGTAACAACTATTCATCATCTAGGCCTCCTATATGGTTACCAAGGTAACAAGTATTCATCATCTAGGCCTTCTATATGGTTACAAAGGTAACAAATATTCATCATCTAGGCCACCTATATGGTTACCAAGGTAACAAGTATTCATCATCAAGGCCTCCTATATGGTTACCAAGGTAACAAGTATTCATCATCTAGGCCCCCTATATGGTTACCAAGGTAACAAGTATTCATCATCTAGGCCCCCTATATGGTTACCAAGGTAACAAGTATTCATCATCTAGGCCCCCTATATGGTTACCAAGGTAACGAGTATTCATTACCTGGACCCCTATAAGATTACCAAGGCAACAAGTATTCATCATCAAGGGCCCCTATATGGTTACCAAGGTAACACGTATTCATCCTCTAGGCCCCTATATGGTTACCAAGGCAACAAGTATTCATCATCTAGCCCCCTATATGGTTACCAAGGCAACAAGTATTCATCATCTAGGCCTCTTATATGGTTACCAAGGTAACAAGTATTCATCATCTAGGCCTCTTATATGGTTACCAAGGTAACAAGTATTCATCAGCTAGGCCCCCTATATGGTTACCAAGGTAACAAGTATTCATCATCTAGGCCCCCTGTATGGTTACCAAGGTAACGAGTATTCATTATCTAGGCCCCCTATATGGTTACCAAGGTAACAAGTATTCATCATCTAGGCCCCCTATATGGTTACCAAGGTAACGAGTATTCATTATCAAGGCCCGCTGCATTGTTACCAAGGTAACGAGTATTCATTATCTAGGCCCCCTATATGGTTACCAAGGTAACAAGTATTCATCATCTAGGCCCCCTATATGGTTACCAAGGTAACGAGTATTCACTATCTAGGCCCCCTATATGGTTACCAAGGTAACAAGTATTCATCATCTAGGCCCCCTATATGGTTACCAAGGTAACAAGTATTCATCATCTAGGCCTCCTATATGGTTACCAAGGTAACAAGTATTCATCATCTAGGCCCCCTATATGGTTACCAAGGTAACAAGTATTCATCATCTAGGCCTCCTATATGGTTACCAAGGTAACAAATATTCATCATATAGGTCCCCTATATGGTTACCAAGGCAACAAGTATTCATCATCTAGGCCCCCTATATGGTTACCAAGGTAACGAGTATTCATCATCTAGGACCCCTATATGGTCACCAAGGCAACAAGTATTCATCATCTAGGCCCCCTATATGGTTACCAAGGTAACAAGTATTCATCATCTAGGCCTGCTATATGGTTACCAAGGTAACAAGTATTCATCATCTAGGCCTCCTATATGGTTACCAAGGTAACAAGTATTCATCATCTAGGCCCCCTATATGGTTACCAAGGTAACTAGTATTCATCATCTAGGCCCCCTATATGGTTACCAAGGTAACAAGTATTCATCATCTAGGCCTCCTGTACGGTTACCAAGGTAACAAGTATTCATCATCTAGGCCCCCTATTTGGTTACCAAGGTAACTAGTATTCATCATCTAGGCCCCCTATATGGTTACCAAGGTAACAATTATTCATCATCTAAGCCCCCTATATCGTTACCAAGGTAACTAGTATTCATCATCTAGGCCCCCTATATGGTTACCAAGGTAACAAGTATTCATCATCTAGGCCCCCTATATGGTTACCAAGGTAACAAGTATTCATCATCTAGGCCCCCTATATGGTTACCAAGGTAACAAGTATTCATCATCTAGGCCTCCTATATGGTTACCAAGGTAACAAGTATTCATCATCTAGGCCCCCAATATGGTTACCAAGAAAACAAGTATTCAACATCTAGGCCTCCTATATGGTTACCAAGGTAACAAGTATTCATCATCTAGGCCCCCTATATGGTTAACAGGGTAACAAGTATTCATCATCTAGGCCTCCTATATGGTTACCAAGGCAACGAGTATTCATCATCTAGGCCCCTATATGGTTACCAAGGCAACAAGTATTCGTCATCTATGGCCCCTATATGGTTACCAAGGCAACATGTATTCATCATCTAGGGCCCCTATATGTTACCAAGGCAACAAGTTTTCATCATCTAGGGCCCCTATATGGTTACCAAGGTAACAAGTATTCATCATCTAGGGCCCCTATATGGTTACCAAGGTAACAAGTATTCTTCATCTAGGGGCCCTATATGGTTACCAAGGTAACAAGTATTCATCTTCTAGGGCCCCTATATGGTTACCAAGGTAACAAGTATTCATCATCTAGGCCCCCTATATGGTTACCAAGGTAACACGTATTCATCCTCTAGACCCCTATATGGTTACCAAGGCAACAAGTATTCATCATCTAGGCCCCTATATGGTTACCAAGGCAACAAGTATTCATCATCTAGGGCCCCTATATGGTTAGCAAGGCAACAAGTATTCATCATCTAGGGCCCCTATATGGTTACCAAGGCAACAAGTGTTCATCATCTAGGGCCCCTATATAATTACCAAGGTAACAAGTATTCATCATCTAGGGCCCCTATATGGTTACCAAGATAACAGGTATTCATCATCTAGGGCCCCTATATGGTTACCTAGGCAACAAGTATTCATCATCTAGGGCCCCTATATGGTTACCAAGGTAACAAGTATTCATCATCTAGGCCCCCTATATGGTTACCAAGGCAACAAGTATTCATCATCTAGGCCCCTATATGGCTACCAAGGCAACAAGTATTCATCATCTAGGGCCCCTATATGGTTACCAAGACAACAAGTATTCATCATCTAGGGCCCCTATATGGTTACCAAGGTAACACGTATTCATCCTCTAGGCCCCTATATGGTTACCAAGGCAACAAGTATTCATCATCTAGGGCCCCTATATGGTTACCAAGGTAACAACTACTCATCATCTAGGCCCCTATATGGTTACCAAGGCAACAAGTATTCATCATCTAGGGCCCCTATATGGTTACCAAGGCAACAAGTATTCATCATCGAGGCCTCCTAGATGGTTACCAAGACAACAAGTATTCATCATGTAGGCCCCTGTATGGTTACCAAGGCAACAAGTATTCATCATCTAGGGCCCCTATATGGTTACCAAGGCAACAAGTATTCATCATCTAGGCCTCCTGGATGGTTACCAAGACAACAAGTATTCATCATCTAGGGCCCCTATATGGTTACCAAGGCAACAAGTATTCATCATCTAGGGCCCCTATATGGTTACCAAGGTAACAAGTATTTATCATCTAGGCCCCTATATGGTTACCAAGGCAATAAGTATTCATCATCTAGGCCTCCTATATGGTTACCAAGGTAACAAGTATTCATCATCTAGGCCCCCTATATGGTTACCAAGGTAACAAGTATTCATCATCTAGGCCTCCTATATGGTTACCAAGGTAACAAGTATTCTTCATCTAGGCCCCCTTTATGGTTACCAAGGCAACAAGTATTCATCATCTAGGCCCCCTATATGGTTACCAACGTAACGATTATTCATCATCTAGGGCCCCTATATGGTCACCAAGGCAAGAAGTATTCATCATCTAGGCCCCCTATATGGTTACCAAGGTAACAAGTATTCATCATCTAGGCCTGCTATATGGTTACCAAGGTAAAAAGTATTCATCATCAAGGCCTCCTATATGGTTACCAAGGTAACAAGTATTCATCATCTAGGCCCCCTATATGGTTACCAAGGTAACTAGTATTCATCATCTAGGCCCCCTATATGGTTACCAATGTAACAAGTATTCATCATCTAGGCCTCCTATATGGTTACCAAGGTAACAAGTATTCATCATCTAAGCCCCCTATATGGTTACCAAGGTAACTAGTATTCATCATCTAGGCCCCCTATATGGTTACCAAGGTAACAATTATTCATCATCTAGGCCCCCTATATGGTTACCAAGGTAACTAGAATTCATCATCTAGGCCCCCTATATGGTTACCAAGGTAACTAGTATTCATCATCTAGGCCCCCTATATGGTTACCAAGGTAACTAGTATTCATCATATAGACCCCCTATATGGTTACCAAGGTAACAAGTATTCATCATCTAGGCCCCCTATATGGTTACCAAGACAACAAATTTTCATCATCTAGGCCTCCTATATGGTTACCAAGGCAACGAGTATTCATCATCTAGGCCCCTATATGGTTACCAAGGCAACAAGTATTCATCATCTAGGGCCCCTATATGGTTACCAAGGCAACGAGTATTCATCATCTAGGCCCCTATATGGTTACCAAGGCAACAAGTATTCAACATCTAGGCCCCTATATGGTTACCAAGGCAACAAGTATTCATCATCTAGGGCCCCTATATGGTTAGCAAGACAAAAAGCATTCATCATCTAGGCCCCCTATATGGTTACCAAGACAACAAGTATTCATCATCTAGGGCCCCTATATGGTTACCAAGGCAACAAGTATTCATCATCTAGGCCCCCTATATGGTTACCAAGGTAACGAGTATTCATCATCTAGGCCCCCTATATGGTTACCAAGGCAACAAGTATTCATCATCTAGGGCCCCTATATGGTTACCAAGACAAGTATTCATCATCTAGGCCCCCTATATGGTTAACAAGGCAACAAGTATTCATCATCTAGAGCCCCTATATGGTACCAAGGCAACAAGTATTCATCATCAAGGCCCCCTATATGGTTACCAAGACAACAAGTATTCATCATCTAGGGCCCCTATATGGTTACCAAGGCAACAAGTATTCATCATCTAGGCCCCCTATATGGTTACGAAGGCAACAAATATTCATCATCTAGGGCCCCTATATGGTTACCAAGGTAACGAGTATTCATCATCTAGGCCCCCTATATGGTTACCAAGGCAACAAGTATTCATCATCTATTCCTCCTATATGGTTACCAAGGCAACAAGTATTCATCATCTAGGGCCCCTATATGGTTACCGAGGTAACGAGTATTCATCATCTAGGCCTCCTATATGGTTACCAAAGTAACGAGTATTCATCATCTAGGCCCCTATATGGTTACCAAGGCAACAAGTATTCATCATCTAGGGCCCCTATATGGTTACCAAGACAAGTATTCATCATCTAGGCCCCCTATAAGGTTAACAAGGCAACAAGTATTCATCATCTAGAGCCCCTATATGGTACCAAGGCAACAAGTATTCATCATCAAGGCCCCCTATATGGTTACCAAGACAACAAGTATTCATCATCTAGGGCCCCTATATGGTTACCAAGGCAACAAGTATTCATCATCTAGGCCCCCTATATGGTTACGAAGGCAACAAATATTCATCATCTAGGGCCCCTATATGGTTACCAAGTTAACGAGTATTCATCATCTAGGCCCCCTATATGGTTACCAAGGTAACAATTATTCATCATCTAGGCCCCCTATATCGTTACCAAGGTAACTAGTATTCATCATCTAGGCCCCCTATATGGTTACCAAGGTAACAAGTATTCATCATCTAGGCCCCCTATATGGTTACCAAGGTAACAAGTATTCATCATCTAGGCCCCCTATATGGTTACCAAGGTAACAAGTATTCATCATCTAGGCCTCCTATATGGTTACCAAGGTAACAAGTATTCATCATCTAGGCCCCCTATATGGTTACCAAGATAACAAGTATTCAACATCCAGGCCTCCTATATGGTTACCAAGGTAACAAGTATTCATCATCTAGGCCCCCTATATGGTTAACAGGGTAACAAGTATTCATCATCTAGGCCTCCTATATGGTTACCAAGGCAACGAGTATTCATCATCTAGGCCCCTATATGGTTACCAAGGCAACAAGTATTCGTCATCTATGGCCCCTATATGGTTACCAAGGCAACGAGTATTCATCATCTAGGCCCCCTATATGGTTACCAAGGTAACAATTATTCATCATCTAGGCCCCCTATATGGTTACCAAGGTAACTAGTATTCATCATCTAGGCCCCCTATATGGTTACCAAGGCAACAAGTATTCATCATCTAGGGCCCCTATATGGTTACCAAGGCAACAAGTATTCATCATCTAGGGCCCCTATATGGTTACCAAGGTAACACGTATTCATCCTCTAGGCCCCTGTATGGTTACCAAAGCAACAAGTATTCATCGCCTAGGGCCCCTATATGGTTACCAAGGTAACAGGTATTCATTATCTAGGCCCCTATATGGTCACCAAGGCAACAAGTATTCATCATCTAGGGCCCCTATATGGTTAGCAAGGCAACAAGTATTCATCATCTAGGGCCCCTATATGGTTACCAAGGCAACAAGTGTTCATCATCTAGGGCCCCTATATAATTACCAAGGTAACAAGTATTCATCATCTAGGGCCCCTATATGGTTACCAAGATAACAGGTATTCATCATCTAGGGCCCCTATATGGTTACCAAGGCAACAAGTATTCATCATCTAGGGCCACTATATGGTTACCAAGGTAACAAGTATTTATCATCTAGGCCCCCTATATGGTTACCAAGGCAACAAGTATTCATCATCTAGGCCCCTATATGGCTACCAAGGCAACAAGTGTTCATCATCTAGGGCCCCTATATGGTTACCAAGACAACAAGTATTCATCATCTAGGGCCCCTATATGGTTACCAAGGTAACACGTATTCATCCTCTAGGCCCCTATATGGTTACCAAGGCAACAAGTATTCATCATCTAGGGCCCCTATATGGTTACCAAGGTAACAACTACTCATCATCTAGGCCCCTATATGGTTACCAAGGCAACAAGTATTCATCATCTAGGGCACCTATATGGTTACCAAGGCAACAAGTATTCATCATCGAGGCCTCCTAGATGGTTACCAAGACAACAAGTATTCATCATGTAGGCCCCTGTATGGTTACCAAGGCAACAAGTATTCATCATCTAGGGCCCCTATATGGTTACCAAGGCAACAAGTATTCATCATCTAGGCCTCCTGGATGGTTACCAAGACAACAAATATTCATCATCTTGGCCCCTATATGGTTACCAAGGCAACAAGTATTCATCATCTAGGGCCCCTATATGGTTACCAAGGCAACAAGTATTCATCATCTAGGGCCCCTATATGGTTACCAAGGTAACAAGTATTTATCATCTAGGCCCCTATATGGTTACCAAGGCAATAAGTATTCATCATCTAGGCCTCCTATATGGTTACCAAGGTAACAAGTATTCATCATCTAGGCCCCCTATATGGTTACCAAGGTAACAAGTATTCATCATCTAGGCCTCCTATATGGTTACCAAGGTAACAAGTATTCTTCATCTAGGCCCCCTTTATGGTTACCTAGGCAACAAGTATTCATCATCTAGGCCCCCTATATGGTTACCAACGTAACGATTATTCATCATCTAGGGCCCCTATATGGTCACCAAGGCAAGAAGTATTCATCATCTAGGCCCCCTATATGGTTACCAAGGTAACAAGTATTCATCATCTAGGCCTGCTATATGGTTACCAAGGTAACAAGTATTCATCATCAAGGCCTCCTATATGGTTACCAAGGTAACAAGTATTCATCATCTAGGCCCCCTATATGGTTACCAAGGTAACTAGTATTCATCATCTAGGCCCCCTATATGGTTACCAATGTAACAAGTATTCATCATCTAGGCCTCCTATATGGTTACCAAGGTAACAAGTATTCATCATCTAAGCCCCCTATATGGTTACCAAGGTAACTAGTATTCATCATCTAGGCCCCCTATATGGTTACCAAGGTAACAATTATTCATCATCTAGGCCCCCTATATGGTTACCAATGTAACAAGTATTCATCATCTAGGCCTCCTATATGGTTACCAAGGTAACAATTATTCATCATCTAGGCCCCCTATATGGTTACCAAGGTAACTAGAATTCATCATCTAGGCCCCCTATATGGTTACCAAGGTAACAAGTATTCATCATCTAGGCCCCCTATATGGTTACCAAGGTAACAAGTATTCATCATCTAGGCCTCCTATATGGTTACCAAGGTAACAAGTATTCTTCATCTAGGCCCCCTTTATGGTTACCAAGGCAACAAGTATTCATCATCTAGGCCCCCTATATGGTTACCAACGTAACGATTATTCATCATCTAGGGCCCCTATATGGTTACCAAGGTAACAAGTATTTATCATCTAGGCCCCTATATGGTTACCAAGGCAATAAGTATTCATCATCTAGGCCTCCTATATGGTTACCAAGGTAACAAGTATTCATCATCAAGGCCTCCTATATGGTTACCAAGGTAACAAGTATTCATCATCTAGGCCCCCTATATGGTTACCAAGGTAACTAGTATTCATCATCCAGGCCCCCTATATGGTTACCAATGTAACAAGTATTCATCATCTAGGCCTCCTATATGGTTACCAAGGTAACAATTATTCATCATCTAGGCCCCCTATATGGTTACCAAGGTAACTAGAATTCATCATCTAGGCCCCCTATATGGTTACCAAGGCAACGAGTATTCATCATCTAGGCCCCTATATGGTTACCAAGGCAACAAGTATTCATCATCTAGGGCCCCTATATGGTTACCAAGGCAACGAGTATTCATCATCTAGGCCCCTATATGGTTACCAAGGCAACAAGTATTCAACATCTAGGCCCCTATATGGTTACCAAGGCAACAAGTATTCATCATCTAGGGCCCCTATATGGTTAGCAAGACAAAAAGCATTCATCATCTAGGCCCCCTATATGGTTACCAAGACAACAAGTATTCATCATCTAGGGCCCCTATATGGTTACCAAGACAAGTATTCATTATCTAGGCCCCCTATATGGTTAACAAGGCAACAAGTATTCATCATCTAGAGCCCCTATATGGTACCAAGGCAACAAGTATTCATCATCAAGGCCCCCTATATGGTTACCAAGACAACAAGTATTCATCATCTAGGGCCCCTATATGGTTACCAAGGCAACAAGTATTCATCATCTAGGCCCCCTATATGGTTACGAAGGCAACAAATATTCATCAGCTAGGGCCCCTATATGGTTACCAAGGTAACGCGTATTGATCATCTAGGCCCCCTATATGGTTACCAAGGCAACAAGTATTCATCATCTATTCCTCCTATATGGTTACCAAGGCAACAAGTATTCATCATCTAGGGCCCCTATATGGTTACCAAGGTAACGAGTATTCATCATCTAGGCCTCCTATATGGTTACCAAAGTAACGAGTATTCATCATCTAGGCCCCCTATGTGGTTACCAAGGCAACAAGTATTCATCATCTAGGCCCCCTATATGGTTACCAAGACAACAAGTATTCATCATCTAGGGCCCCTATATGGTTACCAAGGCAACAAGTATTCATCATCTAGGCCCATATATGGTTACCAACGTAACGAGTATTCATCATCTAGGCCCCCTATATGGTTACCTAGGTAACGAGTATTCATCATCTAGGCCCCCTATATGGTTTCCAAGGCAACAAGTATTTATCATCTATGCCTCCTATATGGTTACCAAGGCAACAAGTATTCATCATCTAGGGCCCCTATATGGTTACCAAGGTAACGAGTATTCATCATCTAGGCCTCCTATATAGTTACCAAGGTAACGAGTATTCATCATCTAGGCCCCCTATATGGTTACCAAGGCAACAAGTATTCATCATCTAGGCCCCCTATATGGTTACCAAGGTAACGAGTATTCATCATCTAGGCCTCCTATATGGTTACCAAGGTAGCGAGTATTCATCATCTTGGTCCCCTATATGGTTACCAAGGCAACAAGTATTCATCATCTAGGGCCCCTATATGGTACCAAGGCAACACGTATTCATCATCTAGGCCTCCTATATGGTTACCAAGCCTGTTTGCCATCTCTTGATGAATACAGTACATTTGCATTTGTCAGTTGGCACAGGCTAGAGTAAAAGGTGGCTTTTCACCGATGTCTCAGTGTCACTCATGGCTGTGATTATATGGAAGCTACTGAGGTATGGGTGGTGCTTAGTAATGGCATTCGGGGCACAGTCAGTGCCTGTGAATGCTGTTAAAGGTTCAACTCATAGGGTTAGGACTACTGTTCTGACTCAGTGAGGAAAGCAATGGCAAACTACCTCACTCCTCTTCTTGCCTAGAACGCCTCAAAATAGCGCTGCCTTGGGTTTTGTGGGTATCTACTCACATAACGTAACGGCGGTAATTTTTGAGGATCCAACCAGCCTTCGGGCTGACTACCTAACAGACAGACAGGTAACAAGTATTCATCATTTAGGCCCCCTATATGGTTACCAAGGTAACGAGTATTCATCATCTAGGCCCCCTATATGGTTACCAAGGCAACAAGTATTCATCATCTAGGCCCCCTATATGGTTACCAAGGTAACGAGTATTCATCATCTAGGCCCCCTATGTGGTTACCAAGGCAACAAGTATTCATCATCTAGGCCCCCTATATGGTTACCAAGGCAACAAGTATTCATCATTTAGACCCCCTATATGGTTACCAAGGTAACGAGTATTCATCATCTAGGGCCCCTTTATGGTCACCAAGGCAACAAGTATTGATCATCTACGCCTCCTATATGGTTACCAAGGTAACAAGTATTCATCATTTAGGCCCCCTATATGGTTACCAAGGCAACAAGTATTCATTTAGGCCCCCTATATGGTTACCAAGGTAACAAGTATTCATCATCTAGGCCCCCTATATGGTTACCAAGGTAACGAGTATTCATCATCTAGGCCCCCTATATGGTTACCAAGGTAACAAGTATTCATCATCTAGGCCCCCTATATGGTTACCAAGGTAACGAGTATTCATCATCTAGGCCTCCTATATGGTTACCAAGGTAACAAGTATTCATCATCTAGGCCCCCTATATGGTTACCAAGGTAACAAGTATTCATCATCTAGGCCTCCTATATGGTTACCAAGGTAACAAGTATTCATCATCTAGGCCCCCTATATGGTTGACAAGGCAACAAGTATTCATCATCTAGGCCCCCTATATGGTTCCCAAGGTAACGAGTATTCATCATCTAGGACCCCTATATGGTCACCAAGGCAACAAGTATTCATCATCTAGGCCCCCTATATGGTTACCAAGGTAACAAGTATTCATCATCTAGGCCTCCTATATGGTTACCAAGGTAACAAGTATTCATCATCTAGGCCTCCTATATGGTTACCAAGGTAACAAGTATTCATCATCTAGGCCCCCTATATGGTTACCAAGGTAACAAGTATTCATCATCTAGGCCCCCTATATGGTTACCAAGGTAACGAGTATTCATTATCTAGGCCCCCTATATGGTTACCAAGGTAACAAGTATTCATCATCTAGGCCCCCTATATGGTTACCAAGGTAACAAGTATTCATCATCTAGGCCTCCTATATGGTTACCAAGGTAACAAGTATTCATCATCTTGGCCCCCTATATGGTTACCAAGGTAACAAGAATTCATCATCTAGGCCTCCTATATGGTTACCATGGTAAAAGGTATTCATCATCTAGGCCCCCTATATGGTTACCAAGGCAACAAGTATTCATCATCTAGGCCCCCTATATGGTTACCAAGGTAACGAGTATTCATCATCTAGGACCCCTATATGGTCACCAAGGCAACAAGTATTCATCATCTAGGACCCCTATATGGTCACCAAGGCAACAAGTATTCATCATCTAGGCCCCCTATATGGTTACCAAGGTAACAAGTATTCATCATCTAGGCCTGCTATATGGTTACCAAGGTAACAAGTATTCATCATCTAGGCCTCCTATATGGTTACCAAGGTAACAAGTATTCATCATCTAGGCCCCCTATATGGTTACCAAGGTAACAAGTATTCATCATCTAGGGCCCCTATATGGTTACCAAGGTAACAAGTATTCATCATCTAGGCCCCCTATATGGTTACCAAGGCAACAAGTATTCATCAACTAGGCCCCTATATGGCTACCAAGGCAACAAGTATTCATCATTTAGTGCCCCTATATGGTTACCAAGGCAACAAGTATTCATCATCTAGGGCCCCTATATGGTTACCAATGTAACACGTATTCATCCTCTAGGCCCCTATATGGTTACCAAGGCAACAAGTATTCATCATCTAGGGCCCCTATATGGTTACCAAGGTAACAAGTATTCATCATCTAGGCCCCTATATGGTTACCAAGGCAACAAGTATTCATCATTTAGGGCCCCTATATGGTTACCAAGGCAACATGTATTCATCATCTAGGGCCCCTATATGGTTACCAAGGCAACAAGTATTCATCATCTTGGGCCCCTATATGGTTGCCAAGGTAACAAGTATTCATCATCTAGGGCCCCTATATGGTTACCAAGGTAACAAGTATTCTTCATCTAGGGCCCCTATATGGTTACCAAGGTAACAAGTATTCATCATCTAGGGCCCCTATATGGTTACCAAGGTAACAAGTATTCATCATCTAGGCCCCCTATATGGTTACCAAGGTAACAACTACTCATCATCTAGGCCCCTATATGGTTACCAAGGCAACAAGTATTCATCATCTAGGGCCCCTATATGGTTACCAAGGCAACAAGTATTCATCATCTAGGGCTCCTGGATGGTTACCAAGACAACAAGTATTCATCATCTAGGCCCCTATATGGTTACCAAGGCAACAAGTATTCATCATCTAGGGCCCCTATATGGTTACCAAGGCAACAAGTATTCATCATCTAGGCCTCCTGGATGGTTACCAAGACAACAAGTATTCATCATCTGGGCCCCTATATGGTTACCAAGGCAACAAGTATTCATCATCTTGGGCCCCTATATGGTTACCAAGGCAACAAGTATTCATCGTCTAGGGCCCCTATATGGTTACCAAGGTAACAAGTATTCATCATCTAGACCCCTATATGGTTACCAAGGCAACAAGTATTCATCATCTAGGCCCCCTATATGGTTACCAAGGTAACAAGTATTCATCATCTAGGCCCCCTATATGGTTACCAAGGTAACAAGAATTCATCATCTAGGCCTCCTATATGGTTACCAAGGTAACAAGTATTCATCATCTAGGCCCCCTATATGGTTACCAAGGCAACAAGTATTCATCATCTAGGCCCCCTATATGGTTACCAAGGTAACGAGTATTCATCATCTAGGACCCCTATATGGTCACCAAGGCAACAAGTATTCATCATCTAGGACCCCTATATGGTCACCAAGGCAACAAGTATTCATCATCTAGGCCCCCTATATGGTTACCAAGGTAACAAGTATTCATCATCTAGGCCTGCTATATGGTTACCAAGGTAACAAGTATTCATCATCTAGGCCTCCTATATGGTTACCAAGGTAACAAGTATTCATCATCTAGGCCCCCTATATGGTTACCAAGGTAACTAGTATTCATCATCTAGGGCCCCTATATGGTTACCAAGGTAAAAGTATTCATCATCTAGGGCCCCTATATGGTTACCAAGGTAACAAGTATTCATCATCTAGGCCCCCTATATGGTTACCAAGGCAACAAGTATTCATCAACTAGGCCCCTATATGGCTACCAAGGCAACAAGTATTCATCATCTAGTGCCCCTATATGGTTACCAAGGCAACAAGTATTCATCATCTAGGGCCCCTATATGGTTACCAACGTAACACGTATTCATCCTCTAGGCCCCTATATGGTTACCAAGGCAACAAGTATTCATCATCTAGGGCCCCTATATGGTTACCAAGGTAACAAGTATTCATCATCTAGGCCCCTATATGGTTACCAAGGCAACAAGTATTCATCATCTAGGGCCCCTATATGGTTACCAAGGCAACATGTATTCATCATCTAGGGCCCCTATATGGTTACCAAGGCAACAAGTATTCATCATCTAGGGCCCCTATATGGTTACCAAGGTAACAAGTATTCATCATCTAGGGCCCCTATATGGTTACCAAGGTAACAAGTATTCTTCATCTAGGGCCCCTATATGGTTACCAAGGTAACAAGTATTCATCATCTAGGGCCCCTATATGGTTACCAAGGTAACAAGTATTCATCATCTAGGCCCCCTATATGGTTACCAAGGTAACACGTATTCATCCTCTAGGCCCCCTATATGGTTACCAAGGCAACAAGTATTCATCATCTAGGGCCCCTATATGGTTACCAAGGCAACAAGTATTCATCATCTAGGCCTCCTGGATGGTTACCAAGACAACAAGTATTCATCATCTAGGCCCCTATATGGTTACCAAGGCAACAAGTATTCATCATCTAGGGGCCCTATATGGTTACCAAGGCAACAAGTATTCATCATCTAGGCCTCCTGTTTGGTTACCAAGACAACAAGTATTCATCATCTGGGCCCCTATATGGTTACCAAGGCAACAGGTATTCATCATCTAGGGCCCCTATATGGTTACCAAGGCAACAAGTATTCATCATCTAGGGCCCCTATATGGTTACCAAGGTAACAAGTATTCATCATCTAGACCCCTATATGGTTACCAAGGCAACAAGTATTCATCATCTAGGCCCCCTATATGGTTACCAAGGTAACAAGTATTCATCATCTAGGCCCCCTATATGGCTACCAAGGCAACAAGTATTCATCATCTAGGCCCCTATATGGTTCCAGCCCTCAGACCAGAATTAAATTTATTGACAGAGCTGTTTTCTTTATTTATTTATCGTTAGGATTTGAGTGTCGGGAGTGTCCGAGAACATGTTCGGCTCGGCAGAATTTGCAGCTGCTTCAAGTCGACACCCATAGGGTGAGCTACAAGTTACGTTCAACTTCAACTAGTTCCAACTTTCGCTACCAGATGTCAATGATACCTAGTGGTGAACGTTTGAACTCTTATAGAGCGTTCGAAGGAAATCTAACCTAGAAATTGAGTTTCACACAAGTTTGTTCTGTGGAATGATCTTTTTCATGCCATAAATCTATGACATGGGACCGCCGGCTTTTCTTCCCCTACGAAGGAAGGCATAGTGAATGATTTTAACGCTCATAAAAAATCCGTCGACTTCAGCCGGGTTTGAACCCGCGATCTTGGGCACAGCAGTTCAGCATGCTACCAACTTCGCCACCGAAGCAAAGAATGCCAGTCACTAAGCAACGAGGCGGTCCGCGAACTTAGGTATGTGTTGAATTTGTCTGATAGCCTGTGCTATTGTGATGGCTGTCTTAGTGTGTGTATTTGTAATTGAGGGAGGTTCAGGAAGGAGTCGGCCGTGGTCTTAAGTTAGGAATCATCCCGGCATTTGACTAGAGTTGAAGTGAGAAACCACGGACACCACTTCCAGGATGGCTGAAGTGGGAATTTCCAGCCCTCAGACCTTTAAAAAAATCCCTTGGCAGAGCCGGAAATCGATCCCAGACCACCAGGGAGGCAGTCAAGAATGCTAGCCGGTACACCATGAGGTTGTCTAAATGTAATTTTGGTTTGAGGGTTGGAACGTGGCAAACTCATACTCGTGAGGCAGACCTTCTTGTTCATTCATATAAGGGCTTTGCGACATCGTGCTGATGTAGCCGCGTGTACTTGAATGTGTGTGGAATCTGTCTGATAACCTATGCCATTGTGATGGTTACATCAATATATGTTCTTGTAATTAATGCTAGGATTTGTAGGGAGGCGGTCATGCTTTTAGTAACGGACCAACCTGGCATTTGGTTTGAGTTGAAGCAGAAAGCCACTTTTAAGATGACTGACGTAGGGATCGAACACATCTCGTCTTTGTATTTCTTCGGGAGGCTGAGTATACCCCGTACCAACCCTCAGAAAAGCTGAAGGAAGTAGGAGACTTCTGTTACTTAGGAAGCAAAATAACCAGTGATGGACGAAGCAAAGAGGATATAAAAAGTAGGTTGGCTCAGGCAAGGAAAGCATTCCTACAGAAAAAGGATCTGTTGACATCGAATATAAATTTATGTATTAGGAAGTCATTTCTGAAAGCCTTTATCTGGAGCGTGGCGCTCTATGGAAGTGAAACTTCGACTATTGGTGCAGCAGAAAAGAGGAGAATTGAAGCGTTTGTGGTGTAACAGGAGAATGATGAAGATCAGATGGGTAGATAGGGTTACAAACCAAGAGGTATTAAGACGAGTGGGAGAGGAGACTGCTAATGAAGAGAAGAGATAGGCTGGTAGGACACATATTAAGACACGCAGGAATAGCAAGCTTAGTTATTGAAGGAAGGGTGGAGGACAAGAACTGTAGGGGTAGACAAAAGGTAGAATATGTTTAACCGATTACCTCGGATGTAGGGTGTGGTAGTTATGTAGAGATGAAACGATTAGCTCAGTACAGGGAGGCATGGAGAGCAGCAAAAAAAAAAACAGTCAAAAGACTAAAGACTCAAACATCAGCAACAACTCTCAGACCAGAGGTAAACTCCTTGGCAGAGAGCAGGGAATCTATCGCAGAACCATTAGATCCGTAGACTCAATGCGTACTCCAAGATCACAGAAATCGGTGTTTGAGGGCGTGGTGGTTCAGTGGTCAAGCGGCTAGCCTCTCACTAAGGAGGACCGGATTTGATTCCCGCTCAATGCATGTGAGATTTTCGAAGTGAAATATCACGTCCAGTGGTTCGGATTCCGCGTAAAAATTGAGGTCCCGTGGATTATGATCGAGAGATTAACGCTCACGTAAAACTACAAGCTTCCATTTTTGAAATCCGTGGCTACAACATGGACATTGGAGTGAGAAATCTATTTAAAATTGCTCCTCTCACAAATCAAACATTTAGTCACGTTGAACATGTCCGAGGGCCCCAAGTCCATACTTTGTATATCACTGTATTCAAGATCCCACCCCCTTCCCGATTTCAGTAGTCACGTAGACTCAGTGGGTGAGTGGTTATCGTGTCGGACTACCAACCCCAGGCTTGCAGGTTTGCACCTGGCCGTGATAAGTGATTTTTGAAAGGCGAAAAAAAAAACACGACTCGTATGTCATACGTTGTTGGCATGTTAAAGAACCCATTTGAATTCAGTAGGCCGTGTTCATAATGGGAAAACTAATCTCGGGATTTTCCACCAACACAAAAGTTCCTCCTTTCTCTTCTAGAATGCGCTTAGATATCTAACCTCCTTGACTTTCATAGCGCTCTAAGAAACAGAAAAATTCGACAAGCAAGCTGCCCTCTGGGCGTCAAATAAGAAGGCTTGCACGGCCATACGATAGTATTATTATTATTATCTTGTAATTTTTCAAATTAATCTCATAATTTATAGTGTATTTTTTTTTTAAATTTTGTAACAAACTACAACCCTAATGTACTTTGTGTAATAGGGTTCCATTTACTGTGATGGATATTCAATAATATTATTATTATTATTATTAGTTGATGATTAATGATTACACTCTAAGATGTGTTAAAAAGATTTCAAGATTTGAAGCAATATCTTAATTTTACTATTCCAAGAAATATTTCACGAACATATTAGCGTCTTTTGGAGCCTCCGTGGCTTAGGCGGCAGCACGCCGGCCTCTCACCGCTGGGTCCGTGGTTCAAATCCCGGTCACTCCATGTGAGATCTGTGCTGGACAAAACGGAGGCAGACAGGTTTTTCTCCGGGTACTCCGGTTTTCCCTGTCAAAATTTCATTCCAGCAACACTCTCCACTATCATTTCATTTCATCTGTCATTCATTTAATCATTGCCCCAGAGAAGTGCGTCAGGCCTCGGCAGCCGGCACAGTTCATATCCTCGCCGCTAGATGGGGGCTTCATTCATTCCATTCCTGACCCGGTCGGAGACTGGAAGCAGGCTGTGGATTTTCATTTTCATTAGCGTCTTTCTTTGTTGCAATGGAAGATTTTCCTCCAGGCCTTCCCCCAAACAACCGCACGGCGCAAAGTGTTTCCTGCTTCATATGGCACAGCATGTAAACCACACAGCCTCATGACTTTCCCAGAAGGTTTAAGAGAGTGCACGAAAATTAAGTCATGACTTCCTTCAATCACAAAGAGTAAAGGAGTAGGGGAATAAGCTGTGATACAGAAATCGCGTGTATTGGAATTCAATTACACTATTATAGCAGACCCGTGTGAGAACTCTCGCGTAATGGGTTGTGTGCGCCCCATGTGTACAGACCACCCACCCGGCCCTAGTAAATATATGTCAGTAAACTGTAGCATAATGATGGTCATTTAAGTACTAGTTTTCATTGGTACAGTTTCTCCAACCAATCAGAGCTCAAGATGTATGATGTGCGACCAATTAGGTACTTGATAGCTTCGCACTTGAACACAGAATCCAACATGTCGGACATGAATTACATGATTTGAAAGTTGACAATGTAAAAGATATCCAATCAGCCATTGTTGTTATAATGGCAAGCACAAAGACAAAATCAGCACGAACCTTTAAGGTAATAAGAAAATACTATGACTTATGCAAGAAATTTATGAATCTACGTCCAGAAGATTGCAACACAGCATCCTTCTATATAAATTACCGACATGGAAAGTGCACCGTCCCATATGTTCGCGTAAATAAACTGGCGAATTTGAGAAAAGAAATAGCACTGTACCTTAATATCCCAAACTCCAATTTCTACACAGGGCATTCTTTCATACAACTTCGGTGACAGTTTGAATGAATGCTGGTGCAGATCGGCAGGCTGTAAACATTTGGCATTCCAAAGCAGACAGAACGCATGCGTTGGTCCGAGAACTTGTAAAGCACAGAGAGCAAACTCGGCGCTTGCACTCCGATCACTAAATTCAAGTGACTGAATCTCGACAGATATTTATGAATATTTCTGTTCGAACATAAAATTAAAAATAATAAAGTTATAATTATCGTCGAACATAAACAGTCGTATGCATCTCGCCTATAATGGTAATTAAGACACTTGTATGGAAATTATAAAAATCGCTTCGCTCGTTTCATAAACATACTCGTGTCTTAATTATTGCCATTATAGGCTCGTTGCATAATGTTATATTGTTCAAAGATATCGCTGTAGTTGTTGTTTTATTGAGGGGCTTTGCTACATCGCGGTAACTTGGTGTAGCCTACTTTGGTCTGGGTAATCTGCACGATAATCTGGGTCGTTTTGATGGATGTACCAATGTGTGTTCTTTTTACTGTAATTTGTAATTAAGGCTAGAATTTGGTTACGTGGTGGCCATGGCTTCCATCCAGGTATCTCGCAGTATTTACCTGGAGTAGAAGTGGGGAAACCATGGTAAACCTCTTCGCGGCCTCACGAGGCTGAGTGAACCCTGTTCCACCCCTCAGACCAGAATTTAATCCCTTGGCCGAGCCTGAAATCGAACCTCTTCTCTGTCTCAACTGTCTCAGTCAACAGGTGTATGGAGAAAATGCGATGAGTGATTCAATGGTAATGAGATGGGTCCGACCGACAGTTCAATGAAGGACGTGTTCAAGTACACGAAAATGAACGAAGTGGGCATCCATTGCAGACACGTACATCTCTAGAGATTTCTGAGATCAATTTGGGAATGTAATACCACCACGGATGGTTTCCTTGTGATCTGACTAACTTTATGCAAATGTACATCTAGATTGGGAGATTCTTGCGTGCGATATTAGAGCTAATTTAAATCGTATTAATTGAGATAAACGAAGAGTACAACAGAGGTTCAGAAGTAGGCGGAACTACTATAACTTGCTCTACGGAGGACATGTATATTAACCTGGAATGATAGGGTGCTAGTGTGGGTATTGTAATTACCTGTGTTGGTGTGGCATTGAGTGTTCTCGACATCCATCACTTCTGATCACGATCCAGTAAATATGTCCGATGGCAGCAAGCGCATTCGTTTCTACAACACGTGTTCTGCCCGTAAGTGCGAACTACGCAGTAAAACGTCGCTTTGCTATTTTATTTTATAATCGTTTCCGTCGTCTATGGACCACGTTATTTCAACTGACTTTACCTTCGTTCATTCACATTGGCCCAGTATTCGCGCATTCTTCTTCGGTGAGCTTCCTTTCGTTCATCGGTCCACTTCTTGCCGGTTTTCAATATAGTTTTTGGCAGAAAACTCTGTATCTCCCCAAGTTCCTTCTACAAAGAGTTACGTTCCAAGATGTCCTCATGTGATATCCCCAGTTCTTGTAGGTCTTTTTCCACCTCTGTAAACAAGATCCCTTTGGTTTACTTTCCCACAAAGTAGGCACAGATTCGATTGGACAATCTTCCAGAGTTCATTCGTGTTAAATGGCCATAAAAGGAGAGTCTTCTTTTGCGAATGGTGTCCGTTATTTTCTCCACATGTAGATAAAGTTCATCGTTGTGTCGTCATCTATACTCTCCTCGTTCCTTGACCGGGCCCAAGATCTTTCTCAGAATCTTCCTCACATTGGCTTCGAGTTGTTCTGCCAGGCCTTTCTTATTCATCGCCAGGCATCCTGATGAATATAACGCCTTCGGGCGAATAACGGTAACGTAGTGCCTCAGTTTGGCCTTGAAGGACATTGATCGTGTTTTGTATATATCTTTGGTTAAATGGTAAGTCATTTCCATTTTGTTAATCCGTGCCACGAAGGATTCCTTTTCACGAATGTTGGGCTCAATCCATTCAATCCATCCATTCACCCAGGTATTTGAATTTCTCTACCTGTGTTATTTTGCCCTCCATTCACCATAAGTTCTCTGGGTTTTGACTTGATGTTAGTTATAAACTCATATTCCGCTAACACAGATACAGTAGCCTATATCCTGAATAGATGCTTCACAACATAGATTACTAATATAGTGTAATTGTTAAGTTCTGTTCTGTCAATGACGTATTTTCTCTCTCCTGAAAGCTGACTTAATGCTCTTTCAGCTCTGACTGATTCAATCATAATACTAAACAAAATGTACTTAAAATCAAAAATCAGAATTTCAAAAAAAAACGAGCCTTACAGTAGTCGCTTATGATGTGTAACATCTGGCATAGAAGAAACCTCACGTGAAATTGTTGATACACCGGTATTTTACAGTATTATTGGCACAAATATTAATCTATTGTAAAAGGGAGTGTTTTAGAGATATTGTAGTTTATAATACGGAACTCATTTTATTAGATGATTTGTAGCTTCCACCAGCACTAGCCTAAATAAGGATTACGATATGGATCAACTAGATTAATAGACGCGACACCGCTCATAACCGTAAATTCCTTATAAACAGGTCCTCTTGATTCACAGACCAACAATTTCATATGGATTCTGTTAAAATGAGTCATATTGATATGATAAATATCGTTTAAAATGATAATCTGGTAGCAAAAATATCTACCCCGCCCAGGATTCGAACCCAAGATCTCTAGATTCGCAGTCATACGCAATAACCCCACGGCTATTTCGACTACGAAAATATTGTGCACAAGATGGTGACTTATTAATTTCCACGTTCCAATAATTCATTTATATTTTGCTTGTTTCGATAATGTTCCTGAGTGACATTGAGTTTAAAATGCCTTATGCCAATGCAATGCCAACTACTTACAATGTTTGGTATTAAGGCATTTTACCATTTAAATACTGATACGAAGACTTCGAACATGTACCATGTCATTTGTTTAAATCACTTGACACCAGAGTTCGCATGAGCGTTTTCCGTTCAGTATGTCATATACATTCCACATGGCCGAGAGTGCGTCATGGTATCAATTTTCGAAACCGCGCGCTGATTGTTTCTCTTACCAGTGCCAGCTGGATCGATCGATCGAGTTGGCAGTGCGTCTTATACTTCCGTTCGATCCACCACTGCCAGCTAGGGCTCACTTCCATTCGATCGATCGAGCGGGTAGTGCATACTTCCGTTGTCCACCACTGCCAGCTAGTACACTTCCGTTTGATCCACCACTGACAGCTCAATCGTTCCGATCCACTTCCGTCCCCAATTTTCAAAATCACTCCCACAAAACTATCCAGCAACCGAGCGGAAAGATGTTACACATTGAAAAGACCAAGTTCATTGAGTAAATATTATTTTGTAATTTTAGATTGCTGGCCCTAACCGACTCTCACTGATAAAGCGGATGACGGGACTCTCTCCATTGCTATTTATACTCTACATGAATGCTATAATAAAGGAATGGAGGTGTGAAAGACATGGTCCAATACCAATCAGCAGGTATCTAAAAAAATGTAGATGCTATACTATTTGCTGATGATGATGCATTGGTAGCAACATCTGAAGATGATCTGCAGTGGTCAGTATTCAACCTCCAGAAAGTGGCATCAAAATTCATCTTGTGCATTTCTACTTAAGGGTAAGGACCCTATCCCCAGTAAAATTTGTCTGGATGGTAAAATTTTAGAAAGAGTTAACGAATTCAAGTATTTAGGATATCATTTATCTTTTCAAGAAGAACTAGACATAACTGGAAAAATAACAAATTATACCAGAACAACAGAAATTATCACTCATGTCATGAAGCCATCTCTTGTCCAAAGGTATACACGCTTACGTTTATATAACACATTAGCCAGACCAACCCTATGCTGTGGCAGCGAGGCATGGACAATAAGATCTCAGGACATCTCCAGACTCACAGCACGCGAAATGACCTTCATGCGCCGAACAGCAGGCTATACTAAATGGGAACATAAGAGAAATGAGGATGTGCTGAAGGAACTAAAAGTGAAACCAATAACTACATACATTTGTGACTACCAAGAGAACTGGAAACATCATGTCCAAAGGATGGAACCTGGAAGATTACCAAAGGAGATCCTTCGCTACCAGCCACGGGGAAATAGATAGATAGGACGTCCGATGAAGAGATGGAGGGAATGTGCAAGACAGTGACGAGACATTTGGCCCAATACTTGGAAGGAAGATGATGATGATGATTACGTCATCAGCTAATATAAGTTTGAGTGGCATCCGTAAACCAAGGTTTCTTCGTAAATCAGAAAGATCCACACACTCAGTCAAAATGTGGGTCTGGTGAGTGTGCACATTGAATTTTCATGTCATCTACAGGGTGATTCACAATTTCCTGATTCACCTTTATTGTTACTCATAAAATCCTGGATCCTGTACTTTGATATAATCCGGTGATCATCATCATCATCTTGTACAGTTTCCAACCCCAGGCTGGGTCTGTTTGGAACATAAGCCTCGCCACTTAATTCTTTCTTCCCACCACCTCTCCGCTGTCACTCTGGTCCAGTCCTCGCCTCTCTTCTTGACACATTCCTCCACTCCTTTCAGCCATCTATCTCTTGGTCTTCCCCTTGGTCGTTTCTTCTGCATCTGCATCTCATGTATCCTCTTGGGAATCTTCTTCTCATCCATTCTCTTTAAGTGTCCATACCACCTCAGTCTTGATGTCTCAATCCTACCTTGCAAGGGCTCCTCTTTCACCATTTCTCTGACCTTTTCATTCCTCACCCTGTCTCTTCTTGTTACTCCGATCCTACTTCGCAGGAACTTCATTTCACCTGCCTGTATTCTGCTTATGTCTCTTTTCTTCATTGTCCACGTTTCTGAAGCATAGGTCAGTATCGGGATATAGTAGCTTCTGTATAACACTTCCTTGCTTTTTTGTGGGACATCATTATTCCACACTAAGCTCCTAATGCTTCTCAGAAATGCTTCTGCCTGTCTGCCACGTTCCGTAATCTCTTTGTCATTTCTCCCATTTTCCTCCACTATACTTCCCAAGTACTTGAGACTTTCCACCTTCTTCAGCTGTCCACCTCCAAGTGTTATCCCACTCATTGGTCTGTCCTTTTTCCTGGTTGTTAACAGGATCTCACATTTACTGATGTTGAACTTCCATCCGTACTCTCCCACTGTTTCTTCCCAAGCCTTCAGTTGCTCCTGAATTTCCACCTCCTTGTTTCCCCAGACCATGAGATCATCTGCAAACCCCATTGCTTTCATCTTATCTTCTCCTATTTTTCCTGCTATCCGTGTCATTACCTCGTTCATAACCACAATAAAGAGAAGGGGTGACAGCGCACTACCCTGTTTCAGGCCACTCATTTGTCTGAACCAGTCTGTTCTTTCCCCTCCAACTTTCACACAACTCACACTTCCACAATACATCTCCTTCACTCTGCCGAATATTGCTTTTTATTGAAGCATATCGAACGTGTGTTTGCGTCAGCGTCGCTCGGTGCCCCACGTCACCTTACGTCGCTGATCGCGGCGCCGTCACCTTATTGGCGCGACTGAATAACTTTACTACCCTCCACTTTACGATGAGGAACAGTGTGTTTGTGTGACAGAGATAAGGGTGTGTGTAATTTGGTGTGGAAAACATATTTACAATAGACATGCTCGTGCTCCTTGTCATCTGTGAAACAAAAATGGATTATTGGCCATCTATTTGGAGAACATGTATGTTCGTTTGCTTCCTCGCTTTCCTGTGTGGGTGAAAGTGGATTAATGATTAATAAGGCATTACAATACATTACATGTATATATATATATATATAACACTTCGTTGGTAGCGCTTAATTTGTAAAACTAAGTGTGGCGCCACTGAGGTGTAACTTACTTCTAGGTTAGCCTAGGTATTATCTAGCTTATTCTATGCGTTGTCGGGCTTACCCTGATAACGGTTTTTGGTAACCAGGTGCCGAACGTGTTATCTTAATCTTACTTAACTTATTGTCGGGCTTACCCTGATGACGGGTTTGTTTGTCACCAGGTGCCGAACGTGTTATCTTAATCTTACTTAACTTAACGTATTGTCGGGCTTACCCTGATGACGGGTTTGTTTGTCACCAGGTGCCGAAATGTTTAGTCTAAATTATGATAAATGAAAAAAATGGTATTTATAAGCCGAATGGTTTTACTTTAATCTAGTGCCGAAATGTGCTGTGCTATTATTGAGCAACAGCGCTTATTAAATTTGCTGAATTCTAAGTTGCGATCCAAATGCAACTGTCTTACATGCTAGAATTTTGCCCAGAGCGATCGCCTGAGGCAATTTACTTCCTCAGATCACCACCCGCGTGTATTCTAGAAACACCGGTTGTCTCTAAAACCACCGGATTCCGCTCCCTTAATGCTAGTTGTCGACATTTATATTATTGCTTAATAGGTAGCAATTAATAAAGTTCCGGACGCCTGCGCCGCTGGAGGGCAAACGCATCGCCGTTGTACTTGCCTGTGTTGTCGTCCTTCTTCCTGTGTTATTCATTGATGTATTCATCATTGCTGGGTTTGCCCACTGTAACCCCTCTTGGCAGCTCGCTGCATGCCTATTTAATATTTCTGGCCGCTCGCTGCGTTACCATTTATGTGGGCATTGGACATCGTCCGATAGAATAATACCATCCGGGAATTTGAGCGTCCGGGCATCCTCTTCGCCTATATTGGCATTGTTGGGTTTGCCCACGCGAACCCCTTTAGGCAGCTCGCTGCATGCCTATTTAATATCTCCGGCCGCTCGCTGCGTTACCATTTAATATCTTTGGCCGCTCGCTGCGTTACCATTTATGTGGGCGCGGGCCTGAATGATCGCATTCATTCCATATATATTATTCATTATTTGTTTATCCGTTATTCATTTGTTTGGTTGTCTTCACCTTTGCCAAGCTGAATCCTGAGATCCTTCTTCACTCCTGCGCGTAGGAGACTAACTTCCCGCCATAGAAGCTCTACTTACTTACATACTAAACTAGGAGTCTAGTCCTAATTTGGTCGTCCCTAGGGTCATCTCCTGAGTCCGGTGTGGAGCTGGCTAATTCTCCCACCAGCCGTAGAAAGTCTCCCCTGCAGGTCTGGCTTCGATGCCCGTAGCACATAGTGGGTGTAACATTTCTTTGTCCCGGGGACAGGCTAGGTACTCCCGGGACTCCGAAGTTTGCCCGTGCTAGGTCATCGGCGCTTCGACCTTACGTAATTCCGTCTGTTATTTAGTCTGGGTCATTAAGCCAACTGGGGTAGGGCTCATCATCGCCTTCCCCAACTCTGCTCCTGTGTGGCGCCTCTGCCCTTCTGTTTACGCTGTCATCACCATTCAGCGTGTCATCAGATTCCTTTTGTGTTAAAAAAAGCTAGTGTGATTTGTAAATAATTTACTGTGTAATTAATGTAAAATTTTTAAGTGTTCTGGGGTTGTAGAATCTTCTAAATGCATGGACTACTTCAGGCCTTCTGTCGCTACGTCGGACTTCCAGCGGTAATGCCTTAGTAATTTTCTTGGAGGCGTTAATAGGGTTTTATGGCGTTGGGTTCCTTGTTATTAGGATCCGGGGGTGTTATCTGCTGGATGGGCTTAAAGCGTGGTAGGAGAGGGTTGCGCATCGTTGGGCTCCATGTTAATGGTGGCCGGGAGCCGGTGATGCTGTCAGGATGCTTTTACAGTGAGTGGACGGGGTAGGTACTTCCCGGGTTTGCAAAAATTTTAAAAATTCCATGCAGGTGTAATAATAATAATAATAACCCAGGTGTGTGGGTAGGATATTCCATGCATGTGGCTGGATATGAGGCGTGTCCGCTCTCATTTGTGGATAGGTATAGGCCGAGGTGTAATAATCCTATGTCCCTTGCATGCGGGATTATTTAATAAAAAGAATTGTTATTATAAATTTGGCCTCATCTCTTGCTTAGAGATGTGCATTACGCTTAATGTCGTTTTTCCAACTCACCCCTAATACTCGGGCGTAAGCATTGAGAGCCAGGGCGTAGTGAGCCCTCTCTTTAGACGCATGAAGTCTATCAACCCCGATGTATATTTTGGCATGTAGTTTAGCTGTTTTTATGTGTTTGTGTTGCTAATGTTGTGAGTGACAAGGTTATGGAAGGAGAAAGGTGGTATAATGGTAGCCCGTAGGTGGTATTTTGGCAATCCCGCTGGCATTACCCATCTCTGCTCCTGTCATCCTCACTTGGTCAATATCTGCTTTCTATCCGCTCCTTGGGATGGTGAAGTGTGGTGACGCTGTGACGTCACGGCCTAATCTGGTCTCTCATTTGTAATGTTAAGGTAGCAAGTGATCGTAGTGTAACTGGTCATGTCCTGATCGCCTATGATGGTTTTGGGATTTAAAAAAACAAGAGAAGTAGTTATTGGGGGGGTTGTTCCTTCAGGGAATCTGTCTGTATTCGCCCCTGATTAGTGGTCGCGTGTGTGGGCAGGAGGTACCCGTGGCTGTGGTTACTGAGGCTTGCGTGACTGTAGTTGCGTTTCGCTGCAGCGCGCTGGCGCGCGTGCCGTTTATCGGATACGTCTTATCGTGTGTCGTGATGCTAAGTGTCAGGTGGCGCGTGTGGCTTGTCAACATCTTTGTAAACATGCTTCTGTGGCCCTAAGATAAATCCGGCCTATCGTGTCTGTACATTGCTAAATGTTATGCCTGTTGTAACAGCGCTGAATCCTGTGCCAATGTATGCCATTATTATTGTTTTGTTTTTGTGGTCATGTCTGCATTCCATTGTCACTTCCGTTATAACAAGAGTGTCTGCCGACAGCAGTGATGCAATGCTTCCAGAATTCGCAACTCAGTGTTTTGTCGTGTTTTGTTTTCATGTCCTTGTATACGAGAAGTCTCTGATGTTACGTATGTCGGCTGCCGGAACGTGACTTTTGCCAATGTCCGAGTGTTGTCATTGTTTGGGATTCCGGGAGGGCCAGTGTGCTAATCTGCCCCGTTTTTGCTTACCGATGTTGTGTGTACATTGTTTTCCGCAAGACCTCTGCCTTGTGTAGTTATGTGTAATCCATATCTAGGAAGTCTATTGCTCATATTCGGGGTAATCGAAATTTTGCATGGCTTTTTGCCGGAAGAGATGTGGTGTTACCTGTATCTAGGTGTTGGGCGCTATGGTTCAGAGGAAAGTATTTTGTGGACGCTAATGCCCTAAGTAGGCTGTGGTGGCGAGTATCTTGGAACGAATCTATGTTCCTGTATGTATGGTAAAGAATCTCCCTGTCATTAAAATCGTGTGGGTCAGCCGCTTATGTACTTGTATGGGGCCAATTTCAGTCTAATTGGGATTCTGGATATTTGTTTTCCACGGCGTCCGATTTTTACTGGCATTCGGACCCGCGATCCCGTGTAATACTCCGTGTTTTATGTCTGCGTTGTCTGTTGGGATTTGTGTGTCCCCAGTGTGGCTTTTGATTGTGTTTTCGCGCCAAAAATACCATTGGTTAGTTTGTTTTTGGCACGAAGGTATTGTGTTATCGTGTGTGTGCGCCCGCCTTGTTCTAAGGTCCTGGTGCTACGATTTCTGTACCGTATGTACCATGGCACGCGTATCGTGTATTTGAGGCACGCGGATGAAAGTATGTTTTAGCGTGAGGGTTTTGTGCCTTTTGTGAAGACCCTCGTACTCTTTATTTTGGGAGTTATGGGGTTTTGAAAACAGCGTGAATGACCGTGTGTATTACAGCCAGTCTAGGCCGCTCGTAGGTCGCCTGCAGCTGGTGAAGGTCGCAAGATTGTGTGTGTGTGTTATCGCTGACCCGGCAATGGTATTAAGTTACAACTGTGTAGGAAGGACTTTGCTTGCTAGATAGCTGGCCCATGTGCCAGGCCAATGTGTGTATGTTTGCCAACACGTCTGCCTACTGTCTACATATACAGCGTGTCTTTGGGCTTCTCGTAATGGAAAAGAACTTTCCTGTAATTACATATTGTGTCCCCAAATTTTGTGTTATTGTAAGCGTGGGGCGACTATATCCCTTTTAGTGGTACTAGATGTCGTTATGCATGTGTGTCACCGGGCCGCTAGTTGCGTGTTTGGGGACTAGGTGTCGGAGGTGATTTTATTGTTTTATGCATATAAATGTCTGTCAGTATGATTATCCCTTACTTCCCTATCCTGCAACTGGATAGTTACCCGACCTTGCATTCCTGGTGTTCAGAAGGTTGCGGGTTCGAGACCGTCTTTGTCCAGGATAATTATTCCTGGTGCCTTTTAGGCCTGTGTCTCCGGGACAGTTTGGCAGTGTTGGGTTCGTATCCCAGTGAGGTCATCGGGGTCCGCAGGCTATTTCTTGGCCTTCTTTTCCCGTCTGCCCATGGAATGATTTCCCTTCCTTTTGACAGCGTTCCCGCCTTTACGTGTAGGTGTCGTTTTGCGGGTGTGGTATGCCTTCATACGGCGGGCGTGAATAGTGTCTTTAATGAGTTTGCGTCCATGGCGCACGTTTACGATATAGTTTAAGTCAGATACCTTCCTACAGACTTTGAAGGGACTTGACCAACGTGGCAGGAGGAACTCGGACACATTTTTCTTACGGGCGGAATTGGAAACCATAACCAATTGCCCGGGTGTGTATTCCACGGTCTTTCTTTGCCGATCGTACCGTTCTTTTTGTTTTCTCTGTGCCGCGGCTATGTTCTTTCTAGCGTCCATGCGAGCTATCTGCAAGTGCTCTAGCCGGGCGGCATTGTCTGGGTGAGTGTCCTGTGGGATGCATATATTGTCTATGGGACTTCTGGGTGTGTATCTGTGCAACAGGAAGTGTGGAGAGTGTTTTGTGGCCGTGGATATGGAGGTGTTGTAGCTAAATGTAATGGGCTGCAGATAATCATCCCAGTCTGTCCCTGTGTCCCCCGTGAATTTAGCTAGCGCTATTCCAATTATTTTGTTCATACTCTCCGTGAGACCGTTGGTTTGTGGGGAAAAACTCGTGGTCGTGTATGCCCTTATCCTGAATACCTCCAAAAACTGTTGGAGCACTCTCGAGGTGAAAATGGTACCTCTATCGGATAGTAGGGTTTGGAATAGGCCATATCGTGTAACTATGTCGAATAAGAACTCGACTATGCTGTTCGTGTCTGCTTTGGGCACAGCCTTTGTGATCATGTACCGGGTGAGATACTCGGTGGCGACCAGTATGTATTTATTGCCTTTTTCAGATGTCGTAATGGGGCCTTTAACATCTATCCCGACTCTGTGAAATAACTCTCCCACGGGAATTGGGTTGAGTAATCCATGAGGCTTGCCAGGCCTTGTTTTAAATCGCTGGCAAGTGTGACATGTCTTTACGAAGGTGTCTATGTCGGCCTTCATGTTTATCCAATAATACTTGTCCCGGATTCTAAGGTATGTTTTATGCGTACCCAAATGTGCCCCTGCCAGTGGGCTATTGTGGTGTCCGATCATGATATTCTCTTTCAATTACTCCGGAACCGCTATGGGTGCCTTGTCGTGCATGGCTGTGGGTTTAAATTTCAGTACCCCGTCTTTGTCTAGGAAAAATCGCCTAGACAGCCGTGCCGTCTTGGAATCCACCTTATCCAAGTTTTTTAGTGCCATTAGAATCTCTTTCAAGTATGGATCACGTCCTTGCTCCTGCTTGATGTGTAGGGGCGTTGTCGTGTAACAACAGCCAATTCTTTGTATGCCAAAGCCCAGGTCGCTTACGGCGAATTGCATCACGTAAATGGCCAAGGACCTCCTGGTAGCAGATTTTGTTTGCCGTTGCACCGTCTGGTAGGAATTCCATGCAAACTATTCTATTTGAATAAAGAAAACAGTTCCAGCATCACCTTGCCCTCTGACCTGTCTTGTCGTGTTTTTTTTCTGCCGTGGTGATGGCATTTTCCAGGTGGCTGATTGTCATTTCAATTGCGGATCGTAAAGGAAACACCATATTTCATCTCCCGTTATTATCCGGTTGAGAAACGTCGGATTATCGCCAGGTCCGACTGGCTCAGTCAAATCACCGTCACAACAACGACCGTACGTCTGCTGCCAGTGCATGCACTCAACTGACTGTTGCAGGAGCGAGAGACTTACTGACATGGTTCCCTACCACGGTGCCACCTATCTATTAATTCGTGAATATGTGCATTTTAAGGCTGAACAGCTATTTTAATTATTTATTTTAGATGTGGTTTGCACACTTTTCAGTGTATTTCTTACTTATATATGAATTGCAGCCAATGGCCAAACCAGGGTATTTTAATTGAACGCCCATAGGCTCCCACAGCATGTAGTTCGACATTAGCTACTAGATGCCACTGTCACTGACACCTAGCGACGAACGTTGGAAGTTGATAGAGTGTTTCTAGCCAAATATAACCTACAAATTAGCTTGCCACTGAGGGTGAGTAGTTAACGTGTCGGTCTACTAACCCCAAGGTTGCAGGTTCGCTCCAGGCCGTGGAGCAAGGCGGCAAAAATTACGACACAAATGTCATACGATGTTGGCATTTTAAAGAACCCATTTGAATTCAGTAGGCCGTGTTCATAATGGCAAAATTAATCTCGGGAGTTTCCGCCAGCACAAAGTTCCTCATTTCTCTACTAGAAAGCGCTTAGATATCTAACCTCCTTGACTTTCATAGTGCTTCAAGGAATAACGAAATTCGACATGCAAGCTACCCTCTGGGTGTCAAATAACAAATACAAATTTGGCTACACACTACCAATTGTAGTGGTAGGTTCTTTTATATGCCATAAATCCATGACATGAGCCCACCGGCTTTACTTCCCATCTGAATGGAAGGCCAAATTGAAGGATTTTAACGCTCTTATTTCATATTAGCATAATTTTGAAAAAAGATGGAAATTGAATTTTGAAATCTACACGGGCCAAAGGTTTGTGTGTGTGCCCCGCCCCCACACCTATCAGTTCAAACATGACCGTGTTGTCGCAGACCCTCAACTGAGGAACCAACAGTTCAAACATGACGAAACCAAATCGAACTAAATTTGGTAGTAGTTGTTAACATAGTATTAGAAGTGGGCATGTATAGTAGCGTGGTACATGGTGGCCACTCAAATCGGTCAACGATTTTCCAGGATTTTTCCAGGAGCAATTCTCATTTCTCCAGACTTTAAAATAAGTGCGAGTCCGGGGGGGGGGCTTTATCGGTTGCCTACGTCAAGACCAAAATAAAGCAGTTGTGTTTGGTTTACTTATAAAGATGTTGACAAATTAATGGCGATTGCGTTATTGATACGCAAGCCCACACACAAATGATTTGTAGTTTTAAAAAAGCCTTCGTGACTGAAATATCCGCTTAAAAAATACCGCCTGCAATTTTGTTACGGTGAAGTTGTCTATACTCAATATGCTTTACAAAAATACTATCGCGTGTTCTCCCACAGAGAAACAGGTAGCCTGAGGAAATTTTCGTTAACGATAGAGAGCTCACCCAAAACCGCAGCGGGAGTATGATTTAAGATAGGAGATTTTTATAATTAATTAATACTGGCTATTTTCCAGGAGTTTTCAAATTTTTCATCATTTTTCCAGACCTAATAAAAATCCTGGTGTTTTCCAGCATTTCCAGGTTTTCTAGGAGTAGTGGCCACCATGGTGGTAGCGTCCTACACTCACACCCTGTAGGTTTGAGGTTCAAATCCAAGCGGCTTTTTTTACTTGATTTCTTTTGTATTAATTGATTTATAACTATTCACATGTTATAATGTTAAGCATATTATATAGTGTGTATTTGCAATCGAAAATATTATATACAGTATATATATGTGGGAGAGGAGATATGTTTCAGGCGACTGCTAATGAAGAGAAGAGAGAGGTTGGTAGAACGCATACTAAAACACCCAGGAATAGCAAAGTTAATTACAGAAGGAAGGGTCGAGGACAAGAACTGTAGGGGTAGGCTATACCAAGGTTAGAATATGTAAAACAGATTTACTTGGATGTAAGGTGTGTTAGCTTTGTAGAGATGAAATGATTAGCTCCGGACAAGGAGGCATAGAGGGCTGCATCAAACCAGTAAATACAAAGTGCGATGCACAGACAGGAATTACAACCCTGGCTTTTAACACATAGCCTATCTAAACAGTCTGCAGACTCATTTTAATTTTATCAATATCGAGTGAAAAAACATTCTGCTCTCAAAAATATATCTATTCTTAAATTTAATAGTGATACATTAAAAGACAGCTAACTTCAAATGGGAAATAAATCTACAAAATATTTTATTGTAAGAATTTTTTTACCACGTAACTTAACAATATTAGGACTTCACATTTAAGAGGAGACAAACACTATCCAAAACGTAACACTAACACTTAACATACGTCATTTACCATATCATACCTTTGTCCCCGTATAATGAGTGAACACAGGGTCTATACTGGGCGAGCAACATAAAGCGGAACCGGCCTACACAGTAAATACATTGTCGCAAACGTTCAACAAACAATGAAACCTCGCGCAGTAGGCCGACAGTGAGTACACCCACTACAGTTCACGACACAGTTTCGGCCGGTGACCTAGAGAGCTCGCACATTGAAGCGAGTTTGGTACTAGCAGATGACAGGAGATGCTAAAGCCACGGTTTTTGGCCGGTGGCTTAGAGAGCTCGCGTATTGAAGCGAGTTTAGTACTAGCAGATGACAGGAGATGCTGAAGACACGGTTTTTGGCCGGTGGCTTAGAGAGCTCGCGCATTGAAGCGAGTTTAGTACTAGCAGATGACGACAGGAGATGCTGAGAGCACGTGCTCCTCTGGTAGTCTTGAGTCTCGCCGGCTGGTTGGAATGTTTATCTTCTGTCTAACATTTCAACTACTAAAAGCATGGGATCACAAACGAAACACAGAAGTGCTGAATGGTCTTAACAGCAGAACTAGATTGGAATACATCCTTGAATGAATACCAAAGAAATCGGCTAGGACACCTCAAAAGGATGGACAGAAGCATGATCCCTAAATCAGTCGCCCCGGTGGGAAGAGATCTGTAGGTCGCCCCAAGGAAAGATGGCGTGAAAATTCAAATCTTTTGAGTAGACCGTAACAGTTCTTCTAGGACTAACACATGAAAGCGGGATGATGATGATGACTAAAAAATGAAATAGTCATCATACACAGCAAACGATACGAGTTTACGGTAATTGACCTGCGTAATATATCACAAGTTAGGCCGGAGTTTGACAGGCGGAGCAATCAGCCCCTGAGATAGCGAACAGCTGACGTGTAGCTCAATGCTTCACCAAGTGTTTCGTCACAAAATAATGATATCACAAGTGATACGAGACGTACTGCAGGTAGCTTCATAAATTATAGGCCTGTCCTCATCCCTATATTTATCTATTGCACGTAAATATGAAACGCGCCAGAATTCTTCCTTTGCATTAAAACCTCAGGAGTTTGGCTGTGAAGAGTTTTGCCACTTAGTTTTGATTGAATAGGTACCATTTCGCTCAACCCACTATGCACTACACGCACACAAGGAACTGCAAGTAACTACTATTTTATTTATTCATCACCGGCAGAGGACACACAGTCTCTGGACGACTGCGCAACCAGGGCTGACCGTCCAAAAACCGTGGCGGAAACTGTATTGCGTTACTGGCCGACCAACTCTCTCACTCACTCACAGACTACAGCGGTTCCGCTTTATTCTGCTCACCCAGCATAAGGCCACTCTTATGTTAAGATAAATGGTGTAATTATTCTGCATTAGCTTTCACATACCATCAGCAATTCAAATACGACCGTGATGTCAATACGAAAGAAAGACAAGGAAATAGGATGCTGGGTAGGAGGTACTTGTGCTGTGAATTCTCTCAGGAGGGTAGTATAGTGAAAGAGATAGTCGAGGTGCAGACAAGATAATGCAGGAAGCTCTCATTTGCGATCTAGTGTACTCTAAGTAAGAAGTTAGTGTGGTGATGGAACTTACTCTACATTGCTTAGTATTTAATAGACATTGCTGTATGGAAGCGATATCTGGGTGAATTCACGAGGTAACTGATAAGAGGGTAGTACGAATGATTGCTGGGACAAATAGATGGGAGCAATGGTAGGAAGCTACTCGTAATGAAGAGATAAAGGCTAAGTTAGAAATGAGCACATAAGATGTAGCTGATTGTGTGAAGAGAATCAAATAGAGATCATGCATGGTGTCCACAGAATTTTCAATGTCAATTTTCCTGACTTTTCCTGACCATTTTTCTACAAAATTCCTGACTCGTGAAGTCATCGTAACATCGGAAAAGAGTTTTATTGAGCAAACAAATATATAGCCTATATATTATTTGCAGCCTCCATTGTCCCCATAGCTTCCCAATGCTCGCCTCTTTATTCATTTAAAATACAAAATAAAGTGCAATGTGCTGGGCGATGGGGTCGCCACATCCCTACGCCAACACTAACAATCAAACAAGAAATAGGTAAACGAGGTTTTTACTACGATGTACTGTAAAAATGGAAACTTACCATAATGTTCAGTGAGTTATTGCTTTTTATGTTTAGAGATTAGTTGAACGAGTAACATCAAAATATGGCCGTAAACACAAAATACTGTATGGTTAATATAAAATTCCTGACTTTCTAATACTTTTCACCATTTGTTCACACGTTTTCCTTACTTTTCCTGACCAAAGACAAAATTCCTGACTTTTCCTGCCTGTGGACACCATGTCATGTGATGAGATTAAGGATAATGAACTCTGCTATAGAGGCTAACACAAGCAGAGGTAGACCTAGGAGACGACGGTTATATTCAGTACAAAATTAAGGCTTGAGTAGAAGTGTCTTAGGGTAATGAAAGCTATTAACTATTATATCCATATCGTATGTTGGGCGAGGTATTAGTTCTTAAAAGGAACACTGCTTAATGAACAGAACATGAGATAGGTTTCTGAAAGATCTCTCTAACAGTCATCCGAGATCAGTTTGGGCAAATTTGCTGAAGATAATTTTAAAAAATTGATTGTAAGGTATTTAACCATAAACTTGAAAGCATCTTGGGTGAATTTTTAATGAACAGAAACACTCTTCTGTTGGTCAACACGAGAGTGCCAAAACATATTGGACATAAAGTTACATTACCACACTTCTGTAACAAATGGTGGGGGTTTGACACGTTTCTCTTGTAAGCGAGCATCATCAGTTCTAAATATACAAAATAAAATAGCTCTAGAAAACCCACAATGGGAGCAACAAGTGGTCGCTGCCCTCCAACAACAAACCACTAACAGCAAGGCAAAAGCTGAACTACTAGTGATAAATACTAAAGCATTAAGAATATGAAGGAACTTAAATATAGCCTAAAGTACTATATTCAGTTTACACTTTAATGTCATCAATATCCACTCCCCCACTCCAATAATGAGCATGGTATGTAGGAACATAAACTAATATACCACAATACGAAATTCATATTACACTCTATTGTCATCAATATCCACTCCCCCACTTCGATAATGAGCATTGTGTGTAGGAGCTTAAGTTTCTTGTGGGATGAACTTAGCGTCTTAAGTTATATAATAAAAATATATATTCCGTTTACAAACAACTGAATAAATTTCTCACTAAGATTAGGGTTGTAGTTCCATTGCTAGTTTACAAGAGTGATACCAACATAAACAGTATTAACATTTAATAAGAAAATAGGCTACACACAAAGTATGGACACTGTAGCTTTGTACCAACGACAATCTATTTATTGAGTTCCATATATCAACCTTTAAATAACAAGCAGACTACATTAAACATTTTACATATTTCTATTCTTTACATTTAACAAAATTCTTGCAATTACAATTTTAATAAATTATACTTATCAATATGTTAATGTGGTCATCAGCCCCTGCACCTGTGTCATTGAGGTGACACTGTACTATTCTACGATATCTGAACTCCACATTATGGTTACCTACCCGCTTGGGTTTGCCACACTCGCCGAGGTAAACGCTGGGAACCTGCTTTTTTTCTAGTCTTAGGGCAGCTACACAAATCTTAGACCGTATAATAATTACAATCACACAATAACACAAGCCACCACATGTGAGTACACTTATTCTTCCCTCCAGCCTCACTACGTATTTTTGTAAACAAGACTGTGCAGCCTGACGGTCACAGGTATAACTTACCAACATGTTCATGCTAACCAGGTGAGCCTCGTTCTGGCTCAGTTTAGAGCCTTGGGACATTCTGGCCATCAGCCCCATGTAATATATTTTATTCCATATAAGTTGAGAGTAATTACAACACGCCAGAACCGCGAAGAAGAGCTCTTACTTATTTTGATTGGAACATTACAGACACCGTATCAATTGTATACTGGCTTTAACTTCACGTCAGTACTGCAGACTGCGGCAGGAGCTGAGATAGTCAGGGGTGGTAAAGTGAACGAAATTTTATGTTTCACTCCGGAGCAGGAGTGGAATTAAATCCAGCCATCCAATTCAATACTATTCCAGCGTGGAGTTAAACCTCGAGTGAAACACATAATTTCACTCCCACAAGGAATTAAATTGGGAATGAAATACTGAATTCTACTCCTCTGAGAATGAATCTTGGAATGAAATTCAATTCAATCCCGTTCGGAGTGAAATTATATCCATTGTATTGCATTTTATTCCTCTCGGAATTACATTTTGAATCAGATATTCGATTTTGTTCTGAAGGGAATAAAATTAAATCCAAAGAATTTAATTTAATTCTCCTCGGAATGAAACTCTGAAGGAAACATTGAATTCCACTCTGGTGGGAATGAAATTAATTCTATTCCTCTCGGAATTAAATTATGAATCATCATCATCATCATGTACAGTTTCCAGCCCCAGGCTGGGTCTGTTTGGAACATAAGCCTCGCCACTTATTTCTTTCTTCCCACCATCTCTCCGCTGTCACTCTGGTCCAGTCCTCGCCTCCCTTCTTGACACATTCCTCCACTCCTTTCAGCCATCGATCTCTTGGTCTTCCCCTTGGTCGTTTCTTCTGCATCTGCATCTCATGTATCCTCTTGGGAATCTTCTTCTCATCCATTCTCTTTAAGTGTCCATACCACCTCAGTCTTGATGTCTCAATCCTACCTTGCAAGGGCTCCTCTTTCACCATTTCCCTGACCTTTTCATTCCTCACCCTGTCTCTTCTTGTTACTCCGATCCTACTTCGCAGGAACTTCATTTCACCTGCCTGTATTCTGCTTATGTCTCTTTTCTTCATTGTCCACGTTTCTGAAGCATAGGTCAGTATCGGGATATAGTAGCTTCTGTATAACACTTCCTTGCTTTTTTGTGGGACATCTTTATTCCACACTAAGCTCCTATTGCTTCTCAGAAATGCTTCTGCCTGTCTGCCACGTTCCGTAATCTCTGTCATTTCTCCCATTTTCCTCCACTATACTTCCCAAGTACTTGAGACTTTCCACCTTCTTCAGCTGTCCACCTCCAAGTGTTATCCCACTCATTGGTCTGTCCTTTTTCCTGGTTGTTAACAGGATCTCACATTTACTGATGTTGAACTTCCATCCGTACTCTCCCACTGTTTCTTCCCAAGCCTTCAGTTGCTCCTGGATTTCCTCCTCCTTGTTTCCCCAGACCATGAGATCATCTGCAAACACCATTGCCTTCATCTTATCTTCTCCTATCTTTCCTGCTATCCGTGTCATTACCTCGTCCATAACCACAATAAAGAGAAGGGGTGACAGCGCACTACCCTGTTTCAGGCCACTCATTTGTCTGAACCAGTCTGTTCTTTCCCCTCCAACTTTCACACAACTCATACTTCCACAATACATCTCCTTCACTCTACCTACAGTTTCTTTTTCCACTCCCATGTTTTCCATTGCTTTCCAAACCTTCTCCCTACACACACTATCATAGGCCTTTTCGATGTCCAGGAAGGCCATCAACAGATCCTCTCCAAATTCGTAGTGGTGTTCCTGGAGCTGTCTCACTGAAAATATGAGATCCACTGTTGATCTCCCAGGTCTGAATCCATACTGTTCCTCTCTCAATTTTCTCTCCACTTTGGCTCGTATTCTACTTTCTAATATCTTTTCATATATCTTGGCACAGTGAGGTATGAGTGTGACTCCCCTGTAATTTCTGCACTCCTTTCTTAAATATTGGGACAATTAATCCTTTCTTCCAATCTTCTGGGGTCTTTTTCTTCTTCCATATCACCCTCATCACACGGTACAGCCACTTTTTCCCAACCTCCCCTGCTGCCTTCACCATTTCAACACTCACTTCATCCACTCCTGGTGCCCTTCCTCCTTTTATCTTGTCTATAGCCATTTCCAGTTCTCTCCAAGTCAGGTCCTTTTCCATTCCTGTGTTGTCTTCTCCATCTTCCAATACATTGTCTTCCTCCCTATGACCATTTGGATTCAGCAAATCCTCAAAGTACTCTTTCCACACTGTCTTGAGTGTCTCTTTGTTGTGTACCTCAGTTCCGTTTTAGTCCATCATTACCACATCCTCTCGCAGACCTTTCTCTTACTTTTGACCATCCCATAAAGTACTTTCTTATTTCCTCTGCTGTCTTCCTCCATCATCTCTGTCCACTTTACCATCCACTTCTTCCTCTCTTCTGCGACAATCTTGTTTGCTTCTTTCTTCTTTATCTTATAATCTTCCCTTGCCAGATCAGTTCTTTCCTGGAACCACACTCTGAAAGCCTTGTTCTTCCTTCCCACAGCTTCTTTTACTCTCTCATTCCACCATGGTGTCTCTTTACACCGCTTTCTGTTGCTTGTTCTTCCACATACTGCCACTGCAGCTTCCACCATTGTGTTTTTGAATTGCTTCCATTCCTCTTCCCCTGTTTTAGGATTGTCTGTTGGCATCCTTTCCCTTATTATCTTCTGGAATTCTTCCTTGACTTCATTTTCCTTGAGTTTCCATACTTTGATTCTCCTTTCCTGGTACTCTGTCCTCTTGCTATCCTTAACAACTCCCAGGTTCATTACAAGTATTCTGTGGTCGCTATCTAAGGCCTCTGATGGTATTACCTTTATATCTCTGACACTTCTCTTCATTTCCCAGTCGTACAGCATGTAATCTACCAAAGATTTCTTTGTTAAATCACTGCTGTACCACGTTACCTTGTGGCTTTCTTTCTTCCGGAACCAGGAGTTGCCTACCACTAAACCGTTTCTCTTGCAAAAATCCAGCAACTTTCTCCCTTCTTCATTCCTGCTACCCCATCCTTCTGCTCCCAATACATTTTCATATCCTTGCCTTTCACTTCCTACATGTGCATTCAAATCTCCCATGACAATGATGCTCTGCCCATTCAACTGCTGTTGTAGCTCCTCCTCAAAGTCTTCCTTCTCTTGAGCTGTACATCCAACTTGAGGGGCATATACCTGGGCTATCGCCAGGCTTCTTCCCTTTACAGTTACTCTGATCTTCATGATCCTGTCACTTATTCCCTTTACCTCTTCCTTCATTCCATCTCTCACAACTACTCCTACTCTGCTGCTCCTTCCTCCACTGTTCCCACTCCAGTACAACCGGTACCCTTTCCTCAGTTCTCTGCGACCTTCTCCTTTCCATCTTGTTTCTGCCAAGCCCAGTACATCCAGTTTTCTTCTCTCCATTATGAATAAAACATTTAATTATATTCAGACAGAATTTAATTCTATTCCTCTCGAAATGAAACTCTGAACAAAATATTTTGATCTATTCCAGCCGGAGTGGAATGTAATCCATACAATTCAATTCTATTCTTCTTGGAATGAAACTCTGGATGAACATTTAATTCTATTCCGGTCGGAGTGAAATTACATCTGTACAATTTAATTCTATTCAGGCCAGGGTGAAATTGAATCCATACAATTTAATTCTATTCAACTCGGAATGAATCTCTGAACGAACATAAATAAATAAATAAATCAGTACAGTTTAACTCGATCAAGCATTTAATTCTACTCCGGCCGGAGTGAAATCAAATCCATATACTTAAATTCGAACGAGCATTTAATTATACTCCGGCCGGACTAAAATTAAATTCATGCGATGTAATTCTATTCTTGAAGGAATGAAACTGTGAATGAGCATTTAGCTCTATTCCGGCCGGAGTGAAATCAAACCCATGCACTGTAATTTGATCGAACATTTAATTCTATTCTTCCGGATTTAAATTAAATCCCTGCAATATAATTATATTCATGTCGGAATTAAGCTCTAAACAAACATTTAGTACTATTTCGGTCAGAGTGAAATTAAATCCATACAATTAAATTCTAGTTAGTTAGGTATTGTTGTTCTATGGGGTGGAACTACGAGGTCATCTGCCCCCACAATTTAATTCTATCCCTCTCGGAAATACGGTTTACACCTCACAAAATGGCAATCTCAATGAAGATTTTGTCTTATTCAATCCAATGAATTATAATGAACGTATGGCCTCCTGAGAGGCCGAGTGCAGGTCTTTCTAGTTGACGCCAGTGGGCGACCTGTGCGTCGTAATGAGGATGAAGTTATGATGAAGACGTCACATTCACCCAGTCCCCGAGCCATGGGAATTAACCCCATGAGAATAAAACCCTTGATGGCCCGGCCGGGAATCGAACCCGGGACACGTGGGGCCAATGCCTAGCACGCTAACTATTTAGCCACGGGGCCATTCACTCCAATGAAATTCTGGGATACAGTGTTAATATCTGAGGCAATCCTCTCAATTTTATTTCACTGGATTATTATGTTGAGCCTACTTTCATCTTATGAAATATAGACCTGTGAGATCACCTTGTATCCATGTGTCCTTATGAACACTAAACGGCTTGAGCGATTACAATGAAACTTGGCGAGGTCGTAGTACTATCTCGTCGAACAACGACTGTGCCTTTCAAATTGTAATACGTTTTACCAATTCAACATGATGACCACGCGAATAATTACACCAGCATTCAATATCTCAGATAGGATTTGTTATTAGGAATCATTTGTATACCAAATAGACCGACAGCGGCAGCTACGCTCGCTAACATGCAACGCTAGGAGGTGTGGCCAAGCTGACTGCGAACTGGGTAGACTCGAATTGGTTTTCCTGGATTTCCGATTTTCAACTCTATGCAAACGCTGGGACGGTACCTTCTGACAGGCCACGGCCACTTCCTTCCACATCCTTGCCCAGTTTCGTTCATATTTATTCATTTCAGCTCTCATCAACTCCTCTCCTGGGGTTGGTGCCAGGACCCCGCTCAATGATAAGGGATAGACATGCATTTGTGTACCAAATCAGGGCCATAGGCTATAAGTTCCACTTTCATCCGCCTACTGCGCTCCGAGTATCAAATGGCTTTACTCATAATTTACTCACCCGATTTCGCCAGAAAATTCCATTATGACGTCGAATACACATAAATTGTGAAAAGCTCTTGTCCGAGTCTCAACCGGCCTACTGTATCTTCTTAGTCGGTTTACCCGTCAGGTTGGCTTTTCCCTCGGACTCAGCGAGGCATCCCTCCATTACCGCCTCCAGGGCAGTTCGTGGGATACAACTGGGGTGGTGGGACAAGCACATCGCCCAGATGGCCTCACCTGCAAAGCGAAGAGGGACCTTATGAGGGATGGGGAGATTGGGAGGGAGAGACAAGGAGCGGCCGTGGCCTTAAGTTGTGAACCATCCCGGCATTTGCCTGGAGTAGAAATGGGAAACGATGGAAAACCACTTCAAAGATGGCTAAGATGGGAATCGAATCCCCGTCCTCTCAGTTGTATCTCACGAGACTGTGTGTACCCCGTTCCAGCCATCAGACCACAATTTAATTTCGTGACAGAGCCGGGGATCGAACATGAACCTCCAGGGCGACAGCCAAGAAAGCTAGCTTCTACAGCAGGAGGTGGACACTTTAAAAGGAAGGCGACCTCAAGATTTAATTTTGTTCTACATTCAATTTCATTCCGTCCCGAGGATTTAATTTTATTCCACATTTAGTTTCACACCATGTCTGAGATTCAATTTCATTCAGACACCAAGATTTAATTTTATTCCACATTTAATTCCATTCCACCCTGAGGATTTACTTTCATGCCACATTTAATTCCATTCCGACCCCAAAATTTAATTTCATTCGTTTAATTCCAATCAATCGAGGAGATCTCAAACATAGAGTTTCCGCATTCAACAATACCTGGAGGTATCCCAACTAAAGGGCCTATCCCCCAAAACACTGCACAGGAAGTTACTACTGCCCTAAAAAGCATGAGAAACTATAAATCTCCTGGGCCAGATAACCTCCCTGCTGACTTCTGGAAACTTCAAGAACTGCAATCTACTGCGATAGATTGGCTTGTTACCTTTTTCAATGCCCAATTAGACTCTGGCCACATCCCTATTAACTGGGCTACAAGCATCACAGTGCTGATTTTCAAGAATAAAGGAGACCCAGCGGAATGTTCAAACTATCGCCCAGTATGACTTCTCTCACATACAGTGAAGATCTTTTAGAGAATTCTTGATCAACGCCTACGTGCCATCACCGAAATCAGCTCCAACCAATGTGGATTTGTCACGGGGGCTGGAACAGCTTACGCCATCTTCGCAGCTCGATTACTCATGGAGAAGCACGGTGAGAAAACAAAGCCTCTGCATAGCCATACTGAGAGAGGCGATTATTCCAGTCTTCAACTTGACATTGGAGTTTTTCTCCGGTGACATCTGCAACCATTATATCATCTGCATACAGAAGGATCCAAGGAACATTCGGTTGCAGATCACGAATGATGGTCTATGTCTGAATGTGAAAAGGACGGGAGTATCTGGAGTTAAACCCAAGCGACGGTACCATTCAAGTCGCTGGACAAAATCTATGATAAAGTAAGAGCCAGGGTAAAAGCAACCTGGTTGCAGTGGAAGGAGGTCACGGGTGTGCTTTGCGACAAGAAAATGCCACTTCGTCTCAAATCCAAGATATATTGGACAGTGGTATGCGCTGTATGGAGTTGAATGTCGATCATCCGACAAAATTTCAGTACGTCACCTACACGCCATGGAAATGAGAATGCTCCATTGGACAATGGACATCCCCCTTATTGACCATGTCAGAAACGACACAATTCGGGACCAAATGGGTGTCGCCTCAATTGTGGACAAAATGAGAGAGAAACGGCTCCGAAGGTATGGCCATGCCCTGCGTGCAGCGCCTGATACTGTTACTAACTCTGTCCTTCATTTTGAGGGTGAAGGCCTACGCCTCAGAGGACGACGGAAGCAGCGTTGGCAAGACACAATAAATGGTGACTTAAAAATTACCGGCCTAAATCCAGCTGACACACGAAACCGGACCAAATGGAGGTCAATCACCAAAAAAGCGGACCCTGCACCAGCGGGACAACGCTAGGAAGAAGAAGAAGAAGAACCTGCGAATTTTATTCAATTCCGCATTTAATTTCACTCCGACATGAAGATTAAATTTTATTCCACATTTAGTTTAATTTCAACTTCATGGTATAATTTCGTTCCACATTTAATTTCATTCCACATATAATTATACAGGTTATGAACATTCCCGAATGGGAATATGAAGTTACTTTCCGTTTGATCAGATAAATTATCAATCAATATGATAAAATTGGCACCGCCAGATCAAACATAAAATGCCAGCATTTCGGCCCCGTGTGCCGTTGGGCTCATCAGTTGGTCCAGACACACCTCACCTATACGCATGGCTAGCACATTCTGAGAAGGCCATCACAAAAGACAAAATACAAGTAGTATGTATTGACGTCACGAGTGAAGCCGATGTGCTACGGAAGTCGAGCTCCCTTCCATAAATCAAAACCTTACCTTGGCAATCCAAATAGGTTATGAACATTCCCGAATGGGAATATGATGTTACTTTTCGTTTGATCAGATAAATTACCTACAGCACTCATTTCAGGTTCCGTATTGACCGTGTTTATAATAAGTAAAACCTGAATTTCCTGCCGAATCAATACTTTACGTAATAGAAAACTCTATGGGTACATGCTTCGGAGACCCTCTGTCTCCTTCCTCAGCCCTCTTTTGGAATTACAAACATCATAAAACACACTCGAAATCCCCAATAAAACAACATAAAACACACATCATCAATTACAAAACCACAACTTATTAAAAACTACGAGCTTGAAAAATACACTAATTAAAATTCAACAACAACCATAAATAAAGCATGTAATGCTCCTCGCATTTTCAGTCATTCAGTCCTTGTTTAATTTGTGTCTTTGGACACATTAAAATATTGTTTATGCACAATCACTTAATTGTTAAAAGTGTCTTCTAACTCTAAAATACATGTAACCATTCTATGGAGACTCTTGCGTATGTAGTATGGGCTTGTTGAAAACATCCAGAATTTGCCTAGTGTCGATGGACACTTTTTGTTTGAGGTAGGACAACAAATATTATGGTGTTCCCTATCTAGATGCTTAACAACATGCGACTGTTGTTTATGAATAACAGTACAATTAGATAGTTGGTAGAGAATTGAAGACAGTCAATTCAGGGCTTCTTAGATAATGGTTAGCTGACGGTCGGCGGCATCGATTATAGAATATTCATTACTATTGTTTTGGTCCTGAAACGAATGATGTGCCAAGAATCTAACTGTTTATCAAGTCATCTAACCGGATCAAAACTAAAAATAAAATAAAGACTTACGAGGAACATTTACAAGTTGACACCTCGTCTTATTCGTCATGGATTGCTGAATAGCTCCAAATATTCTGATGAAAAAGAACATCAGATAACGCCTTTGTTAGTACGTGTTTCCATAATTATTGTATGGAAAAACATTCTTATGGATAATTAGAACGGCACAAAGACTTACCGGACATATGTGACCTTGTCAATACCACAACCCTCACAGAGGTCAACTTCAACTGAACAACGCCTGAGACACAACACAGCTGCTCGCTTGCAGTGAATCGACCTGACGCGGCGGCGGGGAAGGGCGACGGGTAGTGGAGGGGGTCATGAGTTCGCACAGAGAGGGGGGAGTGGGTGTGGAGTTGGGAGTATTTGAACGAATCGGGAACTTATGAGATAATACCTACTGTGGCGGGGGTTGTGGGGGCGGTTTGCGTTTTTATTGTTTAAGTAATCTGCTATTGTATCAAACAATTCGTTAGTTTCAAAATTGATTTCGTTTAGATTATTGCATTCATTAGATCTCTGGGAAGTATTGATATGAATATTTTCCAAGATGTTCATGTAGCTGCCCTTAGACACATAATGCAAGATTCTGACGTCTTTGCTTATGTCGGTGAACTTATGTCCCGTTTCTTCCATGTGTGTTGCCATGGCTGAGAATTTCCTATGCTTTATGGCCGAAACATGCTCAGCATAACGAGTACGTATGCTCCTACCTGTTTGTCCCGTGTAATTTGATCTGCAGGAATTACATCTAAGTTCGTAAACGCCCGATTATATATATTTATCATTGCTGTTATCTTTGTTAGAATTGAAAAATTTATTGAAATTAGAATTATTGGTTTTAAAGGCGATGTTCATTTTGTGCTTCTTAAGGATATTAGTTACTGTGTATACACTTCGATCTATGTAGGTGAAGGTGGCGTAAGTTTTCTTTGTTGAGTTCTCACTGATTAATTTAGTTGTGGGTCTGTTTTTTAACTTATAGATTAACCTATTAACATATTTATGGCTATAACCGTCGACTTCAGCTATTTGATGTACTATATCTAGTTCCTGCTTCTGATCATGTTCAGAGGAGGGGATTTTTAAAGCTCTATTAATGAGGCTTATGAACGTTGCGTTTTAGTGGCTGCCCGGATGATTAGAGTCCTGTCTTATGACTGTGTTCGTTTGCGATGGTTTCCTGTATACTTTGAAATGCAGACGATTGTCTTTTCTGATCACAGTCAAATCCAAATAATTTATTTTATTGTTAACTTCTGATTCCAAGGTAAATTTAATATTGTTGTCAATATTGTTCAACTCTGCCATTATTTGCTCTATTGCCTGTACTTGGTTATCGATAATAACGAAAATGGGACATAAGTTCACCGACATAAGCAAAGACGTCAGAATCTTGCATTATGCGTCTAAGGGCAGCTATATGAACATGTTGGAAAATATTCATATCAATACTTCCCAGAGATCTAATGAATGCAATAATCTAAACGAAATCAATTTTGAAACTAACGAATTGTTTGATACAATAGCAGATTACTTAAACAATAAAAAACGCAAACCGCCCCCACAACCCCCGCCGCAGTAGGTATTATCTCATACGTTCCCGATTCATTCAAATTCTCCCAACTCCACACCCACTCCCCCCTCTCTGTGCGAACTCATGTCTTACCCCCTCCCCTCCCCGTCACCCTTCCCCACCACCGAGTCAGGCCAATTCACTGCAAGCGAGCAGCTGTGTTATGTCTAAGGCGTTGTCAATACGACAAGGTCACATATGTCCGGTAAGTCTTTGTGCCATTTTAATTATCCATAAGAATGTTTTTCCATACAATAATTATGGAAACACGTACTAACAAAGGCGTTATCTGATGTTCTTTTTCTTCAGAATATTTGGAGCTATTCAGCAATCCATGACGAATAAGACGAGGTGTCAACTTGTAAATGTTCCTCGTAAGTCTTTATTTTAGTTTTAGTTTTGTTCCAGTTAGATGACTTGATAAACAGTTAGATTCCTGGCATTTAAATCTCTAAAACGTACATCATTCGTTTCAGGACCAAAACAATAGTAATGAATATTCTATAATCGATGCCGCCGAGCTAACCATTATCTAAGAAGCCCTGAATTGACTGTCTTCAATTCTCTACCAGCTATCTAATTGGACTGTTATTCATAAACAACAGTCGCTTCACTACAGCATGTTGTTAAGCATCTAGATAGGGAACACCATAATATTTGTTGTCCTACCTCAAACAACAAGAGTCCATCGACACTAGGCAAATTCTGGATGTTTTCAACAAGCCCATACTACGTACGCAAGAGTCTCCATAGAATGGTTACGTGTATTTTAGAGTTAGAAGACACTTTTAACAATTACGTGATTGTACATAAACAATATTTTAATGTGTCCAAAGACACAAATTAAACAAGGACTGAATGACTGAAAATGCGAGGAGCATTACATGCATTATTTATGGTTGTTGTTGAATTTTAATTAGTGTATTTTTCAAGCTCGTAGTTTTTAGTATGTTGTGGTTGTGTAATTGATGATGTGTGTTTTATGTTGTTTTATTGGCGATTTCGAATGTGTTTTATGATGTTTGTAGTACCAAAAGAGGGCTGAGGAAGGAGACAGAAGGTCTCCGAAACATGTACCCATAGAGTTTTCTATTAAGTAAAGTATTGATTCGGCGGGAAATTCAGGTTTTACTTATTGATCAGATAAACGCTGGCATTTTATGTTTGATCTGGCCGGACCAATTTTATCATATTGATTGATAATTTAACTGATCAAACGGAAAGTAACATCATATTCCCATTCGAGAATGTTCATAACCTATTTGGATTGCCAAGGTAAGGTTTTGTTTTATGGAAGGGAGCATGACTTCCGTAGCACATTGGCATCACTCGTGACGTCAATACTACTTGTATATTGTGTCTTGTGATGGCCTTCTCAGTATGTGCTAGCCATGCATATTGGTGAGGTGTGTCTGTACCTTCTGACGAGCCCAAAGGCACACCGGGGCGAAACGCTGGCATTTTATGTTTGATCTGGCCGGACCAATTTTATCATATTGATTGATAATATAATTATATTCCGATTTCAAGAATTTTGATTCCAGATTTAATTCACTTAAAGTTTCACTCCATGCTTTCATTCTTTTTTAAAATTATGAATGGAGTTTTATTATTCAGATTTCACTCCTCACAATTTATTCCTTAATTTCACTCTCAGTTTAATTTCACTCCGAGTTTCATGAAAAGGTTTAATTCCAGATATAATTTAATTCCGAATTTCATGCCTTTCAATTCACGAAATGATTTCGTCGACACATTTCGCTCCTTACATTTCTCTACCTGCATTCCTCACATTCTATTCCTAATTTAATTTCTCTTTGAATTTCATTCACTAATCCATTTTCTCCTTAATACAGTTCCACGAATCGTGTTTAATTTAGTTCCTTTCAATACTGTTCGAATTAAAATACTTTTATTTTAATTCCTCTTCACATATAATTTCATTCCAGACTTTTGTCTGTTTAAACCATCTAATCTCACTCCTTTTAAATTTAATTTCCTCCTTTGTACCATCCCCTAAAAAAGAGAGAGTAAATGAAGTCCTCGTCTTCGGATTCCAATTCTCCGGGTTGAGGAAATTCGTCCCACCAGCTTTGGCACATCATCTTCAAGGGGAAATATACCCACCATGAGTGAACATTTCACATATTCAATGGGGGGTTTCTGCACGTTGGTCACAAGTCGGCTCATCTCCACGAGTTCCCCGACACTCTCCCAGTCAACATGCCAGGACCCGTACAGACTGATATAGGTGAGATTTTTCATGTGATCCGAGACCAGATGAAAAGGGAAGCCACGGACATCACACTGGTCTAGGATGAGTCGTTTAAGATTACTCAGCTTTACCAACTTCCTCATGGCGCCTTCTCTAAGATTAACACACCCCGTGAGGTTGAGGTACTGCAGGCTGCAGCAGGAGCTGAGATAGTCAATGGAGTCCTCCATGCGTGTGTTGCAGTATTCCAAAGAGACATCTTCCAGCAACAGAAGAGAGGGTAGGTTCATCAGGCAATCGTCTGTCACTGAGGAACCTTCCAAGTGCAGCCGTTTGAGCAGCGGACAGCTCTCGGCAACACTATCGATTAACTGTTTCGGATGGTCAATGATATGGTCAATGTTCAGAGAAACCAAATGACTCAGGCAATGGCTGCGGAGCAGTTTAATTGTCATTGTTAGTGCGTATTTCCGCGTACGGCGCTTTTTGTGGAAATACTTCAAACTTAGGGATGTGACTGTTTGTAAGTTCTGAAGATTCAACGGCTGTTGTATGGACTTCTCTAAGATAGCACGATTCATGAACTGCTTCCTTGGTGCTTCCGTGTCCTCACAGTCGCATTCAATGTGCAGCCAATCGAGCATTATGCATCGCGACAACAGGGGCAGTACACATTCCCCCAACCTACTGCAAGAAATTTCCAGTTGCCGCAACGTACCTCCTTTCTTATCTAGGAAATAGACGAGGTCTTCCTTAAGAATCCTTAAGGTCCCGAAACAGATCCGCTCCAAGGATGGGCAGCCATCTGCGAGAGGTTTCACGTCAAAGATATAAGAGGAGCCTAATGTCATTAGCGCAAGCGTCTTCAGCTTTGCCAACCTAGCAACTTCCTCCAGAGTCAAGGTACTACCTTTAGTAGAGATACTTATCTGCAGTTGCTTGATATTCGGACAGTTCGTTCTGAGTGTCAGCATCATTACATGGTCCACTGGGTTCCACTCTGTCAATATCAGTGTTCTGAGGTACTGACATTTACTCATGACTGCCCTGAAGAAGTCATTATCAAACTTGTGCTTTAGCAACAGTCCTTGGAGTTTAGGCATCTTCTGCACTTCCTTTAAGATCGCATCATTGTCACCATAACCAGGTGTGTACATCTGATGTTTCCAAGTGTGAATGTCGTGGCATGCCTCCATCCACCGCCTGCTGACGTGTTGGGCTGACGAAATGATGTCTTTCACCGAGAGATAGGAGAATATCTCGACAAGAGCATCATAAGGCAGATCTTCTATGGAGGTCATTCTTCTGCCTGAAATGAGAGGAACCATTATTAGGGTGTAATTCCTATCTGACACCTAGACTGGGTCCAGTGAACCACCTCCCAGCTCATGGTCTGTGGATTATGGGGAGGAGCCCTCAGTCTTTTTCCTGGATTTTAGGGTAATGGGTGCTACTTTCCATAACAAGCAGCTAATTCAATTATCCTCACAAGGCTGCGTGCACCCCTTTCCAACCCTGGTTGAGCCGGAAATTGAACTGGGGGCCTCCTAGGAGAAAGGCACTACTAAATGTAGGAAGCTTTTAGCAACACCTAGCCATTGTTTCCCCATCAACTACCGGTACATTTACAAATGGAACATTCTATTTAAAAAAATACAATTGATTCCCCTTGTGATAGCTTATTATTTAACAAAGTAGAAAAATGTATCGGGACCTTACTCGGCCAATATGATACTGTACCCGTTTCCGGGGAAAATAGGTGATGACCCGACTTAATTACACCACACGTTACCACAGAAGTGTGTGTGAATCCTAGTTTGGATGGCATGAGGCAAAGTATCTTGATGGCCGTTTAATGGGATTGGGACAATTAGGCTTTCTCAAACTAAACAACGCACACTTCTGGATAAACCATTGATATACAGGAACTATCACAAAACAAACAAATAACAGAATTCGAGCATATGATAAAATCTCCTGACTTTTATTTTCACTTTTCAAATAAAAATAAATAAAGCCTACCTTCCAATCTGACGATGTTAAGTTAGGGTACAAGTGTCTAGTGTTCATGGGGACCTTAAGTTACGGTACACGTGTCTAGTGTTCAGGGGGACCTTCAATTAGGGTACAAGTGTCTAGTGTTCATGGCACCATAAGTTAGGGTACAAGTGTCTAGTGTTCATGGGGACCTTAAGTTAGGGTACAAGTGTCTAGTGTTCATGGCGACCTTAAGTTAGGGTACAAGTGTCTAGTGTTCATGGCGACCTTAAGTTAGGGTACACGTCCCTAGTGTCCATGGCAAGCTTAAGTTAGGGTACAAGTGTCTAGTGTTCATGGGGACCTTAAGTTACGGTACACATGTCTAGTGTTCAGGGGGACCTTCAATTAGGGTACAAGTGTCTAGTGTTCATGGCACCATAAGTTAGGGTACAAGTGTCTAGTGTTCATGGGGACCTTAAGTTAGGGTACAAGTGTCTAGTGATCATGGGGACCTTCAGTTAGGGTACAAGTGCCTAGTGATCATGGTGACCATAAGTTAGGGTACAAGTGTCTAGAGTTCATGGCAACCTTAAGTTAGGGTACAAGTGTCTAGTGTTCATGGGGACCTTAAGTTAGGGTACAAGTGTCTAGTGTTCATGGGGACCTTAAGTTAGGGTACAAGTGCCTAGTGTTAATGGCGACCATCAGTTAGGGTACAAGTGTCTAGTGTTCATGGGGACCTTAAGTTAGGGTACAAGTGTCTAGTGTTCATGGCGACCTTAAGTTAGGGTGCAAGTGTCAAGTGTTCATGGGGACCTTAAGTTAGGGTACAAGTGCTTAGAGATCATGGGGACCTTAAGTTAGGGTGCAAGTGTCTAGTGTTCATGGGGACCTTCAGTTAGGGTACAAGTGCCTAGTGACCATGGGAACCTTAACTTAGGGTGCAAGTGTCTTGTGTTCATGGGGACCTCCAGTTAGGGTACAAGTGCCTAGTGATCATGGGGACCTTAAGTTAGGGTGCAAGTGTCTAGTGTTCATGGGGACCTTCAGTTAGGGTACAAGCGCCTAGTGATCATGGCGACCTTAAGTTAGGGCACAAGTGTCTAGTGTTCATGGCAACCTTAAGTTAGGGTACAAGTGTCTAGTGTTCATGGGGACCTTAAGTTAGGATACAAGTGTCTAGTGTTCATGGCGACCTTAAGTTAGGGTACACGTCCCTAGTGTCCATGGCAAGCTTAAGTTAGGGTACAAGTGTCTAGTGTTCATGGCGACCTTAAGTTAGGGTACAAGTGTCTAGTGTTCATGGCGACCTTAAGTTAGGGTACAAGTGTCTAGTGTTCATGGGGACCTTTAGTTAGGGTACAAGAGTCTAGTGATCATGGCGACCTTAAGTTAGGGTACAAGTGCCCAGTGTTCATGGTGACCTTAAGTTAGGGTACAAGTGCCTATTGATCATGGCGACCTTAAGTTAGGGCACAAGTGTCTAGTGTTCATGGCGACCTTAAGTTAGGGTACAAGTGTCGAGTGATAATGGGGACCTTAAGTTCGGGTACAAGTGTCTAGTGACCATGGCGACCTTAAGTTAGGGTACTCGTCCTTAGTGTCCATGGCGACCTTAAGTTAGGGTACAAGTGTCTAGTGTTCATGGCGACCTTAAGTTAGGGTCCAAGTGTCTAGTATTCATGGCGACCTTAAGTTAGGGCACGAGTGTCTAGTGTTCACGGCGACCTTAAGTTTGGGTACAAGTGTCCAGTGTTCATGGCGACCTTAAGTTAGGGTACAAGTGTCGAGTGATAATGGGGACCTTAAGTTAGGGTACAAGTGTCTAGTTATCATGGTGACTTTAAGGTAGGGTACAAGTGTCTAGTGATCATGGGGACCTTAAGTCAGGGTACAAGTGTCTAGTTATCATGGCGACCTTAAGGTAGGGTACAAGTGTCTAGTGTTCAAGGCAACCTTAAGTTAGGGTACAAGTGTCTAGTAATCATGGCGACCTTAAGGTAGGGTACAAGTGTCTAGTGATCATGGGGACCTTAAGTTAGGGTACAAGTGTCGAGTGATAATGGGGACCTTAAGTTAGGGTACAAGTGTCTAGTTATCATGGTGACTTTAAGGTAGGGTACAAGTGTCTAGTGATCATGGGGACCTTAAGTCAGGGTACAAGTGTCTAGTTATCATGTCGACCTTAAGGTAGGGTACAAGTGTCTAGTGTTCATGGCAGCCTTAAGTCAGGGTACAAGTGTCTAGTTATCATGGCGACCTTAAGGTAGGGTACAAGTGTCTAGTTATCATAGCGACATTAAGGTAGGGTACAAGTGTCTAGTGTTTGTGGCGACCTTAAATTAGGGTACAAGTGTCCAGTTATCATGGCGACCTTAAGGTAGGGTACAAGTGTCTAGTGATCTAGTGGACCTTAAGTTAGGGTACAAGTACCTAGTATGGGGACCTTAATTTACGGTACATATGTCTAGTGATCATGAGGACCTTAAGTTAGGGTACAAGTGCCTAGTGAACATGCCGACCTTAAGTTAGGGCACAAGTGCCTAGTGATCATGGGGACCTTAAGTTAGGGCACAAGTGTCTAGTGTTCATGGCTACCTTAAGTTAGGGCACAAGTGCCTAGTGATCATGGGGACCTTAAGTTAGGGTACAAGTGTCTAGTGTACATGGCGACCTTAAGTTAGGGTACAAGTGCCTAGTGATCTAGTGGACCTTAAGTTAGGGTACAAGTACCTAGTATGGGGACCTTAATTTACGGTACATATGTCTAGTGATCATGAGGACCTTAAGTTAGGGTACAAGTGCCTAGTGATCATGCCGACCTTAAGTTAGGGCACAAGTGCCTAGTGATCATGGGGACCTTAAGTTAGGGCACAAGTGTCTAGTGTTCATGGCTACCTTAAGTTAGGGCACAAGTGCCTAGTGGTCATGGGGACCTTAAGTTAGGGTACAAGTGCCTAGTGATCATGGGGACCTTAAGTTAGGGAACAAGTGCCTATTGTCAACACAAACAGTTGAACCAATTCACTGTGTAATAATTCACAGTTCTGGGAACTCAATGTTGAACACATGACTTGTGAATGAAGATCTCAGGATAACAAAAAAAGAGAAGACATCAATTTAGTAAACTACATACGATAAAGGAAGTGGCCTAACGCTGGGTGTCCACATATTGTTTGAACGAAACCTTTCAAGTATCGTTTGTCTTTGTCTGCCGTTGGCGAGGTTAGTGTTTCTTTTATACAATTTTATTTGTAGTTGTTGATTTTCTTTTTCATGTTGTTGCTGACTAGTTCCATGTTCATCTCAGAATCTTAGTACTTTCTGCTTTTGAATTCTTTATTCAACTTTTGAATATTTTGTGTATGCACCAAACGCCCTTACGTGTTGGCTGCATGGTGACACACAGTAAACTGACAAGTCATGGACACCAAGCGTTAGACCCAGGGGCGCCGAATCCATGGTCGAGGTCTAGCGACTGCTAGACCTGACGAGGGGGTGGGTCTCCCCGTCCCCTTTGGGGGTGGGAACTGTTGGGGGGTTACGGATAGAGGAGGAAAGGAAAGAAGGGAGAGAGAAGAGAAGAGAAGAGAAGGGGAGAACTGTGCGAAATAAGCAGTAAAAACGTAATTATTGGGGTAGGGGTCCGGTTTAACACGGGGAGGTCCCACAGAACGAGAGGGGTGGGTGTCTGCCAGACCTAAAAAAAAAAGATTCGGCGCCACTGGTTAGACCATATCCTTTGTCATATTTAGCTCACTAAATCTAGTGCTACTAGTGCTAGTGTTGACCCATACATGGCCAAATCAAATTGAAAGACGTATTTCCGTTTTGACAAATTCAAAAATCTGCTTTCAAAAAATTGAATATAAAGATTCAAAGAAGAGATTAAAACAAACAAACTTTCATTTAATTTAAATCTCTAAAACAAGTTCCATTTTCAAAACAAGCGTTTGTTAGCTTGATTTTTCACAATACCATTTGAGCCGGAAGTAATTTTATTTTGAAATATCATAGAACTTTTCAAAACATGCATTTTGACAGTTTTCTGGGTCTTCTAGCTTTTCAACTTTTGGCACCATTGTCTAATAGCTTAGCTTTAAGTTTATTCTAAACAGGACCCCTTAGTGTGAATAACAGCTTTGGTGGTGTAGTCTGTAGCATGCTGAACTGCTATTCCCGAGATTGTGGGTTAATCCTAAACAGGACCCCCTTAGTGTGAATAACGGTTTTGGTGGTGTAGTCTGTAGCATGCTGAACTGCTATGCCCAAGATTGTGGGTTAATCCTAAACAGGACCCCCTTAGTGTGAATAACAGCTTTGGTGGTGTAGTCAGTAGCATGCTGAACTGCTATGCCCAAGATTGTGGGTTTATCCTAAACAGGACCCCCTTAGTGTGAATAACAGCTTTGGTGGTGTAGTCTGTAGCATGCTGAACTGCTATGCCCAAGATTGAGGGTTTATTCTAAACAGGACCCCCTTAGTGAGAATAACGGCTTTGGTGGTGTAGTCTGTAGCATGCTGAACTGCTATGCCCAAGATTGAGGGTTTATTCTAAACAGGACCCCCTTAGTGAGAATAACGGCTTTGGTGGTGTAGTCTGTAGCATGCTGAACTGCTATGCCCAAGATTGAGGGTTTATTCTAAACAGGACCCCCTTAGTGAGAATAACGGCTTTGCTGGTGTAGTCTGTAGCATGCTGAACTGCTATGCCCAAGATTGTGGGTTAATCCTAAACAGGACCCCCTTAGTGTGAATAACGGCTTTGGTGGTGTAGTCTGTAGCATGCTGAACTGCTATGCCCAAGATTATGGGTTTAAACCCGGCCAAAGTGGGATTTATAAGAGCACTAAAATGCTTCAGTATGCCTTCCTTCAGAGGGGAAGTAAGGCCATCGGGCTCATGTCACGGGCATGTAAAAGAACCTACCACTACAATTGGTATAGTGTGTAGCCAAATTTGTAGATTATTTGGTTAGAATCAGCCTATCGAGTTCCAACGTTCGCCGCTAGGTGCCAGTGCCATCTGGTAGCCAAAATTGGAACTACTTGAAATTGAACTTGTTAGGAGCCTACAGGTGTTCAACTAAAGTGCCCTGCTATGGTTGGTTGGTTCCTCAGTTTAGGGGATGCAGAGGTGCCAACCTTTGAAGTGGGTTATCAGTAATCTCTTATACTGCCCCCTCCCACTCCCCCGCCGCCACACACACACACACACTCGCCCCCACTGAAAAATGTTCATGTCAAATCCACAGCATGCTCCTCCCTTCTCGATAATGACACCACCTTTGCCCTATCCGGAAGCAACCTATAGTAAAGAATATCATATTACACAATAAAATTTGCACATTACCTGCTAGTTCTGTGATTAAAAAAAACAATCCTTGTAGCTTGTTTTGCACTCAGTAACTGGTTTTCCGTGAAAGTTTTCTTCTAACATACTTCCCCCTGTGATTACATTTCCGTCTTGTGAATCATAAGCGATTCCAGTGTAGATGTGCTTAATGTAGGTCTGAATTCTGTCTGATTTTTCCTAACAACACTGAAAATTCTTTCTGTGGGAGAGTTACTGTGAGGTATAAGTAATATTGCAAATATCACTTTACTTAAAGTTTTATACTTGAACTATCCACTTTAGTTTTTAAGCTCAGCAATTTTGCCCCAGTTTAAATCAATTCTAGGTCCTTGTAAAAAGTATCACACTGATAAACAGCAAATTCCTCTTCAAGTTTGTCATGTTCACTTTCCTTGACCAAACTTGGGAATCTTTCAACAAAATAATCAAGAGATGAATAGGAAACCTTCATTCTAAGAAAAATATTGAGATGTTACACGATCGGCGCTGGCCTCAGCCGTTTGACGAGATTCCCGTAGTTTTCACGATAGAACACGGAGAAAAATCACCTTTAGCCGATCGACGAGATTTCCATTGTCCTTGATGTGGTAATGGGAAATTATAGCATAATTACGCAATCGGCGCCACTTGCTGTACGTTTGACAAGAATCCAGTTGTTCTCGTCATCGAATGCGGAGAAATATCGCGATGTATTGCAATCGCTGCCGCTTTCGGTCGTTATACGAGAATCACGATGTCCTCGCGGTTGGTCACTGAGAACGCGATAATATGCAATCGGCGCCGCATCCGGCCGTTCAACGATTGTCTGCCTGACTATCTGTTCTGGCAGAATGGCGGAGGCAAGCTCGAGGTTGGGCATGGTTAAAATTCACGAGCAGTTATGGACATGTTGTATGGTAGGCGCCGAGATTCCCACTATCCCTATGCTGTGGTTGGGAGTTCACGGTGGATCACGAGGAGAAATGAGTATCGCGATGCTACGTCGACTGTCATTTCTAAAAGGGTTGACGCACTTCTCGCTCCCCGTACGCTTTAAGTATACGGTCATGGGAAAAATGGCGAGTAGATTTCGGGATGTTTCATGATGGGCGCCCAATCACCTTTGACAGGATTCCCGCAGTCCTCGTGGTCACAAGTTTACGATTGGGCACAGGTTTTATGACTTTACGCAACTGGCATCGATCTCGGTCCGTTTGACGAGATTCCCGCAGGCAAGTCGTGCAGTCAGCCGGCCGTCTTGAGCATGTGAGTTCGGACGTTCGAAGTAGGTATCGAATATTACGAATTATTCTGATAGGATTGCATGAATAATACAAGAGGGAACATATTCTTTCGAATTCGAATCACGATTTATAAAAGTTTTCGAGATAACCGGTTAAATTATCCGATGGAATCAAAGTTCGCAGGAAAAGTCGACATAACGGAATTTTGAATTAACCTTACTGGTAGTAGCAAATTTTCGAGATTGATAGATTTTTAAAATAAATGTATTTTGAAGTATTTTCGGGATTCTTTTTTCGAAACTGTATAATTTCGCAAGATTGCGACATTAAATTATTTCGCGTTAATTCTGGACTTTAATTTGAGAGTCTCGAAATTCAGAGGTCAATAACAGAAATGAGAAGTTTCTGATGAGTTTCGGAAATTTTCGCGAATAAACGTCTCGCGGAAAGGAAGGTTTCCTAATAATACAGAAAAATATTTCACACAAAACTAAAACTCTTCTCGATGCCGAAATTATACGTTGGACCTATGTATACCACTCAAGGTATCCTCAGTATGCATTTCCTTTATGTTGGTCACGCGCATACGCAATCGGCTCCATCGCAATCTGTGAGCCAAGCGGCGCGAGTTTAGACGATTTAAACCGACCTCGGCGAATTTTCGTTACCTCCAGCTATGCAGACATAAAAATTAGCTACATTTACTTTCGTTACCTGTTTGTAAAATGAACTACTCTTTCGTTACCCAGCAACTTTACTTTTATTTTTTGATAGAAATGTTTTTTTTTTGTGATGTCACTTTTCCGTAATAATATCCCCTTTGACCGTAATGCCGTAATCGTGAGCTGAAATCCGTAACAATTACGGACAATCCGTAATAGTTGGCACCTCTGGGGATGAGACAACGCGGTCATGTAGCCCCGTGTACTTTGGGAGTGTGTAGAATCTATCTGATAATCGGTGTTAATTGTGATGGCTTTATTAGTGTGGGTTATCTGTTTTTGATTCAAGTAAGGACTGCCGACATTGAATTTACAAGCAGTTCCTACTTTTCCTGCCAAACGCCACCATCAACAACTACTAGTTCAGAACTTGGTTACTAGACACCACTGCAGTCGGCTTCTGACAACGAACGTTGGAACCTAAGAGCGTTATTCAAATTTTTAACCTATAATTTAGCTTCACACAGGTGTAATTAGTGGAAGGTCCTTTACCATGCCATAAATCTATGACAAAGGACCCCCGGCTTTACTTCCCCTACTGAGGGATTTAAAACGCTCTTAAAAAATCCGACGACTCCGGGCGGGTTTCATTCAACACGATACACGGGCCATTATGTAAATTTAAATTATACAAACGTCCCGCTAATAGATCTCTTTAAAAAACATAATTCTCAAACATATTTATATTAAGGGGATGATCCACTTAGCAAAAATGCTGTTTATACTGGTCAAAATCTTGTCATCCATTGTACTGTCTCTTCATGTCAAATGGAACAAAGCACTACTTATATAATTCATTCTTGTGACAACTAATAACTTCAGAGTATCCTTCATTGTATTTAATGATAAAAACTACCATCGGATTTCTGAAACAAATTTCTTCAGTAATTCATCACTTGGATGTGAATTAAGTATCTACGTATCAAGCTCTTTCAAGAGAATCAATTTCAAACATATTCATACAACATTAATTATTATTCTGGCAATATCACATTCACCCGTGGCAGTCCTACTACAAATACAGCACACACCATATCTCCATTCGACTGTCATTATTACAACCCTGTACGTTCATTATTATTTGTTACACCATTGCTAGGTGGAAGCATCTATAAAACATTAAAATGTGCTTTCATGAATGCTTATCATACTGGCTGGCTGAAACCATTGGTGGTACTTTGTTAGACCACTGTCTGGATAAAACCATTGGTCACTACTGGGTTAGACCACAGGCTGGATGAAACCATTGGTTGCTACTGGGTTAGACCTCTGTCTGGATGAAACCATTGGTTGCTACTGGGTTAGACCACTGTCTGGATGAAACCATTGGTCACTACTGGGTTAGACCACTATCTGGATGAAACCATTGGTCACTACTGGGTTAGACCACTGGCTGGATGAAACCATTGGTCACTACTGGGCAAAACCACTGTCTGGATGAAACCATTGGTTGCTACTGGGTTAGACCACTGTCTGTATGAAACCATTGGTTGCTACTGGGTTAAATCACTGTCTGGATGAAACCATTGGGTGCTACTGGGTTAGACCACTGTCTGGATGAAACCATTGGTTGCTACTGGGTTAGACCACTGTCTGGATGAAACCAATGGTCATTACTGGGTTATACCACAGGATGGATGAAACCATTGGTCACTACTGGGTTAGACCACAGGATGGATGAAACCACTGGTTGCTACTGGGTTAGACCACTGGCTGGGTGAAACCATTGGTTGCTACTGGGTTAGACCACTTGTAACGTGTTTTTCGAGGGGATTTTACGCAACTGGCATAAGTCAGTACGAAGCCATTCTATATTTATTTACGCGGCAAATTGTTCAGCCAAGAGAAGTTTTCATGTAACTTATTATTATTATTAACTTATTATTATTATTAAGGTATTTCTTTGGAGCATTTTTTATAAAATTATAAGTAATCAGATAGGTTTTCTATGTTATAGAAAACACTATCAAGCAAATTATTACGAACAACATTATCGTAAGAAAATTATATGATTACGGAATTTTACGGAGTTTTGTCAGTTAGGGTATTTTGAGAGAGGTGAGTCACGGGGAATTCGGCTACAGGCTTAATCTTGTCGAGTAGCATGACGCAAGCTGGGTTGCTGCTTCAAGAAAAGGCGAAATGGCCTGGACCGGTAATCGACATCATCGCCGCGCCGAGTGTAATGACCCGGAGGAGGGGAAGATGGCGTGGTGGGTCAGCCAATCAGAGGAGACTGGGCGAATGGAAGACGGCTCCGTAGAGGGGATGCGACGAGTGCATATATGGTTTGCGCGCCGTGGAGGCAAGGCTCTTTGTAAACTTAACCAGTGTGGTTGTACGTGTGGTTGGTTCCGATGTTCGGACCATAAGTTATCATATCTACAAGTATCTCATCAACTAACGAAGAAGATGACGACGACCAGGAGGCTGTGGGAAGCTCTCTACAACATCCAGTACGAGGGAAATGCTACGGCAATTTCCAGTTGTAAGCGCGAATGACTCAGAACTACGCAATCTCTCGTCTCTTTGTTTAATATTCAGTATTTCAGTGACTTCATAGCTTGGGATTAAGAGTAAAATCAGTAATTTATCCGACTCCGTTTTCACGTAATTTTCTAGCGGTAATATTCAAATCGCAATGCTCCAATTTAAATTCAAACTTATTATTATTATTAATTTTGCAATACTCGTTTTATATAATAAATTCATTTCTTTTAACCATGCAATCTTTGCTTTCAGTAGGTAGCATTAGATATGGACCAATTCCTTCTCCTGATACAATTGTTTGTTGGGTTAATGATCAAATCATACCACGATCTTAGTGAAAAGATTCTTGAAGGTGTTCTACCAGAGCTAGGGGTTGTTAAATATAAATTTAGATTTCAACATTGCGTTGAGGTCTTGGCGCCCATTAAAACAACATATCTTAGTCAGAGTAAATATTTCAAAGTGCAAGACAGAGCTAGTAAGAAACCGTTTCACTTGTCATCCCAACGTGGAGAAACAGTTACACTTGTACGCTCAACGTGGAGCCAGTAAAACAGTTACACTTGTCGCTACCAACTTGGGGCTGAAAACCTAATAACATTTGTGGAAGGAGAAGGGTATATATTTCTGTGCCTGTATTTTGGGGGTTTTTCATTTATCGGTGTGTATCAGCATCGGTAGTGTTGAGGAAGAGATGAAGTTGCGTAGTGGTCACCAGTTGGATAGTGAAGATACGAGCAGTATGGCTAGTCTTGGAAATGAAAGCAGTACAGGGATGTCGGTGGTAAATCCCGATACTGAGGGGGGTAATCAAAACAGTCAAGCAGGGTTAGAGAGTTTGCTTCTTCAGTTTATGCAACAAAATAAAATTAGCACAGATGCTTTAAACGCTAAACTCAAACAAAATAATGCTAAACTTGAACAAAACAGTAGGGAAAATAAAGAGAGTACTGAAGCATTAAACGCTAAACTTGAACAAAATAATGCTAAACTTGAACAAAATAGTAGGGAAAATAAAGAGAGTACTGAAGCTTTAAACGCTAAACTTGAACAAAACAGTAGGGAAAATAGAGAGAGTACTGAAACTTTAAATGCTAAACTCGAACAAAATAATGCTAAACTTGAACAAAACAGAGTAGGGAAATTAGTGATAAATTTGAGCTGATTAGAGATGATATCAGAGGGGTGATGGAAGAGAAGGCTAAAGAGATTATTGCAGATGTAGACAGAAAATTAGGAAAAGTACAGGAGGAGTTAGAAATTAGAATCAGTACACAGGCTGAAAATTTAAAAGAACTAGTGCAACTTGAAACACAGCAGGTGAAAAAGCAATTGGGGGGAGAAATCGACAAAATTCAGGTAGCAATTAAAGAGGTTAAAGAACAGCTGGGGGGAAGAAGTGATAAAGTTCATGCAGAAATAATCACTGAAGTTAATGCTTTAAGGGAGAGGAATAAGGAAGCATTAATGAGATTAATGAGAAACAAGCTCAGTTAAGTGGTAAAGTTGAAGCATCGGAAGGGAGCATTAGGTTAACTGTAACTAATATTGAAAGAAAAGCTGAAGAGAAAATTGCTGAATTAGAACAGAAGTTGAAAGCTAGAATTAGGCAGGAAAATAGTCAGAGTAGGTCAGTTTATGTGAATAGCACACACAGGGAAATAGAACTAGGCAAATTCAGTAATCGGCAGGGTTGTCCAATGGAGTTCATGAATACAATAGAAAATAAATTCGGGGAGAGGTTGGAAGATGGTAGTATTGAGTGGTGCCAGGTAGTTGAGATTTTAGAGCAAGCGTTTGTAGGGGAGACAAGAAACTGGTTTGCTGTTTACAGAAACAATTTCGAGAATATTTCAGATTTTAAAGTTAAATTTTGTGAGAAATTTTGGAATGAGGTAATTCAGTCTCAGCATCATGAGGGAATTGTGTGTGGGAAATATAACCCGAGGAAACTACACTATGACCGAGTACTTTTTAGGACAGGTCATCATCATCATCATCATCATCATCATCATTTCCCCTTATCCAGCTCCTGCCGGGTCGGGGTATTTATGGCACTTCTCCACTTTCCTCTTTCCTTCCACAATTCTTCTTCCACAATCTTGTCCCAGTCCAGATTCCTTTTTCTCACGCTGTTCTTCACTGAATCGATCCACCTTGTTCTAGGTCTTCCCCTTGCTCTCTTACCCTTGCACTTGGCCTCCAGCATCTGTCTTGGTATTCTATTTTCCTCCATCCTCTTTACATGTCCAAACCACCTTAGTTTATTCTTCTCAATTCTCTCATTTAGTTTTCCCATCCCACCTTCCTTCCTAACATCTTCATTCCTCACTCTGTCTTTCCTTGTCTTACCTATCATACTTCTTAGGAATTTCATTTCACTGGATTGGATTCTACTCTCTTGCCTGCTCGTCAGGGTCCAAGTCTCAGCTGCATAAGTTAATATGGGTACATAGTACATTTTATACATTACCTCCTTGCTTTTCCTTGGTACTTCCTTATCCCAAACAAGTTTTCTTACACTTTGATAGAATGCATTGCTCTGCTGTACCCTCCTGCCAATCTCCATGTCCAACCTACCAGTTTGCATCAATTCACTTCCTAGGTATTTGAACGTGTCCACAATTTCCAAACTCTGACTTCCAATTTTCACAGTGCCCTTTCCTTGTCTTTCCCCTCTTGTCATCACCATGGTCTTGCTTTTCTCTATACTGATTTTCAGGCCATACTTCTGAATATTTTCGTTCAGTGCATCTAGTTGTTTTTGCACTTCTTCGGTGTTCCTTCCCCAGACCACAATATCATCTGCAAATAATAGTAACTTCATTTCTTTATGTCCATATGCTTCCTTCGTTTCCTTTACAATTTCATCCATTACCATTATGAATAAAACACTCCCCTGTCTTAGTCCAGTCTTGACCATTTCCAACATTTCTCTTCCCAGTCTCTTCTTAACCATGGTTTCCCATACCCTCTCTCTGGGGACACTATCATATGTCTTTTCTAGATCTATGAAAGTCATGATCAAATTGGACAGGTATTGACGTGTAAATATTTGGATGGTTTGAAGGAGGAAAGTGATGTAGTCAGGCTATTACTAAGACATTTTCCATATAGAATCAAAGAAGCTGCCTGTATCCAAAATGTTAAATCTATTTCACAAGTGGAAAATTTATTGAGCACATTCGATGCTCTGGGAAGAGGTGGTTACGAGGAGAATTTTGGTAGGAACCAGGGTAACCATAATAACAGGCCTAATGAGAATAGGAGTCAGGAAGTTCAAGGGAACAGTGGCGAAGGGGCCAACGTTCAAAATAGGGGGAACCAAAATAATAATAATCAGCAAAACCAATACAGAGGAAATGGGTATAGTACGAACTACCAAGGTAGAAATAATGATTTCAGGGGAAATCAAGGTCGAAATAATGATTTTAGGGGTAACCAAGGGAGGTATAATAATAATAATAATTATAACCAGAACAGGGGTCAAGGAGGGAATCAGCAAAATGGTAATAACGGACAGAGAGATACCGTTAATACAACCCAGAACAACCAGACCAGTGCCGTAGTGAGTAGTACTACACCAAGCGGTAGCAATGCTTTAAACACGAACCAGGTTGCGATGGAAGGTCAGAATCTCAGTCTGTAACATTCCCTGTCCATACACTTATACAGGAACCCTATGACCTAAATGTAAGAAATGAATTATTACGTGAACTAAATGATGAATCTATTATTCAGGAGGTGGTTAGTAAGAGCCCCATAGTTAAATTTAACGTGTCCGAGGCGTACACAGATGTTTTGATTGATAGTGGTTGTATGAAGAGTTGCATAAGTAGTGCATTTTATGATAAAATGAAAGGAACTGGAGTAAATTTTGAGGAGATGCCAATTAAAAGCACTTTTGTTATAACAGCTGTTGGGAAGAGGTCTAAAGTAATTTCTAAGCAAGTTTTAGTAGACATTAAAATTAATAATCATATAGAAAAGCAGATTTGTCTTGTAATTCCAAATTTAGTATTCAGTGTTATCTTGGGTTCAGAGTGGCTAAGTCGAGTGTCTGGTAACTTATGTTATGATGTAGGGAGTTTGAAATTTAAATGGGGTGATTCTGAAGTAGAAGTAGCGTTCAATGACCATATTCAGAGAAGAAGTGTTGTAGGTGTGATTTGTACTATAAATGAGATATCGCCAGTCGTAGAGCGGGGTTCTCCATGTTTTGTGGGCAGTGTGATTACGAACGGTAGTCTAGAGGACTCGTTACGTGATGCTGCATTTCAGGGAAATATAGAGGTGGAACAATGTGTTCGGCTCTATGATGTGTTATTGTGTAATAGGAGAGTTTTTGAGGATCACATTGGTGTGGCCAATTGCTATACACATTCATTGAACGTTATTGATAGGTCAGTATTCACAGGACATAGATATCCTGTACCTTTCGCTTATCAGAGTGCAGTTGAGGCACAAAGTAACCAAATGCTTGAAGATGGGATTATTGAACACTAACAGTCCATATGTTAATTCTTTGATCATGGTACCCAAGGCCGACGGCACGGTTTGTATTTGTTTAGACGCTCGTTTGGTTAACAGTAGAATTAGTTCAGATCAGCTGAAATCTATGTCAATAGAGGAATTAATGCAAACATTTGAGGGGAAGAAGTATTTCACTTGTGTAGATTTGAGTTCCAGTGTTTGGCAAGTGCCACTTATGTACGAAGATAGAACATTTACAGCTTTTAGTCATAAATATAACCTTTATCAATTTTGTAGAACACCTTATGGGTTAAAGAGTAATTCAGCAGCTTTAATTAGGGCTTTAAACATCGCATTAGGGGATGACACAGGAGAGTTGTAACCATTTACATTGATGATATGGTAATTAGTTCACGCAGTTTTGAGGAGCATCTACGTCATTTAGATATAGTTTTTCAGAAATTAGATCAGGCAGGGTTCACTTTGAAGCTGTCTAAGTCGTCATTCTGTCAGTCAGAAGTGACATTTTTAGGTCATAGAGTGTCGAGTAGAGGTGTAACACCATAGGAAAGTAGGGTTAGCATGTGTGGACAGTTAGGCAACAGGGCATCGTTACGGACAATGAGAAATAGGTAGGTAGAGCAACGTGATGACGTTCATTTAAGGGAGCCACTTGCAAGGTTGGAAGCAGGTGACGCAGAAACATTTATAGTTTCCAAACGTATTGGCAAAACAGCATATGTGCTGGAGGATAGTAAGGGAAACAGATTATACGGGACGTATAATATACATAGTCTACGAAAGTATGTGTCATAAAGTAAGTGTGTTAAGCTGGCGAGCCGGCCTATCAAATGAGTAAGTGTGGTATTTGGTGCGAGGAAGATCTGGTCTTCCAGGCAGGCGTATCAGAAGTCACACAGGGGGGTAGTATGTAAGTAAATGAGAGTTTTTAAGTTACAGGGAAATATGACGGGATTGTCGGATGCTTTTGAGCACTAAAATGTCTCGATACACCAAGGCCAGAATTTGGCAGCGCTGGTGAATTCCCATTTGTCTCCAAGAGATGGGTGAGCGCTTGAACAGGGTATTTTTGCTTAAGGCGTCCACGAGACAAAAGATGGGCCATCAGAAGGCGAGACAGTCCTTCATGAAACTCATACATAACAGCACACGTGATTTCTGTTTACGGCCTCGCCATGTAAGAATTGTAAGTGTGTAATTTAAAGTAATTAGTACAAAGGTATTATTTGAGTGAGGAGAACTGGTCTGAGTTGAGAACTAGTATTAAGTAGAATATGGTCTACGGGAACTTAAGAAGAAATATTATGGCACAGAAATATTTGGTGTTATATGTAATGCGCATTTACTGTTTTTTTTTTCAGAAGTCAATATTAATTTCGTCTTATATAAAGAGAGATTAAGTATTATGGTCACGATGCGCTGCCACAATAGTGTGATCGTGTGCTCAGTGATAAGTGAGATTAAATTTCACCATAAGGAAGGGACCTCCAGTGAAATTAGGAAGTTCTGTGGTGATAAACATATATCAGAACACCTTTGATGCGGGTGATGTGACATCTTATATACATAGTGCTCACACATTATTTATGTCTATTTTTTCAACATAGAGAAATTTGAGAGGCGGAAATATCCGTGGAATATTATTCTATATGAAAAACATTGGACTGGTTGCAAAGGGCAATCCATAGTGACAACAAACTTTGACGCAAAGTGCGTAAAGAAAAATTATGAGTGTATATATATGTAATTTAGGGTGATTTCATTTATGTAATATGTATTTTCGATGGGGATTTATTAACGTGTCTGGGATAATCGGATAATGGACCGTCGTCACGGTAAATCATCCGATGATCCGAGGCGAATATGTAACGTGTTTTTGGAGGGGATTTTACGCAACTGGCATAAGTCAGTACGAAGCCATTCTATATTTATTTACGCGGCAATTTGTTCAGCCAAGAGAAGTCTTCATGTAACTTATTATTATTATTAACTTATTATTATTATTAAGGTATTTCTTTGGAGCATTTTTTATAAAATTATAAGTAATCAGATAGGTTTTCTATGTTATAGAAAACACTATCAAGCAAATTATTACGAACAACATTATCGTAAGAAAATTATATGATTACGGAATTTTACGGAGTTTTGTCAGTTAGGGTATTTTGAGAGAGGTGAGTCACGGGGAATTCGGCTACAGGCTTAATCTTGTCGAGTAGCATGACTCAAGCTGGGTTGCTGCTTCAAGAAAAGGCGAAATGGCCTGGACCGGTAATCGACATCATCGCCGTGCCGAGTGTAATGACCCGGAGGAGGAGAAGATCGGGTGGTGGGTCAGCCAATCAGAGGAGACCGGGCGACTGGAAGACTACTCCGTAGAGGGGATGAGACGAGTGCATATATGGTTTGCGCACCGTGGAGGCAAGGCGACTATCTTTGTAAAACTTAACCAGTGTGGTTGTACGTGTGGTTGGTTCCGATGTTCGGACCATAAGTTATCATATCTACAAGTATCTCATCAACTAACGAAGAAGATGACGACGACCAGGAGGCTGTGGGAAGCTCTCTACAACATCCAGTACGAGGGAAATGCTACGGCAATTTCCAGTGGTAAGCGCGAATGACTCAGAACTACGCAATCTCTCGTCTCTTTGTTTAATATTCAGTATTTCAGTAACTTCATAGCTTGGGATTAAGAGTAAAATCAGTAATTTATCCGACTCCGTTTTCACGTAATTTTCTAGCGGTAATATTCAAATCGCAACACTCCAATTTAAATTCAAACTTATTATTATTATTAATTTTGCAATACTTGTTTTATATAATAAATTCATTTCTTTTAACCATGCAATCTTTGCTTTCAGTAGGTAGCATTAGATATGGACCAATTCCTTAGTTAGTTAGTTAGTTAGTTATTGTTGTTTTAAGGGGGCGGAACTACGAGGTCATCTGCCCCACCAATTCCTTCTCCTGATACAATTGTTTTTTGGGTTAATGATAAAATCATACCACGATCTGAGTGAAAAGATTCTTGAAGGTGATCTACCAGAGCTAGGGGTTGTTAAATATAAATTTAGATTTCAACATAACGTTGAGGTCTTGGTGCCCATTAAAACAACACATCTTAGTCAGAGTAAATATTTCAAAGTGCAAGACAGAGCTAGTAAGAAACCATTACATTTGTCACGCAACAGTGAGGGCCTGTGAAACAGTTACACACTGTCTGGATGAAACCATTGGTCATTACTGGGTTAGACCACAGGATGGCTGAAACCATTGGTCGCTACTGGGTTAGACCACTGCCTGGATGAAACCATTGGTTGCTACTGGGTTAGACCACTGTCTGGATGAAACCATTGGTTGCTACTGGGTTAGACCACTGTCTGGATGAAACCATTGGTTGCTGCTGGGTTAGACCACTGTCTGGATGAAACCATTGGTCGCAACTGGGCTGGATGAAACCATTGGTCGCAACTGGGCTAGACCACTGTCTGGATGAAACCATTGGTCGCAACTGGGTTAGACCACTGTCTGGATGAAACCATTGGTTGCTACTGGTTTAGATCACTGTCTGGATGAAACCATTGGTGGTACTGGTTTAGACCACTGGCTGGATGAGACCATTGGCCGCTGCTGGGTTAGACCACTGTCTGGATGAAACCATTGGTGGTACTGGGCTAGACCACTGGCTGGATGAAAACATTGGCCGCAAGCGGTGGGATCTTTAGGAAACAGGAAACGCGTGATAGGTGAGAGTTAGTGCCTGTGGCCTTTCAATCATAATTAACACACGTAGCACAGTCTTACTCTCTTTCTTAGATGTGTGCTTGAGTCTTCAGTCTTTTGACTGGTTTAACGCAGCCCTCAATGCATCCCTGTCCTGAGCTAATCGTTTCATCTCTACATACTGTAGCTACCACACCCTACATTTGCGGCAATCTGTTTAACAAATTCTAACCTAGATCTGAAAGGTAATACTGTCCACCATTAGAAGCTCAGGGGTGTGATAGTCTCACTAGTTTGTTTGGTTTTACTATTCTTGCTAACACTTACGACATCTTGCAACATTCCTTAGTCCTAGTTAATCACAGTTGCAATCTGATCAGCTGATATCACATTAGGGAATCTTATGTTGTACATTGCCATACATAACTACCATTACGATATTAGTAGTACTAGACTGTATCAATAATTAAAGAACAGTGTCGTAATTTAAAATAAGTTTGAGGCAGCATATTCCTATGCTACTCCTTCCATAAGGCCACTGTTCTGCTGCTTTACTAACAATGATAAACCACAAAATAACGGAAGATTACCAAATTGTTAGGAATTTATTGTTAAGGGACACCTTCCCAAATTGTGGATTGTTGATGGCCTCGTATGTTGAGCTAACACAGTAAAATAGGCTGTGAATTAGCCTATCTCTGTTCCAAGACGGTACTGAAGCTATTTTAATTTACTGAAGTATTTAAGTTACAATTTATGCTATGATGTTACAGATATTGAGTTGTTGTATTTATTGTTTGGCTTCTAAATTCGATCGTAATATGATATTGACATAATTCCTCTGTACATTTGTCATTTATGAATGTTGGAGAGTGCTTACCACAAGGTTCAGAAACTCCAGGGTGGTTACCGAGAGTGCTTACCACAAGGTTCGGATACTCCAGACTGGTTACCGAGAGTGCTTACCGCAAGGTTCTGATACTCCAGGCTGGTTACCTAGTGTGCTTACCACAAGGTTCGGATACTCCAGGGTGGTTACCGAGTGAGCTTACCGCAAGGTTCGGATACTCCAGACTGCTTACCTAGTGTGCTTACCACAAGGTTCGGATACTCCAGGGTGGTTACTGAGAGCGCTTACCACAAGGTTCGGATACTCCAAGCTGGTTACCTAGTGTGCTTACCACAAGGTTCGAATACTACAGGCAGGTTACCGAGACTGCTCACCACAAGGTTCAGAAACTCCAGGGTGGTTACCTAGTGTGCTTACTACATGGTTCGGATACTCCAGGGTGGTTACCGAGAGTGCTTACTACATGGTTCGGATACTCCAGGCTGGTTACCGAGAGTGCTTACCAAAAGGTTCAGATACTCCAAGCTGGTTACCGAGAGCGCCACCATGGGTTGCGAGGCAGTGTCTATTCTTGAAAGTACACTACGTGGAAACAGAAGAAACCAGTCGTTACTTACATAATATTATCTCTGACGCCTGTGTTGGACTTAGAGAACATGTATTATGCCTTAACTTGTCATAATATTCTTCAAATAAAAGCACTGAAGTCAAAGTGTTACATCGATTGTTGCTATTTCATCAGGTTAAGGGCCCAGTCTACGGCATTACAAGTCTGTTCAACTAACGTTTGTGTGGTTTATATGTTGAACATTCCAATGTTAAATGGTGGCAATTTTATATTTTGGAAAACAAAGTTGCAAGCCTTATTAGTGCGTGATGATTTGTGGGATGTTGCCAGTGAACCAAAGCCTGAAGATGTTAACGCGGTGTGCAGAAGAAAAACAATAAAGTCTTAGCGTATATTACATTGAGGGTTGAGAACAGTCAACTTATTCATTTGGCACATTTGGACGATGCAGGCTCTGTCGAGAAAGTACCAGAGATCTGCGTTCGGCAGCAGACGGAAACTGTACGGGATACAGTATCGTGGTAGACCAATGAGCAGTCATAGTGAGGGGAACATTGACCAGGTAGGTTGCGATGACCCCAACTTGATTTGTTGTTTCAAAGCGAGTCAACCTTCTGAAGTGATAGCGGCTCGTAACTTGTGGCTTCTACATTGTAATTCAGGTGAGCCCTATCATAATATTTGGTAAGATGGAAGTACCTACAAAGAGTGACCAGAGCACTTATAACGATTTGAAATGGTTATTTGGTGAAAGTGATCTGGATGAAGGTAGTGTTTAGGAAGTTCAATACATTGATAAGAGTTTTGAAAGACTTAAGTAATATTGAGAGTGAATGGTATGAACTAATCAATTGAGAGGACAGAACACATGATGATTTTGATACAGATTATCCTGATTTAGAAGAGTATATGGAAAAATTCAACGAAATGGAAGTGAACCACTGTACAATGTTTCTCTTAGCAAGGTTATGTCCAAAGCACAAAGTGAATAGGCTACGTAGTGTGAGTCTCCAACTTCACGGAGGAAACTCAGGCTATCTAAAATAGAGCTTAAACAGTTCAATGGAGATGTTAAGAACTGACTTGGGTTTTGTAACCAGTTTAGGAGATTCCATGAGGATAAGGAAATGCCAGAAGAGACAAGTTTCAGTAGTTGATACAGGCGACTGTTAGGGAGTCTAGAGCCAGAGAGAGAATTCAGAGTTTTTCACCAACTGCTGATATCAAAGGGCTATTTATAGTATGAGGAGCAGATTTAGAAGAGACAAATTACTTACAGAGTATTATGTAAGAGATAATAATAATAATGTTACTGGTTTTACGTCCCTCTTAACTACAGCGGCATTTAGAAATGCCGGGATACCGGAATTTTGCCCTGAATGGGATCTTTATTAACATGCCAGTAAATCTACTGATACGATTCTCTCGCATTCGCACACCCTCAAATGCCCGCTGACTGCACCAGGATTTGAACCTGCAACCTTGGGCACAGCAGGCAAGTATGTCACCACTGAGTCATGCATCCAGTCTTGAGGACATTGGAATACACCATTTGTTAACATATAAATTCTACACACAAGTGTATTAATACATGAACGGTGTGACACAACTACCACACCTGAATGTCCATGCTGCCTTTGTGGTTTAGCTATGCCAGAAGAAGAAAGGGCAGGAATAAACCGAGTCTCATCAAGACAAACCTTCTGTGACCGTGGAACACACAAGTTAACATGGAAGCTGCCATACACCTTTAACCCAGAAAATTCACTCAGATGCCTCACGCAACCTTTGGAAAGCTCAAGTGCCCGGCAGTAACTTCACATCTCAGGAAAAACTACCTTTAAAACCCTTAACAGGCATAGAAGCATCACCATTCTACCTGCAGACAAGGGCAACGCCGTGGTAGTCATGTCATCTAAAGACATCCTAACATCCTGTCGCTACAAGAACCTCAGACTTACCAGAGACTCACGAGAGACCCCACAACACGGATACTCAGAGACCAACAGATTAATCAAGACCTCTCTTCACTACTAGACCACGTGAATGAGACATGCAGGAGTTAAGCTCTACCTTCCAGGATGTACGGTCTACCCAAGATCTCCCACTGAGGCCTATCGTGAGTGCCATCGCTTCTCTGAACTACAACATCGCCAAGCATCTGTCCATCATACCAACAATTTTATTGAAAATCTGCAGAACATCCGTTTGGATCCTGGAGACCGCCTAGTTAGCTTCGACTTAGTATCCCTCTTCACAAAGGTGCCTATGAAAGAAGCCATCAACCATCCAGCTCTTTACGAAAGAGATCACCGACTTGTTCCATCACTGCCTTACTGCGAGCTACTTCTAATGATGCAGGAACTTCTACGAGCAAATGAAATGGGTTGTCATGGTTAGCCCACTAAGCCCTATGATTGTGAAATTCTTTATGGATAAGTGCAAACAGAAGGCTAGTGAGATTACACCACTCAAACTGAAAGTATGGCTACGTTATTGGACGATACGTTGGTAGTCTGAAGCCATGGAGAGGAAGAGCTAGAACACTTCCTGGACCACTTAAACAACCTTAACACCAGCATCCTGTTGACCATGGAGGAGGAAAAAGATATCTGTCCTTTCTTGATGGTCTCATCATCAAGACTAAGGACCTACGCTTCAGGCACACTATATACAGGAAACCTACACACGCCGACTGGTGTCAACACTAGACTACCAATCATCACCCGACAGAAACACGGAGTCATACACATTCCAACTGGTATCTACACAAGACGTCGAATCATCACCCTCGACAGATACATGGGTAGAGAATCTGTGAGCCATCCCTTCCCAACAAGGAGCTGCAACCTTTGAAAAGGGCACTATGCGCCAACAGGTACAGCAATAAGGAGATTGAGCGGGCCACTCATCCCATGTGCCGGAGCACGAGGAAAGAGACAGAAAAAACTCTGCTAGCCACAGCCTTCCTGCCATATGTGAACAAGGTGACGGACAGGATCGGAGAGCTACTAAAGACCTAAGGCATGAAGACAATTTTTAAACTCACCACTAAAATCCGGAATATCCTGCTATCTGCCAAAGACAAGTGCCATCCACACTCCACTGCAGGTGTCTACAGAATCCTGTGTTCTTGTGGACAGGTGTACATAGGAACTATGAAGAAAAGCGTGGCAATCAGACCCAAGGAACACAGCAGACACAGCCGCCTGGGTCAGGCTGAGAAATCGTCAGTCGCTGAGTACTCCCTCTTGGCTGGCCAGGATGTACAGTACAGGAACACCACACACTATCACGCCAGGCTGCAACAAGAAGCGATTGAAATATTTTAACACCCTGACACTCCTTTCTTCTACATCACTTCAGTCTACAAACCACCTGAGACCACCTTCGACTTTGAAATGCCAGCCAACTTCAACCATCAGGATATAACCTTTGTGATAGGCAACTACAACTGCAGAAGTACATTGTGGGGTTACCCAGATACTGACGGTAATGGAGCAAGTTTAGAAACATGGGTAGAAGCAAACGATTTATCTTTGATCCACGATCCAAAGCTCCCGTCTTCCTTCAACAATGGTAGGTGGAAAAGAGGCTACAATCCAAACAATATCTTTGCGTCATCAAAGATAGCTGGACTATAGGCACCGTGAGTGGCACTCTAGTGGAGCGCAGCGGTACTAAACTGGCAAGGCGAGAGTGCGGCTTATAGCAGTGCATAAACACAGGTGAAATATTGTATAAACATGCAGAATCAGACAAAGTGAACAGGGAATAATTACTGTTGTGTGGTTGGGTGTTTCAGCAAGTACGGAAATACCACATCCGATGTAACATTTTACAAAATTCCAGTGTGCAAACATGAAGAGGCATGAAGAAAGTTCTGGATACGAGCGATAAATCGCAAGAAGTAAGTTCATCACCGATATTATAAATTTTTGCCACCTGAGTGGGCCTGTTTCATAAAACTTACTTATAATATTACCTAATACTATTTGTACTCATAATAATTCTTATTAGTTAGCCAAATTCTGTTTCATACAGGATCATTAGGACTGATGAGATTTCTACTCCGGATCAGTATTCGGCGGGCGGAACCATATATATATGCTCCGTTTTTGTACCACCACGCGCGGAATCATATATATATGTTCTGTTCAAATAGCGCGCTGCAGAGGTCAATGAAGTAAACAAAAGTCCTCATAGATGGCAGGAGCTGCTTACTTCAACCTTACTCGCGTGTGGAATCCCCTCAGCATATCGGTAAGATTTTTTTCCTGGTAGTGACAGCTGATAATTACAAATGTTGCACAACACAGTATTTTCATGTCGTGGTATTTGCCGTATTTTGGTGGTTTTGGGATATAATGGCATCTGAAAAACGAATTAGTGATGTTGAGATAGTCTCAATACTTGAATATTCAGATGAAGATTTATCAGATTTTAGTTATAGTGACTCTGAAACGGAAAATTCTTCCTACAGCTCTTCTGAGAGCAACAACGACATAAGTGACACAGCTGGTGAGCGAGCATATAACTGGACAGACGTGAGTAATAGGGATCGCGGACCCACAAATACCATCCCCATTCAGAACATTGATCAAGGGCCAATATTACCAACAAGTTTTGATGTAGACACACACCCTGTTGATTTCTTTTTTTTTTGATTTTTGATGATGAAGTAATTGAAGATATTCTTTATGAAACTAAATTACACGGAGACAAACGAAAAATGCAGTCAACACCAGTCACATAGCGGAGCAGAATGAAAAATTGGCTTCACCCAACCATGAGCGACATCAAGGCATTTATTTGGGTCATCACTAACAATGGGCCTTCACCCCTTGCTAGATGTCGAGGACTATTTTTCTAGGGCCTGGGTTGACAAAACGCAATTTTTTGGAGATTTCTTCTAGAGGGATGAATTTTTATTGATTTTCTGGAATCTGCACTTCGCACACGGAGAAGGAAATATGCCTCTAAAAAGGGGGTGAGCACATACAGGGTGTTCTAGAGAAGGTTAGGCAAAAATGTATGCTTTTCTATCAACCTGGTCCTGCAGTTACCGTAGATGAAAGTACCACAAGTTTAAGGGAGGGTTTCCTTCAAGGTTTATAACCCTAATAAACCCACAAAATTTGGGTTGAAGGTTTTTGCCCTGTCTGATAGTACAAACGGCTACATTTATAATATTATACCGTACATGGGAAAAACAGACCATGATAACACAGGTCTCCTGAAAACAACACAGGTTGTGAAAAATCTATGTTCATCCCTCATTAAGGACATGAATGCCCCACCCTCAGGTTATCATATCTACACTGATCGGTACTACACCTCACCAGAACTAGCTGATGAACTATTAGGACTGAATATGGTCTCAACTGGCACGCGTAAAGGTATGCCGGATAAACTAAAATCTGATCTCGTAAAGAGAATGAAAAAGAGGGATATAATTAGCTTTCGAAAAAATGAAACATTGGCTCTAGCATGGAAAAACAAAAGGGTGGTGACAATGCTGAGCACCTGTCACATGGGTGACAAAGCAGCAGTCACACACGTTGCATCCAAGTACCCCAACCAGCCACCTGTATCCAAGCCTGATGTAATGAGCAGCTGTCACAAGGGTGACAAAGCAGCAGTCACAGACGTTGCTTCCAAGTACCCCAACCAGCCACCTGTATCCAAGCCTGATGTAATGAGCACCTGTCACAAGGGTGACAAAGCAGCAGTCACGGACGTTGCTTCCAAGTACCCCAACCAGCCACCTGTATCCAAGCCTGATGTAATGAGCACCTGTCACAAGGGTGACAAAGCAGCAGTCACCGACGTTGCTTCCAAGTACCCCAACCAGCCACCTGTATCCAAGCCTGATGTAATGAGCACCTGTCACAAGGGTGACAAAGCAGCAGTCAGGGACGTTGCTTCCAAGTACCCCAACCAGCCACCTGTATCCAAGCCTGATGTATTAATAGACAACACTAAAAAAATGGGTGGGGTGGACAGAAATGATCACTATATCGCAGCCTATCAATTCATGAGACCATCACGCAAGTGGTACCAAAAGATGTTTTTTTGGCTACTTGAAGTGCGTATCGTGAATTCATTCTTACTGTACACTATGGTGCAACGTAGTGGTGGGGAAAAACCCATGAGCCTTAAGAAGTTTAGGAAGTGTTTGGTGGAGGCCCTAGTGGAAGAGAGGGTTAGTTATGGCAAGTCAATACGTACAAGCTCAGGACGTACTTCAGGTGGACCTTCAAGTGAGAGGCTCAGTGGTGTTCCACATTCCATGGACCGAAGTGGTGTCAAATCCCTCGCCTGTATTGTGTGCAGGGCCAAGGGTCAGCGAAAATGCACGGTATATTTTTGTGACATAATGTCGATTATTCAGGTCCGTATTGACGTAACTATAACTTTGAAAGAATAATAGATTTTCTGCCTTCAATACTGTTTATTTCTATTACTTACAGGGACTAGTTTCGGGGGTAAATACTCCCCCTTCCTCAGCCTGTCCAACAAAACTTCACAATGGAAAAACTTTCCATGTACAAGTTCATACAAAACACATGAAGAATAAAGAAATAATGTTATTTACAATCCCGCTTGACGCTCCAAAGAAGATACTTTTATTGCATCACTAAGGCCTAGGCGCATCAGAAAACCTGAATTGGGCCGGTGCTGCGGTCCGCTGTCCCCATTGCGTCATCGTGGGACCACTCTAGTCCCCTTGTTGCTCTTGGCAAACGTCAAGGCGAGAACATTAGTGGCCGCGTCACGCGCCGCCAGGAACTGCAGTGCGCAGGGCGTGAACAAAAACAAACCGGAATTCACCTTGCGAAGTCTCTTACAGCTGAGTGTTAGTGACGTGCTTGGGAAAAGGTGGTGTTTGGGTTGTGGGAGATGGGAGGCTAAGGAAATGAGAATGAGTGAGGTTTGTTGACGCGCCTATTATGGAGATTGATTAATGCCTAGAATGAGAGTGTCAATCTTTAGTATGTTATGAAAAATGATGGGTATGAATAGTGGAATATAGCGGTAATTTTATCTATTACAATATAATTCGTCTATTAATGTTCTGTATAAAATGCTAGTTTCAAATATTATTTCATTAAGATTGTGTGAAGGGTTGAATCTCTGTGCTTTATCAATTTCTATTTGTTCCAAAATATTCATGAGCGTGCCTTTATTTTCTTGATGTAAAATTTCTAAGTCATTGTCTATGGTTGTGAATTTATGCCCAGTTTCTGCCATGTGGTTGCCCATCGCTGAAAATTTATTATGTTTGATGGCATTGACATGTTCCAAAAATCTGGTGTTGAACCCTCTCCCCGTTTGTCCCACGTAATCGGCATTACACTCGTTACATTTAATCTTGTCGACACCTGAATTGCTGTATTTGTTGGTTTTGACATAATTCACCAAATTGCCGAAGCTAATGGATTCAATAGTAAATATGTTAACAATATAATCAACAAAATTAAGAACAAACCCGTTTCCAGATTAGCAAAAGAAGACAAAGAACCTTCCACATACGCAACGTTTACTTTTGTGAACCAATCCACATACAATGTTACTAGTGTACTAAAAAAATATAAAATAAAAACAGCGTTCAGAACCAATAACACTAATCATAATAAATTTTTCAACTCACATATTCTCAACAAAACCAACAAATACAGCAATTCAGGTGTCTACAAGATTAAATGTAACGAGTGTAATGCCGATTACGTGGGACAAACGGGGAGAGGGTTCAACACCAGATTTTTGGAACATGTCAATGCCATCAAACATAATAAATTTTCAGCGATGGGCAACCACATGGCAGAAACTGGGCATAAATTCACAACCATAGACAATGACTTAGAAATTTTACATCAAGAAAATAAAGGCACGCTCCTGAATATTTTGGAACAAATAGAAATTGATAAAGCACAGAGATTCAACCCTTCACACAATCTTAATGAAATAATATTTGAAACTAGCATTTTATACAGAACATTAATAGACGAATTATATTGTAATAGATAAAATTCCCGCTATATTCCACTATTCATACCCATCATTTTTCATAACATACTAAAGATTGACACTCTCATTCTACGCATTAATCAATCTCCATAATAGGCGCGTCAACAAACCTCACTCATTCTCATTTCCTTAACCTCCCATCTCCCACAACCCAAACGCCACCTTTTCCCAAGCACGTCACTAACACTCAGCTGTAAGAGACTTCGCAAGGTGAATTCCGGTTTGTTTTTGTTCACGCCCTGCGCACTGCAGTTCCTGGCGGCGCGTGACGCGGCCACAAATTTTCTCGCCTTGACGTTTGCCAAGAGCAACAAGGGGACTAGAGTGGTTCCACGATGACGCAATGGGGACAGCGGACCGCAGCACCGGCCCAATTCAGGTGTTCTGATGCGCCTAGGCCTTAGTGATGCAATAAAAGTATCTTCTTTGGAGCGTCGAGCGGGATTGTAAATAACATTATTTCTTTATTCTTTATTCTTCAGGTATTTTGTATGAACTTGTACATGGAAAGTTTTTCCATTGTGAAGTTTTGTTGGACAGGCTGAGGAAGGGGGAGTATTTACCCCCGAAACTAGTCCCTGTAAGTAATAGAAATAAACAGTATTGAAGGCGGAAAATCTATTATTCTTTCAAAGTTATATTTTTGTGAAACTTGCACCTCAAGGCCTTATCTGCACCGGGATAAGTGTTTCAAAGTGTATCACACGCAACAAGAGTTTTTAGGAACCCGTTTCACAATTACTGCAATTTAGAGTGATATTTCTAAATGTTGTGTATAATATAGCTTTATTTTATAAATCACGTATTTACGTACCATTCAATTTTTGATGTGTAACATCTTTCCGCTCAGTTGCTGGATAGTTTTGTGGGAGTGATTTTGAAAATTGAGGACGGAAGTGGATCGGAACGATCGAGCTGGCAGTGGTGGATCGAACGGAAGTATGCACTGCCCGATCGATCGGAAGTGTACTAGCTGGCAGTGGTGGAAAACGGAAGTATGCACTGCCCGCTCGATCAATCGAACAGAAGTATACTAGCTGGCAGTGGTAGAAAACGGAAGTATGCACTGCCCGCTCGATCGATTGAACGGAAGTATGCACTGCCCGCTCGATTGATCGATCCAGCGAGCAGTGGTAAGACCCAGCTGGCAGTGGTACGAGAAACAATGAGAGCGCGGTGTCGGAAATTGTTACCATGACGTACTCTCGGCCATGTGGAATGTATATGACATACTGAACGGAAAACGCTCATGCTATAGTCCGGGACACCTTAAATAAGTTACTAATAAAAAAAGGGTAGCCAACGTTAACATCCATCCGCTATGCCCACTCGCATGTTGGTTTGTGGTTGAATTTCTTGAAGTTAAGTTGTCTTTTGTGTGAGCACAGTTTCGCCAACCCTGCTGAAAATCTCACCATCTACAAATACCACAATACCAGTAAGATTTTTTACCGTACAGTTGAAACAGTTTTGAAACACGTAGACGCGGGAAATGTCGCAGCGAGTGTGACCAACATTCTCGTATAAAGCATATATCCCTAAACTGTTCAATTAATTGGATAAAATCATCACATTTCTTTGGAATATTACGTCTAGTGCAGTTTTATGAGGTAAGTGCTACAAAAATACGTCAATTAGAACAGTTATTATGATTATTTTAGACTTATAGATTAGGCCTATATAATATGTAGGCCTAGGCCTATGTGTACATTTGCACTAGTCGGAACTTTAATAATGTTCATAATCTTTATTTTTGCATAAATTGTTATTTAGATTTCGTCAAAATGCCTAAAAGAGGCCAGAAACAGCTACAAATTCCACTGAAGAAGACTAGGCCTAATTACACTTTGCAGCGTTCACTGCTTTAAAAAAGAATATGAGGAAAAAGCAATTAAGTGTAGTGATACGGAAAGAATTGTAAGAATTGCTGGCATGGTGAGAGTAAGTATTTTGAAAATTTTTCAGAATGCTTTTCGTAATCTCTCCTAACATAACCTCAACATAGCCTTATGAAATGTACACTTACAGTAGCAACATTATTTTAGCTAATTAGGCTCCCACTATAGTCATTTAGCATAGGAATTGATTGATGTATCTTATTGTAGACTTATTTCCATTCTGGGAGATTTTATTCGCTGAATGACATGGCCAGAAACCATGCCTCTTCAATGTAATGTAATAAACCCCCCTTCCGTCGTTCTCTCAGAAAGTTGATATGCATGTATCATGTTATATTTGTGAAATTTTAATCTATGGTACTTGTAATGTTATTATAGCATGGATTTTCTGCTGTCCAGAAGGTCATATTACAGTCTAGGAAGGGGGATCTCCTTGTTACACCAGGCAAACATCGAAAGCATGTGTTTGCTGTAACTGGAATAGATGATTTTGCTAACGAAGTCATTGCAAGGTTCATATATTCCAAATTACATCCAGGTAAGGATATTGTAACTTAGGCCTACTTCTTCTTGAATATGTGGCTAATATCAAGCTTCTTATAAACATATGCTTCGTCGAATGCTTCTTTTAATTTGTACTATGCGGGGCATATTGTTCTGCACACGTCAGCACGCACAGCCAGCAGCTGTCTAGTCTCGCCTTCCCTCTACCCTCGTTCAGTTCTCCACCATCACCCACCACATACGGCTGCCTACAGTTGTGTACATGGGATGGCGGGTTAAAACTGACATTAGTTTGGATATTTTATTTACAAAGATGAATTCACTGTGCAATATAGAAACAAAAACAATGGTTTACAAATCATCACATATCATCTTCATCATCATGCCGTTCAAACTGATCAAGAAATGCCTTTATTCTAACACAGTCAGGCATGGGTGCATTGTTCATGGCATGATAGTGAAAATCTAACACAAAATGTGAATAACAAAACACAAGAAAATCATTATAAAAGAGAAATTGGTACAATCAATTCCAGCATACTTCTTTATCAGTAAAATCATGAAAATTAGTTTGAGATATATTGTGGTATATTGTCAGTAATGGAATAACCACCCGTTTTCCAAGCATATTTCAGCATTGGTAAGAAACAATCAGCTTGTAATCGGTTATGCGCTAGCATTTGACTAGTTATAAAGAAAAGTCTGTTGTCGGGTTTTAATTTTGACTGGCCGTGTAAATTCCTTACTTGGCAAATGTTTTCCATTCGACAGACTAAACATTTTAGTTGTCGGAAGAGTCCAAGATCACAGGGCTAGCAAAGATATGTAGTTCCTTTCGGTATGCATTCAATTTGTTCTTGTTTGTTCGTCAGAGATTCAAGCTGTGCATTTTTGCCCTGGCCACTGAATGAATCTAGGAGAAGAAGATTTTGTTCGTCATCCTTTAATTGTGGATGGAAAATGTCTTGGAATCAGGCACGTGCAGTACATGCCCTTTCCACATTTTCCTGGAAGATGGACTATCAATGACGACATATTTAAAGACATCCATGTAGGCGTTGATTCTTTCTTGTACCCTAGGTCCAAACTTTCAATTAATTTCTTTGAAAACGATCAAGAACAAATGTCCCATTTCTCCGGCTTTAGAAATGTGATATTGCACTGTGTGGGTGTGCGTAGAACTATTTTGGCAAACGAGCGTGGCAAGAACATCTTTCACACCACGGAAATCATAACTTCTCTATGTTGCCATTTCACACTCGAATCGGGACTGGTCCGAATTCCAGATATTGGCGTCCTGGACCTCTTTCTCTTCTTGCAATTCAATAATGAATTTAACAAACATTTTAGCCTCTTCATATCGTACTTCTTCGTCTGTTTTAAACGTTTTACCGAAGAGTTTGGTTACTTTTCGGTACCGAATTTTCAAACGCCTTTTAAGGTTTGTCAAGTAGGAGTCGCAAAACAACTCTCTTCCATAATTGCATCAAACGTTGTCATTATTTATATGAACATTATTTGCTCTTTATCAGAAAGCTCTGTAGCTTCCCGAACACCGTAGGCATTAATAAGAGCTACAATAATGTTGCAAGCGGTCATTATAACGCAAAGACTCCGATGCGATCGCCTGTATGTGGAATAGCCATCAGTCGTGGAGAACTTGACCATATAGAAAACAACTCGCAGTCCCACTGTAGGCAACCGTAGCCTATGTGGTGCGTGATAGTGGAGAACTGAACGAGGGTAGAGGGAAGGCGAGGCAAGTCAGCCAACTTGGGGCTTCTAAGTGGCTCCTTAAAAAGGACCAGCGAAAAATTAGACCTCCACTACCTGTTTCAGCGTAAAAAGACCTTCACGACTATGTAAAAATAAAGTCAAAATTCGTGGTCCGACTTCGTACCGTTCCCTCGTAAGCTAAAGATTTTCCTTATCAATGCGGTATTTCCTGAACCTGCCACTTACCACATTCAAATAGTTGGTCGAGTGGTCACAATGCATTACTCTTATTCATGAAGCCATGGTTCAAATCTCGCGAAGGTTGGGTTTTATTATATTTGTTGTTTTATAATTACCCAGACATTATAACATAAAGCACATGTACAGGGTCTTTCATTTAAAGTAAGAACGACAAGCGGCAGTTTTGTTATTCGCTTCTGCGATGGCCTTGGCTGAGCTTGTGGCGGGACATGGCCCCCTGCTGTACTATTGAAAGTGCGAGCATAGTCCACACAAGGGCTGTTTTTTGGTTTTTTTCAAGTTCCGATGGACTGTATAAAAATAACAAGAGTATAAAAAGCTGATTTTACAAATAAATGTTTGCTTGTTTTATTCGTATGTCTCAACATAATCGCCAAAAAGATTGAAACATTTTTGTCGTATCGCTACACCAGCTTTCCAATGCCCTAGGCAAAATATTCTGCCGCCACTGAGGTGGGTACGTCTGGACAGTCTCCTGAAGTTTTTCCTTTTTGGTGAGGCGTTGCCGCCCAACCATACCTTCAATTCTCGAAAAGGGTGAAAATCATTCACGACCACACTGTGCCAACGTTACGATAGACTTTTACAAAGAATTCAAGTGTGAAGTTTTGGACCATCTGCCGTTTAGTCCAAACCAGCACTGAATGATTTTCAACTTTTTCGAGAATTGAAGGTATGGTTGGGCGGCAACGCCTCACCAAAAAGGAAAAACTTCAGGAGACTGTCCAGACGTACCCACCTCAGTGGCGGCAGAATATTTTGCCTAGGGCATTGGAAAGCTGCTGTAACGATACGACAAAAATGTTTCAATCTTTTTGGCGATTATGTTGAGACATACGAATAAAACAAGCAAACATTTAGTTGTAAAATCAGCTTGATATGTCACTCGGTTATTTTTATACAGTCCATCGGAACTTGAAAAAAATAAAAACCAGCCCTCGTATGTACTATGCGCGTGCTTTCAATAATACAGCAGGGGGCCATGGCGAGCCACAAGCTCGGCCAAGGCCACCGCATCAGCAAATAACAAAACTGCCGCTTCCTGTTCTTACTTTATATGAAAGGCCCTGTAGTGTGTATTTTCTAATGGGAAATAAATATAGTTATACTCTTCTAGGCATCACTTACGGAAGGGTGCAGTGCTCACAGTTCGATAAGCCGAACTGGTGAAACTGTGCCTGAGAAGTAGGATGTTAATTTGTTAGATTTTAAGAACTAGAAATAAGACTCCTCTTAGTGTTCTAAGTTACTACAGTATTAATTTTCAGTTTTAAGTCTTACAGGCCGAGTGTGAAGCCAAGTTGCAGGTCCTTGCTTGTGCCAGAGAAGTATGGACCCCCAATATATTCATTCTGGCTTTGGATATGAAACTTTCAAATGATGCACGACAACTCACCAACTCGAACACAACCCATATCTATCCTAGACCATATCCTTGCATGTGCTATCTCCAAATATGCCAGGTTTCACCTGTAGGCACTTTCCATTTCTTCCTACAGGACTTTTACCTGCCCCTACGTCCTACCATATATTCATATGCCTTGAAATATACGGTGTGTGGGGACAGGCACTAAGCCTCAAAGGGCAAATCCTTCCAATCCCTTGACTGTTTCCTTCTGCTATCTAGGACTAATGGCATGTCGGAGGCGGTGTAGCTTGGGTTGACCGTCACACGGGGGAGCGGGCTACGGGTGCACCTCCCCCAATAAAAACATAAGAAAAACAGGCCTATAGGTTGATCAATTTAGACTCTCATGTTGATAATATGTTCATAAATTAAATTTATACTTTATACTTGGGCATTTTTTTTCTTCTCCCCACCCTTTCTGTTTTGCTATTTTTTTTTCTTAATAGAATGTTGCATAATGAAGAGGCAAATTACCAGCTTCAAGTCAGTTAAAGTATGAGTAAGAGGTTCAACAGTATTTAAAAAAAAAGCTGCTGATGCTGTTTATTGTCGTACCATTCATCGTTTCGACTGTCGTCAATAGTTGCACTGGTCTTTAATATTGGCAAAGCTCTCAAGAGATAGAATCCTCGTTTTAACAACACAACACCTGATGTCTTTGGGAGTTTTATCATGATCCCCTCTCATTTCATAGAGTGTATATTAATTTAGAATTATTCTTTTCCTTTTTTTTTTCAGAATTGCCCCTAAAAAACAAGACTACTTAGAGTGGATTTAGGCCAAAGCATTGAAAAATCCTTTATTATCTTGCATGTCAAAAGGGATGTGTCTCGATCCTGTCTCCATGAAGGTCTGTGTACGCAAGGAATGAGCACTTACAGAAATAAAGATATAATGAATAATAATAATCTGCAAATATGTACCATTTTATTTCTCCTTTCCTGATCATTCATCCTAAAAATATAAAACCATCACCTTTGAACTGATTATTACATTATTAAAAAGATACTATAAAAAAAATGTGTGAGAAGAAAAGAAAATCACAAGTTTATCTATAGCTCCTCAGCAAAACTGGAAAAGCCTTGAGTAAGTATTAATATTCCTTAAATTTTGCATTTTATAAGGTGGTTTAAAAGGCAATGAAGAAACCTTAAGTTATCTTCACAACCATAACACTGGTTACGGGTTTGACGGCAGGGGAATGATGATCAAGATGTCCCTTACTCGAGCAAGCACTCCTTGAGTTTATGTAAAATGTATGTAGGCAAGGAGGTCTTAATTATTTGGTTTCCTTTGGGTTACTTGTTACATGTAAGTATTTGGTGAATTTTTGGTGTTGAATGATGTAAGTTGGGAACACCGATGTGGCGGCCATGTTGGTTTTCTAGTAACTTATTTAAGGTGCCCCAGACTATAACTCTGGTGTTAAGTGATTGAAACAAATGACATGGTACATGTTCGAAGTCTTCGTATCAGTATTTAAATGGTAAAATGCCTTAATATCAAACATTGTAAGTAGTCGGCATTGCCGGTATTATGTTTCTGCTCAATGGCTATTCAAATATTAACCCACATATTGGTAATGCAGTCATCAATATAATATAATTGTTGTGGTTATACGAGAATTGAGCAAGCCTTCATGAACTATTACTGAATACATTCTCTTTACTCACAAGAGGGCCTATTCATAAGGCATTTTAAACTCAATTTCACGCAGGAACATTATCGAAACAAGCAAAATACAAATGAAACTTAATTCCGTAATGCAGTATTATTGGAACGTGGAAATAAGTCACCATCTTGTGCACAAAATTTGCGTAGTCGAAATAGCCTTGGGGTTAGTGCTTATGACTGTGAATCTAGAGATCTTGGCTTCGAATCCTGGACGGGGTAGATATTTTTGCCACCAGATTATCATTTTAAACGATATTTATCATATCAATATGACTCATTTTAACAGAATCCATATGAAATTACATGTTGGTCTGTGAATGAAGAGGACCTGTTTATAAGGAATTTAAGATTATGAGCGGTGTCGCGTCTATTAATCTAGTTGATCCATATCGTATTCTTTATTTAGGCTAGTGCTGGTGGAAGCTACAAATCATCTAATAAAATGAGTTCCATATTATAAACTACAATATCTGTAAAACACTCCCTTTTACAATAGATTAATATTTGTGCCAATAATAGTAGTCTATAAAATACCGGTGTATCAACAATTTCACGTGAGGTTTCTTCTATGTCAGATGTTACACATCATATGCGACTACTGTAAGGCTCTTAATTTTAAAAAAAATATATATAAACACTAAAACTCACTCAAAGTATTTTCTTGTACATGCGTTTCCTAACAGTGATCAGTGGAATACCGACCGTGCTAAGGCATAAGACCATGAACCCTGCTTCTCAGGACTGACTAAACGAGAGAGTTCGAATCCCTCCGTTGGACATCCTCGAATTACGTTTCCTTGGTTTCCAATTTTCAACCCCGGCAAATGCTAGGACGATACCATCTAATAGGCCACGATTGCTTCCTTCTAACTCCTTGTTCAGTTTCACTTATTTTCATCCATTTCACCTTGCATTACCTACTCTTTGTGGTCAGTGTCAAGAAGGGTATCTGGCCGTAAAAACCATTCACCGCGTAAATATTCATTGCATTCCAACCCTGAACCCGTAGAAATGCAATAGTAAGGAATAGACATACAGTGAGTAGCAAAATATGAAATCTTCAAGTGCAGTGTCCCTTGTGCCGTTCTTCAATTGACGAACAGACACTCCAAATTTTATATCGTCTTTAAACCTCTTAAACGACGGTTCTCCAATCCGGGGAAAGGTATGTAGATACTTAAAAGCATATTTGCATGATTTCAGTAACTTTTGAACAATTTGTATGGAATTTTTGTTTTACAAAATAATGTGCCGCCTGCGAAGGGTTAAATGATATTATACTTTAATATGAAACATTATAACTAGTTATTATTAGACTCATCATACGCTAAATAATAAATAAATTATTAGACTAACTGCACTTGTGGAAATAAGGCTAATCCCCAACTGGGCTGTTTTTTAGATAAATAAATATTAAAATAAATATTCCATGTAGTAATTACGTTTTAGGTTTTACACTTCCTAATAAAATGTTTGCTTTTCAGCCCTGATGGAACACCTCGGGTACCATCCCGAAATTCAAGTATATGCAGCAAACATTTTGTTGGTAATAGAAGATCGGGCCAGCCGAAAAAAAAAAGGTTTCAACCCAGTTTATTCCCTGCTGTGTGCAAGAAGACAGCTACTCCGCAAACTTCCGAGAGGTTTGATAGAGTGACGAAACGAAAAAAATTAGTTGAATGTTCGCAAGGGTTGGAAAGTGTGTGTGTAAGTCACTCCAAAGTCGCTATGCAGACAGAAAAAAGTGACATTCTTAGTGGAAGTTTTGTATTTTCGTGCACAGTTAGCGACAGAGAAGTGTCTACCCAGGCGTGCATTCGGTTGTATCCTGAATTGAGACCTAATGTGAAGCTCCATGACAAAAATTGTGGAACCGAGGATATTTGTGATGAGGTACTAGGATTTCGAGGATATTCATAAATTCGGGACGAATCAGAAATGTGAGATTTAGCAGGCGTGCCATCTCAAGTTATTAATTTGTTCATCATCATCATCTTGCACAGTTTCCAGCCACTGGCCGGGTCTGTTTGGAACACAAGCCTCTCCAATGTCTTCTATCTTCCCACCATCTCTCAGCCTCCACCCTTGTCCAGTCTTCTCCTCTCTTCCACCCCCCTTCAGCAACCTGTCTCTCGGTCTTCCTCTCGGTCTCTTTCCTTCCCACTTCGTCTCGTGTATCCTCCTGGGTATCCTCTTCTCCTCCATTCGTTTTACTTGTCCATGCCATCTAAGTCTACATTTCTCTATACCTTCCTGTAATGGTTCCTCCTTCATTAATTCTCTGGTCCTCTCATTTCTTATTCTGTCCATCTTTGTAGCTCCAATACTGCTCCTCAAGAATCGCATCTCACTGGCCTGTATTTTGCTCTTCTCCCTTCCTTTCATAACCCAGGTCTCCGAGGCATACGTCAGGATAGGGACATAGTACGTCCGATATATCGCCGTGCCAGTGCAAGACTACGATATCTGCAAAAATCATTTTATTGAGAAAAACGGGTTTGAAGTTTTCTATAGCTTTGTATTAGCCTTTCGACAGTGTGAAAATCTTTAGAGAATTTTGAATTTTGGATATGTTTCGGTTGATTGCATATTGTACCATGTCCTTTTAATTAAAATTATAAATTTTGTAATTAAGGCCCACGAAAAGGGCTGAAATGCAGATGTCGTGGTCTAGCACTGACTGTTCTGTGAAAATTGTTAGACAATTAATCAATACCAACACTTCAGTTCATTTTTTCCCTAGTTTACTGCTATATTTGAACATTCTATACACAATTCTATATACAATAATAATTTGAAAAAAATCACTTGTTATAGAAAATAGGCACACTGAGGCAAAAGATGGAATGAATGTTGGAAAATAGTTCACAAGTTCAGCATGAGCACGTCATTTGCTTCAATAGTCAGAACCTCAGTCCTTTTCCGCTTCCAAAGTAACGAAGAATGGGTGATGCGTCTTCGGTATTAGATTTTTTGCACAGAGTGAAATAAGATCTTTCTTCTTGCTAGCTGATATTTTTGGAGACTTTCTATAAGCTGGTTTGAGTTTGAGAGTTTCGGGATGTTGATGTGGACTGCTCCTCTTTGTCTTACTGTTAATATGCACTAGTTTATATTGATTTTCGTGGTAGGAAGTTTTATAAAAGAACACCCCAGGGGAATTCTTCTCCACCATTATCTCAGTGACAGCATTCCATGAAACTTTCTCCCCAACCTCATTGATGGAAAAATTGTTGCCGAGGTCATTGCATAATGACTTGCTATCTATAAAGTCAGTTGTTTCCATTTGTCTTACAAGGTAAGGTTTCTCAGTCCTTTTTGCAAGACTTGCGATAGTAGCAACCTGAGAGGGAACGTAAATAGGACCGGATTTCAGAGCTCTTTGCTTCTCATATTCTATGCGAGAGTGCATAGCGTCTCCCTCATTTTGTGTATGTCCTACTACCAAAAACTTATGTTGAATAGACGGAATTTCTAACTTTAGAACAGCGTAAAAGTATGCAGATAACACGAATTTGTTCTTCACTTCTTGATTTGGGTATTCTTTGAGAAACTCTATTAAGCAGCTACCAACTTCATTTGCCCCTCTTCCAGCTCGACCTTCGTGCCACATGCAGCATCTTCCAATTTTAGAGACTGCTTCGTAAATAGTGAATTTAAATAAATTAAGTTTTCTTTTATAATAAAAGCTTGATATTTCACCACTTGGCAAGGTGTAACAGCTTGAAAATCAAACACAGCCACCACTCCACGGTTTTCCTCAGTGGCCTGATGAATATCATTTTCCTCTTCCCGTCTCATTGTTTCTTTCTCTGCATGATGTCTTTCATATTTGTCTTTAAGTTTTCGCTTTTCTTCTTCAGTAGAATTCTTATATTCTTCACAGATCCTTCTTAGGTCTATGAAACCCGATGTTGAATTCCGTATTAAATATCGTTTCGTGTACGTGCTTCTTTGCAATCTGTTCATTTTCTAACTTACATTAATGTGGATATATCCAACGAACCTTCAAAATACTCTCGTGTTGTATCAGCTCGAATGTAATGGGCCTCCATTCTTGGAATTGAATTGATGTGTTGCCTCACTCCTTCCCTTATCATTGGGGGTAGCTTCTTTTGCTTTCCACGCTTTCCCTCTTCTTTCTTCTTCAAGAAAACCATCTGTGTTCTTGGAAATAACTGTATAAATCATGGTGTTTCCCACGCCAAGGGTATCCATGAACATCTTCTTGCAAAACTTCATTCTATCTCCTCTTATGGTTAAACTGTGCCTAATTCATGTTGCAAGACCTTCCACCTCCAGGAGTGATTCTTCGATATTCCGGCTTTACTTGCGTCATGTTATGACTAATAAATTGTCTCTGCCTGTTCAGATCTCCAAGATCCCAGAAGCTCTTAATGATTGAAATTCTGTCCTCCTCTGAAAGTGGTCATTTAAAATTGCAGTTTCCTTGGTATCCTTTCTTTAATGTTTTATCCTTCCTACAGGTACCATTTTTGTTGTTTACTAACTGTCCTGCATTTACTTTAAGTTTTCTTATGTTTCGAGCCTATTTATGTTCTTGACGACGACGCTTCTTCGGGCGTCTGTCTTTCTGAGGTGGTGATGCTGTTGCTGCTGTTGTTGAGCCTAATCCTTCACAGTTGCTCACTAATTTGGCACTTTCCAAAGGAACACAGATGTCTGATGTTTCGTTAACGAAACTTTCCTTCAAGGGAAATGCTGAAGTTTTAGAGCTTTTGAGTTCTTTGCTAGTTGATGGTAGTTCTTTGTCTTGTGTACTCATCTTGTCTGATTTGGTATCATCATAGGTATCTTCCTCTTCTGAACTACTGGTATCAGGAATATAGTCATTGCATATATCGTGGTCTTGTACTGAAGGTAAATTAATTCTCTTTCAATTTCCAGTGTAAAACCGATGCATCAGAAGATGACGCTGTTTTGCACGGAACATCTTTAAGAAAATACTCCAATACAAAACCAATTCATTTTACTTCAAGGGCCCAATTATATAAATTTTGCAATTTTTGCACTTTTACATTGAAGATCACATGAAAATACACTAATTGCTGTAAAAAAATAAAAATTGAAAAATTTTCACTTATCGTGGTCTTGCACTGGCACGGCGATATGATCTTTTTGCTGTTCTGAGAGACATCCTTGCTCCATAACATGCTTCTCACACTCCTCCGGAATGCTTCCGCCTGTCTGCCCCGCTCATTTATTTCTCTATCGTTTCTTCCATTATCTTGTATCAGGCTTCCCAGATACTTGAAACTCTCCACTTTCTTCAGCTGTTCCCCACCAATTGTTATTCCCGTTGTGGTTCTTTCCTTCTTCCTTGTTGTGATCACCATCTCACTCTTATTTATGCTAAATTTCATTTCATATCCTTGTATTATTCCTTCCCACACGTCCAACTGTTCCTGTACCTCCTCCTCCTTGTTTCCCCAAATCATCAAATCATCTGCAAACACCATTGCTTTCATCTTTCCTTCCCCAATTACTTGTGCCTCTCGGGTCATTATGTCATCCATCACCACAATGAAAAGTAACGGTGACAGTGCACTTCCTTGTTTCAGGCCGTTTCTCTGCTCCTCCCACTTTCACACAGCTCACGCTTCCCTTGTACATCTCCTTGACCCTCTTTATAGTCCATTTCTCTACTCTATCCTCCAGGGACTTCCATACTTTGTTTCTGCATACACTGTCATATGCTTTCTCAATGTCCAGGAAGGCCATCAGTAGATCTGTTCCATACTCATAGTGCTGTTCTTGTAACTGCCTTACAGCAAAAATCAAATCCACTGTGGACCTTCCTGCTCTGAAACCATGTTGTTCTTCCCTCATCCCTCCTTCTATCCTTGTCCTAATACTCCTTTCCAAAACTTTCTCAAACATCTTTGCACAATGCCTCATCAGTGTTATTCCCCGATAGTTTCTGCATTCTGTTCTACTACCTTTCTTGAAGATCGGGACAATTATTCCCGTTTTCCAGTCCTCTGGGGTCTTCCTTTCCTTCCATGCTGTCTTCAGCACTCGGTACAACCATTGTATCCCCACCTCTCCTGCTGCTCTCACCATCTCCACACTCAACTCATCCACACCCGGTGCCTTCCCTCCTTTCATCTTCCTCACCGCATCGTCGACTTCTTTCCATGTTAAGTCCTTTTCTGTTTGTACTCCATCTTCCTCTTCCCCGATTTCTTCCTCCTCGCCGTGGTTTCCATTTGGGTTCAGAAGTTCTTCAAAATATTCTTTCCACATTTTTTTCAGTTCTTCCCTATTTTCTATCTCTTGTCCCCTTTTGTTCACCATTCTAACATAATCCGTAGGATCCTTCCGCCTCTTTTTTTTTACCATCCCATACAGGACCTTTTTTGTACCTTCACCATCCTCCATCATCTTTGTCCACTCTTCCATCCACTTTCTTCTCTCCTCAGCCACTACTCTCTTTGCCGCCTCCTTTCTTTCCTGGTACTCTTCCCTTGTCTCTACCGTCCTATTTTGATACCACCTCCTAAAGGCTCTATTCTTTTCCCTTACTATATCTTTTGTCTTCTCATTCCACCATGGTGTTTCCTTCCACCTCTTCTTACTACTTGTCCTCCCACATACTGCTTCTGCTGCACCTACTAGTCTCTTCTTAAATCTAGCCCATTCCTCTTCCACCCCTCTTTCTTCATCTGTTGGAATTCCTTCCTTTACCATTTTGAGGTACTCAACCCTTCTATCTCCTTCTTTCAGTTTCCATATCCTTATACGTCATTCCTGGTTCTCAGTCCCTTTCTTCTCCTTAGTCCCTCTCAGGTTCATTACCAGCAATCGATGATCGCTATCCAGGTTCTCCGATGGTATAACCTTGATGTCCGTGATGTTCTTATTTAATTCTTTCTCATACAGTATATAGTCGACCACCGACTTCCTGGTCAAGTCATCACTGTACCATGTGATTGTGTGACTCTCTCTTTTCTTGAACCAGGAGTTCCCAACTAGCAGGCTGTTCCTTTGGCAGAAGTCCAACAGTCTCTTTCCTTCCTCATTTCTTCTTCCCCAACCCTCTGGTCCAAGCACACTCTCATACCCTTGTCTTTCTCTTTCTACATGGGCATTCAGATCCCCCATAACAATCATATTCCTTCCTACCAGCTGCTTCTGCAATTCCTCTTCAAACTCCTCCCTCTCTTCAGAGGCGCAGCCTACTTGTGGAGCATACACTTGCACTATTTCTACAGTCTCTCCCCTCAGTGCTACTTTCACTTTCATCATCCTATAACTTATTCTCTTCACTTCTTCTTTTAAACCATCTCGTACTACTATTCCCACTCCATTCCTCTTTCCCTCTTCATTTCCACTCCAGTACAGTCTATAGCCTTTTCTCAGTTCTCTCCTTCCTTCCCCTTTCCACTTTGTTTCTGCCAATCCCAATAAATCCAACATCCTTCTTTCCATCATATCCACTATCTCCTCCACCTTCCCCATCAGCGTTCTTATGTTTAAAGTTCCAAATCTTAGTCCATGAACACAGCTAGGTCGTCGTCCATTGTATCCATCCTGTCCAAGGCCTGTTCCCTTCTTTAAAGCAAAAGTCTTATCGACTGGCTTGATGGGCCTATCATAGCTTCACCAGAGCCCCATTAGCCGTTACTTTTCAGGGTTCCTGGGGCACACGAAGTCCGCTCTGTACTTCGCCCCTACAGGCAATCCCCTGCTTTGTGCCGTTGCCCGTCTCCCACGATGTGGGCGAGGGGTTGGACTTATGGGAGACTTTTTAACTTATTACTTAAATTAATATCTCACGAAAAAAAGTACGGGTAAAGTATCTCATGAAAATTGCATGTTGATATTTTTAATCAAGATGAAGACAGGACTGTCTCATTCTGCTATAAGAGTTTTGTTTGGAGGCCATCGCCTAACTGTGTCATGTATTTTCTCCACAACTGTGATGTTTCTAGCTTCTGCAATGTCAAACGTCATGTTCTGCCCCAGTAGGGAAAGTATAGATGAAACTATGCCTGCAGTGTTCAAGAATAAATACCCGAAATGCAGGGTAATTATCGATTGTACGGAAATTAAAGTTGAACAACCTCCTACGGTAGATCGCAGAGTATTTCTCTGTTCCAATTACAAGGGAACATACACAGTGAAATTTTTAGTCGGCATCACACCCAGTGGCATGATTAGTTTTACGACCAAATGCTATGGTTGGAGATCGAGTGACGTGTTTATCACAAACGACAGTGATTGCTGACATTATTAGAACAAGGTGATGAAATCATTGTTGACAAAGGATTTCCTGGAATAGCAAGAAGCCTTTCCAACAGAGGAGTGATTGTCGTAACCCCTCCTTTTCTTCCTTTTCTCTTTTTCCTTCCACAATAGAAGATGGCAAATCCTCCATTTAGAGAGCACAAATCTGGCATTGTAATGCATCCAATGCTTGGTGCTCATCTTCACCCTCTTTTTTGGCAACACCATTTTTCGTCACTATCATAACGGGCATTGTTTGCACTAAAAGCTATACAGTTTGCCATTGGAATGGCATGCCTTTCCAGAAGACGCAGAAGCAAATTTCCAATGTTAGCACCAGTCGAATCACCTTCCAAATGTTCATGGATAGCAAACGATATTCAATCATCTTCGATTCTTTGTTGAAAAATGACACGACAACAGGATACAGCTTACTATCTCTATCATTGCTACCATCAGTGGATTACATTATTTAAATGACTCATGGTGGTTCCATATTGATATGTTAGAATAGTTATTAACTAGAAATGAACATCTGCCTGAATCAATACTATACAGTTAAAATTAATTAATGAACTTGTTTACAGTACATGTTTCGGGGATTAATTATATTTTATCCCCTTCATCAGCTGTTGAAAAATCAAAAAAACAAAACACTAAGCGTAGCACAGTAATAATATACGTGTTTAAAACCTAATATGGTGCACCATAAAATTTAGGGTATAAGAACAGAATAAAATGAAGAGAAACAGATGGTGACGGTGATCAGTTGCTCATGACAAATAGTAGTTCCTTGAAATGGTAGATATGTAACACCAATCCGTGTAGCTTTATAACCAATGAAGAGCCTGTATGCTTATATCCAAATATAATCCCTTCAAAACAAAGCGGGTTTAAGAAACCCGACGTGATGGAAAGTGATCATAGGTTAGTTTAAAGCATATGGTGTATGCGGTTAGGGCAACGTTACATTTATTTGAAAGTGATTTTCTAATAAATGTAACGTTGTCCTAACCACACACACCATGTGATTTTCTAATAAATGTAACGTTGTCCTAACCGCATACACCATGTGATTTTCTAATAAATGTAATGTTGTCCTAACCACATACACCACATGCTTTAAACTAACCTATGATCACTTTCCATCACGTCGGGTTTCTTAAAGCCGCTTTGTTTTGAAGGGCTATATTTGGATATAAACATACAGGCTCTTCATTGGTTATAGAGCTACACGGATTGGAGAAGTATTGGTGTTACATATTTACCATTTCAAGGAACTACTATTTGTCATGAGCAACTGATCACCGTCACCATCTGTTTCTCTTCATTTTATTCTATTCTTACACCCTAAATTTTATGGTGCACCATATTAGGTTTTAAACACGTATATTATTACTGTGCTACGCTTAGTTTTTTTGTTTTTTCAACAGCTGATGATGGAGATAAAATATAATTAATCCCCGAAACACGTACTGTAAACAAGTTCAATAATTAATTTTATCTGTATAGTATTGAGTCAGGCATTTGTTCATTTCTAGTTAATAACTATACCATCAGTGGAGGTCGCGAAAGGCCCATATTTTAAAATATTAATAATTTTTTAATCGGCGAGCCATTTCATGAACAATGCCGGATGTTTTTGTCCTGCCACAAGCATATTTCTTCGCAATTTCTAAATCCGGGAACATTTTTCTAAACAATTGTCCCACGTGATCAGATCATGATAACGAGAGGTTATGTTCTACGATGAACGCCGTGAACAAACATTCTGCTCGAATGGCAGCATTGTCTTCATTCCCGTGAACAAAAAAGTTCCTAATTTTTTGTTCTTCTGTAAACAACTAGCACTGTCCTTGTGTTTTAGAGTGTTGCTGTGAGTTACTATGTCAGTTTCTTCCACCATGAGAAATATTTATATCGCAACGGCACATGGAACAAAGAGCAAAATGGTTTCCTCTACTAGATTGTAAAATGAATGGGAATTCAGTTTTATAGCTTTCTTTGAACACTTGGAGATAACGTTTCTGAGGGTTTGTCGCCATAACGAGACTAGGAAACTTAAAACACACGACACGAAACAATCCTCGACACAACTCACTGAAATAATTAGCTACCGACGCACACATTAATACTAAACGTGACGCTAGCAGAGTATAAACACGTGGCGTCAAACGGAGTTAAGTCACAATCGCCGCGCGTAGCATACAAGGTTTCAATCCCCATCTGGACAGTCACGAGGCCAGCCTCGACCAATCAGCGTAAGGTTGACACTTGTTTGTCCGTAAAATACCACCAATCAGTATGCGGTAGGCCGATCACCTGACTCACCATTCTGAGATCGCAGCTATGGAGCTCACTGCCAAGTGAGGAACTTACAAAAACTTACACAAAAAAACCAAGGTTACGCAAATCACAAAAGCAATTACGACTTACGAAGGAATCTCCTTGAGAATGGAAATTATTTGCAGTTCCTTTTTCTTTTACAATATATCACTGGGGTCCGAAATTCGGAAGAAATAATAGTAATTAAGAAGATCGGAAGACGAGGTGAAAATTCGGAAGGTTTCCGAATAAATCGGAAGGGTTGGCAGGTATGTGTTTTACGTATCGGCATGATAGGTTAATATCACTGACTGGACTATTAATTATACAGTATTATCCTTGAGATGCATGTGCAACGAATTCTTCTCACAGGTAATTTAAGAATGGCGAGGTTCGTGAATCACAAATCCACCTTCCATCCAATTGAAAAACAGTTATAGTGGGTGATATATAGAAGATAGAGATATGCTCTAGCGGACTTTTTTTTGTAAAACTCTTCCTGCTGAACAACTCTTATACCCTCATAGTATATATATTTTTTTAATGGTTTGCCCAGCGTAAGCTTAAAAAACACACGGACGCCAGGTTTTTGCCCGACTTTTTCACTGAAATCATTACTGCTTGGCTTCCTTTGATCATAAATAAATAATTTTCTACAGAAATCTTCCTCGAGGTATCCTTTACAGAATGGTAAAAAATACATCAGAATCCATCCAGTGGTTCTCGAGATTACCCGTGACATCCAAGAATCGGGGACTTTGTTTTATACCTAGAAATAGAGATATCGTATGGCCTCGGCTGCCGGGTGCAAGCATTGTTGTTTGACACCCAAAGGGTAGCTTGCATGTTGAATTTCGTTGTTCCTTGATGCACTATGAAAGACAAGAAGGTTAGATATCTTAGCTCCTTGAACACTATAGCACTTTCTAGTAGAGAAATGGGGAACTATGTGTAGGCAGAAACTCCCGAGATTAATGTTGCCATTATGAACATGGCCTACTGAATTCAAATGGGTTCTTTGACACGCCAACATCGTATGACATGCGTGTCTTATATTTTTGCCGCCTTTCAAAAATCACTTACCACGGCCAGGAGCGAACCGGCAAGCTTGGGTTGGTAGTCCGACACGATAACCACTCACCCACCGTGGCAAGCAATAGTTTGATTGACATTACGACACACATTTCATTTTAACAAAAAGTAATGAACCGTTATAACCAAAATACTGAATGCACATTCTTGACTAGTAGTCTGTCATTTTAACATTTTGAACCTAGAAAAGTACAAAATACAAACGCACAAAGATACAGTGAATATTTGTCAGATAAGCAGGGCCCTAGTTTTAAATCAATGATCATAAGCTAGCCTGTAACAAGTTTGGATAGATAATGCATGAAATAAAATTGTTCTATTTTAGGAATATAGTCATGAAAATATCTAGTGTCCTTCTCTACGGTTACACACAGTTGATGCTTCTTACTGTATATAAACTGAGTCCTGTTAAGCGCATCAGTATCTTGTTGTTGATTAATTTAGGGGCCTTGCAACATCGTGGTCATGTAGCCCCGTGTACTTGGGTTTTTGTGTGTGTAATTTGCCTGATAACCTGAGTTATTGTGATGCCTGTATTAGTGTATGTATTTGTAATTCAGATGAGGATTGGGAAGCAGGTGGCCGTGGCCTTAATTTAGTATCCATCCCGGCATTTGCCTGGAGTAAGAGTGGAAAACCATGGAAACCACTTTCAGGATGGCTGAGGTGGGAATCGAGTCCGGGCCACTGCGGTAACAGCCAAGAGTGCTGGTCACTACGCAATGAGGCGGACGCAAGAGTATTTGGCACTGAGTAAAGTACACAAGAGTACTTTTAATATAATATGATTTGTCTCGTCTAGGTATAAGTACTTAACATTTAGTTCTCCTGTGTCTTCCACTATTCCCCTATCCTTGCAAGATATCAGACATGTCACTTCCAGCAGTCTCTGTATCCTACTGTCTTTCACAACGATTCCATCTGGGCTTCCACAAAGCTATGGTTGTAAGTTATGAACAATTAAACCACAATAAATTACTTTCACATTAAACATTTCCTGTGGTTCCATTTCCTTCCCATATGCCACATTGTGTAGTGCAATGCCCCTGAGGGTAGAGTCAGTTATCCGAGTTATCAAAGTCTTCCCTTCTGGTTTTCATGTGATAAACATTGCTACTCGCCGATATTCGACATTTTCTTGGTACCATTCTGGGGACTCGCCCTGTTCCCGAGTTGTCATGGAAATGTGAAGAGCTTTGTCACTATTAACATTCACATCGTTTTCAAAAACCCACTGTTACCTCTTGTTCGAAGGTCTGAAAAGTAATTCTCCACGTATGTTGCACTGATTCTCGAGCAATTCAAAAGTAACTTTTTCACACTCCACTTTCAAAATTAAATTTTCAACAGAATTTACAAAAAAGAATTTCAGTACTCTTACAGGCGCGTTCAACTTCTGATTTTTTTTTCAGCCTGGAGCATTCTGCGTAAAGGACAAGGTATTTTTAGAAGATCAGTCGGTTTGAAAGTTGGTACTGAGATATTTAATGTTTTTCAAGGAAATAATTATTCAATGCGCTTCCCTTTGGAATATTTTTATGTCACAGCACTTACTGATCTTGGTTTTACTCAGGCTTGGGGCACATCAGTTTCAGTAACACATAGTTCATTATTAACATAATAAATCACCGCAGCAATATGCTTACAAGTATTTCCAAGACCAGCTGGGCAAGGGCAACTAGTGGCGACAACATTTCGCTCAGAGTCAGTGAAATACAATAGCAAGTATAATATGTACCTAAGTAATTTAATAAATCTATAAGTTGTGACAATATAAATTAAAAAATGTATGGGAATACAGCCTAGCTTTATTGATATTCAGTAAGACGGAAGTGAAACAGACGTTTTCCTAATGAACTTCTGGTTTTAGAAAACACTCATCGTCTTGCTTCAATTCCAACACTTTATTTACATGTAGAGATTTCTACCGTTACCAACAGTTGATTTGCATGAATCTGGATATCTAACCGGTAAAGAGCCGCAATTAAATCGAATCTTGCACATGGCTTTTAAACGACCGACGCCTGCCTCACAGTGCTTGTTTTGCAACTCAGCGCAGTGCGGCGCCACTAGCACGATTTCAAGTTTCGTGCACGGTGCCTATAGACCTCAAGCAAATGGCAATATTAAAGTTGCTGGCATCGATAGTGGCAACTCGCTCGCCGAGTCGGTATGATGAGTGTGTGTGATGGCTCGTACGGGAGAACTGAGGAGGACAGTGAAGAAGTATGGTGAAATGTGGTCATCCATGGAGATTTATGAGGGCTTAGGGAATATTCAGAGGGATAGATCGCATTTCACAGCCTCTGAGCTTAAGAAAGGTTGACAGTTCAATTCAGATAGTTATCACATACTCCATGCGAAATAAGAATTGGGAGAAGACAAATACAGTTTTTGTTTGAGAGAAACTAGCATTAATCAATGACCTCATGCTGTTAAATTTGAGTTGCCGTACCTTACTTTTACTGTATCTATCATCATCATCGGCTTTAACTCGAATCCGAGTATAAATCTTCTTCCTTCAGTCCAGTTTGTGGATGCAGGGTGTCGAGCGATGGAATTTTTTCAAATTCCCGTATAATTCCCGTAGTTCCCGTACGAAAATCCACCAAATTCCCGTATATTTTAGAACCCTCTAAGACTAGAGTTCGCATACCGATTGGCTGAAAAATGAATCTTAAAGCGCGAATCAAGATTTTCTGGCGTAAGTGTAACTGCATTTTTGGAGACACTTCCGCAGCTCACGGGTGATGGCGATATTTAGGCCTAACCCGTAGCGTGAGCAAAGCGCGCGCCCGCGCGCGCGAGTGAACTCTCTCGCAGGTGGGATGGGATGCTACGAACACAAATAAAATACCGTTTACCTGAGGAGAGCTGATATAAATGACTGTTTTACTGGGGAGTAGTGATGTGCGCGAGTGACGCTTGGACTCACGAGAATCGAGTCCAGCAGTTCCGAGTCTGAACGAGTAACCCGTGCGAAGGACTCGAGTCTCCACGGTGACGTCACGATCCGTACTTACGATATAGGACAGAATGCGGCCAAATTCCCAACACTCGCTAAACTTGCAAACTACTTTTCTTCTAGTGATTTACAAGAGAAATCGCCTGCAAAATGCACACTATGCTTCATATTATAACGACTAGGTAATGATAAAGAAAGAAATGTAATTTAAAAAATCAAGTTTAAAAATAAACTCCTCGCCAGGAATGGAACCCCAGCACGCTGCGTGAAAGTTAGCACCGTTAACCACTCAACCAGAGATATTGATAAGACTACTGGCGTTATCAACAACGATATATACTACTGCTTAGCAAATTATCACGTTGAAGGAAATTTCTCTTTACTGTATTGCGTTCTTTCTTTCTGTCATCAGTCCACTTCTTGCCGGTTTCCAATTTTGAATATACTATTGCATCACTGTGCATTGATGGGAAACGAATACAATACTACTTGGCCAAGGCGTACCGACATTACTATAGATCGTGTAGTTTCCATATATGGCTCACGGATAACGCTGACAGCGTCCTCGGCCTCGATTCCGGACTCGAGTATCTCGAGTTTTACGGTTCCAGACTCGATTCTTCGCGAGTCCACTCGCAGCCCATCACTACTGAGGAGGGTTGAGAGAGTAGAGAATAGGAGTGTCACATCTTCATATATATTATTTCAGTAGTATGCATCCCTCCTGCGGCGCTCACAAGCGACCGATCGTGACAAATGAGCATTCAAATGAAAGAGAATAGACATTAGCAGTGAAATATTGCACTATAATTTCATAAATATCTATAATTTCTTTAAAAAAGGACTTTAAAAAAATTGTACGAAGTGTGCGATTTGCAATCACCGTTGATTTAGAATAATACGTTCCATACTTGCTGTCCACGAGCCACTGAGACGCATGTTTCATGTCATATTAACATTCTGAGGTCTTTCCTTTATCCTGAAATGTTAATAGTGTTCTACAATCATTTGGTTGAAATAAAAACATAACCTTTCTCCTTAAGTGTCTCATTATAAACCTATTGGAGAAAGTGTGATTTATGAACATGCGAGATTTCTCGCACGGGTCCGCAAGTAATAAATATTTACTGGAAGTGATTGAATTGTATGGTACCGTAACCTTATAGAGCTACCACGAGTTAAAATGGCATCGAAGCTTATGCATAAAGAACTTCCGGTCCACGAATCTCCATTTGATTTTCATTGGCAGTGAAACGTTCATTCGTGATTATCTTCCTTATTATTTCGGATTGTGGTTTTGTTTTTAGGCGTTCAATTTATGAAATAATAACTAGAGGGTTGGCCTTTCATGAATATTCCAAAGACAAGTGTCTCCAAAAAGAGTAATTAGTAGAACTTCGCATCAGAGACGACCATAACAAACAGCTTGCCTACAAAGTGTGCGATTTGCACATTTCAAACGGCATTGGTCTAACATATCTTAGACTACAACAATTAAGTTGGTGCAAATTATATATGTTATATGTGAGAATATTATTATAATTTGCTATCCGGTTGTTATATTGGCATATTATGCATTAACGTGACCCGTTTAAATGCTAAATTCTGACGTAAGCTACGAGTTGTAGGCTATTCGCCGTACCGGTAGGCCTAATATTTACTAACAACGCATCGTTTCTTCTTTAATATTTATTTAATCATTATAATTATAATAGCCTATCTATTAACACTTATTTATCCAATAATCATTTTATAATTCTATACATATTCCAGGTATTGCAAGAAAGCGATTTGATAGCATATGCAGCTCTACCTTAAAATCCAACCATGCCCAGTTTTCATTACCTATGGATGATATTACCGCAAGTTAATAAATCAAACAACTGGCAACATTTTTTTTAATGCTCATTTACATATTCACCCTAGTCTACGTAAAGTACCATACGGTAATCACTGAAAGGGTAGGGGGGTTATGACCCCAATTTCACAAACGAAGGACCTCATTTTGCATGAATTATGGAACTCGAATCCTAATGGAGGTATGGATTGTCTGCATTTAGAAATATGTTAGTCAATAATTTAAAACAAGATGCCAGAAAACTAAATACAAAAAGCTGCGTGCCTACTACGGTGTTAAGTTGCTCCGTGAAAAAATGCCAAGATTATACGACGTGCATACAGTTAAATACAATCATCCAATTAGAGGAACACTTCCTTTGTCACGATCTTATAAGCAATTAAAACATAAACTGCCGCAATTTACGGGAAAATGTGCAACATTTAGAGACTACGAGTGTAGTATGTGGCACAACGTTAGCTGACATTTCGCATCATTAATGCATAAGGAATGAACACATGCAGAGCCTTCTCACTGCACACAGCTGAAGATCATATCATTCTTGGTGCATTTTACGTTCTCTTAACAACAATAAGTTGCTTAGTTACATGCAAGGAAAATTGTAGTACACACTTCCCATTGCTTCCATTACCTGACTACTAAACCAGAAGCTGGTAATGCATAACCATACGCCGGTGGTGCATCCTATGGCAAATGAAAGATCGAAAGAAAATGTAGGCTCTATAGGAGCCCGGAACAAGGCGATACAATCTTCTACACTACTGAAAATAGTCAAAATACCCTTTGTAATAATGAATAATAATTTTGGGGGTCATGTAGCAATAAATGTTACCCACTCACCATCCCTTTTTAGATCACGACTTTTATAGTAAAATTGGAGGTGTGTCCGCTATTACACGCGTAAATTATGCGACAAATACAGTATTGCTAACCCCGCGCATTTGGTACTGACAGCCTTCCTGTCACTTTGCCCCGCTTTTCCTCTCCGCAACCTACAGTCGCCACATAACAAGACCCTACGTCCTACCGCCACACGGCAAGAATTCTGAGCATGCTTCTCACCTACACTCTGTATTTCGAAGGAAACAACGCGAAGGATATGCCGGGAGCTTGGAACAGCTGAGCTGTGTTGCTAAGTTTTTAGAGTTGTTGTAAATCAACTGATTGGAATGATACACAGCGCTATATACTTCAGACATTATTTCTGTACAATTATACGTAATATATTTAAAAAACGGTCCTGAGTCAACGCCGAGGATATTCAAACAGAGAAATACGATACTTTTAGATGAATAAATGAATTACACATCGAAGCTATGATACGTTTATCATCGGTATTCAATTCAATAAATACGACAAAGAGGGCAAATACTCTACAGCTAATGAATATAAAAACACTCACCATGCAATGATTATCCTTTAACATGAAACAAGAGTCTGAGTGGAGGTCGTTCACAGCTTACTGCAGTAGTTGACAGATAACACCATGCACACTCACTTAATCGCGACTCTCTACGTTTAATATTAGCTTTCGTGATAATACAAAAGTAAAGTTTAGGTAAAGACATATTTAGCACTGAGCACTCAAACAAGCCCCCCGTGGCGATATTATTGCCATGGTTTTATATTTTCGAGTTGTAGGCTATTGAATGACGGACGGTATTTTGAACGCTATGAAGGGAAACAATAGCCTGTGGTCTATTATCGATTGACGCAAGCGAACTGACACCAATAAATAAATTATCCTCAGTCACTTGGCAAGGGTTTCTTTGACATCCTCCATTCCTTCACTGTCCCTATCATCATCACCACCATCATTGTCTTTGTCAGAGCTTGATGAATTGCCAAGGTTAATAATCATTTCATCCACCGCGATATCCAGACCACCTTCAGTATTTATTTCTGTTCATGCTGTACGGGATGTGTCCAGTCCTCGGGTCGAACTTCGGCGAAGTAAAAGTAACGAAACAATGACAATGAAAGGAAATCCGACACAGACAGTGGTTAACAAGCGACTGAAACAATTCCTGCCCATACGAGAAGAATTCTGTCACTCGTGTGGTGTATTTTGTAGCCACATGTTGGTAACGGGTGTTTGATAGTAAAATGTCGAGAGCTGTGAGATATTGTTTGTAGTTTTTGAAATGTATGCATGTGTAACGCATTTGCATTGAGTGTTTGCACGGACTTAAATAAGTCACTTTGACAAATACAAGATATACTAGGAACGTCAGTTACACAAAGCACAAAATTAAATACTTTTGACAGTACTTTTTTTTTCCTTCCTGGAGACCTTCCGTGGCTTTTCTTTAGACTGCCACCTTAGCCATCGCTTCGCACCTGTTTTGTTTCCTTGAAGACGGCGTAGAGTTTCATGCAGTATGGACTCTTGCTCACGGTTATCTTTTCTACTGCACCAGCTGCCATCACAGCGTCCTGAACAGTAGGCTATGCATGCCAATCAGACTTGCTTCTTTGAGATTGACGATCATGCACTCCTTGTTCAGGGAGAAACCTCTGTCTAGAGCTGCATTGTTGTGATACAAAATCAGTATCATTTTAACGAAGCTTGTGAGATCATTTTTGGCAGGAACTGAGGAAGGTGCTGAAGCCACTAATTCAGACCACAGCACGTCGAACCGTGGCTCTTTTCTGTCGAACTGCTTCAAACGCGCAGTAACGGAGAGCAGTCTCAGAAGTGCGGGGTAGCTGCTCTTGATGCGGTCAGCCATTGCGCCAGAAAGCAAATTCTTCTGATTACAAAGAATTTCCAGGGCAATGACGATCGTAACTTCTTCCAACTTAGGAGTCTCAGCGACCCCTATAGTGTCTAGGCAGGAAATAGCACGGGTCTCTCGTGAGCAAGAGTTGACCACTCTTCGATTTTTTCAGCCATAGGATACAAATGTACAATTTCCGGCAGTTGGTGCGAAATTGCAGCACATCCGCGTCTGGAATTTTCTGATATCTTGATCTTTTAGCTTCATTAAGTGCTGCTCTTGTCGAGAAACCCAGGTCTCCTCTGTGAATAACAATGCGGACTGATTCCTGTATGTCATTGTCAGCAACGAGCGCGGTGCGCGTAGCCTCACGCGTAGAGGGTACGGCCGGCGGTCGGCCAGGCTAAGTATGCATTCGACGTTGGCTGGGTTCTCATCCCGCTTAGCGCTCTATCGGTGGCGCAAATTACGGGTGGCAGCGCGGTCTGCAGGCGAAATAGAAGATTGAGAGGGAGGACTCTACCGAGCGTTCGGGGGCTAAGAAGTCGGGCATTATGAGACTTTTCAAGATTTCCCGTATCAAGTGCGAATTTCCCGTATTTTTCCCGGGTCACTAAAATTCCCGTATTTCCCGTATTGCTCGACACCCTGCTGGATGTGTTTACGGTGACTAAAGAGTCCAATCCTGGCATGGAACAAGCGACCACACAAGTCACATAGTATTGCTGGAGGAGGACGTGGTTGGGCTGCTCGAAGTTTCCTAGCTTGACGCTTGGCCTCTTCATGTGTGCGTCGGTCCTATACTAATATACTAAAGCTGAAGAGTTTCTTTTTTTCTTTGTTTGTTTGTTTGTTTAAACCCGCTAATCTCTGGAACTACGAGTAGGATTCGAAAAATTATTTTTGTATATGAGAGCCAGATTTAAGAGGAATAGTTTAGGCTATGCAGCATTAGGCTACACCACTCAGATAAACTTAAAGTTTGATTTTTGTTCAGTAAGTCGGAATTTCTGCGCTCTTTTCAACTGCTATTATAATTGATGACGTTCCATTGGAGCTACATTGCGAGGTGCTCACACTTCAATGTGATAGTAAACTGAAGGCTAAAAATGAATCACGAACAGTCGAACAAGGTTAGCACACTTTTATGAACTGATTCCCCAAACAGGCACAAAATGACTGTCAAACTTCTATCAATGTTTGGTTCAACATATCTGTGGGAGAAACTGTTCTCTCTAATGAAGATAAATAAATCTCGACGAAGAGCCACTCTAACTGATGCACATCTCACTGCCGTTCTTTGAATTGCAAGTGCAAGATCGATCGCTCCCAATATAAGCCGTCTGTTTCAGCGAAAGGATATGCACACCTCATCATCTGCAGAATGACAGTCCAGGTATATAAGGATACATAGGCCTATGTTTTGTTTATGGTCAATGATATTTATTCATGTACCGTACTCCTAGAGCAAGTTATCGTTCCTTGTGTTCTATTCAAGTTGTTAGGTTGGCTTATTGTAATTTCAGGACTATCGGTAGTGGGCAAAGGACTGTGTACTTATCAGCTGTCAAAGTAATTATTTTTGTTTCCTACACAGAACCTAATAAAAAGAATATAATTAAACGTATGTACATAGCACCATAATCTAATCATCTAATGCACAACAAACAGGGCACAAGTATAAAGCTGTTGAGATATGCCGCTTGTAATGGCAAGCTGTGCAAGCAGCTGAAAGGTGAACTTCGGTAAGAGCGCATACTCTGCTCTAACTCCTGCCGGAGTGGGAGCGCTGATTTAGAATAACAAACAAAATGAACTTGAAAACCACGTATTAAGGCCCTAGAACCATTCATGTCCGTAGTAGTGTAACTGTAAGAGTATTTAAATAAGCCTATTTTGACTGGCAATTCGGGCTGCATCACATCGCCCCTACCAGTGTTCTGGTGCAGAATTGCGAAAATAGTTAAATCTTGCGCTGCTTATAAATTGCAGTCACAGGGAGTAATTAATGCAAAAGAATTTTCTTAGAACCCTTAAAACAGTTATCATCATGAAAATATGATGCCTCTATAAGTGCAACGGTGTTGGTGAAGTACATTGAGGTTATCAGCTGCAATAAGTGTTGGTGCTTTCAAATTTACCTTCATTTATTCCGAACCTTATTGTTGAGCGCTATGTGGCGATAAAGGATACTAATGCTACCTCAGGAGCTCGGGGCAGCCGAAGTTTTTCAAAGTGTTCTGATTATTTTCCTACAGCGCTATTCGACAAAAGACGACACTATTGGTCTCTACATTTCTAACAGCCAATGAGATATAGGCACTAGGCAGTGTCTTTTATTTCACTTACTCCTTTATCTAATCATCTTTTTAATTAGTTTGTAAATTACATGTGTCAGTGCTGTAGTTAGTAAATAGCCGTTTCCCTCTTCATTATTATCATTACTGGAAAATGACCTGAATGTTACGTCCATTATACTGTACCACTCATCACCCCACTACAACCACCACCACCACCACCACCACAAAAAGTTATATATTTTTTATTTTATTTTTTCTGTTTGTTTAAGTATTATGTGCCACTTCTGTAGTAGTATTCATTCATCATCATCTTCATTTCCCGTTTCCAGCTTCCTGGGTCGGGTTGTGAATGAAGGACCTCCAACGTTTCCTGTCTCTCCACCACTCCTCTCCTGTTTTTAGTACTTCTTCAGGTTTTCCTCCTCTCTTCTCTACACACTCCCACACTGTATCTGCCCATCTCTTTCGGGGCCTTCCTCGTGGTCTCTTCCCTGTCATCTTTTCACAGAAAGTTTTCTTTGGTACTCTCTCCTCTCCCATTCTCATCATATGTCCGTACCACTTTAACTTTGTTGTTTCTATCCTGTCCTGCAGCTTCAAGATTCCTGTCCTTTTTCTAATCTCTTCGTTTCTAACTCTATCTCTTCTGGTCTTGCCCTCTATATCTCTTAGGAATTTCATCTCCGCGGCTTGTATTCTACTCTCCTCTCTTTTTGTAGTAGTCTACGCTCCAGCTGCATATGTTAGTATGGGTCTGTAGTAGGTTGAATATAATACATTTTTACATTTCTTTGGGACATCTCGGTTCCACAGAATACCCCTTATCATCATCATCATCATCTTGTACAGTTTCCAGCCCCAGGCTGGGTCTGTTTGGAACATAAGCCTCGCCACTTAGTTCTTTCTTCCCACCACCTCTCCGCTGTCACTCTGGTCCAGTCCTCGCCTCTCTTCTTGACACATTCCTCCACTCCTTTCAGCCATCTATCTCTTGGTCTTCCCCTTGGTCGTTTCTTCTGCATCTGCATCTCATGTATCCTCTTGGGAATCTTCTTCTCATCCATTCTCTTTAAGTGTCCATACCACCTCAGTCTTGATGTCTCAATCCTACCTTGCAAGGGCTCCTCTTTCACCATTTCCCTGACCTTTTCATTCCTCACCCTGTCTCTTCTTGTTACTCCAATCCTACTTCGCAGGAGCTTCATTTCACCTGCCTGTATTCTGCTTATGTCTCTTTTCTTCATTGTCCACGTTTCTGAAGCATAGGTCAGTATCGGGATATAGTAGCTTCTGTATAACACTTCCTTGCTTTTTTGTGGGACATCTTTATTCCACACTAAGCTCCTAATGCTTCTCAGAAATGCTTCTGCCTGTCTGCCACGTTCCATAATCTCTTTGTCATTTCTCCCATTTTCCTCCACTATACTTCCCAAGTACTTGAGACTTTCCACCTTCTTCAGCTGTCCACCTCCAAGTGTTATCCCACTCATTGGTCTGTCCTTTTTCCTGGTCGTTAACAGGATCTCACATTTACTGATGTTGAACTTCCATCCGTACTCTCCCACTGTTTCTTCCCAAGCCTTCAGTTGCTCCTGAATTTCCTCCTCCTTGTTTCCCCAGACCATGAGATCATCTGCAAACACCATTGCTTTCATCTTATCTTCTCCTATCTTTCCTGCTACCCGTGTCATTACCTCGTCCATAACCACAATAAAGAGAAGGGGTGACAGCGCACTACCCTGTTTCAGGCCACTCATTTGTCTGAACCAGTCTGTTCTTTCCCCTCCAACTTTCACACAACTCACACTTCCACAATACATCTCCTTCACTCTGCCTACAGTCTCTTTTTCCACTCCCATGTTTTCCATTGCTTTCCAAACCTTCTCCCTACACACACTATCATAGGCCTTTTCGATGTCCAGGAAGGCCATCAGCAGATCCTCTCCAAATTCGTAGTGGTGTTCCTGGAGCTGTCTCACTGAAAATATGAGATCCACTGTTGATCTCCCAGGTCTGAATCCATACTGCTCCTCTCTCAATTTTCTCTCCACTTTGGCTCGTATTCTACTTTCTAATATCTTTTCATATATCTTGGCACAGTGAGGTATGAGTGTGACTCCCCTGTAATTTCTGCACTCCTTTCTGCTTCCTTTCTTAAATATTGGGACAATTAATCCTTTCTTCCAATCTTCTGGGGTCTTTTTCTCCTTCCATATCACCCTCATCACACGGTACAGCCACTGTTTCCCAACCTCCCCTGCTGCCTTCACCATTTCAACACTCACTTCATCCACACCTGGTGCCCTTCCTCCTTTCATCTTGTCTATAGCCATTTCCAGTTCTCTCCAAGTCAGGTCCTTTTCCATTCCTGTGTTGTCTTCTCCATCTTCCAATACATTGTCTTCCTCCCTATGACCATTTGGATTCAGCAAATCCTCGAAGTACTCTTTCCACACTGTCTTGAGTGCCTCTTTGTTGTGTACCTCATTTCCGTTTTTGTCCATCATTACCACATCCTCTCGCAGACCTCTTCTCTTACTTTTGACCATCCCATAAAGTACTTTCTTATTTCCTCTGCTGTCTTCCTCCATCATCTCTGTCCACTTTACCATCCACTTCTTCCTCTCCTCTGCGACAATCTTGTTTGCTTCTTTCTTCTTTATCTTATAATCTTCCCTTGTCAGATCAGTTCTTTCCTGGAACCACACTCTGAAAGCCTTGTTCTTCCTTCCCACAGCTTCTTTTACTCTCTCATTCCACCATGGTGTCTCTTTACACCGCTTTCTGTTGCTTGTTCTTCCACATACTGCCACTGCAGCTTCCACCATTGTGTTTTTGAATTGCTTCCATTCCTCTTCCCCTGTTTTAGGATTGTCTTTTGGCATCCTTTCCCTTATTATCTTCTGGAATTCTTCCTTGACTTCCTTTTCCATGAGTTTCCATACTTTGATTCTCCTTTCCTGGTACTCTGTCCTCTTGCTATCCTTAACAACTCCCTTATGCTCTGGTAAAAACTGTTCGCTTGTTGTATTCTCTTTCCAATTTCCTCAGTTAACCTTCCATCTTCTGTGATCACACTTCCCAAGTACTTGAAACTTTTAACCACTTCTAGAATTTTCCCATTCAATTCTATCTTTCCTCTTCCTTCCTTCCTTCCTCTTGACATTACCATTGTCTTGCTCTTCTCTGTGCTTACTTTCATCCCATATTTCTCTATTTCTTGATTCCATACATCTAGTTGTTTTTGTACTTCCTTTTCATCCTCGCCCCATATCACTATATCATCTGCAAACAGCATGGCCTTTGTTGCCTCTTGTCCCAATCTCTGTTTAACATTCTTGTGAATTTCATCCATGACTATGATGAATATTAAGGGGGACAATACACTTCCCTGTCGGAGACCTGTTTCCACTTTAAACCATTCTGTTTCTCCTATACTGGTCTTCACGCTACTCACACAATATTTGTACATAGCTTTTAACATTTGGACATCAGCTCCGTTAACTCTCCTTTTCCTTAATACATTCCAAACCACCTGTCGAGGCACACTGTCGTACGCTTTCTCAATATCAATAAATGTCATCACCATGTCTTTTCCAAATTCCCATCTTTTCTCCATCATTTGCCTTAATGCAAAGATTAGGTCAAATGTTGATCTGTCTTTCCTAAAACCATACTGTTCTTCTTCCATCTCTCCTTCTATCTTCCTCCTCAGTCTGCCTTCCAGAACTCTCTACATGAGCGATAAGAGTGATCCCTCTGTAGTTATTGCATTCCTTTTTGTCACCTTTCTTAAAAATCGGGATAATTAATCCCTTTCCCCATTCTTCTGGAATCTCTTTCTTCTTCCAAATTATTCTAAATAATCTATACAACCACTGTACACCTATTGGTCCCGCTGCTTTTATCATTTCCGCGGACACCTCATCCTCTCCTGCTGCTTTACCGCTCTTCATCTTCTGTATGGCTTCCTCTATTTCTAGCATAGTGATCTCCTTTTCTTGTTCTTCTTCTTCTTCCATTGTTTCTTCTTGTTCTTTTTCATCTTCCAGTTCAATGTATTTAACATTTAGTAGCTTTGAAAAGTATTCTTCCCATCTTTTTAATATATCATCTCTTTGATACAATATCTGTCCTGCTTCAGTTTTTACAAATTTTGTGTTTTCCCTACCTTTTACACTGTTTTTCACCAATCCCTATAGAACCTTTTTACTTCCTTGGATATCCTCCTTCAAAGTTTCCGTGAAACCTTCCCAACTTTTCCTTTTTTCTTCTTGTACAATTTTTTGGCATGCCTTCTTTGCTTCTCTATATTTTTGCCATATCTCTGCATTCTTACTGCCTATCCACTTCCTCCATGCCATTTGCTTTTCTTTAACAGCTTCCTTTACCCTGTTGTTCCACCAAGGAGTCTCCCTTTCCTTTTTCTTCCCTGATAGTCTTCCACAAGTGTTTACTGCACACTTCGCAAAACAATTTCTAAAACATGTCCATTCCTGTTCAACACTTTTTGCTTCGTCTTTGGGAATTTCCTTTTTCAAGTCTTCTCGGAACTTTTCCATTGCCTCTCTCTCTTTTAGCTTCCACACCTTTATTTTTCTTTCCCTTTTCTCCGCAAGCTTTGTGATTTTCCCAAGCCTTAATTTGGCTATCACCACTTTATGGTCTCCTTCAAAATCTCCTCTTGGCATAGCTGTCACATCTACCAGTTGTCTACGTTTATCCTTTTCCACTAGGATAAGATCGATCATTGTTTTTGTCTTTCTGTCTCCCCATCCATACCTAGTTATTTTTTGGGAGTTCTTTTTCCTAAACCATGTATTTCCAACAATTAATCCATTCCTTCTACAGAAATCTATTAACATTTCTCCTTCTTCATCCTGATTTCCATAGCTAAATGGGCCAATTATCTCTTCTTTTCCCTGCCTATCTGTTCATTATCATCCATAAAACAAATAAATCCACCGGGCGAAGCCGAGCACTACTGCTAGTAAGATATATATGGTATATTATATACATTTAGAATGGAAAATTGGCAGATTTAGTTTTGGACACAAGAGTTTATCGAGGACCTGAATTGGAAACAGACCACTATTTATTAGTTGCTCCTATTCGTTTAAAACCACGGTGGTTCAAGAAAAAGAAACAAAGTACACAGGAAAACGAAACTTTATATAAGGTTAACCTTTTAAATGATCCCAGTATAAAATGGCTATACCAAAACAGGCTTGATAATCACATTCAGATGATTCCACTTTCTGACGATGCGGAAGACGAGTGGTCCGATTTGAGTTCTGCTCTAAAACAGTCAGCATTTGAAAGTTTGGGAGAAAAAAGAAGATGGCAAAAGAAATAGGGTTTAAGAATTTGGGACGAAGAAATTAAAAAAGTAATCTCCGAAAAAAGAAATTCATAAAAAAAGTTTCTGTCAACTGGTAAATTAGAAGATAAAATTGAATACCATCATAAGAGAGCAATAGCAAAAAGAGAAGTTCGAAAGAAACACAGGAAAAGTTGGGAAAACTTTGTCTCGTACCTGGAGACTGACATAACAAGACCACAACCACAAACCTATAAAATTTTGAAAAAAATTAAATAGGGAAGTAAAAGAAGATGTAAAAATTAACGCAATATCTCACAAAGAATGGCTTGAGTATTTTCAGAGCCTTTGGTCGAGTCCAAATATTGAACAACTTGTTTTGCAAGCATCTAATAACAAGTCATCGGAAAATATTACACTCGAAGAATTAGAACGGGTCTTGAGGAAACTTCAAAATGGGAAAACACCTGGAGAAGATTCGATAAATGCAGAAATGTTAAAATATTCAGGCGATGCCTTCAAGAAAAGATTTCTCAGATTATTGAATTTAATCTGGATGGGTAACAGGCCTCCATAAGATTGGCAAAAGGCAATAGTAGTTCCTCTTCATAAGAAGGGAAATATGAAAGTTTTGGAAAATTATAGAGGAATAAGTATACTTAACTCTGGATACAAAATTTTTGCTAACATTGTTAAAGAAAAATTACTGAAACATTACTCTGAGTTAATAGGGAATGAACAACATGGGTTTAGAAAAGGTCGCACATGTGCAGATGCCTACTTCACCTTAAAAATTTTGATCGAAAAACGCAGGGAGTTCAATTTGGAAACACACATATCATTTGTTAGCCTATTTTCAATTTTGAAAAAATAGGCTTATGAGATCACCTTTTGTCCATGTGTGTGTGCGTGTGTGTGTGTGTGAGGTGTGTGTGTGTGTCCCTAATAAAATCTAAACGGCTGGAGCGATTTCAATGAAACTCGGTAAGTTCATAGCGCTATTCCCGGTGACCTCAACCGTGCCCTTCAAATTTTGTTATGTCTCACCAATCCAACATGGCGGCTGTGCGAAATATTTCACTAGCATTCAATATCTCCAAAACTATTACCGATATCGCCCTGAAATTGTGTACTGTGATAAAGAGCACTACTAGAAGTTCACCTATGATACTTTCAAAAACCTGGTGACTACAAAACCAACATGGCGGCCAAGCGAATTTGAGACTTTTAAATAGACTTTTCTCGCGATTTAACTATACAAACGTAATGAAACTTGGTACAGCAATTGTTTATACACATTGTAATGCACTGGAGTCTAATTTAGTTCAATTGTTTACATAACCTCAAAATGCTGGCTGTGCGAAATATTTCACTGACATTCTATATCTCCGAAACTATTACAGATATCACCATGCAATTTTGTACGATGATAAAGGGTACTGATACAAGTTTACCTATGTATATTTCATAAACCTGTAAAGTACAAAACGAACATGGCGGCCAAGCGAATTTGAAATATTTTAATAGACTTTTCTCGTGATTTTACTCTCTGAGCACCGTGAAATGTGGTACAGTAAATGATTTTGCAGTTTGTAATGCACTGCCATCTAATTTAATTCAATTGTTTACATGACCTAAAGATGGCGGCTGTGCGAAATTTTTAAATTAAGTTTTTATTTCTTGTGTCGTAATCATGCGATCGAAGTGAAAGTTTGAATAATGAACCTCGGCAATAATTGTCCTTGAATGGTACATAACTCTATGGCCTATACATATAACAATCCTAAATGGCGAGCTTCCGAAATATTTAGACGGTTCTCAATATCTATGAATCTTTTACAGCAACCAAACTGAATTTTTTCATGTCCATAGAGACTATGAACATATGTTCACCTATAGGACTTTCAGTAACCTGGTGAGCACAAATCCAACATGGCGGCGACGCGAAGTAGAAATATTTAAATGGACGTTTCTCGCGAATTAACTATCCGAGTGCCGTGAAATGTTGCACGTTAAATGCTTATACAAATGTTGATCCACTGGCATCTAATTTATTTCAATTGTTTGCATAATCACAAGATGGCTGCTGTGCGTAATTTTAAAATCTCGTTTTTACTTCTTGTGTTCTAATCATGCGATTGAAGTTTGTATACCACACGTACACAATAATCTTAATGTAATAGTACAAAAATAAAAATCCAACCTGGCGACCATCTGAAATATTTAGACGGTTCTCAATATCTACGAATCTGTTACAGCAATTAAACTGATATTTTGTATGTTGATAGAGATAATTAACATGAGCAGGATATATGAAAATAGGCTGTATAGTTCTTCACGGAACTACTTGTTGATTTTAAGAAAGCCTTTGATTTTGTTGACAGAAACAGACTTATTGACATATTGGCCAGAGATGGTGTCCCCCAACAGTTAATTGATAACATTTCCAACATGTATAGTGGTACTCTTATTTCAGTAAGGTTAAGTAATCATAAATCCGAGTGGAAGCCAATCAGCAGAGGGGTAAGACAAGGCTGTGGACTCTCTCCATTGCTATTCATAATTTACATGAATGCTATAATAAAGGAATGGAGGTGTGAAAGACATGGTTCAATACCTATCAGCAGGCATCTGAAAAATTTAGATGCTATACTATTTGCTGATGATGTTGCATTGGTAGCAGCATCTGAAGATCTGCAGTGGTCAGTTTTCAACCTCCAGAAAGTGGCATCAAAATTCAGCATGTGCATTTCTACTGAAAAGACTAAAGTAATGGCCTTTAAAGGTAAGGACCCTATCCCCAGTAAAATTTGTATGGATGGTAAAATTTTAGAAAGAGTTAACTACATACATTGTATCAAATTTCTTTGTGGATTTGTTCGAGTTAACGAATTCAAGTATTTAGGATATCATTTATCTTTTCGAGAAGAACGAGACATAACTGCAAAAATAACTAATTATACCAGAATAACAGGAATCATCAATCATGTCATGAAGCCATCTCTTGTCCAAAGGCATACACGCTTGCGTTTGTGTAACACATTAGCCAGACCAACCCTAAGCTATGGCAGCGAGGCATGGACAATAAGATGTCAGGACATCTCCAGACTCACAGCACGCGAAATGACCTTTATGCGCCGAACAGCAGGCTATACTAAATGGGATCATAAGAGAAATGAGGATGTGCTGAAGGAACTAAAAGTGAAACCAATAACTACATACATTTGAGACTATCAAGAGAACTGGAAGCGTCATGTCCAAAGGATGGAACCTGGAAGATTTCCACAGGAGATCCTTCGCTACCAGCCACGGGGAAATAGATCGATAGGACGTCCGATGAAGAGATGGAGGGAAAGTGCAAGACCGTAACGGGACATTTGGCCCAATACTTGGAAGGAAGATGATGATGATGAGAATAGTATTATATCAGCACAATACATATATGTGACTTCGATGGGGTAGTCGGTAGCATGCTGAACTGCTATGCCCATGATTGCGGGTTGAAACCCAGCCGAAGTCGTCAGATTTCTAAGAGCATTAAACCTGCAGTGTCCGAGTGGGGGTTGCACACGCCTATTAACTTTTATGTGTAATCGTTCCAAGGTTGGTAATAAGTGGTGACTCTAGGTAGCTTCTTGAAATAGCACGACTCTGCAGTCCTGGACTTGTTGTTGTCTAGTGTGGACGTGTTCATTACACATTGGCAATAATTCCTGCTGGGGATCTGGTGGTTCCCCACGTGGTAACGAACGCTACGTTGCTCTCCAAGCACTTCTAGTTAGCACCGTATTAGTTAAGAAATGGTGTTAAGTTACTGAAGTTGTATTACTTATTGGTTCTCTTCTTACAAGAGACCTTTCTGCGAGTTATTTCATTAGACACTTTGTTTATGAACACATTTATATCGGCGTAAACTTAGCACTGTATGCTTTTGTACTTCCTTTTTGTGATAACAGATTTCTTGTAGGAGCACGATGGATGACAGTGATGCAGCAAGAATACGAGCTATGCTTGAAGAATCATTTGGGGCGGGAGGGGGGGGGGGGGGGGGCAACCATGGACAAAAGGTGATCTCATAAGCTATTTCTTTTTCATAAATGAAAATAGGCTAAAATATATAAACTTCTGCAGTGATAGATGAGGACCTAATAATAGGATGGATTAATTAAATAATTGTGAACTGCCTGATGATCTCCATCCCACGTATCGTCATTATCTAGTGATGAAGGGAAAAAAAGATGTCTAAACCTAGATGTATTGTTGCAAATGTTACACAAGAATGTGCCTGAAGCACATGAAAACTATAATGTGATAATTGTTTGAAGGATGGAAAGTGATAGCGATATTGTTTTTCAGAACTACAGCATGTAGGCCTGGTACTGATACTGTGAGGAGACAACTGCATTTTTTAATTATTGTAGTAGAATAGAAGAGATAGTTTGTCTGTCTGTCCCCTATGCATTCATATACCATTCATCCGATTGTTGGGTGAGTTGTTGTGTGCACTACAGGGAAGGTTTCTGGCTAAAAATTATTTATGTAACACAAAAGGGTGAGGGACTTAACAGGAACCCTTAAATCCCACAGTAGCCCAATTGCGCAATCTGTACACTTATCACACCGCACTGCCAGGTGTGAGAATAGCTTGCTGATTCATCGCGAGGTGACATGAGGAGACGCCGTGTTATCTGGTATCGCTGTCTATTCCAATACAGTTCACGCCTCGGTTTTTGGCCGGGGGTTCATTATTATCATCTTCCTTTCTGTCTCTGATTGGCATTGCAACGCATGCCGGGAGTAGCTAGTCGATAATAAAATATACTTGCACAAGCCTAAGTTTCATTTTAGAATTCATACCTGCAAACCTCTCAAAATGAAAAATCGGGAGATTCGACGCGGTGGCGATGGGGGGGGCGCTGCCGTGATACAACATAATACATACACAGGCTAAGATATTTCAGCAAATATATAGGTTACACTATTAAACTGTACATGACTAACATGATATGACATCCCAGTTTACAAATGTACTTAAGACTGAGTAATTTTAAATTCTAACTACTCTTATCAAACAAGCATACCTTTCTTTCGACCACACTCAGGCATACAAAACTAGTGACGTATCGAAGATCATATTATTGGTCGTTGTTGCAGGTGACTGTGGCTGATTTTGCCCTCTTCAAAAAAGGTCTTACTATATTCTTGCTCAAAACACTTCCCTTTCTGAATCGACTTCAGAGTTATAAGTTTGTCCAAAGTCTTGTCGGAGAGAGATGACCTGAACTGCGTTCTTGGTTTTCTGACAAGACTGAACATCCTCTCACACTCTGCATTACTATGCGGAATGGTCAGAATGGAAAGCATAACTTTAGACAATTTGACATACTTGAGTTCTGGCTGAGCCATATCTCCCGGCAATTTTTGAGTCTGGGAACATCATCCTAAATAAAGGACCAGCGTGATCGGAACAATTGACAGGGAGGTTATGTTCAATAATAAACGATGTGAACAATACATTAGCACGTGTTATACTGTCAGTGTCTTCCTCCTTAAGGCTAGTCCACACCAAAGTTAATGAACAATGTTGATGAACATTGTTAATGAAAACATTTCTCAACATGTTTACTAAACATTTGTTAACAAACTTCAACATTATGTCCACACCAAATAAACTTTTGTTAACCAACATATTCAACATTAAATAAACTGTTTGAAAAGTTATAATGGATAGGGTCAGGAAGAAGAAAGTACTGACAGCTGCAGCTTTCATTATTTTAGTGAGTGCAATTAGAGAAAAGCGCAGACGCAAGGTGTGGCAAAGAAAAATATTGGAAAGGCGTTTAGAATTAAGTTTGGAGAGAACACTTATGTCAGAACTATTAATTCATGATGCAGCAGGCTTTCAAAACTTTCTGAGAATGTCTCCACATGACTTTCAGTTCTTGTTGACAGTAATTGAGCCTGAAATTGCAAGAAATGACACAAATTATCGGCAAACCATCTCCATTAATGACAGGCTAGGTATAACATTAAGATTCCTCGCAACTGGCGACTCCTACACTTCACTTATGTACTTGCCTAGAGTATCAAAACAAGCAATTTCAGTTATGGTGCCTTAATTGCGTCTTTGCGCATGCGCGAACCAAAATGTTAACGAAAACTTTCATTCACAAAAGTTAAAGAGATTTTGTTCATGAACATGCTCGAAAAGTTAACGAACATGCTATTTTGTTTATGAACAGTCAAAAATGTTCATGAACATTGTTCATGAACGGTGTTCATTAACAAAGTTAACGAAAACATCTTGGTGTGGACTAGCCTTTACAGTTGAAATCATCAAGTTTCTTGTTTTTCCCAACACATTGTACAATGTCTTTTATGTTTCTTTGAGAGGACATGTTTTAAAATGTCTCCCTTTCCACCATGTGAGATACTGAAATCACACCTGAAATCACAAAATGCAAATGTTGCGCCTCTTCTTGACTCAGTTATATGCGGAAAGTTATCTGTGTACACACTTTTAAATGTCACATCATATTTCCTCGCCATATTACCGAGGAACGGCCGCAATCACTCAGATCGAAAAATCTCAATAGCCTACGGGCATATTAACGCCAACAACATCTAACTAAGTTATAGATAAATCATATAATTTCACGAGTGAAACAGATACAATATTCCGCAGCGCACAACTACCTATCACCCACAGGTCATTATGCAAAACAACTAGGAACAAGCGCTGAATTAACCATCGACTATTTCAAACAAAGATGTATTCAAAAAGAACTTTTTATAACAGAAGGACGTGACGCGGGACGCGGGAGTTAGTACACAGTTGTTTATTATCGATACAGAGCGAAACTGCGGTATCGAGATATAACTTCAAAACACGTAAAGTCGATCCGTCCTATAGACAACAGGAGTGTCATCTCGCACATTCAATCCGAAATTACGCGGGGGATTTTTGAAAAATCGGGAGATTTAATACGTTAAGCGGGAAGGCGGGAGAAATGGTCTGAAATCGGGAGTCTCCCGCCTAAATCGGGAGAGTTGGCAGGTATGAGAATTCTTAAATACCAGAAAACGATGGGGGTCTGTGAACACCCCACATGGTAACTCATGTTATTATCCTTCAGTATGCCATCCTTCAGAGGGGAAGTAAAGCCGGCATGCCCATGTCATAGATTTATGGCACGTAAAAGAACCTACCACTGCAATTGGTAGTGTGTAGCAATAGTTGTAGGTCATATTTGGCTCATCAGAAACACTCTACTAAGTTCCAATGTTCACCGCTAGGGTCAGTGACAGTGGCATCTGGTAGCCACAGTTGGAACTACTTGAAATTGAACTTGTTGGGAGCCCTCGGGCGTTATATCAAAAATACCCAGCTATGGCCTTTTGGCTGCAATTCATATAATTATTATTACTATTACTATCAAACATTCCCTTTCAAGAGACCATGTGAACTTTAACAATTTTTATGACAACCCAGTCTTCCGGCGACGTTGTTCACAAATCCTCTTCATACGTGCACTTTCTATGTTCTTCCTTCCGTTCATCCATCCTCTTTTTTTCTGACATCTTTGGTAGCAGTAATTCTTACTGATGATCACCCTATACTTAACTTCAACTTGAATCAAACATGATGATAGCAATTCATAGAACACAGGGTGTATCAAAATGAATATCGAGGTTTTAAGGCTTTGTAGTATTGATTACATAACATACAATTATAATTAATACATCAAATGAAACAACAACTCAAACAGTTTGTCCTGCAAGTGTTCAATGTGAGCTCCATTCGTCACATGGCACACATCGAGTCGATAGCCAAGTTCGCCCCAAACCTTGCTCAGTGTCTCTGGAGTAATTGTTACAACAGCTGCTTCAATCCTGTTTCTTAAGTCGGTTAGGTCAGCTGGTAGCGGAGGCCATGTGAAACAAGCTCTGTCATCCAGAAGATAATACGGAACGCACGTTGCACTGAAACTGCAGATTCAGTCCTTGCAAACTGTAAAACACAACTTTCTGCTCCCTAGTGTCCATTTTGGCTACTACCACTTCTAGCGGAAGACGGAGGAACCAGTGCATGTGCGTGTGCACAGATACAAACACTTGTAGGACAAACTGTTTGAGTTGCTTGAGCTGCTGATGAAGGGGCCATCATAATAGGCCGAAACATGTACCAAATGGGTTTAATATAGCCCTACATATGTAAATATTGTGTATTGATCAGGCGGATCTCCCAAATTTTATTATACTTGATTGTCAATCAATACGGAACCATGATTGAGTCTACTATCAACAAAGCAAGCCAAGCTAACGCAGCTAAAAAAGATATATATAAAGATCTTAGAGTCAAATTATCAAATATTATCAAGGATATTGATTTTTTGAAAAGGTGTAGAGCTAACAACTTAATTTCGCAGCATATGAAAACTTACCAAAAAGGAGGCCCCCTTAACCATTACGAAAGCAGAACACAAAAGATCATAAACAAACGCATTTTCCAAAGAGAGATCAAGTTTCTTTTCATTAAAAAGAATCACATTAATTTAAAACTATACCTCACTCACTTGAAGGCAGCTAACCTGTCCAGCAAGAAAGAATGGACAAGTTTATTCCGATAGTCGACAGTATCGTCCATGTTAAGTTAGTCAGGAAAGTTGCAATTTTAGACAATAAATACAAGACTTTGTTAAACCAACATACAGTACAAACACCACGCTCTGAAGCAGGTTCACATAATTTTCAGGATACGGTTAAAAACTTTACCAACGTCCAATTTGACGATGCCGAAATGGATATCCTCAACAAAGGACCCAAACACAATTGGCATACTAATATAAATAGAAATTCCCTCACAACCATAGTAGCTGAAACCGAAGCGGCAGTGCGTCTACTTCCCAAAGATAAACAAAGTGCGGCCAGACACGAGGCAAATAAGCAAATCAACAAGTTATTAAAGAATGTTAATAACAGTTCCCCTTCTATTAACTCCAACCCATCCCGTTTTAAAAAAATTCCTCTCGGCACGCCGGAAGGCGGAGGTAGATTTCACCGGGCAAACTAGGGGATAGGCTTTAATAGGCAAAATATGCATGTTTTCGTAGGAGGATCAGACCTCATTGATTGCAAGAAAGTATTTTACATTTAGAGGTTAAAAATCAACTTTTTTTTTCGTTTTTGTATGCATATTTTTATCATTTTATTGTCTTATGGGGATGGTAACCTTCTTGTCATTCGGGGTTTATTTTTATACTTGTGATCACACTGTCCTTATCCAAGGTTTGGAACTGATGTGTAACTATCTGACAGTCTGTTGCTTCTTCACGCAAAATTTTATCTCCCGCAGAGATTTTTGTTGGTTCCTCAGTTTAGGGGCTGCGACAACGTGGTCATGTAACCCCGTGTACATTAGGTGTGTAGAATCTGATAAACGGTGGTAATTGTGATGACTGTATTAGTCTGTAATTCAGGTAAGGTCTGCAGACGGTCAATTTTAAGTAGTAGTTCCTAATTTTGTACCATACACTAACGTGAACGACACCTAACTGTGAACTTGGCTACTAGATGCCACCGCAACCAGCAACTTGCAATGAACGTTGGAACTTCTCCTCCAAAGGAAAGCTTGCTGAGGGATTTTTAGCGCTCTTAGAAAATCCGACGACTTAGGCCGGCTTTGAACCAGCGACCTTGGGCATATAAGTTCAGCATGCTACCAGTTAGCCGCTTCCCACAGTCAGATGGAAAAATGAATGTGATCTCGTGCAATGGCGTTGTCTTGGCAACCTCTGATAGCTCATCCCTCATCAATTTAGAAGCGTTGTCACGGTAACCTCTGATGGCAGTTGGCATTTCCATTAATTCCGAAATCATTTTTCTCATCCCTTGGCGTAATGGTACGTCAGATCAAAAATTCTTTCAGACAAAGTTTTAGGTAATTATTAGGGGAATATTTTCCATTTGGTACGGGTTTCATATTGTGCCTATTAAGAGAGATATGATTAATGTTTCCCGAAAAAAACACTTTTTTCCACCCCTTTGGTCAATGTTTGGTGCCATCAAAACTTTTCAAACATAAATTTTTGGCACTTATCCGACACATATTATGAACTTTGAATGGATTCGATAGTTCACGTATTAAGAGAGTTATAGCGATATTTCACTTTTTCGAAAAAAAAAAAGCTCCCCCCCCCCGCCCCCATTTTCACCCCCTTCAACCGATTTTGCCCATTAACGAACTCGACCGATATTTTAAGGGGTTACATATTATGTAAATCATTCAAAGTGATTGGTGCAAAATTACTGCAGTTATCGTGTCCACAAGAAACTGATATATATGCATATATATATACACACACATATATATAAACTTTTGAACTGACGGTGGTTTGGGGTCTGGGGAATGTGAAACGCAAAGATATGTCGAAATTTTCCGGAAGTCGAAACATGGCACCCATTGCAATAGTTAGCTTTCTGATGAAATCTACCTAAAATAGGCTACATAATTTAAAATACTACCATCAACGACACCTAGCTGTGAACTTGGCTACTAGATGCCACCGGAACCATCAACTCGCATTGAACGTTGGAACTTCCCCTCCGAAGGAAAGCATACTCAGGTTTTTCTGGCGCTCTTAGTAAATCCGACGACTTCAGCCGGGTTTGAACCCGCGACCTTGGGCATAGAAGTTCAGCATGCTACCAGTTCCGATACCGAAGTCGCTTCCCACAGACATATGAAAACAGAATGTGATCTCGTGCAGTGGCGTTGTCATAGCAACTGCTGATGGCTCATCCCTTATCAATTAAAAGTAAAGTTGTCATGGCAACCTCTCTTGGCACTTGGAATTTTCTTATAATTTAAATCATTTTGCTCACCCCGTGGCGTAATAGTGGGTCATATCGAAAATTCTTTCAGACAAAAGTTTTAGGTAATTATTGGAGGAATATTGTCCATTTTGTACGGTTTTGATATTGTGCCTACTAACAGAGATATGATTAATGTTTCCCGAAAAACCCACTTTTTTCCACCTCTTTGGTCAATGGTTGGTGCTATAAAAAAACTTTTCAAACATAAATTTTAGGGCCTTATCCGACACATACTATGAACTTGGAATGGATTCAATATTTCAGATATTAAGAGTTATAGCGATATTTCAATTTTTTGAAAAAAGCCCCCCATATTCACCCCCTTTGACCGATTTGGCCCATTAACGAACTCAACCGAGATTTTAAGGGGATACTTATTATGTAAAAAATTCAAAGTGATTGGTGCAAAATTACGGCAGTTATCGTGTCCACAAGAAACTGATATACATATATATATATATATATATTATTATTATTTCCGATTATTCCCCTTCAGGAGAGCGTGAGAACTTGAGCCAATCACAGCTTCACTTCCTTTTCCTCTCTTCTTTTCTTCCCAAAACCTCTTCATTAGTTCACTGTGCTTTTTCTTCCTTTCCTCTGTCCATTTTTTCCCTGATGTATCTTTCCTTGAAACTTGTACAATTTTCGTGTTTCTGATTTTATTTCTAAATTGTTCTCTGTCCTTAATGTCGTCTTCAGAGATTTTAAGTAATTCCATGTCTTCATGTACTTCTTTAATCCAACTGGTCTTTAATTTACTTGCATTCACGATATTGAAAATCTTCTTAGTGAGTCTGTTCTCATCCATCCTATATATGTGTCCATAGAACTGCAGACGTCTCTTCCTAAATTTATCTACAATGGTGTCTGTATTTTCATAAAGTTCCTTTGTTGGTCTCCTGACCCAAATTCCATTACGGAAAACAGCGCCATGGATTTTCCTAAGAATTTTTCGTTCCTGTTTCTCAATATCATGAATTCTTGTCATTCCTCTAATGACGGTTGTTTCTGCCGCGTACAAGGCTTCAGGCAAGACAACTGTGTTATAATGGCGCAATTTTGCATTGCGAGATACTGCTCTTTTGTTATAATGATTCCATGTCAGCTTGTACGCCTTCTGCAATTTTACTATTCTATCCGCATTAGAAATTGTGTTCAATCCTGTGGGTTGGATGGCTTCTCCTAAATATTTGAAGTGAGTGACCTGCGAGATTTTTCCATATTGCGTTCGCAATATATATATATATATATATATATATATACATATATATATACATACATAAATTATATATAAACTTTTGAACTGACGGTGGTTTGGGGTCTGGGGGATGTGAAACGCGAAGATATGTCGAAATTTTCCGGAAGTCGAAACATGGGACCCATTGCAATTGTTAGCTTTCTAATGAAATCTACCTAAAAGAAGTTTTCTGATAACAATATCATTGTCACTAAAGCTGACAAAAAAGAAGTTTTCTGATAACAATATCATTGTCACTAAAGCTGACAAAGGCAATACCATAGTTTTAATGGACAAACAAGATTATGGCATATTGGCTTTCACGGCCGGTGAATTAAAACTCAGCAATTCTTCTAGGTGAGGAAAGCAATGGCAAACTACCTCACTCCTTATCCTGCCTAGTACGCCTCAATATAGCGCTGCCTTGGGTTTTTGTGGGTATCTAACCACATAACCTATCGGCGGTACTTTTTGAGGATCCAACCAGCCTTCGGGCTGACTACCTAACAGACAATTCTTCTAGGTTTGTGCCGTGTCTTGTGAGGGGTTTCACCTAGGATACCAAGCTGGCTCATCGGCGGGCTCTTGGTGTCCCCGCCCGGACCCCCACAGGAGTGACGAACTGCGTGCCACCTCCCTTTATATTAGGTGCAACTGCAACACTTGACTGCGAGAACTTAAAGCTCAAGCAGCCGGGCAGGGACACCAAGAGCCCGCCGATGAGCCAGCTTGGTGTCCTAGGCGAAACCCCACACAAGACACGGCACAAACCTGGAAGAATTGCTGAGTTTTAAACAAGATTATATCAACAAAACCCATAATTTTTTCAGAAATTCTAACTTCGAAGTCATTAAGAAAGATCCTACTGCCACCATACAGAGAAAGTTAAAAAATATCATTAAGAACACCATATTTCTGCTAGACGAAAAACAAGTAGGCCACCTTATCGCTATGAACCCGGGACTTCCCACCTTGCGCGCTTTGCCCAAAATTCATAAAGATAATATTCCCATTAGACCCATAGTTAACTTCAGAAACAGCCCCCTATACAAAACTACTAAATTCATTCAAAAATTCCTAAGTAACCATTACGCTTTTTACCAACACTTTGGATTTTTGCACCAAAACCTCGAACTTGAACTTAAATAACGAACACTCTCTTCACAGTGTTGACATAAAGGATATGTACACCAACATCCCAGTACATTCCTTTCAAATATCATTAAAAATAATTTAAAAGAGAGTGACAAATTGTCTAAAGTTGAAATTGAGGAATTTATGACAACTCTTAATTATGCCTCAAGCAATAATTATTTCACTTTTAATAATGTTATCTATAAACAGAAAGAAGGTTTAGCTATGGGATCCCCGTTATCGGGCATCATTGCCAACATCTACCTAGACCACCTGGAACACACTGAAATAATTAGCAAAATTAAGGGAATAGAGTTTTGGGGCAGATATGTTGATGATGTGTTCATTATTGTCAATGACAACATCCAAAGCATTGATAGAATTTTCAACAATTTAAATAGCATAGACCCCAACATCAAGTTCACCTTGGAATCAGCAATTGATAATACTATTAGTTTTCTGGATACTACTGTTACTAAAATAAACAACAGGCTGCATTATAAATTTTTTAGAAAACCTACGCAAGCACATACCATTATCAGATATGATTCCACCCACCCAGGTTCCCATAAAAAAGCCACCTTTTTTAGCCTCGTTAACAGGGCTCTCCCCTCACGATGGTATCCTCATCTTGACGTGATGTGGGGGCCTGAGTGTTCAAATGATCCTGCCGGCTATGCCGGCGGGAGCGTAAGCTCCTGGTAGGGCCACTCATGCCGGACAGGTCAAAGGTGATGGGCCAGACTAAGAGGGATACCCTGGTCCTCCAGGTTGGGGGTTGGGCGTAGGGTTAACAACCCTGCCCTGTAAAAAAATCTCAATGTTACGGATACCTTACAAGTGCCTCGGAATGCTGATCACCTGATGACGAACAGGCAAAGGAAACGGTTAATGAGAAGGAAAACGGATATTATGTTAGCGACATGGAATGTGAAAACCCTAAGGAGACCTGGGAAATTGAGAGAGATTAGAGAAGAAATGGGAAAATACAGAGTGGAAATAGCTGCACTACAAGAAATACGATGGAAAGGCTAAGGAATGATAGCGTCATACTGATGTACAGTGGAGGAAACACCGGTTATGGTGGTACAGGCTTTCTTATACAAAAGTCTGTTAAGTCAAGTGTAATAAACTTTAATGCTATAAATGAAAGGATGTGTTCAGTGCGACTACAGGCAAAGTTTTTTAACATCACCACAGAAGAGGTAGAAGAAGAAGAGAAGGATAGCTTCTACATTAAGTTGGAGGAGGAGGTCAACAAAGTACAAAGACATGATGTGAAAATAATCCTTGGGGACCTAAATGCCAAAGTCGGGAAGGAAGAGGTGTTCAGAGATATAACAGGGAAGGAAAGTTTACACGAAGGGAGTAATGACAATGGATTGCGGTTGATAGACTTTGCCATTGGGAAAGAAATGGTGGTGAAAAGTACTTGGCACCCAAGGAAAGATATCAAGAAAGAGACCTGGGTGTCTCCGGACGGAGTTACAAGGAATCAAATAGATCATGTGATTATTGACAAACGATATGCATCAGATGTTATGGAAGTAAGTAGTTGTAGAGGAGCAGATGGGGACACAGATCATTACTTGGTAAGAATCAAGTATAGACAAAAAATAGATTCAGCGAGGAAACAAAAAAGTGAAAGGAAGATGAAGCATAATATTGGAAGGCTTCAAAGCAACAGGGAAGTACAAGATGAGTATGGATTGAAAGTGGGAGAAAACATGGAAAACAATAAGAACCTCTGGGAAGAAGGTAATGTGGAAACTAAATCAGAGTTACTGAGAAACACCATCAGTGAAGTTGCAGAGGAAACGCTGGGGAGAGCCGAATTCAAGAGAAATATACAATGGTTCGATGAAGAATGCTCGGAGGCAATCCATGAAAGAAACGAAGCAAGGCAAAGAATGTTGCAATGGAGAACAAGACAGACAGTGGAGGAATATAGAGAGAAAAGGAAAGGGCAAGTAAGTTAAGCAGGGTTAAGAAAAGGCAGTATGAAAGAGAAAGAATAGAACAATTAGATAAAATGAGGGAGAGTGGGGAGATTCGGAGATTTTATGAAAGAGCAAGAGATTTGAGGAAAGGGTTTCAACCAAGAGCAGTCTTTTATAAGGTCAAAGAAGGAAATTTTATAGGAGATAAGAACAAGATGCTACAGAGATGGCAGGAATATTTCACAGAGCTACTCAATGGACGAGGTGAAGAGGAAACCGCGAATGGGGAAGAAGCGGAACATGTAGGGATTGATGAGCAAGAAGAAGTTGAAACACCGTATTTAGAGGAAGTTAGAGATACAATCAAGGAATTAAAGACCAATAAAGCCGCCGGAGAAGACGGAATAGAAGCGGAGTTGCTAAAATTCGGTGTAGAGGTAGTGGTAAAAGCAATACATGAACTAATAAAGGAAGTTTGGACGAAAGAAGAAATGCCCAGGGATTGGACTGTAGGAATAATATGCCCTGTGTATAAGAAAGGGGCTAAATCAGTATGCGGCAATTATCATGGGATTACTCTGTTGGACGTAACATATAAGGTGTTCAGTAAGATTTTAGCCTCTCGACTGGAGCGTTGTGTAGAGAAAATATAGGGGGACTATCAAGCTGGATTTAGAAGGAATCGCTCTACAATGGACCAGATATTTGTAGTGAGGCAGATACTGGAGAAGTTTTATGAACATGATAAGCAGCTGGATCAGCTGTATATAGATTTTTGGCAGGCGTATGACAGTTTGGATGGAAAAATTGCAGGTTTGACATACTGGGGTCGATATGTTGATGACATTTTCATCATCATTGATAACACAATACAGAAAATTGACCAACTTGTAGAGAAACTTGACAGCAATATACAGTTCGTCCCAGAATCTGCAGTCAATAACTCGATTAATTTTTTGGATACCACAGTTTCCATAAAGTATAATAGACTTTCCTATAAAATTTTCAGAAAGCCTACACAAACTCATACTACCATAAGCAATAGTTCTAATCATCCTGGCAACCACAAAAAGGCAGCCTTCTTCAGTATGATTCACCGAGCTTTCAACCTTCCCCTTTCAAAAAATGACCTCACCAGTGAAATAAAGACCATACGCCAAATAGCTAAAGTTCATCATCATCATCTTGCACAGTCTCCAGCCACTGGCCGGGTCTGTTTGGAACACAAGCCTCTCCAACGTCTTCTGTCTTCCCACCATCTCTCAGCCTCCACCCTTGTCCAGTCTTCTCCTCTCTTCTTCACGCTTTCTTCCACCCCCTTCAGCCACCTGTCTCTCGGTCTTCCCCTCGGTCTCTTTCCTTCCCACTTCGTCTCATGTACTCTCCTGGGTATCCTCTTCTTCTCCATTCGTTTTACATGTCCATACCATCTAAGTCTAGATTTCTCTATACCATCCTGTAATGGTTCCTCCTTCATTAATTCTCTGGTCCTCTCATTTCTTATTCTGTCCATCTTTGTAGCTCCAATACTGCTTCTCAAGAACCTCATCTCACTGGCCTGTATTTTGCTCTTCTCCCTTCCTTTCATAACCCAGGTCTCCGAGGCAAAGTCAGGATAGGGACATAGTACGTCCGATATATGATCTTTTTGCTGTTCTGAGGGACATCCTTGCTCCATAACATGCTTCTCACACTCCTCCTGAATGCTTCTGCCTGTCTCCCCCGCTCATTTATTTCTCTATTGTTTCTTCCATTATCTTGTATCAGGCTTCCCAGATACTTGAAACTCTCTACTTTCTTCAGCTGTTCCCCACCAATTGTTATTCCCGTTAAGATTCTTTCCTTCTTCCTTGTTGTGATCACCATCTCACTCTTATTTATGCTAAATTTCATCCCATATCCTTGTATTATTCCTTCCCACACGTTCAACTGTTCCTGTACCTCCTCCTCCTTGTTTCCCCAAATCATCAAATCATCTGCAAACACCATTGCTTTCATCTTTCCGTCCCCAATTACTTGTGCCACTCGGGTCATTATGTCATCCATCACCACAATGAAAAGTAACGGTGACAGTGCACTTCCTTGTTTCAGGCCGTTTCTTTGTCCCAACCAGTCTGATCTCTCTCCTCCCACTTTCACACAGCTCACGCTTCCCTTGTACATCTCCTTTATCCTCTTTATAGTCCATTTCTCTACTCCTCTATCCTCCAGGGACTTCCATACTTTGTTTCTGCATACACTGTCATATGCTTTCTCAATGTCCAGGAAGGCCATCAGTAGATCTGTTCCATACTCATAGTGCTGTTCTTGTAACTGCCTTACAGCAAAAATCAAATCCACTGTGGACCTTCCTGCTCTGAAGCCATGTTGTTCTTCCCTCATCCCTCCTTCTATCCTTGTCCTAATTCTCTTTTCCAAAACTTTCTCGAAGATCTTTGCACAATGACTCATCAGTGTTATTCCCCGATAGTTTCTGCAATCTGTTCTACTACCTTTCTTGAAGATCGGGACAATGATTCCTTTTTTCCAGTCCTCTGGGGTCTTCCTTTCCTTCCATGCTGTCCTCATCACTCGGTACAGCCACTGTATCCCCACCTCTCCTGCTGCTCTCACCATCTCCACACTCAACTCATCCACACCCGGTGCCTTCCCTCCTTTCATCTTGTTCACTGCATCTTCCACTTCTTTCCATGTTAAGTCCTTTTCAGTTTGCAGTTCATCTTCCTCTTCCCCGATTTCTTCCTCCTCACCATCTTTTCCATTTGGGTTCAGAAGTTCTTCAAAATATTCTTTCCACATTTTCTTCAGTTCTTCCCTATTTTCTATCTCTTGTCCCCTTTTGTTCACCATTCTAACATAATCCGTAGGATCCTTCCGCCTCTTATTTTTTACCATCGCATACAGGACCTTTTTTGTACCTTCACTATCCTCCTCCATCATCTTTGTCCACTCTTCCATCCACTTCCTTCTCTCCTCAGCCACCACTCTCTTCGCCTCCTTCTTTCTTTCCTGGTACTCTTCCCTTGTCTCTACCGTCCTATTTTGATACCACCTCCTAAAGGCTCTATTCTTTTCCCTTACTATATCTTTTGTCTTCTCATTCCACCATGGTGTTTCCTTCCACCTCTTCTTACTACTTGTCCTCCCATATACTGCTTCTGCTGCACCCACTAGTGTCTTCTTAAATCTAGCCCATTCCTCTTCCACCCCTCTTTCTTCATCTGTTGGAATTCCTTCCTTTACCATTTTGAGGTACTCGACCCTTCTATCCCCTTCTTTCAGTTTCCATATCCTTATATGTCTTTCCTGGTTCTCAGTCCCTTTCTTCTCCTTACTCCCTCTCAGGTTCATTACCAGCAATCGATGGTCGCTATCCAGGTTCTCCGATGGTATAACCTTGATGTCCGTGATGTTCTTATTTAGTTCTTTCTCATACAGTATATAGTCGACCACCGACTTCCTGGTCAAGTCATCACTGTACCATGTGATTGTGTGGCTCTAAAGTTAATGGTTTTAACTATCAATTCATCTCCAACATTATAAACAAAATAAGAAATAGACCTCCCACCCATTTAACACCAGATCATAAAGAAAAACCTGTATAGGCGGTTTTCACTTATTTTAATGCACGTACATACAGCATCTCTAACATATTCAAAACATCCAACACCAATGCCAATTTCTTCTTTAATTCGAACAAAGTAAATTCTATAGACAAATTCCATAGATCAGGCATTTATAGACTTAATTGTTCCGAGTGCGATGTGAATTATTTGGGACAAACGGGTAGAGCATTCACAATCAGATACTACGAACATTTTAATGCCACAAAATACAGAAGATTCTCAGCAATGGCAACACACATGGAGGAGTCACATCATAAATTCACCAACATCGAGAAAGACCTAGAAATCCTCCATTTTTCAGGAAAGGGGACCACTATGAATGTACTAGAAGCGATAGAAATTAACACCGCACAGAAACTATCTCCTCTTCATAATCTTAATGAAATAAATTTTGAAACGAATATCCTGTACAACACCCTAACGGAATATATAAAGAATAAAATTGTTGACAACAACAAACCACCGTGAATTCCCCAACACAAACTCCCCCAATATTCCCCCCTCTTCCATTTCCTCTCACCCTTATAACCCCATCTACCTTTCTATATTCCATTTATAACAATTCCAGGTCACAAAGATATAATATTATATTACCTCACCTTATTTTAATTTAAATCTCATATTGTATTTTATGTTTTTTTTATTGTCATTATTTTTTAAATTTAATAATATATTAATAACGAAAGCAGACCCGACCAGTGGTTGGAAACTGCTCAAGATGATGATGATGATTAATAACGAGAGAGCAATGATTACAAATTTAGATACTTCATGACCTAGGCAATGCATATAATCTAGAAGCCTTGGATCCAAGGTATCTAAGCAACTGGATGAAGCAATAATGGGGCCATGAAGTAATTTGAGATTCTGTGAATTAGATCAACAAAGGAAATTGCTTTAGTTGGTCTAAGTAAAATATGTTTTTTCCATACTTGGACGTCTCCTCATCATGATGATGTATTTCATTACATGACATTCGATGTTTTCCCTCTAATGCAAGACTATAAGCTCAGAAGCCCCAGCTTGAACAGCAAGTTTCAGTCAACAGCATTGTAAACAACAGGCTATAAATCCCAAGTGAAGTGATTTCCACATGCACAAACATTAGAACAGTGCTATATAAGTGTATTCTCAAGAACCTAGCACTACCAATGGTGTTAATTTTTACTGATGTGCACTCACATTACTTCTCATGAGTAATATGTTCTTTTTCGCCTCATTTCATCCATTCACTCATCATTTTATGTATGTTTTATTATGATATCTTTAATTATGCTGGATTTTGCAACTTAATTTATGGCTGAAGAAGGGACCAGTACTAGAGGCCCGAAACATGTACCATATAATAGCAAGTTTATAACTTGTTGTAAATAAATGTATTGACTAGGCGGAACAGTTTCTCTTTTGTTATATAGTGAATCTGTCAATACGGAAAATGAACTTCTTTCAGAGCACAATTTACAATGAAGCAAGCCAAGCTAATAGCGCAAAGAAAGCGCGTTATAAGTTCAAAGATCTCAAGGTTAAATTGGCCAGCATTATTAAAGACATAGAGTTCCTTAAGAAATGTAAACATCATAACATCATCCCCAATCATTTCAAATCATATCAGAAAAGGGGCCCATTAAACAAGTATGAGGAAAGAACCCGAAGAATTATTAATAACAGGGTATTCCAAAGGGAAATCAAATTCTTATTCATTAAGAAGAACGACATTAATAATAAATTATACCAATTACATTTGGAAGCGGCAAATATTTCAAAAAGAAATGATTGGGACAGATATTACTTCACTGTCAATCAAATTGTACATACCAAAATTAATAATAAAATACAGATTTTGGACAACAAGTTTAAATACCTACTAGAAAAAGGCCATAACAGGCCAAAAATCCTAGACAAACAAGTTTTACATAAATTCCAATCTACAGTCAAAAATGTATCTAAATTATCTCTCAATAATCAAGACTTGGAAATTCTAAACAAAGGTCCCAAATATAATTGGGAACAAGATCTCAGTAATCGAACACTCACAACCATGATTACTGAAACGGAAGTAGCAATTCGTAAACTCCCAATTGATAAATAGGGGGAAGCAAGATACGAAACCAATAAGGAAATTCAGAAAATAATTAATATCAACAAAAAAGTTAATACTAAATCATTTTCAAACTTGATTAATCTAAAAAAGAAAATAAATGATAACAACATAATCATTACCAAAGCTGATAAAAGCAACACAATCGTACTCCTAGAAAAAGAGGACTATATTAGTAAAACAAATAACTTCTTAAACAACCCTAATTTTGAAGAAATAAAGAAGGACCCTACACAGACCATTCAAAGAAAATTAAAAGGCATCAGTAGGGGAGTAGTGCCGATTCCAACCAGTGTCATGGCCGCCACGTGAGTCCAAGCCAATATCTCGCAAACCGATGGTCGGATGTTGACATATGAGGTGTCGTTGGACTCGGGTTGACGCCCTCTTTCCAATGGACCACTCATTTCAACCCCTAAATAAAACCTACCCCTACTAGGGGGTGAAATTGTAATTTTTAGTGAAAGTCTCTTTTCAAATGGGACATGTATAAGGTGCGCTGCTAAAATGAACTTAAACGTGGTTGCCCATATCGCACATGCGTTTTACGAGATGCCGCTATGGATGAACATTTTTGTTTTTGTTTTGTACGCATGCGCACTGGGGATTTTTGTAAGAGGGCGAGCTGTTTGAAAAAAATGATTGATAAGAAGGGGTTTTGGTGGTGAGGAGAGAGCCAGATAGTCGCCTACTTTCCTACGACGTTTGCCGATATCTCTCGAACGCAAGGTCGGATTTGAACGTGTGACGTGTCAAATCGCTTGTCTCGAAGCCCTATATATGTTATTAATAGGTTAAAGTTTTGAGAATGAGGGAAACAGGCGTTTTGGGGTAAAATTATGATTTTAGACTTTTTCTGATATTTCACGAATGCCTGGTCGGATTTGGTCCTATGACGTGTCAAATGGCTTGTCTCGAAACCCTCTTTATTTTGGTAATAGGTTAAAGTTTTTGAGAATGAGGGAAACAGAATTTTTTGTTGTAAAACCGTGATTTTAGACTTTTTGTTATATCTCACAAACCAATAACGCCAGAGACGTATACGAGGGGTCGTAGGACTCGGGGTGACGCCCCTCCCCTCTCTCCCTTTCGAATATAGTATTTATGTTTAAAAAAATGCGAAAGAGCCTAACGACACTTATGTTGAAAACATTTCAGTTTTTAAAACTTTTCTTAAATTTGTCTAAAATGTTCATGACGAGTGGTTGTAGATAGAAAGAGACGATACCACTGGACACGTGTTTCAACGAAGCTATTACTGGCCACGGTGGTGATATACCAATACAGTATTCGCTATTTCGATGAGACGGCGGGTCGAGGGTTCGTTTTCTGATTTTCCTATGATGGAATTCTTAATTCCTAAACCCCCTGAAGGGGGTCTTTAACGTGTAAACGATTATGAGTGACATGACAAATGATAATTCCTTGATTCGATGAAGTTGGCTTTAGATAGAACAAACAGAACTTGGTTATATGTTGCTTGAAGTGAGTATAGAAAACAAACTTGCTGGGGCAGACTGACAGGATGTGAATGTTATTTGATCTTATTGGAATGCATTGACTTGACAGGGCAATGAAAAAAAGCACAGAGATGCTGAGGACACTTGAAGGTCAAACGATATGGCAACCATGGTGGGAGGGGGAAGCTAGGATGATGTCGCCGATCATGTTCAATGGATGAATTTATATTTTGCGAAGCATTGTTCGGAGAGGGTCATGGGACGACTTGTTTTAAGGGTATTTATTTTTTCGATGTTTCCTATGGTGGACTCATTGATTGAAATAATCCAAAACTGCTAGGGCATGGCCTTGAGATTTTATAAACCGATAATGGGATTTTGACATACAAGATCCACTCAGAACTTGACATGATGTCATTCTTTTTATGGCTTATGAATTTCCCCAAAAAAGACCCAAAACAACAAGATCATGGACTTTTGCTTTTCTTAATATATTGCAAACCCATAATGTACGATGTTTACTGTGAGTGACGAAATCTAGCTAGGTAACGAAAGAATTATTGTAGGATATATGTATGGTGACTGACACGTCTTTGACCATTGGAACTTGTTTTCAGATCTGACTGTAGTACATAGGGAGTATAGGTTGTAGGCATGGATTGACAAACGGTGCACACAAAATTCAATTTATCGATTCAAGAATTAAGAGTAGACTATCATTAATTAATTGGTTAAAGAGTGTAGCTAAAAATAAAAAAATGGTGACTACATTAAACTAAACTGAACCAAGTCGAATCAAACCCAACCGAACCAAACCAAGCCTAAAGCAAACCAAACCTAATCAAGAACAAGCCAAGGGCTTAAGTGTAAAACTTGTGGGGGAATGCAGTCATTGGCAATGTCCAAAGGAAGGGATAACGCTCTACCTCTAGAGGGTAAGGTAAAGCTAGCGCATGGTGCTAATGCATATTCCCAAGTACATGAACCACACACACACAACTATCCTATGCTGTTTTTATGAGTTAACTGTTAAAACTTACTCAGTGGTTACTGAGCAAGATGGTCGCTACACACAACAAGCTTTAAATACTTGAGGCTAATAATCTATACACACACACACACGCTTGTTCTAAACTAAACTGTCTTGCTGGCAGTGCTCACACAGTAGGCAAATGACAGAAATGCTTGGCTAACAGAAATACAATCATTTTCGTTTGTCTAATGTTACCAGCTAACCATTACATGCTATAGTGGTGAGCACATGTGCCTCTTGCACTGGAGATCGTAACTCGATTTCTAGCTCTAAGGCCTAGAATGAATCAAACTAAGAAAGAAGGGTATGGTGACGCAGTGGTTAAACTGTTAGCCTTTCACTAAGGTAGACTAGGGTTTGATTTTAGGTTAATATACATGTCATAAACAAACAAACAAACAAACAAACAAACAAACAAAAAAAGCAGAGATAATGTTTAAAACTGATTACACTTGTCTCTTTTCAAATTATTACTTAGATTGCAAATACAAAGGTGGACTGGGTTTGATATTCAGTTAATGCTGCCTATCGCATACTAGCCTGTAAGAAAGCCAAACAAGCAAAAGGCGTAAGTAGAGCAGTGGTAAAATCGCTATGTGTAGAGAACTACCTAACGGTTTTATGAACTGGCAATGGTATGTCGCATAAACAGTGCAGGATACAATCCAGCAACCATAATTTGTATCTTGTAGAGCAGAGAAAACATATATATAGAGAAAGATATAGAAAGCTAGTGTATGTATGGGTAGCATTGATAATTTGACCAGAGAAAATACGATGAGGTAGGGTGGGGAGAGGGAGAATTAACACTTATATATGAATGAATGGTAAATAGTATTTTAGTTTTTTTTCCCCAATAGTTTTGTTTTTTAAATGCAGTGGTAGATAGTCGTTATTTTGTAAAACATTCTTACTTGCAGTAGTAATAAGACTCTATGGTTTCGCTAACACATAGATAGACTGTATTATTGCCATGGTCAAGCACTCACATTAAGATCATTTACAAAATCATAAAATGAAAAATAAAAAATCTTGTTTTGGAAATATCGTTTTTCAACATACACAAAATAAATATATAAAAAATTTGTAAACAGCAAAATGGAAAATCCATGGTCAAGCACTCACATTAAGATCATTTACAAAATCATAAAATGAAAAATAAAAATCTTGTTTTGGAAATATCGATTTTTTTCAACATACACAAAATAAATATATAAAAAATTTGTAAACAGCAAAATGGAAAATCCATGTTTCCATATAGACAAAATTTAAAAACCTTAAACGGACATTTAAGAAAATATATGCAAATGGGAAATTGACAAATGTGTAAATATGAAAATGGAAAAATCCATGTTTCCATATCATGAAATTGAAAAACATCAAACTGTCATTTAAAAAAATGCAAATGGAAAATTGACAAATTGCAATGTGTGAAATGTGAAATTGAACAAATGGCTATCATTATTTAAAAAAAAAAGAACATGGTGCTCTATGGTTGAGGTGTGAATCAAACCCTTTCTACTTATTTGGACCACCCGAGACTGAGTAGACTAGTTTAAGTTGTCATACCACTTTTAAAAGTTTGTGTTAAATCTAGGAATTGAACCCAAGAGCTTGTAGGGGAGATCAAAGGTTATAATATGTTAAACAGATAGCCTTGAATGAAGGGTGTGGTAGCTATATAGAGATGAGACGTTTCGCTCGGGGCAGGGAGGCATGGAGATCTGCATCAAACCAGTCAAAGGACTAAAGACTCAAACAACAACATGTACGTTCACCAAAATAATGTTGTGTAACGGTAAATGTTAGTCAACGAACAGTAATGCATTACTAAAACCCATGACACGATACCTAAGAGCTTTTCTAAAATGATTTTAAAATGCCTTTAACCCTATATTGAACACCCAGTTCACAAGACTCATAACTGCAATGTTATGGTAAAACAAAACAAAATCTATATTTCAAAACAAACAAGTGGTTTAGTCAATGTATACTGGAAAAAGTTTTGTAAACACTCAAGTCCTCAAGACCAATTAAATTAGTAACTGTCAGGTTGGCCGAGTGGTTAAGGTGTTTGACTTAAGATCAAATTTCTGTATAAGGAAGCAAGGGTTCGAATCCCTTACCTGACATAACTATTGCCTTAACATGGCTTGGCCACACTGTATTATTATGATACTCAGTACACAAACCATAGATATAGTGTATTGTTTAAGGCCACTCTCTTTCTGAACATAGTCAGAGACTGTTGATGGTTAACAATTGTATTAATAGTGGGACATGGGGATAGCAATTAAGAAAAAACAGCCAATACCCATACAATATTTTTATTCATTTTAGTTTTTTTTTTACAATAGTTACACACTGAATACAACTTTTTATCTCTTTACCATTGTTTGATATAGATTTTAAACACAACGCTTGTTGTAGATCCTTTTACAACTTTCTCTAGGTACTCTTGTTCTTAAAAACTGGGGAAGCCGCAATGGTTTTATAGACATTAAACCCTCATTCTCTTTTTTTTCATCATCATAATCATCATTATTATAAATATTATCTTTATAATTATTATAGTCATTGTCACCATCATTATCATCATCATCATCATCCTCAACATCACTAGAACTATCCAATTCCATTTTTTCCTTTTCAAAAGGGATCTCTTGAAGAGTCTGTGTTGCTTTTGATAGTGTTACGGGTTTATTGAACGTTGACAACTGTCCTAACATGACTTTTTGAGGAGATAAATGTTTTTTCATAAGGAAGTCACTATGTTGAGTAACACTATGTTTTTGTCGGACTTGCTTTTTCTTGTTCTTTTGATCATGTTTTGTTAACACTAACGGTGTTTCATTTGGTATACCACATTGATGAGTACCCACACTTAAGACCTCACTATGTTTACTTTTTAGATGACCTAGACATTTTGTTGTTCTTTGTTTTGAGCACTGCCAAAATATGATGCCATTCGCATTTTCTCGCTTATAGTTATAAGAGTACCCATGATACAGGGCACGTGGTTTACCTTTATTGGTTATAGTATATTCCATAGTAGTCACTGACTTGTATAGTCGATCCGCCTACTACAATGGTCTGAACACTTGTGGTGAAAGAATGATGTTGTGTTGACGTTTTATGCAGGATAATGTTGGTGGCATATGTGGGTGGCTTATGTTGATGACATGTGTTGTTGGCTGATTTTGGTGGCTTATGTTGATGGTTTATGGTGGTGGCTTATGTTGATGGCTTATGTTGGTGGCTTATGTTGATGACATATGTTGGTGACTTATGTTGATAGCTTATGTTGGTGGCTAATGTTGATGACATATGTTGTTGGCTTATGGTGGTGGCTTATGTTGATGGTATATGTTGCTGGCCTATGTTGATGGTTTATGTTAATGGCTTAGGTTAATATCTTAGGTTGATGGCATAAGTTGATGGCTTATGTTGGTGGCTTATGGTGGTGGCTTATGCTGGTGGCTTATGCTAGTGGCTTATGGTGGTGGTTTATGGTGGTGGCTTATGTTGATGACATATGTTGGTGGCTTATGTTGGTGGCTTATGTTGGTGGCTTATGTTGGTGGCTTATGGTGATGGCTTATGGTGGTGGGTTATGGTGGTGGATTATGGTGGCTTATAGTGGTGGCTTATGGTGGTGGTTTATGGTGGTGGCTTATGTTGATGACATATGTTGGTGGCTTATGGTGGCTTATGGTGGTGATTTATAGTGGTGGCCTATGTTGGTGGCTTATTTTTGGTGGTTTATGTTAATACCTTATTTGTAATGGCTTATTTGACAAGTTATTGTTGTCAATGTATTTAGAGGATTTTTCTCTTGGTTTTGGAAAGTATCTCAACTCTTTTTTATGGTAGCATAATGCTTACCGCCATGTTTGTAAGCAACAACAACACACTAAAATTCCAAGAATCCAAAGTACTCTAAGGTTAATGATTGTCTCTCAACTCCATTCAACGTCTAGTCAAAAAACATTATATATTTTTAACATTTTACAAAAAAGGTAAATTGGGAAAGTAAGCTATATGTTTAAACTAAAAATCATATCAAATCATATGCTAACTCCAACACCTACGTCTACCCCAATCTCAGTCAAAAAAATATAATATTCTTTAAATTTTTCCAAAACAGTATTTGGAAAGTAGGCCATATTTTGAAAACTAATCATTCTATAAAGTCATATATATATATATACTGAAACCAATGGCTTTTATATCCTTAATCTTAAGAACAAAATATGGAATTTTTGACATTTTTTCCAAAAATGTTCATTTTAAAACGGGGCTATATTTTGGAAACTAGGAATTTTACAAGAAAGTTTGTTTAACGTAAATGGCAGGTATTTACCCCCACTACCCGCAAACCAAGTCCCAGGTCTCTGGGGAAAAATCCAAAAAAAGTTCAATTTGGAAAGTAGGCAATATTTTGAAAACTAATCATCCTAAAAAGTCATATATAGACTCAAACCAATGGCTTTTATGTCCTTAATTGGTAGAACAAAACTTAACATTTTTTCAGTTTTTCCAAAAAAGTCCAATTTTCAAAAATTGTCTATATTTTGGGAACTAAGAATTTTACAAAAAAGTTTGTTTAACGAAAATGAAAGGTCTTTACCCCCCTCTACCCAAAACATAAATTTCAGGTCCCTAGGACAAAAACTGTGCAGTGTATATATATATATATTTTTTTTTTGGGGGGGGAGGGGGTCTATATTCACTTTACCTCCCCACTTTACAAGATGGCGGCCATAGCTTAACTTAACCTAGCCTAACCTAACCTGACCTACGAGGTGTGATCAAAAAGTTCCAAAAATGTGGCTGCAACTTAACCATACCTAGCCTAGCCTAACCTAACCTCCCTGTTGACTAGCCCCCTTTGGACGGGTCCTTTTTGAAGGGAGTCATTTTTTTTACGTGTCCCGGAGGACGGGTCCTTGTTGACGGGTCCCAGTGGCGGGTCCCCTTTGACATAATTTGGATAAAATGCAAGGCCAGTCCATAGGGATCAGTCCAAAGGACCCGCCACTGGGACCCGTCAACAAGGACCCGTCCTCCGGGACACGTAAAAAAAATGACTCCCTTCAAAAAGGACCCGTCCAAAGGGGGCTAGTCAACAGGGAGGTTAGGTTAGGCTAGGCTAGGTATGGTTAAGTTGCAGCCACATTTTTGGAACTTTTTGATCACACCTCGTAGGTCAGGTTAGGTTAGGCTAGGTTAAGTTAAGCTATGGCCGCCATCTTGTAAAGTGGGGAGGTAAAGTGAATATAGACCCCCTCCCCCCCCAAAAAAAAAATATATATATATATACACTGCACAGTTTTTGTCCTAGGGACCTGAAATTTATGTTTTGGGTAGAGGGGGGTAAAGACCTTTCATTTTCGTTAAACAAACTTTTTTGTAAAATTCTTAGTTCCCAAAATATAGACAATTTTTGAAAATTGGACTTTTTTGGAAAAACTGAAAAAATGTTAAGTTTTGTTCTACCAATTAAGGACATAAAAGCCATTGGTTTGAGTCTATATATGACTTTTTAGGATGATTAGTTTTCAAAATATTGCCTACTTTCCAAATTGAACTTTTTTTGGATTTTTCCCCAGAGACCTGGGACTTGGTTTGCGGGTAGTGGGGGTAAATACCTGCCATTTACGTTAAACAAACTTTCTTGTAAAATTCCTAGTTTCCAAAATATAGCCCCGTTTTAAAATGAACATTTTTGGAAAAAATGTCAAAAATTCCATATTTTGTTCTTAAGATTAAGGATATAAAAGCCATTGGTTTCAGTATATATATATATATGACTTTATAGAATGATTAGTTTTCAAAATATGGCCTACTTTCCAAATACTGTTTTGGAAAAATTTAAAGAATATTATATTTTTTTGACTGAGATTGGGGTAGACGTAGGTGTTGGAGTTAGCATATGATTTGATATGATTTTTAGTTTAAACATATAGCTTACTTTCCCAATTTACCTTTTTTGTAAAATGTTAAAAATATATAATGTTTTTTGACTAGACGTTGAATGGAGTTGAGAGACAATCATTAACCTTAGAGTACTTTGGATTCTTGGAATTTTAGTGTGTTGTTGTTGCTTACAAACATGGCGGTAAGCATTATGCTACCATAAAAAAGAGTTGAGATACTTTCCAAAACCAAGAGAAAAATCCTCTAAATACATTGACAACAATAACTTGTCAAATAAGCCATTACAAATAAGGTATTAACATAAACCACCAAAAATAAGCCACCAACATAGGCCACCACTATAAATCACCACCATAAGCCACCATAAGCCACCAACATATGTCATCAACATAAGCCACCACCATAAACCACCACCATAAGCCACCACTATAAGCCACCATAATCCACCACCATAACCCACCACCATAAGCCATCACCATAAGCCACCAACATAAGCCACCAACATAAGCCACCAACATAAGCCACCAACATATGTCATCAACATAAGCCACCACCATAAACCACCACCATAAGCCACTAGCATAAGCCACCAGCATAAGCCACCACCATAAGCCACCAACATAAGCCATCAACTTATGCCATCAACCTAAGATATTAACCTAAGCCATTAACATAAACCATCAACATAGGCCAGCAACATATACCATCAACATAAGCCACCACCATAAGCCAACAACATATGTCATCAACATTAGCCACCAACATAAGCTATCAACATAAGTCACCAACATATGTCATCAACATAAGCCACCAACATAAGCCATCAACATAAGCCACCACCATAAACCATCAACATAAGCCACCAAAATCAGCCAACAACACATGTCATCAACATAAGCCACCCACATATGCCACCAACATTATCCTGCATAAAACGTCAACACAACATCATTCTTTCACCACAAGTGTTCAGACCATTGTAGTAGGCGGATCGACTATACAAGTCAGTGACTACTATGGAATATACTATAACCAATAAAGGTAAACCACGTGCCCTGTATCATGGGTACTCTTATAACTATAAGCGAGAAAATGCGAATGGCATCATATTTTGGCAGTGCTCAAAACAAAGAACAACAAAATGTCTAGGTCATCTAAAAAGTAAACATAGTGAGGTCTTAAGTGTGGGTACTCATCAATGTGGTATACCAAATGAAACACCGTTAGTGTTAACAAAACATGATCAAAAGAACAAGAAAAAGCAAGTCCGACAAAAACATAGTGTTACTCAACATAGTGACTTCCTTATGAAAAAACATTTATCTCCTCAAAAAGTCATGTTAGGACAGTTGTCAACGTTCAATAAACCCGTAACACTATCAAAAGCAACACAGACTCTTCAAGAGATCCCTTTTGAAAAGGAAAAAATGGAATTGGATAGTTCTAGTGATGTTGAGGATGATGATGATGATGATAATGATGGTGACAATGACTATAATAATTATAAAGATAATATTTATAATAATGATGATTATGATGATGAAAAAAAAGAGAATGAGGGTTTAATGTCTATAAAACCATTGCGGCTTCCCCAGTTTTTAAGAACAAGAGTACCTAGAGAAAGTTGTAAAAGGATCTACAACAAGCGTTGTGTTTAAAATCTATATCAAACAATGGTAAAGAGATAAAAAGTTGTATTCAGTGTGTAACTATTGTAAAAAAAAAACTAAAATGAATAAAAATATTGTATGGGTATTGGCTGTTTTTTCTTAATTGCTATCCCCATGTCCCACTATTAATACAATTGTTAACCATCAACAGTCTCTGACTATGTTCAGAAAGAGAGTGGCCTTAAACAATACACTATATCTATGGTTTGTGTACTGAGTATCATAATAATACAGTGTGGCCAAGCCATGTTAAGGCAATAGTTATGTCAGGTAAGGGATTCGAACCCTTGCTTCCTTATACAGAAATTTGATCTTAAGTCAAACACCTTAACCACTCGGCCAACCTGACAGTTACTAATTTAATTGGTCTTGAGGACTTGAGTGTTTACAAAACTTTTTCCAGTATACATTGACTAAACCACTTGTTTGTTTTGAAATATAGATTTTGTTTTGTTTTACCATAACATTGCAGTTATGAGTCTTGTGAACTGGGTGTTCAATATAGGGTTAAAGGCATTTTAAAATCATTTTAGAAAAGCTCTTAGGTATCGTGTCATGGGTTTTAGTAATGCATTACTGTTCGTTGACTAACATTTACCGTTACACAACATTATTTTGGTGAACGTACATGTTGTTGTTTGAGTCTTTAGTCCTTTGACTGGTTTGATGCAGATCTCCATGCCTCCCTGCCCCGAGCGAAACGTCTCATCTCTATATAGCTACCACACCCTTCATTCAAGGCTATCTGTTTAACATATTATAACCTTTGATCTCCCCTACAAGCTCTTGGGTTCAATTCCTAGATTTAACACAAACTTTTAAAAGTGGTATGACAACTTAAACTAGTCTACTCAGTCTCGGGTGGTCCAAATAAGTAGAAAGGGTTTGATTCACACCTCAACCATAGAGCACCATGTTCTTTTTTTTTTAAATAATGATAGCCATTTGTTCAATTTCACATTTCACACATTGCAATTTGTCAATTTTCCATTTGCATTTTTTTAAATGACAGTTTGATGTTTTTCAATTTCATGATATGGAAACATGGATTTTTCCATTTTCATATTTACACATTTGTCAATTTCCCATTTGCATATATTTTCTTAAATGTCCGTTTAAGGTTTTTAAATTTTGTCTATATGGAAACATGGATTTTCCATTTTGCTGTTTACAAATTTTTTATATATTTATTTTGTGTATGTTGAAAAAAATCGATATTTCCAAAACAAGATTTTTATTTTTCATTTTATGATTTTGTAAATGATCTTAATGTGAGTGCTTGACCATGGATTTTCCATTTTGCTGTTTACAAATTTTTTATATATTTATTTTGTGTATGTTGAAAAACGATATTTCCAAAACAAGATTTTTTATTTTTCATTTTATGATTTTGTAAATGATCTTAATGTGAGTGCTTGACCATGGCAATAATACAGTCTATCTATGTGTTAGCGAAACCATAGAGTCTTATTACTACTGCAAGTAAGAATGTTTTACAAAATAACGACTATCTACCACTGCATTTAAAAAACAAAACTATTGGGGAAAAAAAACTAAAATACTATTTACCATTCATTCATATATAAGTGTTAATTCTCCCTCTCCCCACCCTACCTCATCGTATTTTCTCTGGTCAAATTATCAATGCTACCCATACATACACTAGCTTTCTATATCTTTCTCTATATATATGTTTTCTCTGCTCTACAAGATACAAATTATGGTTGCTGGATTGTATCCTGCACTGTTTATGCGACATACCATTGCCAGTTCATAAAACCGTTAGGTAGTTCTCTACACATAGCGATTTTACCACTGCTCTACTTACGCCTTTTGCTTGTTTGGCTTTCTTACAGGCTAGTATGCGATAGGCAGCATTAACTGAATATCAAACCCAGTCCACCTTTGTATTTGCAATCTAAGTAATAATTTGAAAAGAGACAAGTGTAATCAGTTTTAAACATTATCTCTGCTTTTTTTGTTTGTTTGTTTGTTTGTTTGTTTGTTTGTTTATGACATGTATATTAACCTAAAATCAAACCCTAGTCTACCTTAGTGAAAGGCTAACAGTTTAACCACTGCGTCACCATACCCTTCTTTCTTAGTTTGATTCATTCTAGGCCTTAGAGCTAGAAATCGAGTTACGATCTCCAGTGCAAGAGGCACATGTGCTCACCACTATAGCATGTAATGGTTAGCTGGTAACATTAGACAAACGAAAATGATTGTATTTCTGTTAGCCAAGCATTTCTGTCATTTGCCTACTGTGTGAGCACTGCCAGCAAGACAGTTTAGTTTAGAACAAGCGTGTGTGTGTGTGTATAGATTATTAGCCTCAAGTATTTAAAGCTTGTTGTGTGTAGCGACCATCTTGCTCAGTAACCACTGAGTAAGTTTTAACAGTTAACTCATAAAAACAGCATAGGATAGTTGTGTGTGTGTGGTTCATGTACTTGGGAATATGCATTAGCACCATGCGCTAGCTTTACCTTACCCTCTAGAGGTAGAGCGTTATCCCTTCCTTTGGACATTGCCAATGACTGCATTCCCCCACAAGTTTTACACTTAAGCCCTTGGCTTGTTCTTGATTAGGTTTGGTTTGCTTTAGGCTTGGTTTGGTTCGGTTGGGTTTGATTCGACTTGGTTCAGTTTAGTTTAATGTAGTCACCATTTTTTTATTTTTAGCTACACTCTTTAACCAATTAATTAATGATAGTCTACTCTTAATTCTTGAATCGATAAATTGAATTTTGTGTGCACCGTTTGTCAATCCATGCCTACAACCTATACTCCCTATGTACTACAGTCAGATCTGAAAACAAGTTCCAATGGTCAAAGACGTGTCAGTCACCATACATATATCCTACAATAATTCTTTCGTTACCTAGCTAGATTTCGTCACTCACAGTAAACATCGTACATTATGGGTTTGCAATATATTAAGAAAAGCAAAAGTCCATGATCTTGTTGTTTTGGGTCTTTTTTGGGGAAATTCATAAGCCATAAAAAGAATGACATCATGTCAAGTTCTGAGTGGATCTTGTATGTCAAAATCCCATTATCGGTTTATAAAATCTCAAGGCCATGCCCTAGCAGTTTTGGATTATTTCAATCAATGAGTCCACCATAGGAAACATCGAAAAAATAAATACCCTTAAAACAAGTCGTCCCATGACCCTCTCCGAACAATGCTTCGCAAAATATAAATTCATCCATTGAACATGATCGGCGACATCATCCTAGCTTCCCCCTCCCACCATGGTTGCCATATCGTTTGACCTTCAAGTGTCCTCAGCATCTCTGTGCTTTTTTTCATTGCCCTGTCAAGTCAATGCATTCCAATAAGATCAAATAACATTCACATCCTGTCAGTCTGCCCCAGCAAGTTTGTTTTCTATACTCACTTCAAGCAACATATAACCAAGTTCTGTTTGTTCTATCTAAAGCCAACTTCATCGAATCAAGGAATTATCATTTGTCATGTCACTCATAATCGTTTACACGTTAAAGACCCCCTTCAGGGGGTTTAGGAATTAAGAATTCCATCATAGGAAAATCAGAAAACGAACCCTCGACCCGCCGTCTCATCGAAATAGCGAATACTGTATTGGTATATCACCACCGTGGCCAGTAATAGCTTCGTTGAAACACGTGTCCAGTGGTATCGTCTCTTTCTATCTACAACCACTCGTCATGAACATTTTAGACAAATTTAAGAAAAGTTTTAAAAACTGAAATGTTTTCAACATAAGTGTCGTTAGGCTCTTTCGCATTTTTTTAAACATAAATACTATATTCGAAAGGGAGAGAGGGGAGGGGCGTCACCCCGAGTCCTACGACCCCTCGTATACGTCTCTGGCGTTATTGGTTTGTGAGATATAACAAAAAGTCTAAAATCACGGTTTTACAACAAAAAATTCTGTTTCCCTCATTCTCAAAAACTTTAACCTATTACCAAAATAAAGAGGGTTTCGAGACAAGCCATTTGACACGTCATAGGACCAAATCCGACCAGGCATTCGTGAAATATCAGAAAAAGTCTAAAATCATAATTTTACCCCAAAACGCCTGTTTCCCTCATTCTCAAAACTTTAACCTATTAATAACATATATAGGGCTTCGAGACAAGCGATTTGACACGTCACACGTTCAAATCCGACCTTGCGTTCGAGAGATATCGGCAAACGTCGTAGGAAAGTAGGCGACTATCTGGCTCTCTCCTCACCACCAAAACCCCTTCTTATCAATCATTTTTTTCAAACAGCTCGCCCTCTTACAAAAATCCCCAGTGCGCATGCGTACAAAACAAAAACAAAAATGTTCATCCATAGCGGCATCTCGTAAAACGCATGTGCGATATGGGCAACCACGTTTAAGTTCATTTTAGCAGCGCACCTTATACATGTCCCATTTGAAAAGAGACTTTCACTAAAAATTACAATTTCACCCCCTAGTAGGGGTAGGTTTTATTTAGGGGTTGAAATGAGTGGTCCATTGGAAAGAGGGCGTCAACCCGAGTCCAACGACACCTCATATGTCAACATCCGACCATCGGTTTGCGAGATATTGGCTTGGACTCACGTGGCGGCCATGACACTGGTTGGAATCGGCACTACTCCCCTACTGGCATCATTAAAAATTCCATTTTTATTTAAGATGAAAAGCAAACTAACATACTCATCAATATGAACCCGGGACTTCCCACTATGAAGTCCTTACCAAAAATACACAAGAAAGGGATCCCAATTAGACCTATTATTAATTTCATAAACAGCCCACTTTATAAAATGTCTCAATTCATTCAAAAGTTTCTAGTTAAACATTATACCTTTAAAGCTAACAAATTTCTTAGAAACACCCTTCATTTTTGCGAAAGTACTATGAATTAAAAACTACATAAAATTCTTTGCATAGCATTGACGTGAAGGATATGTATACCAATATCCCAATTAACCCTACCATCAAAATTATTAAACAAAATTTTTCAGCCAGCAGCAAACTATCAAATGTTGAAATCAACGAATTCATATCATTGTTGGAATTAACCCTTAATAGCAATTATTTCACCTTCAATAATAAAATATACAGGCAGAAGGAAGGCCTTCCCATGGGCTCCCCTTTATCTGGCATTATAGCAAATATTTATATGGATCATATGGAATACACTAAAATACATGGAAAAATTGCAGGTTTGACATACTGGGGTCGATATGTTGATGACATTTTCATCATCATTGATAACATAATACAGAAAATTGACCAACTTGTAGAGAAACTTAACAGCATTGACAGCAATATACAGTTCGTCCCAGAATCTGCAGTCAATAACTCGATTAATTTTTTGGATACCACAGTTTCCATAAAGAACAATAGACTTTCCTATAAAATTTTCAGAAAGCCTACACAAACTCATACTACCATAAGCAATAGTTCTAATCATCCTGGCAACCACAAAAAGGCAGCCTTCTTCAGTATGATTCACAGAGCTTTCAACCTTCCCCTTTCAAAAAATGACCTCACCAGTGAAATAAAGACCATACGCCAAATAGCTAAAGTTAATGGTTTTAACTATCAATTCAACTCCAACATTATAAACAAAATAAGAAATAGACCTCCCACCCATTTAACACCAGATCATAAAGAAAAACCTGTATAGGCGGTTTTCACGTACATACAGCATCTCTAACATATTCAAATGGCATATAAAACATCCAACACCAATGCCAATTTCTTCTTTAATTCGAACAAAGTAAATTCTATAGACAAATTCCATAGATCAGGCATTTATAGACTTAATTGTTCCGAGTGCGATGTGAATTATTTGGGACAAACGGGTAGAGCATTCACAATCAGATACTACGAACATTTTAATGCCACAAAATACAGAAGATTCTCAGCAATGGCAACACACATGGAGGAGTCACATCATAAATTCACCCACATCGAGAAAGACCTAGAAATCCTCCATTTTACAGGAAAGGGGACCACTATGAATGTACTAGAAGCGATAGAAATTTAAAAAAAGGAAGCTTGTAGTTTAACGTGACCGTTAATCTCGCGATCATAAGCCACGGGACCTCCGGTTTACGTGGAATCCGAACCACAGGCCATGGCATTTCACATCGAAAATCTCACATGCAGTGACCGGGAATCGAACCCGGTCCGCCTTGGTGAGAGGCATACAGCTTGACCGCTGCGCCACCACGCCCCTCGATAGAAATTAACACCGCACAGAAACTATCTCCTCTTCATAATCTTAATGAAATAAATTTTGAAACGAATATCCTGTACAACACCCTAACGGAATATATAAAGAATAAAATTGTTGACAACAACAAACCACCGTGAATTCCCCAACACAAACTCCCCCAATATTCCCCCCTCTTCCATTTCCTCTCAACCTTATAACCTCATCTACCTTTCTATATTCCATTTATAACAATTCCAGGTCACAAAGATATAATATTATATTACCTCACCTTATTTTAATTTAAATCTCATATTGTATTTTATCCCGTGGGGGTTTGCCTGTTCCTCTATCGGGCGCGTCCCAGGTGGCGGATAGGGGGGCTCGCCGGACTTGTCCGGAGGGTTTGAGGGAAATAAAATACCTCTCGCGGACCAAAAACAGGCCCCTCGCCAGGGTTATGGTGAAGCTACGTTAGGCCTAGCAAGCCAGTAGTGGATATGAAACTGCTTTTAAAACGGAAACGGGCCTCGGAAAGGACAGATCTAAAGGAAGCAGACCTGGCTATGGAAATGGACTACGAATCGGAACTTTGAATATAACTTCATTGACGGGAAGAGTGGAGGAGGTTGTGGATATGATGGAGAGGAGAAAACTGGATGTACTCGGACTGGCAGAGACCAGATGGAGAGGGGAAGGAAGAAAAGAACTGAGAAATGGCTTGCAGCTATACTGGATAGGAAATGAGGAGGGGAAGAGAAATGGAGTGGGAATGGTGGTGAGAGAAGGGCTGAGGGAGGAAGTAAAGAGGGTAAGTGATAGAATAATTAGAGCCAGAATCACTGTGAAAGGTAGAAACCTGGACATTCTGCAAGTCTATGCACCACAGGTGGGATGCACAGAGGGCGAGAAGGACGAGTTTGAAGAGGAGTTGCAGAAGCAGTTAGTGGGGAGAGACCTGATAGTCATGGGAGACCTAAATGCCCATGTCGGAACTGATAGAAGAGGTTTTGAGGAAGTGATTGGTGGTGAAGGATGGGGAAACAGGAATAAGGAAGGAGAGAGATTGTTGGAACTATGCAAGATAAATGGGCTAATGGTTGGAAACACATGGTACAAGAAGAGAGAGAGCCATAAAATTACTTGGTACAGCAGGGATTTGACTAGGAAATCAGTGGTGGACTATATTCTATGCGGGAAGGAGACAAAGAAGAGTATCACGGATATAAGGGTAATACCTTCAGAAGCCCTGGACAGTGACCACCGTCTGCTGGTCGCCAAGGTGAGAGGACTGAAGGAAAAGAGGAGAACTGAGAACCAAGAAAGAAGAATAAGGACATGGAAGCTGAAGGAGGATGGAAATAAGGAGAAGTTCCAGATATTAGTGAGGAACAAATTACCGAAGGATGATCCGAAAACAGGTGAAGAAGAATGGAATAGGTTCTAGGACGTGTTGGTAGAAGCAGCGGAAGTCGTGTGTGGCAGAACTAGTGGAAAGAAAAGGTGGAAGGAAACACCATGGTGGAACCCCAGAACTAAGGAAGCAGTGAAAAAGAAAAATGAAGCATTCAGGAAATGGTTCCAACAGAGGACAGACAGAACAAGAGAAGAATACCAAGAGCGGAAGAAAGAAGCAAGAGAAGTAGTGAAGGAAGAGAAAAAGAAATGGCTGGAGAAATGGACAGAAATGATGGAGGAGGACTGTGATGGCAGTAAGAAAGTGTTGTATGGAATGATAAAGGCAAAGAGAAGAGATACAGGGGAAAATGTCAGAATGGTGGACAGGAATGGAAAGGAGGTCGAAAATATGGAAGAAGTAAAGGTTATCTGGAGAGAATACTTCAAGGAACTCCTAAATCCAACTAAAACCAGCGTAGTGGACATTGTGGAGGAAGAAACAGACAGTGACCAAGACATTTCAGAGAAGGAATTGACATGGAAAGAAGTGGAGGAAGCATTAAAGAAGATGAAAGGGGGAAAGGCACCGGGAATAGACGAAGTGAGTGTGGAGATGGTGAGAGCAGCAGGGGTGATAGGAACACAGTGGCTCTTTCGAGTAATGAAAGTGATATGGAGGGAGAAGAAAATACCAGAGGACTGGAAAAGAGGGATAATAATACCCATATTTAAAAAGGGAAGTAGGAAGGAATGCAAGAACTACAGGGGAATTACACTCATGTGCCACTGCGCCAAAATATTTGAGAAGGTACTGGAGGGAAGAATTCGGACAGAAGTTGAAGATGGGCTGAGGGAAGAACAGTATGGATTCAGGCCAGGAAGGTCAACAGTTGACCTCATCTTTGCAGTAAGACAGCTACAAGAACACCATTATGAATATGGGAAAGATCTGGTGATGACCTTCTTGGATATTGAGAAAGCATATGATAGTATTAATAGAAACAAGGTATGGGAAGCAATGAGAGCAAAAGCAGTGAACAAGGAGACAGTGGCAAGAGTGAAAGCAATGTACGAGGGAAGCAAAAGCTGTGTAAAGGTGGGAAGAGAGAGAACGGAATGGTTTCAACTGGAGAGTGGTCTGAAACAGGGAAGTGCCCTCTCACCCCTGTTATTTATAGTGGTGATGGATGAAATCATACGAAAAGTGGTAAATAGCATTGGGGAAAGGAAAATGAAGGCAATGTTGTTTGCTGATGACCTTCTGGTATGGGGAGGGGATGAGGAAGAAGTACAAGAGCAATTAGATGAGTGGGAGAAGGTAGTGTTATCATATGGGATGAAGTTCTCAGCACAAAAGAGTGAAGTGGTCATCACAACGAGGAAGAAGAACAGACTGGATATGGGCATAACACTTGGAGGACAGCAGTTGCAGAAAGTAGAATGCTTCAAGTACTTGGGAAGCATAATTGAAGAAAAGGGAGGCAATAGGATGGAAATAAATGAGAGGGGAAGGTGCGCAGATGGATTTTTCAAGAGTGTTAGGGGGATGATATGGAATAAAGATGTACCACAAAAATGTAAAGGAATCATCTACAAGACCTACTTTGTGCCAATTTTGACATATGGTTCAGAAACATGGGTGATGAAGGAAAGGGACAAGAATAAAATACGAGCAGTGGAGATGAAGTTCCAGAGGAGTAGGGTAGGAGTGACAAGAATGGACAGAGTAAGGAATGAGAGAGTCAGGGAGATGGTAAGAGAGGAACCATTGCAAAATAGAATAGAGCGATCTAGGCTACAATGGTATGGACATGTGAGGAGGATGCAAGAGGAGAGGATACCGAAGAAGATGTTTGGAATGGAAATGACGGGAAGGAGGCCAAGGGGAAGACCAAGGGACAGATGGACAAAAGGAGTTAAGAAGAGTGTGGAGGAAAGAGGAGTGTGCTGGGACACAGTAAATGACGAGAGATGGTGGATGGACAGGAAACGATGGAGAGGCTTGTGTTCCAAGCAGACCCGACCAGCGGTTGGAAACTGCTCAAGATGATGATGATGATTGTATTTTATGTTTTTTTATTGTCATTATTTTTTAAATTTAATAATATATTAATAACGAAAGCAGACCCGACCAGTGGTTGGAAACTGCTCAAGATGATGATGATGATTAATAACGAGAGAGCAATGGTTACAAATTTAGATACTTCATGACCTAGGCAATGCATATAATCTAGAAGCCTTGGATCCAAGGTATCTAAGCAACTGGATGAAGCAATAATGGGGCCATGAAGTAATTTGAGATTCTGTGAATTAGATCAACAAAGGAAATTGTTTTAGTTGGTCTAAGTAAAATATGTTTTTTCCATACTTGGACGTCTCCTCATCATGATGATGTATTTCATTACATGACATTCGATGTTTTCCCTCTAATGCAAGACTATAAGCTCAGAAGCCCCAGCTTGAACAGCAAGTTTCAGTCAACAGCATTGTAAACAACAGGCTATAAATCCCAAGTGAAGTGATTTCCACATGCACAAACATGAGAACAGTGCTATATAAGTGTATTCTCAAGAACCTAGCACTACCAATGATGTTAATTTTTACTGATGTGCACTCACATTACTTCTCATGAGTAATATGTTCTTTTTCGCCTCATTTCATCCATTCACTCATCATTTTATGTATGTTTTATTATGATATCTTTAATTATGCTGGATTTTGCAACTTAATTTATGGCTGAAGAAGGGACCAGTACTAGAGGCCCCGAAACATGTACCATATAATAGCAAGTTTATAACTTGTTGTAAATAAATGTATTGACTAGGCGGAACAGTTTCTCCTTTGTTATATAGTGATCTGTCAATACGGAAAATGAACTTCTTTCAGAGCACAATTTAAGCATGTTTAAATCGAGAAATGTTAGTAGGAATACTAAAATAAAAATTTACATTACAATACTAAGAAATGTGGTTATGTATGGATCGGAAGGTTGGGTTCTCAATAGAAGAGAAGAAGACTGGCTGCGAAGATGGGAAAGGAAGATCTTGAGGAAAATATAAAGGTTGGAGAATAAGGACAAATGTGGAACTACAGGAACTCTTCGGACAGGCAGATATTGTGGTCAAAATTAAGCAGGGGAGGATAAGATGGGCAGGACACGTTCAGAGAATGCCAGAATCACGTAGTGTCAAAAAGGTGTTCACACAAAGACCGGTTGGAAGGAGGAGAAGAGGAAGACCCAGGAGACGGTGGATAGATGACGTGGAAGACGACCTTAGGAGTCTGGGAATCAGGAACTGGAGAAGGAAGGCGGAAGATAGAGATGAATGGAGGCAGGTGATAAAGGAGGCCAAGGTTCTTCAGGGACTGTAGCGCCGACCAGTAAGTAAGTAACAGGACCCTCAGTTTACCTTTATCTACAGGATATCAATACCGAAATTAAAATTATCCATCAAATAGCCAAAGTTAATGGTTTTAGTCGGAACTATGTGAATAATATTCTCAGGAAAATCAAAAATAAACCAGCCACCTACCTCATACCAGAAAAAATTGATAAACCAACATATGCGGTTTTTACCTATCACAATAATGCCACATACAGTATCACCAATACTTTCAAGAAATGCAAAATGAAATTAGCATATAAAACCAGTCATACCAATAGAAACCTATTTTTTAATTCACACACTTTGAATCCTAAAGATAAGCACAGTAACTCTGGTATCTACAAATTAAATTGTAATGACTGCAATTATATTGGACAGACCGAGAGAAGCTTCATTACTAGATTTTCTGAGCATGTCAACGCTACTAAATATAGAAAATTTTCAGCCATGGCTTCCCACATGAATGATATGAACCATAATATCACAAACATTGGCAATGACCTTGAAATTCTACATCACGTTAACAAAGGTTCTTTAATGAACATTCTGGAGTCCATCAAAATCAACACCGCCCAAAGAATTTTCAACCCCTCTAACCTCAATGAAATATATTTCGACTCTAATGTTTTGTTCGACACCCTAGCAGATTTCATCACAACAACAAACAAAGATTATAATAAACCGCCTTGAGCTCTCTCCTCAGCTGTTCCCTCCTCCCCTATCACCTTCCCCTTAACACCTCCTAAACCCCGCCTCTCCATCGCCACAACAGCGCTCCTCCACCTCCCCTCTTTCCTTCCCGCATCTTGCTCTGCTTGCGAGCTCAGCTGTTTGTTATTGCACTTCCAAGTCTGTTGGACGCTGCGCTTCCTGCTTCGGACACCCGGTGTTGTTCCATTATACTGTAAGTTATTTTTTCTTTCGTACCGGCCTAAAGAGCTCTCAATTTTCACTATTTTTAGGTCCCAATAAGGTAAACATTTTTTCGTTCCCTATACTTTATTTATTTTTCTATACTAAAATTTTCTTTTCTAAAATTCATTTTTTGTTTCCTCCTCAGGATCTCTCTAAGGCTCATTTGCCGCTTAGAAAATGGAACCTTTTTGGACTAATCAATATATGTCACCAAGTTTTTAAGGATTTCCCCTCGCTTCTATCCTCAAGAGGCTCCGTCTAACTTGGCTTGTTCGATCCTCATCATAGGCGAAGTATTGGTCTCTTAACAAACAGCAATTTTCTCCTTTTAACAGGAGTAACAAACAGCCAGATCCAATAGAACTGAGTTTTTAACAATATTTTCAACAATTTATTATGGAATGAACTTTTTATTTAGACACGATACCCTGCTGGTATTATTGTTCATAAGGACTCACAAAAGACTTGTTTTGACAAGCACTTAAAGGGCCCCCTACACACTAATACAGTCATCACCAGTAGCGGATCCAGGCCTCGCGGGGCCCTGGGCGATATGATAAGGTGGGGCCCACAACAAGAGGAAATAACAAAATCAAATCAAATGGAAATAGTTTTGTAATAATAATAAAAAAGAATAGTTACAATATTTTGAATACACTACAGTACATTTTTAATAATATGAAAGAAACTTTTAAGTCCCCTTGAAGAAGATTATGTAAACTATGAAATATTAAAATATTACTTTGCGACTTTATTCCCGGCTGAAGTCTTCCATCATTTCACTGATAGACTTGCTAAACGGTCACTGCACTCAATAAAGAATATTATGAATTATAAATTAATTTGAAAAGTATAATTAATTACTCAATTATATTTAAAACATCCATGGCGCGGGGCCCCCGGACCGCGGGGCCCTGGGCGGTCGCCCTCCCCTAGATCCGCCCCTGGTCATCACAATTAACACCGGTTATCAGACAGATTCTACACTAGTCTTGCGCATAATAGTTCGCGGCTGGGAGCGATCAGTTTAGTTCGCAGCTCCTTAGCGAACTAGTTCGCTCTTTTAGTTCGTTAGTTCGCATCTCGAAGACAGATCGTTCGCTTGCCTTGCTACTGCCACTGCACGCGCTCCTTGTTTTTTTATAGCAGTCTGTCACCACTCATTACTCGTCAGGCACTGGTGCGCATAGTAGTTCGCGGCTGGGAGCGATCAGTTTAGTTCGCACTTTCGCAGCTCCTTAGCGAACTAGGTCGCTCTTCTAGTTCGTTAGTTCCCATCACGAGTTCCCTGAAAGACAGATCGTTCGCTCGCCTTGCTACTGCTACTGCACGTGCTCTTTTGCTTGTTATAGCAGTTTCTTTATAACGATCAGTGCAGTCAATGCCTGGGTTATTACCCGTATTTTGGGTAATTAAACATCAAATGGGAAAATAAATCAGTAGCCTAATTTACACAAAATGTAAAATGGCATATTCAGCTATTCTGTTCTTATTTTTTACTTTACATACATTGTAAGCGTACTCGTAGTATTTTAATTTTTAAATGGATTTGTTAATTTTTTAAATTCTTTATTTTGTCTTTCAATTGTTAATTGGATGAAAGCGTGTTTTGTTTTCATTTGCCGGGTTAAAGTTCCGTTTGAAGAAATATTACTTATAGAATATTCTAAGTAAGTTTATTTTAGTAAATTAAAATACCATTATATATGGCAACAAAAATACTTCTACTATTGGGTACAGGTTAAGTAGGCTTTGCCGCACAAGCAATATTACTAATTAATAACCCCTTATGGGGTAGTGGCCTCTTTATTAACCAAAGCCAAAAGTCGTCATTTGTGTATCATTAGTGAAATACCGTACCTAAAAGAAAACAATATGGACGATGTGTTTGTGGAAGCATACACTAATTTTTCACTTTAATATTTTTTTTCGCGTAAATTGGCGCATCACCATCCGATTCATGAACGCCCACAAATTTTTTGACATTATCTTTATTATCATTATCTAAATGGGAGGAATAGGATTTCTTAGTTCAGAGTTTTTGTCCATCGCTTTTCTTAGTGAATCATTGTCATAATGTTCATTTGTTAAAAACAGGTAAAAAGTAGTTGTATCACCATGTATCAACAAAAATAGAAAACATGCAGTTCATTAAAATGGTAATGTTAATCCAGTTCGCCAATTTTATAAATAATTGGAGATATTTTCAAATAATCCCATATGACTAAGTTAAATAAAACCGTGGAATTATCCCCACATCTAAATCAGTTAACTATCAGTAACTTCAATTTATGAACCGCCACTGTATTACATTACAAATATAAGGTTAGCGTGTTAGCACTAGTAGTGTGTTACGCTGTTATTACTGTATTATAAACCAACATTCAACATTCGCCGCACCACGCCAAAACTTGACAATCTTGCAACTAACAATAGATACACTCAATCAACTGCACCGAACTAACTGACTGAACGAACCAAAGCGCATGCGATTGTGCAATGAGTGGTGATGTGACTGTGACGTATTTTACGCCACTGGGCTGACATAAAAATATACCTAACCTAAGATATTCTTTCCTGCCAAATTTACCCGTCCCTGTGGTTCCTGTTGAGGCGAACGCTTCATAAATTCCTTCACTTACCCAAAATCTGAAGAAAGTTATGGCCTGTGCTGACAGTCGCAATTTCGACCCGTGAAGACCTTGTGAAATGAATCTTCATCTCTGCAACATCACTCTCGCAGTCCAAACACGCGAGGTACACTCTCGACCTGATGTGCACTGGTTCTGGAATTAATGTGTTCCCTAACCTCAAAAATAAACATTGGATTTACGTATTTAAAACATGTCAACATTGCCTGTATCGATTGTTCCAACCAGGATCCTCGCGAAGATGTATCGACTGCCGTAGATGACAAATGACGTACGCATGGCGAAATGCCAGGGTGGCCAACTCTCACGGAAGTGAACACGGAACTGTCTTATGACCTACGTTCAAGAAAGCCAGGGAATTCTAGTGTGCGTGTGTGGCGACAACTTGCTTTGTCAAAATCTTAGTGTCTGATATATGTACTGAGTTTTGGCGTGGGTAACTCTCTCTTACCTTTTGACCATCAAGAAGGACACTTGCTTCGGGGGTCTCGGATCCCTCGAGGTTGGAAAACACAGGTATCTGCCGCCTTAATTGGTTGGCTTTAGTCATAATTTCAATTTGCTGAAATATGTAGCTGCAGTTTGGGTGTGTTCCAGGAAGTGTGATGTTTATTTTGCTTGTCTGCCCATTTAATTTGGGGCTTTGTTTTTCCTTACCGTGTTATTGCGTCGTGGATATGCGTACCTCGTGGGTACGTCGCACTGGTTGATGTTCGGCCGATCAATGGGTTGATGTATCCTACTGCTCGTTCTGAATTGTTAATCAATTTTTCCTTCTTCGGGAAGTAGTGTTCATAGTGGGAAGTTTTTCTCGTGTTCGGGCGAGGTTTTTTTTTCCTGTGTTGCGTAACCGTGTGCGTTCTTAATTTGGATTCCTAATTTATTCATTCTGTTTCCCTAATGATCACGCTTCCTGGAATTTTCTCATTCCAGTAATGTAGAGTATTATTATTTAAGTTTTATGGGGGCCCTGTTCCTAAAGTTGCGTCACCTTGCGTCCACGTGTTAGTTGTTACGTAAATGCTTTTGCCTTGGCTGTCCTTCCTTACGCCTCTGTGCGTTTCATTCTTGAATTTCTAATTGTTTTGTATTGCTGTTTTACCTTTGGGATTGGTTCAAATCCCAAATTTTGGGAGTAGCGCCCATATGGTGCAACCAGCCTTGGCGTCCCGTTATGTGTCCGCCATTTGGGAGTTTAGTTGTGTAAGGACCCATGGTGGTCGTGTGATACCTTCCGCTCCGCCTTTCTGGAGCCTGTAATTAGTAATGTAGCTTTTCATTATTTTCTTTATTTACTTTTACGTTTATTCCCTGGGATTGTTTCGTGCGTGTTGGTTCAAATTTTTCTTACGTACGTAACTTGTAAATTTGCCCCTCTCTTGTGTAACCCCACGGTGCCATTCTCAAGTTAGTTTTCATTTCAGGGGATCCGTGTGCACGTATTCCTAGTTCGGTTCTCCTGTCTTTTCGTATTGCTAGAGATAGTTTCCTTTTATGTTTTAATTAATTGTAAGATTTTTACCCCATGTGTAGGCTACCTGGTGTTTTAAAAGTCTGTTGAGGGCCTAAAGAAAGTTGAGTGGCGTGTCGTCCCACGTGACGCCAAAGACATTTATCACCCTGTCTGTGCCAATTTCTCAGGAAATAACTGTAACTAAATATTGTTCCTATTTTATATATTTTTGATATTTTTACAATACAGACCCCTTATACATCTTGATTTGAGTTCATTTTGCCTTTAATGTCCAATCCCCACCCTCAAGACAGCTGCGGTGGAAAGAAACCTCACCAGGTAAGTCTTCCACCTTTCAAGTTGGTGAACAAAGCGACGTATTTTCCTCTCTTGTCCATCTGAGGGGTGTCACCCCAATACGTCGTCAACACCGGCCGCCGAGGCAAAACCACCAAGCCCCGCAAAGGATGTCTTGGGGCCGCCGCTGGTAAGTTTCCTTCAGGTTGGCAGCCCCTCTGGGGAGTCTGTCGAGCTGAGCGAGTATAGTGTAGTGGAAAATAGTGACCAGGCATTTTTAGGGGGTGACATTGGTAGCAGAGCATGGTTGAGTTTCATTTGGTGTAGACCAAGATCCCGTAGGAAATGTTCTATGTATTGATTCTTGTAACAGGGTCTCTTCAGTTTCTCATTCTTCCCCGATCATAGGTGTTTTGATAAATAACGAGCCAGTCTGTGGCATTCTTGACTCCGGAAGTGTCGTGTCGTTATTGAGCGAAAAGTGGTACAATTCCATGAAGACAGTCTGTGATTTTCCAAAATTGAATCCGTTGCAAACCCGCTTGGTGTCGGCAAATTGTTCGCCTTTGGATGTCCTTGGTAGTATTTCGGTTAAATTCAGGATCCAAGGTTTCACTTGGAAATTTCCGGTGTGGGTAATTAGAAATCTCTCTTGCCCCCTTCTCATCGGGACCAATTTCATGTCGTCCGTAGGCTTGATCCTTGACCTCCAAGCGAGGACTTTCAAATTCAGATTTCGACCTAAACTTAAATTTAATTTCATTGAACCTTATCCCCAGCCGTTGGGTAGTTCTGTTAATCAGACTTTAGATCCCGTCACCATCGGTACACTCGATTTGAGTAACTTAAACGATTCTCAGGCCGATATGATTCGGAACTTGTGCCGGGAGTATCCAGAGGTGTTCACTGATGAGTTGGGCGTGACCAAACTGCTTGAGTATAAGATCGAAGTCACCGACAATATCCCTGTCAGACATCCTCCCTATCGCTTGGCTCCGCCCAGGATGAAGGCTCTTAAGGAAATTATCGACCAAATGCTTGCTGATGGTGTCATTAGCCCTTCTACATCCGCGTATTCATCCCCGATGTTTCTTGTACCCAAGCCTAATGGTGGTTTTCGACCAGTCGTTGACTATAGGCGACTGAATCAAAAGGTTGTACTTCAATCTATTCCCTTGCCTGACCTCCATTCTTGTTTTTCGTGGTTCCACAAGGCTAAATTCTTCACACTCCTCGATTTAAACCAGGCCTATTATCAAATTCCCTTGGCCGAGGAATCAAAACCCATGACTGCGTTTGCCACCGATTGGAATTTGTATCAATTCAATCGTGTACCGTTCGGTTTGTCAACGGGTGGAGCTGTGTTGAGCCGCCTGCTTGATAATGTCTTCTCAGGTATCAAATTTGAATTTCTATACCATTATTTGGACGATGTTGTGATCTACAGCGAGACGTTCGACGATCATGTGAAGCACATTCAGGAAGTCTTGGAAAGACTGAAGCGTGCTGGTCTTACTGTAAAACTATCTGAGGTCTCATTCGCGAAACCAGAAATTTCCTTCCTTGGTCATATTGTGTCAGCTGCCGGTGTGTCCATAGATCAGTCCAGGACTCAGGGTATCCGTGATTTCAAACCTTCCACTAATGTCAAGGGCGTAGCCCGCTTCGTCGGGATGGTGAACTTCTTTCGGAAATTTATCCCCAATTTTGCACAGCGTGCAGCTCCGTTGAACTCTCTCCGTCGTAAAGACCAGAAATTTAGTTGGGGTCCTTCCCAGAAGGCTGCTTTCGAAGACCTCAAACTTGCTTTATGTAACGCTCCCGTTCTTGCCATCCCTGATTTTTCAAAACCGTTCATTGTGCAGACCGATGCTTCGTGCTCGGGAATTGCTGGGGTCCTGCTCCAAGAAGGAGAATTGGGTAGGCAGCCCATTTCTTATGCATCTCGTTCCCTCTCTCCTGTTGAGGCTAAGTACTCTGTGTACGAGCTGGAGGGTCTCGCCGTTTTGTTCGCTCTTGAGCGCTTTAGAAATTATATTGAACACATTTCGTTCGAGCTGGAGACTGACAATCAGGCTCTCAGCTGGGTTCTGGCAAAACCCCGTAACACTGGTCGTATTGCTCGTTGGGCGACCAGAATCTCTTCCTTCAGTTTCACTGTTCGCCACATCCGTGGAACCGACAATGTAATCGCAGACTCGCTGAGCCGAATGTTTGAGGAAGTCCCTGGGGATCAGTCTGGACCTGCCGAGGTAGAATCTCCCGTGTCTTCAGTTTCAGTTAATGCAGTGAAGCCTGTCCTTACCAACTCGCCTTTGTTGTTCCGTGATTTAGCAGAGTATCAGAAAGAAGACCCTGTATTGGGACCTTTAATCACCCGAATGTCAGGTGGAGAACTTGTAAAGCCGTATGAATTGAAAAGAGGTATTCTGTTTTGCGTTGCTCGCCACGACAAGAGAAGTAAAATTGTGTTGCCTGCCGTACTTGTTCCTGAAATTTTCACATACTTTCATGAGTCTCCTGTTGGGGGTCACCTCGGTGTGTTTAAAACTCGCCAAAAGATCAGAACAAACTTTATCTGGAAGTCAATGGATGGTGACATTCGTAACATGGTCAGATGCTGTAGGCATTGTAGTATCAGTAAACCCGCCGTCAATACTCGTGTTGGATTATTGTCTTCCGAGCCTGCCTCCCGCCCCATGGAGAGGATTTTTATAGATTTCGTCGGGCCGTTCCCTCGGTCGAAGTTGGGAAACCGGTTTGCACTGGTTTGTGTAGATGGGTTCACCCGTTTCAGCTGGATTTTCCCAACTAGATTGTCGACGACCCACACAGTTATCAGATGTCTGAATTCTATCTTTACTTCATTTGGTCCATGCCAGTTTCTGGTGTCGGACAATGCTAAAACCTTTACGTCTCACCTGTTCCGTAAGTTTTGTTTCGACTACGGTATCTCCCATGTGACCACGAGCCCACATTATCCTAACCCATCGTTGGCCGAGCGTGTCAATCGGAACCTGCGTTCCGCGTTGATCGCATACCACCATGATGATCACGCCAAGTGGGATTCATCGGTCCATTGGCTAGCTTTTGCGTTCAACACTGCTGTCCATGAAACGCATAACACTACCCCATTTTCTCTGATGTTTGCTTATGTACCTAATTCTCCGTTGACGAACTTGTGGTCGATTCATGACCTGTTGCCTGATCAGCCGTCTGCCGACAAGGTGAAGCAGATATGGAAGGAGGCCCGCAAGTCCATTCAGGTGTCTCACGAGCGACTAGCTCAAAGGTACAATCAGGGACGGAAGCCCGTCAACCTCAACGTGGGAGACATGATATATGTCCAGGACCATTCACCTAAGCTTCTAGGAAACAAAGTGTCAGGAAAATTGCGGCCGCGGTACCGCGGGCCATTTAAAATTTTATCCTTTGTCAGTCCTGTTTCAGTGCTGGTGAGCGACCCTGAAAGGAAGAGGATCTTCAGGACTCACCTCTCACAGTGCAAGCCCGCGCACGAGACGCCCAAGCGAGTCTCGGGGTAGTCGACAACTAAACTGGTGGTATCCTTGTTTTATTTCTTGCCCCTTTTCTTTCATAACTGGTAATGAGTTTCTTTGGTAAAGTTTCCCCCCAAATCTACAGAGAACTTGCGTCTCTGGAGGCGTTGATTACCCAAGATGTTGTGAGAAGCGTGTTGCACCTCGTATGAACAAACAGTACGTTTATTGGTCTTCATGATGTGTGACAGGCTTTTCCCAAGATTGGTAAGACCTAGTTGGTATGTGGACCTGGTCTTGATGACCTCGATGTGGAGGTGATATGTGGTTCTGCCTGCCTTGTCAAGGCAAATCTGTGTAAAGCGTAGGATTTAGTATGGCTTGGAGACGGTAACTTCCCGTTGAGTTGACGTAAGGTGATTTCTGTTGTAACGGGGGGGGCCGCCTTAAAGGCAATAAAATTGTATGTTTTTTAAAAATCAAAACTGTGATGTATTGCGACGGGTACCTGGTAAAACTTTGGATTAAAACATAAAATGAACTATAACTGCGCTTTTGGCAACTAGTTATTGCACCATGAACTGTCTGTCACTCTGGTATGTCCTGCTACTCGTGTGCTTAGCATTTCAGTGCTTGGCCCGTTGGAAGTGGAGCTCCCCGGGGATGTGTCGGACTGTGCTATTTCTCCGCGGGATCTAGTGCAGCTCGGGGCGTCCAAGATACCCTGGTGGACATGTGGATGGTGGCGTAACTGGGAAAATGCTGGCGGGGACCTGGGCTCGTCATCGCCCGTTCTCCATCTGTAACTGGGTCATCAGGACATTTCCACCTAGACCCTTCCACCTGACATGAGGAGCGGAACCATCACCGAGACAGTGCCATCCACTCAGCTTGTCGCTGGGTGAAATCTAATCTTGAACATTCTGCCTGCCATTCAATGAAGTTGTGGCCAAAATTCCTTCAAACATGTTGGGCAATATCTAAATCTGCGGCCGTACATAAGAGGTGATCCTCCCCAGATCTATCACTTCAACATTGCGCTAATGCTGTCTACCCCGCAGTTTGCTTTGGGGGGGCGAGGATGTGACGTATTTTACGCCACTGGGCTGACATAAAAATATACCTAACCTAAGATATTCTTTCCTGCCAAATTTACCCGTCCCTGTGGTTCCTGTTGAGGCGAACGCTTCATAAATTCCTTCACTTACCCAAAATCTGAAGAAAGTTATGGCCTGTGCTGACAGTCGCAATTTCGACCTGTGAAGACCTTGTGAAATGAATCTTCATCTCTGCAACATCACTCTCGCAGTCCAAACACGCGAGGTACACTCTCGACCTGATGTGCACTGGTTCTGGAATTAATGTGTTCCCTAACCTCAAAAATAAACATTGGATTTACGTATTTAAAACATGTCAACATTGCCTGTATCGATTGTTCCAACCAGGATCCTCGCGAAGATGTATCGACTGCCGTAGATGACAAATGACGTACGCATGGCGAAATGCCAGGGTGGCCAACTCTCACGGAAGTGAACACGGAACTGTCTTATGACCTACGTTCAAGAAAGCCAGGGAATTCTAGTGTGCGTGTGTGGCGACAACTTGCTTTGTCAAAATCTTAGTGTCTGATATATGTACTGAGTTTTGGCGTGGGTAACTCTCTCTTACCTTTTGACCATCAAGAAGGACACTTGCTTCGGGGGTCTCGGATCCCTCGAGGTTGGAAAACACAGGTATCTGCCGCCTTAATTGGTTGGCTTTAGTCATAATTTCAATTTGCTGAAATATGTAGCTGCAGTTTGGGTGTGTTCCAGGAAGTGTGATGTTTATTTTGCTTGTCTGCCCATTTAATTTGGGGCTTTGTTTTTCCTTACCGTGTTATTGCGTCGTGGATATGCGTACCTCGTGGGTACGTCGCACTGGTTGATGTTCGGCCGATCAATGGGTTGATGTATCCTACTGCTCGTTCTGAATTGTTAATCAATTTTTCCTTCTTCGGGAAGTAGTGTTCATAGTGGGAAGTTTTTCTCGTGTTCGGGCGAGGTTTTTTTTCCTGTGTTGCGTAACCGTGTGCGTTCTTAATTTGGATTCCTAATTTATTCATTCTGTTTCCCTAATGATCACGCTTCCTGGAATTTTCTCATTCCAGTAATGTAGAGTATTATTATTTAAGTTTTATGGGGGCCCTGTTCCTAAAGTTGCGTCACCTTGCGTCCACGTGTTAGTTGTTACGTAAATGCTTTTGCCTTGGCTGTCCTTCCTTACGCCTCTGTGCGTTTCATTCTTGAATTTCTAATTGTTTTGTATTGCTGTTTTACCTTTGGGATTGGTTCAAATCCCAAATTTTGGGAGTAGCGCCCATATGGTGCAACCAGCCTTGGCGTCCCGTTATGTGTCCGCCATTTGGGAGTTTAGTTGTGTAAGGACCCATGGTGGTCGTGTGATACCTTCCGCTCCGCCTTTCTGGAGCCTGTAATTAGTAATGTAGCTTTTCATTATTTTCTTTATTTACTTTTACGTTTATTCCCTGGGATTGTTTCGTGCGTGTTGGTTCAAATTTTTCTTACGTACGTAACTTGTAAATTTGCCCCTCTCTTGTGTAACCCCACGGTGCCATTCTCAAGTTAGTTTTCATTTCAGGGGATCCGTGTGCACGTATTCCTAGTTCGATTCTCCTGTCTTTTCGTATTGCTAGAGATAGTTTCCTTTTATGTTTTAATTAATTGTAAGATTTTTACCCCATGTGTAGGCTACCAGGTGTTTTAAAACTCTGTTGAGGGCCTAAAGAAAGTTGAGTGGCGTGTCGTCCCACGTGACGCCAAAGACATTTATCACCCTGTCTGTGCCAACTTCTCAGGAAATAACTGTAACTAAATATTGTTCCTATTTTATATATTTTTGACATTTTTACAATACAGACCCCTTATACATCTTGATTTGAGTTCATTTTGCCTTTAATGTCCAATCCCCACCCTCAAGACAGCTGCGGTGGAAAGAAACCTCACCAGGTAAGTCTTCCACCTTTCAAGTTGGTGAACAAAGCGACGTATTTTCCTCTCTTGTCCATCTGAGGGGTGTCACCCCAATACGTCGTCAACACCGGCCGCCGAGGCAAAACCACCAAGCCCCGCAAAGGATGTCTTGGGGCCGCCGCTGGTAAGTTTCCTTCAGGTTGGCAGCCCCTCTGGGGAGTCTGTCGAGCTGAGCGAGTATAGTGTAGTGGGAAATAGTGACCAGGCATTTTAGGGGGTGACATTGGTATCAGAGCATGGTTGTGTTTCATTTGGTGTAGACCAAGATCCCGTAGGAAATGCTCTATGTATTGATTCTTGTAACAGGGTCTCTTCAGTTTCTCATTCTTCCCCGATCATAGGTGTTTTGATAAATAACGAGCCAGTCTGTGGCATTCTTGACTCCGGAAGTGTCGTGTCGTTATTGAGCGAAAAGTGGTACAATTCCATGAAGACAGTCTGTGATTTTCCTAAATTGAATCCGTTGCAAACCCGCTTGGTGTCGGCAAATTGCTCGCCTTTGGATGTCCTTGGTAGTATTTCGGTTAAATTCAGGATCCAAGGTTTCACTTGGAAATTTCCGGTGTGGGTAATTAGAAATCTCTCTTGCCCCCTTCTCATCGGGACCAATTTCATGTCGTCCGTAGGCTTGATCCTTGACCTCCAAGCGAGGACTTTCAAATTCAGATTTCGACCTAAACTTAAATTTAATTTCATTGAACCTTATCCCCAGCCGTTGGGTAGTTCTGTTAATCAGACTTTAGATCCCGTCACCATCGGCACACTCGATTTGAGTAACTTAAACGATTCTCAGGCCGATATGATTCGGAACTTGTGCCGGGAGTATCCAGAGGTGTTCACTGATGAGTTGGGCGTGACCAAACTGCTTGAGTATAAGATCGAAGTCACCGACAATATCCCTGTCAGACATCCTCCCTATCGCTTGGCTCCGCCCAGGATGAAGGCTCTTAAGGAAATTATCGACCAAATGCTTGCTGATGGTGTCATTAGCCCTTCTACATCCGCGTATTCATCCCCGATGTTTCTTGTACCCAAGCCTAATGGTGGTTTTCGACCAGTCGTTGACTATAGGCGACTGAATCAAAAGGTTGTACTTCAATCTATTCCCTTGCCTGACCTCCATTCTTGTTTTTCGTGGTTCCACAAGGCTAAATTCTTCACACTCCTCGATTTAAACCAGGCCTATTATCAAATTCCCTTGGCCGAGGAATCAAAACCCATGACTGCGTTTGCCACCGATTGGAATTTGTATCAATTCAATCGTGTACCGTTCGGTTTGTCAACGGGTGGAGCTGTGTTGAGCCGCCTGCTTGATAATGTCTTCTCAGGTATCAAATTTGAATTTCTATACCATTATTTGGACGATGTTGTGATCTACAGCGAGACGTTCGACGATCATGTGAAGCACATTCAGGAAGTCTTGGAAAGACTGAAGCGTGCTGGTCTTACTGTAAAACTATCTGAGGTCTCATTCGCGAAACCAGAAATTTCCTTCCTTGGTCATATTGTGTCAGCTGCCGGTGTGTCCATAGATCAGTCCAGGACTCAGGGTATCCGTGATTTCAAACCTTCCACTAATGTCAAGGGCGTAGCCCGCTTCGTCGGGATGGTGAACTTCTTTCGGAAATTTATCCCCAATTTTGCACAGCGTGCAGCTCCGTTGAACTCTCTCCGTCGTAAAGACCAGAAATTTAGTTGGGGTCCTTCCCAGAAGGCTGCTTTCGAAGACCTCAAACTTGCTTTATGTAACGCTCCCGTTCTTGCCATCCCTGATTTTTCAAAACCGTTCATTGTGCAGACCGATGCTTCGTGCTCGGGAATTGCTGGGGTCCTGCTCCAAGAAGGAGAATTGGGTAGGCAGCCCATTTCTTATGCATCTCGTTCCCTCTCTCCTGTTGAGGCTAAGTACTCTGTGTACGAGCTGGAGGGTCTCGCCGTTTTGTTCGCTCTTGAGCGCTTTAGAAATTATATTGAACACATTTCGTTCGAGCTGGAGACTGACAATCAGGCTCTCAGCTGGGTTCTGGCAAAACCCCGTAACACTGGTCGTATTGCTCGTTGGGCGACCAGAATCTCTTCCTTCAGTTTCACTGTTCGCCACATCCGTGGAACCGACAATGTAATCGCAGACTCGCTGAGCCGAATGTTTGAGGAAGTCCCTGGGGATCAGTCTGGACCTGCCGAGGTAGAATCTCCCGTGTCTTCAGTTTCAGTTAATGCAGTGAAGCCTGTCCTTACCAACTCGCCTTTGTTGTTCCGTGATTTAGCAGAGTATCAGAAAGAAGACCCTGTATTGGGACCTTTAATCACCCGAATGTCAGGTGGAGAACTTGTAAAGCCGTATGAATTGAAAAGAGGTATTCTGTTTTGCGTTGCTCGCCACGACAAGAGAAGTAAAATTGTGTTGCCTGCCGTACTTGTTCCTGAAATTTTCACATACTTTCATGAGTCTCCTGTTGGGGGTCACCTCGGTGTGTTTAAAACTCGCCAAAAGATCAGAACAAACTTTATCTGGAAGTCAATGGATGGTGACATTCGTAACATGGTCAGATGCTGTAGGCATTGTAGTATCAGTAAACCCGCCGTCAATACTCGTGTTGGATTATTGTCTTCCGAGCCTGCCTCCCGCCCCATGGAGAGGATTTTTATAGATTTCGTCGGGCCGTTCCCTCGGTCGAAGTTGGGAAACCGGTTTGCACTGGTTTGTGTAGATGGGTTCACCCGTTTCAGCTGGATTTTCCCAACTAGATTGTCGACGACCCACACAGTTATCAGATGTCTGAATTCTATCTTTACTTCATTTGGTCCATGCCAGTTTCTGGTGTCGGACAATGCTAAAACCTTTACGTCTCACCTGTTCCGTAAGTTTTGTTTCGACTACGGTATCTCCCATGTGACCACGAGCCCATATTATCCTAACCCATCGTTGGCCGAGCGTGTCAATCGGAACCTGCGTTCCGCGTTGATCGCATACCACCATGATGATCACGCCAAGTGGGATTCATCGGTCCATTGGCTAGCTTTTGCGTTCAACACTGCTGTCCATGAAACGCATAACACTACCCCATTTTCTCTGATGTTTGCTTATGTACCTAATTCTCCGTTGACGAACTTGTGGTCGATTCATGACCTGTTGCCTGATCAGCCGTCTGCCGACAAGGTGAAGCAGATATGGAAGGAGGCCCGCAAGTCCATTCAGGTGTCTCACGAGCGACTAGCTCAAAGGTACAATCAGGGACGGAAGCCCGTCAACCTCAACGTGGGAGACATGATATATGTCCAGGACCATTCACCTAAGCTTCTAGGAAACAAAGTGTCAGGAAAATTGCGGCCGCGGTACCGCGGGCCATTTAAAATTTTATCCTTTGTCAGTCCTGTTTCAGTGCTGGTGAGCGACCCTGAAAGGAAGAGGATCTTCAGGACTCACCTCTCACAGTGCAAGCCCGCGCACGAGACGCCCAAGCGAGTCTCGGGGTAGTCGACAACTAAACTGGTGGTATCCTTGTTTTATTTCTTGCCCCTTTTCTTTCATAACTGGTAATGAGTTTCTTTGGTAAAGTTTCCCCCCAAATCTACAGAGAACTTGCGTCTCTGGAGGCGTTGATTACCCAAGATGTTGTGAGAAGCGTGTTGCACCTCGTATGAACAAACAGTACGTTTATCGGTCTTCATGATGTGTGACAGGCTTTTCCCAAGATTGGTAAGACCTAGTTGGTATGTGGACCTGGTCTTGATGACCTCGATGTGGAGGTGATATGTGGTTCTGCCTGCCTTGTCAAGGCAAATCTGTGTAAAGCGTAGGATTTAGTATGGCTTGGAGACGGTAACTTCCCGTTGGGTTGACGTAAGGTGATTTCTGTTGTAACGGGGGGGGGGGGGGGGCGCCTTTAAAGGCAATAAAATTGTATGTTTTTTTAAATCAAAACTGTGATGTATTGCGACGGGTACCTGGTAAAACTTTGGATTAAAACATAAAATGAACTATAACTGCGCTTTTGGCAACTAGTTATTGCACCATGAACTGTCTGTCACTCTGGTATGTCCTGCTACTCGTGTGCTTAGCATTTCAGTGCTTGGCCCGTTGGAAGTGGAGCTCCCCGGGGATGTGTCGGACTGTGCTATTTCTCCGCGGGATCTAGTGCAGCTCGGGGCGTCCAAGATACCCTGGTGGACATGTGGATGGTGGCGTAACTGGGAAAATGCTGGCGGGGACCTGGGCTCGTCATCGCCCGTTCTCCATCTGTAACTGGGTCATCAGGACATTTCCACCTAGACCCTTCCACCTGACATGAGGAGCGGAACCATCACCGAGACAGTGCCATCCACTCAGCTTGTCGCTGGGTGAAATCTAATCTTGAACATTCTGCCTGCCATTCAATGAAGTTGTGGCCAAAATTCCTTCAAACATGTTGGGCAATATCTAAATCTGCGGCCGTACATAAGAGGTGATCCTCCCCAGATCTATCACTTCAACATTGCGCTAATGCTGTCTACCCCGCAGTTTGCTTTGGGGGGGCGAGGATGTGACGTATTTTACGCCACTGGGCTGACATAAAAATATACCTAACCTAAGATATTCTTTCCTGCCAAATTTACCCGTCCCTGTGGTTCCTGTTGAGGCGAACGCTTCATAAATTCCTTCACTTACCCAAAATCTGAAGAAAGTTATGGCCTGTGCTGACAGTCGCAATTTCGACCTGTGAAGACCTTGTGAAATGAATCTTCATCTCTGCAACATCACTCTCGCAGTCCAAACACGCGAGGTACACTCTCGACCTGATGTGCACTGGTTCTGGAATTAATGTGTTCCCTAACCTCAAAAATAAACATTGGATTTACGTATTTAAAACATGTCAACATTGCCTGTATCGATTGTTCCAACCTGGATCCTCGCGAAGATGTATCGACTGCCGTAGATGACAAATGACGTACGCATGGCGAAATGCCAGGGTGGCCAACTCTCACGGAAGTGAACACGGAACTGTCTTATGACCTACGTTCAAGAAAGCCAGGGAATTCTAGTGTGCGTGTGTGGCGACAACTTGCTTTGTCAAAATCTTAGTGTCTGATATATGTACTGAGTTTTGGCGTGGGTAACTCTCTCTTACCTTTTGACCATCAAGAAGGACACTTGCTTCGGGGGTCTCGGATCCCTCGAGGTTGGAAAACACAGGTATCTGCCGCCTTAATTGGTTGGCTTTAGTCATAATTTCAATTTGCTGAAATATGTAGCTGCAGTTTGGGTGTGTTCCAGGAAGTGTGATGTTTATTTTGCTTGTCTGCCCATTTAATTTGGGGCTTTGTTTTTCCTTACCGTGTTATTGCGTCGTGGATATGCGTACCTCGTGGGTACGTCGCACTGGTTGATGTTCGGCCGATCAATGGGTTGATGTATCCTACTGCTCGTTCTGAATTGTTAATCAATTTTTCCTTCTTCGGGAAGTAGTGTTCATAGTGGGAAGTTTTTCTCGTGTTCGGGCGAGGTTTTTTTTTCCTGTGTTGCGTAACCGTGTGCGTTCTTAATTTGGATTCCTAATTTATTCATTCTGTTTCCCTAATGATCACGCTTCCTGGAATTTTCTCATTCCAGTAATGTAGAGTATTATTATTTAAGTTTTATGGGGGCCCTGTTCCTAAAGTTGCGTCACCTTGCGTCCACGTGTTAGTTGTTACGTAAATGCTTTTGCCTTGGCTGTCCTTCCTTACGCCTCTGTGCGTTTCATTCTTGAATTTCTAATTGTTTTGTATTGCTGTTTTACCTTTGGGATTGGTTCAAATCCCAAATTTTGGGAGTAGCGTCCATATGGTGCAACCAGCCTTGGCGTCCCGTTATGTGTCCGCCATTTGGGAGTTTAGTTGTGTAAGGACCCATGGTGGTCGTGTGATACCTTCCGCTCCGCCTTTCTGGAGCCTGTAATTAGTAATGTAGCTTTTCATTATTTTCTTTATTTACTTTTACGTTTATTCCCTGGGATTGTTTCGTGCGTGTTGGTTCAAATTTTTCTTACGTACGTAACTTGTAAATTTGCCCCTCTCTTGTGTAACCCCACGGTGCCATTCTCAAGTTAGTTTTCATTTCAGGGGATCCGTGTGCACGTATTCCTAGTTCGATTCTCCTGTCTTTTCGTATTGCTAGAGATAGTTTCCTTTTATGTTTTAATTAATTGTAAGATTTTTACCCCATGTGTAGGCTACCTGGTGTTTTAAAACTCTGTTGAGGGCCTAAAGAAAGTTGAGTGGCGTGTCGTCCCACGTGACGCCAAAGACATTTATCACCCTGTCTGTGCCAACTTCTCAGGAAATAACTGTAACTAAATATTGTTCCTATTTTATATATTTTTGACATTTTTACAATACAGACCCCTTATACATCTTGATTTGAGTTCATTTTGCCTTTAATGTCCAATCCCCACCCTCAAGACAGCTGCGGTGGAAAGAAACCTCACCAGGTAAGTCTTCCACCTTTCAAGTTGGTGAACAAAGCGACGTATTTTCCTCTCTTGTCCATCTGAGGGGTGTCACCCCAATACGTCGTCAACACCGGCCGCCGAGGCAAAACCACCAAGCCCCGCAAAGGATGTCTTGGGGCCGCCGCTGGTAAGTTTCCTTCAGGTTGGCAGCCCCTCTGGGGAGTCTGTCGAGCTGAGCGAGTATAGTGTAGTGGGAAATAGTGACCAGGCATTTTAGGGGGTGACATTGGTAGCAGAGCATGGTTGTGTTTCATTTGGTGTAGACCAAGATCCCGTAGGAAATGCTCTATGTATTGATTCTTGTAACAGGGTCTCTTCAGTTTCTCATTCTTCCCCGATCATAGGTGTTTTGATAAATAACGAGCCAGTCTGTGGCATTCTTGACTCCGGAAGTGTCGTGTCGTTATTGAGCGAAAAGTGGTACAATTCCATGAAGACAGTCTGTGATTTTCCTAAATTGAATCCGTTGCAAACCCGCTTGGTGTCGGCAAATTGCTCGCCTTTGGATGTCCTTGGTAGTATTTCGGTTAAATTCAGGATCCAAGGTTTCACTTGGAAATTTCCGGTGTGGGTAATTAGAAATCTCTCTTGCCCCCTTCTCATCGGGACCAATTTCATGTCGTCCGTAGGCTTGATCCTTGACCTCCAAGCGAGGACTTTCAAATTCAGATTTCGACCTAAACTTAAATTTAATTTCATTGAACCTTATCCCCAGCCGTTGGGTAGTTCTGTTAATCAGACTTTAGATCCCGTCACCATCGGCACACTCGATTTGAGTAACTTAAACGATTCTCAGGCCGATATGATTCGGAACTTGTGCCGGGAGTATCCAGAGGTGTTCACTGATGAGTTGGGCGTGACCAAACTGCTTGAGTATAAGATCGAAGTCACCGACAATATCCCTGTCAGACATCCTCCCTATCGCTTGGCTCCGCCCAGGATGAAGGCTCTTAAGGAAATTATCGACCAAATGCTTGCTGATGGTGTCATTAGCCCTTCTACATCCGCGTATTCATCCCCGATGTTTCTTGTACCCAAGCCTAATGGTGGTTTTCGACCAGTCGTTGACTATAGGCGACTGAATCAAAAGGTTGTACTTCAATCTATTCCCTTGCCTGACCTCCATTCTTGTTTTTCGTGGTTCCACAAGGCTAAATTCTTCACACTCCTCGATTTAAACCAGGCCTTTTATCAAATTCCCTTGGCCGAGGAATCAAAACCCATGACTGCGTTTGCCACCGATTGGAATTTGTATCAATTCAATCGTGTACCGTTCGGTTTGTCAACGGGTGGAGCTGTGTTGAGCCGCCTGCTTGATAATGTCTTCTCAGGTATCAAATTTGAATTTCTATACCATTATTTGGACGATGTTGTGATCTACAGCGAGACGTTCGACGAACATGTGAAGCACATTCAGGAAGTCTTGGAAAGACTGAAGCGTGCTGGTCTTACTGTAAAACTATCTGAGGTCTCATTCGCGAAACCAGAAATTTCCTTCCTTGGTCATATTGTGTCAGCTGCCGGTGTGTCCATAGATCAGTCCAGGACTCAGGGTATCCGTGATTTCAAACCTCCCACTAATGTCAAGGGCGTAGCCCGCTTCGTCGGGATGGTGAACTTCTTTCGGAAATTTATCCCCAATTTTGCACAGCGTGCAGCTCCGTTGAACTCTCTCCGTCGTAAAGACCAGAAATTTAGTTGGGGTCCTTCCCAGAAGGCTGCTTTCGAAGACCTCAAACTTGCTTTATGTAACGCTCCCGTTCTTGCCATCCCTGATTTTTCAAAACCGTTCATTGTGCAGACCGATGCTTCGTGCTCGGGAATTGCTGGGGTCCTGCTCCAAGAAGGAGAATTGGGTAGGCAGCCCATTACTTATGCATCTCGTTCCCTCTCTCCTGTTGAGGCTAAGTACTCTGTGTACGAGCTGGAGGGTCTCGCCGTTTTGTTCGCTCTTGAGCGCTTTAGAAATTATATTGAACACATTTCGTTCGAGCTGGAGACTGACAATCAGGCTCTCAGCTGGGTTCTGGCAAAACCCCGTAACACTGGTCGTATTGCTCGTTGGGCGACCAGAATCTCTTCCTTCAGTTTCACTGTTCGCCACATCCGTGGAACCGACAATGTAATCGCAGACTCGCTGAGCCGAATGTTTGAGGAAGTCCCTGGGGATCAGTCTGGACCTGCCGAGGTAGAATCTCCCGTGTCTTCAGTTTCAGTTAATGCAGTGAAGCCTGTCCTTAACAACTCGCCTTTGTTGTTCCGTGATTTAGCAGAGTATCAGAAAGAAGACCCTGTATTGGGACCTTTAATCACCCGAATGTCAGGTGGAGAACTTGTAAAGCCGTATGAATTGAAAAGAGGTATTCTGTTTTGCGTTGCTCGCCACGACAAGAGAAGTAAAATTGTGTTGCCTGCCGTACTTGTTCCTGAAATTTTCACATACTTTCATGAGTCTCCTGTTGGGGGTCACCCCGGTGTGTTTAAAACTCGCCAAAAGATCAGAACAAACTTTATCTGGAAGTCAATGGATGGTGACATTCGTAACATGGTCAGATGCTGTAGGCATTGTAGTATCAGTAAACCCGCCGTCAATACTCGTGTTGGATTATTGTCTTCCGAGCCTGCCTCCCGCCCCATGGAGAGGATTTTTATAGATTTCGTCGGGCCGTTCCCTCGGTCGAAGTTGGGAAACCGGTTTGCACTGGTTTGTGTAGATGGGTTCACCCGTTTCAGCTGGATTTTCCCAACTAGATTGTCGACGACCCACACAGTTATCAGATGTCTGAATTCTATCTTTACTTCATTTGGTCCATGCCAGTTTCTGGTGTCAGACAATGCTAAAACCTTTACGTCTCACCTGTTCCGTAAGTTTTGTTTCGACTACGGTATCTCCCATGTGACCACGAGCCCATATTATCCTAACCCATCGTTGGCCGAGCGTGTCAATCGGAACCTGCGTTCCGCGTTGATCGCATACCACCATGATGATCACGCCAAGTGGGATTCATCGGTCCATTGGCTAGCTTTTGCGTTCAACACTGCTGTCCATGAAACGCATAACACTACCCCATTTTCTCTGATGTTTGCTTATGTACCTAATTCTCCGTTGACGAACTTGTGGTCGATTCATGACCTGTTGCCTGATCAGCCGTCTGCCGACAAGGTGAAGCAGATATGGAAGGAGGCCCGCAAGTCCATTCAGGTGTCTCACGAGCGACTAGCTCAAAGGTACAATCAGGGACGGAAGCCCGTCAACCTCAACGTGGGAGACATGATATATGTCCAGGACCATTCACCTAAGCTTCTAGGAAACAAAGTGTCAGGAAAATTGCGGCCGCGGTACCGCGGGCCATTTAAAATTTTATCCTTTGTCAGTCCTGTTTCAGTGCTGGTGAGCGACCCTGAAAGGAAGAGGATCTTCAGGACTCACCTCTCACAGTGCAAGCCCGCGCACGAGACGCCCAAGCGAGTCTCGGGGTAGTCGACAACTAAACTGGTGGTATCCTTGTTTTATTTCTTGCCCCTTTTCTTTCATAACTGGTAATGAGTTTCTTTGGTAAAGTTTCCCCCCAAATCTACAGAGAACTTGCGTCTCTGGAGGCGTTGATTACCCAAGATGTTGTGAGAAGCGTGTTGCACCTCGTATGAACAAACAGTACGTTTATCGGTCTTCATGATGTGTGACAGGCTTTTCCCAAGATTGGTAAGACCTAGTTGGTATGTGGACCTGGTCTTGATGACCTCGATGTGGAGGTGATATGTGGTTCTGCCTGCCTTGTCAAGGCAAATCTGTGTAAAGCGTAGCATTTAGTATGGCTTGGAGACGGTAACTTCCCGTTGGGTTGACGTAAGGTGATTTCTGTTGTAACGGGGGGGGGGGGGGGGGCCGCCTTTAAAGGCAATAAAATTGTATGTTTTTTTAAATCAAAACTGTGATGTATTGCGACGGGTACCTGGTAAAACTTTGGATTAAAACATAAAATGAACTATAACTGCGCTTTTGGCAACTAGTTATTGCACCATGAACTGTCTGTCACTCTGGTATGTCCTGCTACTCGTGTGCTTAGCATTTCAGTGCTTGGCCCGTTGGAAGTGGAGCTCCCCGGGGATGTGTCGGACTGTGCTATTTCTCCGCGGGATCTAGTGCAGCTCGGGGCGTCCAAGATACCCTGGTGGACATGTGGATGGTGGCGTAACTGGGAAAATGCTGGCGGGGACCTGGGCTCGTCATCGCCCGTTCTCCATCTGTAACTGGGTCATCAGGACATTTCCACCTAGACCCTTCCACCTGACATGAGGAGCGGAACCATCACCGAGACAGTGCCATCCACTCAGCTTGTCGCTGGGTGAAATCTAATCTTGAACATTCTGCCTGCCATTCAATGAAGTTGTGGCCAAAATTCCTTCAAACATGTTGGGCAATATCTAAATCTGCGGCCGTACATAAGAGGTGATCCTCCCCAGATCTATCACTTCAACATTGCGCTAATGCTGTCTACCCCGCAGTTTGCTTTGGGGGGGCGAGGATGTGACGTATTTTACGCCACTGGGCTGACATAAAAATATACCTAACCTAAGATATTCTTTCCTGCCAAATTTACCCGTCCCTGTGGTTCCTGTTGAGGCGAACGCTTCATAAATTCCTTCACTTACCCAAAATCTGAAGAAAGTTATGGCCTGTGCTGACAGTCGCAATTTCGACCTGTGAAGACCTTGTGAAATGAATCTTCATCTCTGCAACATCACTCTCGCAGTCCAAACACGCGAGGTACACTCTCGACCTGATGTGCACTGGTTCTGGAATTAATGTGTTCCCTAACCTCAAAAATAAACATTGGATTTACGTATTTAAAACATGTCAACATTGCCTGTATCGATTGTTCCAACCTGGATCCTCGCGAAGATGTATCGACTGCCGTAGATGACAAATGACGTACGCATGGCGAAATGCCAGGGTGGCCAACTCTCACGGAAGTGAACACGGAACTGTCTTATGACCTACGTTCAAGAAAGCCAGGGAATTCTAGTGTGCGTGTGTGGCGACAACTTGCTTTGTCAAAATCTTAGTGTCTGATATATGTACTGAGTTTTGGCGTGGGTAACTCTCTCTTACCTTTTGACCATCAAGAAGGACACTTGCTTCGGGGGTCTCGGATCCCTCGAGGTTGGAAAACACAGGTATCTGCCGCCTTAATTGGTTGGCTTTAGTCATAATTTCAATTTGCTGAAATATGTAGCTGCAGTTTGGGTGTGTTCCAGGAAGTGTGATGTTTATTTTGCTTGTCTGCCCATTTAATTTGGGGCTTTGTTTTTCCTTACCGTGTTATTGCGTCGTGGATATGCGTACCTCGTGGGTACGTCGCACTGGTTGATGTTCGGCCGATCAATGGGTTGATGTATCCTACTGCTCGTTCTGAATTGTTAATCAATTTTTCCTTCTTCGGGAAGTAGTGTTCATAGTGGGAAGTTTTTCTCGTGTTCGGGCGAGGTTTTTTTTTCCTGTGTTGCGTAACCGTGTGCGTTCTTAATTTGGATTCCTAATTTATTCATTCTGTTTCCCTAATGATCACGCTTCCTGGAATTTTCTCATTCCAGTAATGTAGAGTATTATTATTTAAGTTTTATGGGGGCCCTGTTCCTAAAGTTGCGTCACCTTGCGTCCACGTGTTAGTTGTTACGTAAATGCTTTTGCCTTGGCTGTCCTTCCTTACGCCTCTGTGCGTTTCATTCTTGAATTTCTAATTGTTTTGTATTGCTGTTTTACCTTTGGGATTGGTTCAAATCCCAAATTTTGGGAGTAGCGCCCATATGGTGCAACCAGCCTTGGCGTCCCGTTATGTGTCCGCCATTTGGGAGTTTAGTTGTGTAAGGACCCATGGTGGTCGTGTGATACCTTCCGCTCCGCCTTTCTGGAGCCTGTAATTAGTAATGTAGCTTTTCATTATTTTCTTTATTTACTTTTACGTTTATTCCCTGGGATTGTTTCGTGCGTGTTGGTTCAAATTTTTCTTACGTACGTAACTTGTAAATTTGCCCCTCTCTTGTGTAACCCCACGGTGCCATTCTCAAGTTAGTTTTCATTTCAGGGGATCCGTGTGCACGTATTCCTAGTTCGATTCTCCTGTCTTTTCGTATTGCTAGAGATAGTTTCCTTTTATGTTTTAATTAATTGTAAGATTTTTACCCCATGTGTAGGCTACCTGGTGTTTTAAAACTCTGTTGAGGGCCTAAAGAAAGTTGAGTGGCGTGTCGTCCCACGTGACGCCAAAGACATTTATCACCCTGTCTGTGCCAACTTCTCAGGAAATAACTGTAACTAAATATTGTTCCTATTTTATATATTTTTGACATTTTTACAATACAGACCCCTTATACATCTTGATTTGAGTTCATTTTGCCTTTAATGTCCAATCCCCACCCTCAAGACAGCTGCGGTGGAAAGAAACCTCACCAGGTAAGTCTTCCACCTTTCAAGTTGGTGAACAAAGCGACGTATTTTCCTCTCTTGTCCATCTGAGGGGTGTCACCCCAATACGTCGTCAACACCGGCCGCCGAGGCAAAACCACCAAGCCCCGCAAAGGATGTCTTGGGGCCGCCGCTGGTAAGTTTCCTTCAGGTTGGCAGCCCCTCTGGGGAGTCTGTCGAGCTGAGCGAGTCTAGTGTAGTGGGAAATAGTGACCAGGCATTTTTAGGGGGTGACAGTGACGAGCTACGGTGGTCCCTCGCTGTCGGGCTATTACAAGGATCGAACGAACTAACAAGCGAGGGATCTGGGAACTAGTTCGGTAGTTCGTCTGTGGGACCCGCTCTTCCGAACTAGTTCGTTCGCGAACTACACAAGACTATTCTACACACACCCAAAGTACACGGGGCTACATGACCGTGTTGTCGCAGCCCCTAAACTAAAGAACAAACCAAAGTGCCCCCCTTTTCAAATGTTATTTTAATGTGTATTTTCATCTGTCGCCTGTAACATTTTTAAGTGTCTCTCTAATTTGTCGCATTCAAGTGTTTTATCACCACATCATCTTTCATGATTATTATGTTTCATTTTCATCCATTCTTTTTTATGTTAGATCTACCTTTTGTGATGTATCCTGTGATTATACAAATGATCTGTATGTTTTTGGCTGATGAAGGGGCCATCATAGGCCCCGAAACATGTACCAAATGGTTTTAACCCTCTCAGTGCCACGCACCGAATTCTCGCTCCTCGCGCCAAAAGTGCCAAAGCCAATTCAATCGGCGCGCTGTTTATCTTATATTTGTAGATTTCGGTAGGCATATGTCCGTGATTATTTCATTCTGTTGGAAAGATGAGGTTTCAAGTTTGCCTGGGCGGTGTTTACTTTTTTCCTTCGAAGTCCGTTACGCGATAGGATTGAGTTTGTATTTTCGCCCTCCCATTGTGCTACCCCAATCACGCGCGTTCCCGCCAAATTTGAGGTGCAGTTGTTTTCTTTCTTGATGAAGTTTTCTGCCTACAGATGTATCTAAGAAATTTCTACAGCTGGAAACGTAGTGTTTCTTCCAATATGACTCTTAGGTGTCCTTAATTTAGGCTCAAAACTGATTTTTTATAAAACAAAATCGAAAAATTGGACAATTATCACAATAACCTCAATTAAAAAGGTTTCGATGCCGTATTTACTTTTATGAACATAATGTATGAATGAATGAGGTATTGGTTATAATACAAAGCAAAAATAATGATTCTATCATTGGAAATGTGGTATATATGATTTTGTTTCGAATAGTCTGCATGACCATTGAAAATGGCTTGGCATTCTTGGCAAGTATTTCAGGAAATGGGTTGGCACTAAGAGGGTTAATATAGCCCTATATACAGTATGTAAATATTGTGTATTGATCAGGCGGATCTCCCAAATTTTATTATACTTGATTGTCAATCAATATGGAACCATGACTGAGTCTACTACTTTGTTACAGTCCAGATTTTCACAAGACTCTATGTCAGGCGTCAGCTCCTCTTAATATTTTCTTTCCCAACATCATTTCTTTTAAAATCCCTACTCCCTTGTGGCATTGGACGTATCTTGATGTGCTCCATTTATTTTACATTCATCCTAGCTTGTTATTGTTCCTCTCACTTCGGATCTTTTACATATTTGACATACACGTCGTCTCGACAATTTCTTGCTTATTCCTTGTCTTATAGTCTTTCTTTATTTTAGTTCTCGGCTCATGTTTGGCGAGATACTGTCATATGTGGGGACTTGGTTGAACTTACTCTCTTAACAAGGGCACGGTCGTCCACGATCCTGGGGTGCCCAGCTCATCATCATGAGTCCTGGCACGGTAGTTTCGCAGAACAATGGGCCCAGCATGGAACTATTCTCTCTCTCTTCCACCGCCAGTTTTACATCCTTCTCAAGAAGATTGCTTACACTCTTACACTCGGGTAAGTGCGAACCTAGTTCATCACTACGTTTAGGTTGGTGCAAGGATAAGGAAATGCCAGAGGAGGACAGGTTTCAGTACTTGATACAGGCGACTGTTAGGGAGTCTAGAGCCAGAGAAATAATTCAGAGTTTTCCACCAACTGCTAATAACTTTCAAAAGGCTATTTATAGTCTGAGGAGCAGATTTGGAAGAGACAAATTACTTACAGAGTATTATGTAAGAGATAATAATAATAATAATATTAATAATAATAATAATCTATTAGAAAAAAGAAGAAGTTTATCACCAACACTACTAACATTCAAAATGAAAATTCTATAGCACCAGATTTGGACGAAATTAAAGAAATTATACACAACTTGGTGGGCCTCCGTGGCTTAGGCGGCAGCACGCCGGCCTCTCACCGCTGGGTCCGTGGTTCAAATCCCGGTCACTCCATGTGAGATCTGTGCTGGAAAAAACGGAGGCAGACAGGTTTTTCTCCGGGTACTCCAGTTTTTCCTGTCAAAATTTAATTCCAGCAACACTCTCCACTATCATTTCATTTCATCTGTCATTCATTTAATCATTGCCCCAGAGGAGTGCGTCAGGCCTCGGCAGCCGGCACAGTTCATATCCTCGCCACTAGATGGGGGCTTCATTCATTCCATTCCTGACTCGGTCGGAGACTGGAAGCAGGCTGTGGATTTTCATTATACACAACTTGAAAAACAATAAAGCTGCTGGTGAAGATGGGATTAGGGCATAGTTGCTGAAAGCCCTAAATGATGATATAATCATACAATTTAAAGATATAATTGATAAGATCTGGGAAAATGAAAGAGTTCCTGAGGAATGGAAAGTCGCCATAATACACCCTATCCACAAGAAGGGGTCTAAATCTGACCCGAATAATTATAGAGGCATATCGCTTGTGTCAGTAGCTTATAAAATTCTTTCCAAAGCTTTACTCAATCGTGCAAAACCCCAATTAGACTTACAAATAGGAGAGTATCAAAATGGCTTTCATAAACATAGATCTTGTGTTGAACAGATATGGAATCTTAAAACTATTTTGCAAATAAGACAATTAAGAAATAAAGACATGACAGTTACTTTTATAGATTTTGCAAAAGCCTATGATTCCATTGACAGAGAATCTCTCATTAACATTCTAAAAGAATTTGATTTGGATCCTAAAACAACTAACATTATTCAGGATACGCTAACAAATACCACGTCAAAAGTCTGATTTCGTGGGGAGTTCTCCAAGGCTTTTGAAATAAACATAGGAGTCAGACAAGGTGATGGATTGTCACCAATACTTTCTAACTGTGCTTTGAAGAAGGTGATCCGAGAGTGGAGGAAAACAGACACCAAAGGGGTTAAATTAGGATATCAACGAGATAACATCTATATAGATTGTTTGGCTTTTGCTGACGACATTGCCCTAATTACTGATACACCGGAAAATGCCCAAAATACAAATTGGTAATTTAATACAACAAGCAAATAAAATAGGTCTACAAATTTCCTTCACAAAGACAGAATTTATATCCAATGTCAAAAACAGTCCTGATAAATGATGTATTCAACAAAACGAAATCGAAGGAGTGAATTCTTTCAAATATCTCGGTGAATGGATTACACTAAATAATAACGAGAGAAACAGCCCAACAGTTAGAACAAAGCTTTCCAGCTCACCAGGAACATTTATAAGAAAAGAGCATTACCTAATTCTATTAAAACTAAACATTATAATACTGTTGTGAAACCAGAAGCCTTAAATGGATCTGAAACGCTCAAAGTAATGAATAAAGGCGAAATTAACAAAATCATGGTCATGGAAAGGAAAATAATTAGAAGTAGCCTATACTTGGCCCTAGAAAAGTAGGAGCAGATTACAACAGACCTAGACCAAATGTTGAAATTTATGAGCATGTAGAAAACATGCTACATACCATGTGAAGAAGAAGATTATCCTTTTATGGACATTTACAAAGAATGAACGATGATAGATTGACAAAGAAAATTTTCAATAAAATTATGAAACTTAAGATACAGCCAGCTTGGTTTCAACAGACCTTGAATGACCTTAAAGAGGCCAATATACAAATTGAAGGCATACCTAATAGACAACTCTTTCGGAACAAAATTAGAACAGTCACCTTCAAGGAGAACTAGAGAGAAGCAGGAAACAGCCACACAACATTGAGGAGCTCTGGCAACATCAATCTGAAAGAATGAAGCAATTTTGGGTGACCAAGAAGAAATCATATAGCAAAACTTGATGTATTGATTTAACGTGCTCTATTAAGGGCTCTTCGATTACTTATACTTTCTTCGGCTTTTCCCAATTAATTGGGGTCACCGGAGCCAACCAGGCTCATTTTGGTTTAGGCCGGGGATTTAAGGCCGGATGCCCTTCCTGACGCCACGTGATTTTCCCAGGTGAAAATTCCACCCCGCTGTCACCGGGATTCGAACCCTGGCCGTCCGGGTGAAAGGCGAGAAGCTAACCCACTGCGCCATCACGCTCCCATTAAGGGCTCTTCGATTAAATAATAATAATATTGGTTTTACGTCGCTCTAAATGCCGGGGTACCGGAATTTTGCCCCCAATGATTCTTTATTAACATGCCAGTATATCTACTGACACGGTTCCCTCGGATTCGCACACCCTCAAATGCCAGCTGACTGTGCCAGGATTCGAACCTGCAACCTTGGGCAGAGCAGGTGAGAACGTTACCACTGAGCCATGCATCCAGTCTTGAGGGCATTAGAATACACAATTTGATAACATATAAATTCTACACACAAGTGTATTAATACATGAACAGTGTGACACAAACACCACACCTGAATGTCCATGCTGCCTTTGTGGTTTAGCTGTACCAGAAGTAGAAAGGGCAGGAATAAACCAAGTCTCATGAAGACAAACCTTCTGTGACCGTAGAACACATAAGTTAACATGGAAGCTGCCATACACTTTTTACCCAGAAAATTCATTCAGATACTCAAGCAATCTTCGGAAAGCTCAAGTGACCAGCAGTAACCTCACATCTCAGGAGAAAACTACCTTTGAAACCCTTAACAGGCATAGAAGCATCACCATTCTACCTGCAGACAAGGGCAATGCCATGGTAGTCATGTTATCTAAAGACATCCTAACATCCTGTCGCTACAAGAACCTCAGACTTACCAGATACTCACGAGAGACCCCACAACACAGATACTCAGAGACCAACAGATTAATAAAGACCTCTTCACTACCAGACCACGTGAAGGAGACATGCAGGAGTGAAGCTCTACCTCCCAGGATGTACGGTCTACCCAAGATCTCCCACTGAGGCCTATCGTGAGTGCCATCGTTTCTCCGAACTACAACATCGCCAAGCATCTGTCCATCATGCCAACAATTTTATTGAAAATCTGCAGAATATCCGTTTGTAACCTGGAGACCGCCTAGTTAGCTTCAACTTAGTATCCCTCTTCACAAAGGTGCCTATGAAAGAAGCCATCGATCATCCAGCTCTTTACGGAAGAGATCACCGACTTGTTCTATCACTGCCTTACAGCGAGCTACTTCTACGAGCAAATGGAAGGGGTTGTCATGGTTAGCCCACTAAGCCTTGTGATTGCGAACTTCTTTATGGATAAGTGCAATCAGATGGCTAGTGGGACTACACCACTCAAACCGAAAGTATGGCTACGTTATTGGATGATACGTTGGTAGTTTGAAGCCATGGAGAGGAAGAGCTTGAACTCTTCCTGGACCCCTTCAACAACCTCATCACCAGCATCCTGTTGACCATGGAGCACGAAAAAGATGTCTGTCCTTTCTTGATGGTCTCATCATCAAGACTAAGGGCCTACGCTTCAGGCACACTATACACAGGAAACCTACACACACCGACTGGTATCTACACAAGACGTCCAATTCACCCTCGACAGATACATGGGTAGAGAATCTGTGAGCCATCCCTTCCCAACGAAGAGCTGTAACATTTGAAGAGGGCCCTATGCACCAACAGGTACAGCAATAAGGAGATTGAGCGGGCCACTCATCCCATGTGCCGGAGCACGAGGAAAGAGACAGAAGAAACTCTGCTAGCCACAGCCTTCATGCCATATTGAACAAGGTGACGGACAGGATCGGAGAGATAGCAAAGACCTATGGCGTGAAGACAATTTATAAACTCACCACAAACATCCGGAATTTCCTGCTATCTGCCAAAGACAAGTGCCATCCACACTCCACTGCAGGTGTCTACAGAATCCCGTGTTCCCATGGACAGGTGTACATAGGAACTATGGAGAAAAGCGTGGCAATCAAACCCAAGGAACACAGCAGACACAGCCGCCTGGGTCAAGCTGAGAAATCGTCAGTCGCTGAGCACTCCCTCTTGGCTGGCCAGGATGTACAGTACAGGAACACCAGGATACTCTCCAACACCACACACTATCACGCCAGGCTGCAACAAGAAGCGATTTAAATATTTTAACACTCTGACACTCCTATATCACTTCAGTCTACAAACCACCTTCGACCACCTTCGACTTTGAAATGCCTGCCAACCTCAACCTTTGTGATAGGCGACTACAACTGCATAAGTACAGCGTGGGGTTACCCAGATACCGACGGTAATGGAGCAAGTTTTGAAACATGGGTGGAAGCACACGATTTATCTTTGATCCACGATCAGAAGCTCCTGTCTTCCTTCAACAGTGGTAGGTGGAAAAGAGGCTACAATCCTGACAATATCTTTGTGTCATCAAAGGTAGCTTGACTATAGGCACCATGCGTGGCACTCTAGTGGAGCACAGCGGTACTAAACGGGTGAGGCGAGGCGAGAGTGTGGCATATAGCAGTGCATAAACACAGGTGAAATATTGTATAAACATGCAGAATCAGACAAAGTGAACAGAGAAAAATAACTGTTGTGTTGTTGGGTGTTTCAACAAGAACGGAAATACTACACCCAAGGAAAAATTTAGAAATTTCCATTGCGCAAACATGAAGATTGTACAATTTTCAAAACAAAATTATGTATTGCCCGTTGAGCCATTATATATTTAAACACAATTTGTGTTTTGAAAATTTTACATTCAATGCCAAGGTAAGGTTATAATTGCTTTGGTGTGGAGTTTCGACTCCCATAGTGCACTGGCTTTGCTCGTGACGCGGATACACATGTATCAAATACGTCTTGCATTGGCCTTCCCAGTGTGTACTTGACAGTGTCTTGGTGAGGTGTGCATTAACCAACTGAAGAGCCCAATAGCACACCGGGGCGAAACGGTGTCATTTTGTCGAGTTATGCCGGAACATTTAGCACAATTTGTGTTTAAAAAACATGAAGATTAACGAAGAAAGCTCTGGATACGAGCGGTAAATCGCATATTTTAAATTCTTGCCACCTGAGTGGGCCTGTTTCATAAAACTGTCTTATAATATAACCTAATACTATTAGTACTCTTAATAATTCGTATTAGTTAGCCAAATTCTGTTTCATAAAGAATCATGAGGACTGATAAAATTTCTACTCAGTCTTCGTATCAGTATACCTTAATATGAAACATTATAGCTAGTTATTATTAGACTAAGCACACTTGTGGAAATGAGGCTAATCCCCAGCTCGGCTGTTTTTTAGATAAATAATTATAAGAATAAATATTCCATGTTGTAATTACGTTTTAGGTTTTACACTTTCTAATAAAATGTTTGCTTTTCAGCCCTGATGGAACACCTTGGCTACCATCCCGAAACTCAAGTATTTGCAGCAAACATTTTGTTGGTAATAGAAGATGGGGCCACCTGAAAAAACCAGCATTTCAACCCACTTTATTCACTGCTGTGTACAAGAAGACAGCTACTCCGCAATCTTCCGAGAGGTTTGATAAGAGTGACAAAACTAAGAAAATTAGTGAATGTTCGCAAGGGTTGGAAAGTGGGTGTGTAAGTCACTCCAATGTCGGTGTGCAGACAGAGAAAAGGACATTCTTAGTGGAAGTAGCTTAACACGGTGGGTGAGTGGATAGCGTGTCGGTCTACTAACCCCAAGATTGCAGGTTCGCTCCTGGCCGAGGTAAGTGATTTTTGAATGGCAGCAAAAAAAAAACGCACATGTCATACGATGTTGGAATGTCAAAGAACCCATTTGAATTCAGTAGGCTGTGTTCATAATGGCAAAATTATTCTCGGAAGTTTCCGCCAACACAAAGTGCCTCATTTCTCTACTAGAAAGCGCTATAGTGTTCAAGGAGCAACCTCCTTGACTTTCATAGTGCTTCAAGGAACAACGAAATTTGACATGAAAGCTACAAATTACAAAGCTTGCACCCGGCACCCCAGGCCATACGATATTATTATTAGTGGAAGTTTCGTATTTTCGTGCACAGTAAACGACAGAGAAGTGTCTACCCAGGCGTGCATTCCGTTGTATCCTGAATTGATACCTAATGTGAAGCTCGATGACAAAAATTGTGGAACCGAGGATATTTGTGTTAAGTACTATGATTTCGAGGATATTCATTAATTCGGGACGAAATAGAAATGCGAGATTTAGCTTTAACTTTAGTTTTAACTTGTTACTTAAAATAATATCTCGTGAAAAACGTATGGGTAACGTATCTCATGAAAATCGCTTGTTGATATTTTTAATGAAGATGAAGACAGGACTGTCTCATTCTGCTATGAGAGTTTTGTTTGGAGTCCATCGCAAAACTGTGTCACGTATTTTCTCCACAACTGTGATGCTTCTAGCTTCGGCAATGACAAATTTCGTGTTCTGGTCCAGTAGGAGAAGTATAGATGAAACTATGCCCGCAGTGTTCAAGAATAAATACCCGAAATGCAGGGTAATTATTGATTGTACGGAAATTAAAGTTGAACAACCTCCTACGGTAGATCGCCGAGTATTTCTCTATTCCAGTTACAAGGGAACATACACAGTCGTCATCACACCCAGTGGCATGATTAGTTTTACGTCCAAATGATATGGTGGGAGATCGAGTGACGTGTTTATCCCATTTTTAGAACCAGGTGATGAAATCATTTTTGACAAAGCCTTTCCAACCCCTCCCTTTCTTCATGATGGGAAGCTGACAGCTGACAGCTGACAAGGTCAGGAAGATGGATAGCGTTGCAAGTATTCGCATTCATGTTGAAAGGTGTAATCAGCTAAAAAAAAATATACAATATTTTACAGAAGCTTTCGATAGAACCTCAGCCTCATATTGACGACATTGTTCATATGTGTTGCGTTCTGACGAATTTGCAGTCCCCGGTTATCCAAGAAGATAATCAAAATTGACGTGAAATAGAATACCTTGGCAATAACTAAATGATAGCAAACACTCGTCTCGAGTAGGTTGGCCTTCCAATACTGAATGACTCTTCATCGATGAGTCCGGAGGTGACTAAAAAGCCCAATGCGGGAGAGACACAGTTTCCCGCAGTGATGACAGGTAGTATCAGGGTCAGGTGAGACATCCGCATTCATTCCCTGTCTTCTAATGAACACTCTGTTCTTTCTGCGTTGCCTCCGATCTTCTATCATACGTCGGCGGTTTTCTTCAAAAAGTATCGCACCACGATGAACAATTGATCTCCAGGATGAGCGATCAAGAGCTAAGGTCTCCCAGTTGTTGATATTAATATGGCACATTTGCATATTAGCCTTTAGTACGTCTTTGAATCGCTTCCTCGGACCTCCCACACAGCGCTTGCCCTCAGTTAGTTCAGAGCAAAACACTTGCTTGGGAATGCGATTATTGGGCATGCGGATTACGTGTCCTGTCCATCGCAGCTGACGTTTTAAAAGCATGGCTTCAACACTGGTAGTCTGTGCTTCTTCGAGAATGCTGGTGTTTGTGCGTTTGTCTTGCCATGTGACACGAAGAATTCTCCTCAAACAACGCTGGTGATATTGCTCCAGCTTTTTAAAATGACGTCTGTAGCATGTCCAGGATTCAGATCCGTAAAGTAAGGTGGGAACTACAACCGAGTTGTACACAAGGATCTTCGTTGCAGCATTGATATCATGGTTGTCAAAAACTCTAGACCTCAATCTTGCAAAGGATGCCCCAGCACGGTTAATCCTGTGTTGGATTTCGGAATCTATATTTGCACTTGATGACAGGGTGCTGCCAAGATAAGAAAAGGCGTTAACTTCTTGAAGCTTCGCTCCGTCGATGGTGACATTGATGTTTCTTTGTCCTTGTCCAGGGGCTGGTTGGTAGAGGACTTGGGTTTTACTGGTGTTAAGTTTCAGCCCAATCTTTTTGTAGGCTGAAGAAAAAGCATTCAGGATTTTCCTAAGTTCGTCCTCTGATTGAGCTACTACTGCATTATCATCAGCGTACTGTAACTCAACCAATGCAGCAGGAGATGTTCGAGTCCTTGCCTTTAGACGGCTCAAATTAAAGATCTTCCCATCCATCCTGTAAGTTATCTGTATGCCTGTAGGAAGATCATCTTTGACTAACTGCATGACAGTGGCAACGTACAGAGAAAACAATGTAGGGGCAATCACACAGCCTTGTTTAACGCCGGTATTAATATGAAATGGTTCTCCAATCGAGTCGTTACCAATGACATTTGCCTTCATATCATTGTGGAGTAGTCTTAAGATGGTAATAAATTTCAGTGGAAAACCATACAATGATAAAATCTTCCACAAGGCTTCACGGTTTACCGAGTCAAATGCCTTACTGAGGTCTATAAAGGCAATATAAAGAGGTCTATTTTGCTCTCTACATTTCTCCTGAAGCTGACGAACAGTGAATATCATATCTGCAGTTCCTCTAGAAGGCCTGAAACCACATTGGCTCTCTGGGAGTATTTTCTCCACCAGGGATAGAATACGATTCGCCAAAATACGAGCAATAAGCTTTCCAAGGCATGATAACAAAGATATACCACGATAGTTGTTGCAGTCTGCACGATCACCTTTCTTAAATATGGGAACTATCAGACTATCTCTGAAATCAGCAGGCATTTTTTCAGTTCTCCAAATTTTAATGATAAGATCATGTATGTGGCTTATGAGTTCCTCACCTCCTTCTTTGAGAGCTTCCGCTGGTATTCCATCACATCCAGTAGCTTTGTGTCGCTTTGCTTGATTAATAGCACACTGAACCTCATCTAGTGTTGGCAGGGTACCGAGTTCTTCTTTGATGGGTGCTTGTTCTAATATATCATACACCTGCTCATCAATAACTGAGTCCTGGTTCAAGAGGTCTTCAAAATGCTCCTTCCACCTATTCATGATGGAGTATTGATCTTTTAGAAGTGTACTTTTGTCACTGGACCAAAGTGGATTTCTACCAAACGTGGAGGGGCCATAAATCGCTTTTGTGGCTTGGAAGAACTGTCGCGAATCTTTGTCTGCTAGATATTGCAGCTCTTTAGCTTTGGATGTCCACCATGCATTTTTGAGAGCACGAGTTCCTCTTTGGACATTTGCCTTCGCAAGACAAAATGCTTCTTTCTTAGTACGGGAGTTCATATCTTTTCTCCAAGTTTGCAAGGCTTTTCTCTTTTCTGAGATTAATGCTTCTATTTCTTCATCATTTTCATCAAACCAGTCTTGATGTTTCCTGGTCTTATATCCCAGCGTTTCCTTGCAAGCATTCTGAATAGCGGTCTTCAGACTCTCCCAGTGCAGTGTTACATCTGGATGGTATTCCTGTGGCAGTGTCTGGCTAAGCAACTCTTTATATTGGGAGATATGCTCTGACTTACCAAACTTCTCGGTATCAAAAACATGCCTACAGCTCTTCTGTTGCTTCCTCCTCTGTGTGGACAATGGTATACGCATAACTGATCTGATAAGCCGGTGATCTGTCCAACAGTCATCGGCTCCTGTCATTGCTTTGGTGATAAGAACATCTCGTAAATCTTTCTTGCGTACAATCACATAGTCAATAAGATGCCAGTGCTTCGATCTAGGGTGCTGCCATGATGTTTTAAAGCGATTCTTTTGGCGAAAGATAGTATTGGTGATTACCAATTCATGTTCAGTGCATTTGGAGAGCAGTCTGACACCATTGGAGTTTTCGCTACCAACTCCCTCCTTACCAATGACACCATTCCAAACATTGTAGTCCCTGCCCACTCTAGCGTTAAAATCTCCGAGTAAGATGATCCTATCTTCACGGTTGATGTTTGATAGGACGGTATCCAGATCTGAATAGAACCTTTCCTTAATGTCATCATCAGCATCTAGTGTGGGGGCGTATGCGCTGATCACCGTGGCATGCTGGTTGTTATATAACCGAAGTCTTAGTGTCATGAGGCGTTCATTATACCCAGTTGGAAGCTCTGACAGATCCTTGAGAAGCTTGCTCTTAATGGCAAAGCCAACTCCATGTATTCTGTGTTCGTCCTCACGTTTACCCTTCCAAAAGAAGCTGTACCCTGCACCTTGCTCATTCAACTGACCTTCCTCAGCAAGACGGGTCTCCTGAAGTGCTGCTATGTCAATGTCATATCTCCGTAGCTCTCTACCCACAATAGCTGTTCTCCTTTCAGGTCTCTCATTTGCGGGGTCATCAGTGAGTGTTCTTACATTCCAGGTTGCAAAATAAAATTTGTTACTTATACATTTTCGACCGCATGGAGGTGACACCTTTGGACGCGGCTATCCAATCGGTAGTATAAGTGGCTGACTATGTTTAGGGCACCTTTTCTAGCCCCTTCCCCATGTGGGGTGAGCAGAGTGGACCCTAAATAGGACTGCTCAGTCGTAGTTGCAGCGGCCGAATTGCTCTACAGCCACAACCCTAAGCAAGACGACCGATCACACATCTACCGCCTACGTGCCAAGTTATCACTAGAGGCTCCCAGACATCACAATCCTGCCCCCGTCGCAACTTCTTGATCGCCGCAGGACTTTGAAGAAAGTCAATGTTGTTGGAAGACTGCTGTGCGTGAAATCTTTTTACGTGAGAATGTTGCTGCACATCAACAAACGCACATTACTTGATGACTTAGGAAAGATGTTCAATGGCAAGCAAATGCAAGACGATTGAATAAATCCTAGTCACTGCAGCCTTCATCCGCCATTCCAGCCAAGGAGGGACTCATTGCCCTTATGCCTGGTCCGCCGTTGAGGACTTTCTATGCCGTTGACCACAGGTGGTTCATCCGTCTTTAGGGAAAGTTTCCTGTCCCAAGGGCAAGAGAGTGCCCTAACCACTACCAGCTCATTCGCCTCCCTGGGGAGCCGGTGGCATGGTAGTGGGGGACTCCTTATCCCGGGAGTCACTCGGTCGTCAGAGCCTCGTTAGTCTAAAGCAGGGTGCACCACGTGCAGGTGAGGTTGACATTTGAGTAGAAAGCCTACCCCTTACACCCCAAACTAAATAGTTTGATTAATAATAATAATAATAATATAAGGCCTCCGTGGCTTAGGCGGCAGCACGCCGGCCTCTCACCGCTGGGTCCGTGGTTCAAATCCCGGGCACTCCATGTGGGATCTGTGCTGGACAAACCGGAGGCAGACAGGTTTTTCTCCGGGTACTCCGGTTTTCCCTGTCAAAATTTCATTCCAGCAACACTCTCCACTATCATTTCATTTCATCTGTCATTCATTTAATCATTGCCCCAGAGGAGTGCGTCAGGCCTTGGCAGCCGGCACAGTTCATATCCTCGCCGCTAGTTGGGGGCTTCATTCATTCCATTCCTGACCCGGTCGGAGACTGGAAGCAGGCTGTGGATTTTCATTTTTAGCCTACTTTTTACATTTTGCAAAAATGAGGAAAAAGTAGACTTATGAGATCGGGAAAATGTGTGTGTGTCTGTCTGTCCGTCTGTCTGTCTGTCTGTCTGTCTGTCCTTCTGTCTGTCTGGCTGTGTGTGTGTCCCCCCCATATCAACTCCTAAACGGCTGCAGCAATCAAAACCAAATTTAGTATGAGTAAAGATGTGCACCGGAATAGCTCACGTCCATATTTGAAAATGATGTCAGTGCTACCAACTGCTGAAAAAACGCACTAGAAATTTGAGCTCCATGTTGGATATCTTGCAAGGTATGCATGGGAGCCATTCCAAAATTGGCACACATGCAGATAAAACTATTTCAGTTTAATTTCCAGGAGGCCAACAATGACAGTGATGCCAAAATAATTTTAAGCCTTCTGATAGGTCCAATGTTTAAATGCATATAACTTCTACACTATCAATTGGATTTCAACCAAATTTTGTATGTAACATCTGTACATAAACATATATGAATGAACATATTCTTAAGAGCCAACAGGGCTACCAACTGTTAATAATTGCTCTCTCTATTTATTTATTTTATCCAAATACCAATATATCAGAAAGTTTGCAAGCCAATAGCTTTACACTATGCACACGTATATTCTGACATTTTAGATTAATTTGGAGTAACTTATATACGTCAGTTCTACCAACATGATTATAAGCCTGCTGATAGTACCAATTTTTAAATACATGTAACTTCTATACTATCAGTTGGATTCCAACCAAATTTCGTACGTGCTATGTGTACCATAACAGATATGACTATAAGTATTGTTGAGAGCAATCAGGGCTGCCAACTGTTAATAAATGCTGTCTATATTGTTTTTACCCTAATATCAATATACCAGAAAGTATGCAAGCCAACAGCTCTATACTTTGCACACGTATAGCACCTGACATTCTAGATTAATTTGGAGTAATTAATACAAGGCAGTGCTGCCAACATGATTCTATGCCTGCTGATATGTCCAATTTTAAAATACATGTAATTTCTATACTAACAAATGGATTTCATCCATAATTGGCACAACAAGATATCATAATATTTCAGATTATTTCTGACCAGCACACGCATGGTATTGTTGGCAACATGCTTTTACGCGTGCTGATAGATCCAGTGTCTAACTGCATGTAACGTCCATTGGACTTCAACCAAATTTTGTATTCTGTACCTTAAGAGATTGAACTAAGAATATATTCAGTCACCAGGGCTGCCAACTGTAGTGCTCTATTAAGCTACATCATACCAGGTATATTTTGAACTAATTAGATATTTCGATATTACCAACTAAATTTTGTCATTATTCTAGATAGGTTCATATACTGTAGAATAATCATTGGCATGAAAAGTAGGCTGTATAGTTCTTCACGGAACTTCTTGTTCAATAATAATATAACTAGCAACCCGGCCCGGCTTCGCCTGGAAACAGTTATGAATGCATTACGTGATAAGTTTTTTTTTTTCGATGTCAATGAACTACGACCTATATCTGTTTTACGTCTCGGCATGATAGGTTAAAATCACTGACTGGACTATTAATTATACAGTATTATCATGGAGATGCATGTGCAACGAATTCTTGTCAGACGTAATTTAAGAATGGCGAGGTGCATGAATCACAAATCCTCCTTCCATCCTATTGAAAATCAGTTATACTGGGCGATATATAGAAGATAGAGATATGCTCATGTGGACTTCTTTGTAGAACTCTTCATGCTGAACAACTCTTAACACTCATAGTATATATATTTTATTAACGGTTCGCCAAGTGTAAGCTTAAAAAGCACACGGACGCCAGGTTTTTTTCAGACTTTTTCACTGAAATCATTACTGCTTGGCTTCCTTTGATCATAAATAAATTATTTTCTACAGAAGCCTTCCTCGAGATATCCTATACAGAATGGTAAAAACCGCATCAAAATCCATCCAGTGGTTCTCGAAATTACCCATGACATCCAAGAATCAGACTAAATAGAGATATCGTATGGCCTCGGGTGCTGGGTGTAAGCTTTGTCATTTAACACCCAAAGGGTAGCTTGCATGTCGAATTTCGTTGTTCCTTGAAGCACTATGAAAGTCAAGGAGGTTAGAACATTATAGCGCTTTCTTGTTGAGAAATAGGGAACTTTGTGTTGGCGGAAACTCCCGAGATTAATTTTGCCATTATGAACATGGCCTACTGAATTCAAATGCAGAGGTGCCAACCTTTGAAGTGGGTTATCAGTAATCTCTTATACTGCCCCCCCCCCCCCCCCCCCCCCTCCCCCCTACTGAAAAATTATTTTCACGTCAAATCCAAAGCATGCTCCTCCCTTCTCGATAATGACACCACACCACCTTTGCTCTACCCGGAAGCAACCTATAGCAAAGAATATCATATTACACAATAAAATTTGCACATTAACTGCTAGTTCTGTGATAAAAAATTCCTTGTAGCTTGTTTTGCACTCAGTAACTGGTTTTCCATGAAAGTTTTCTTGCAACATACTTCCCCCTGTGATGACATTTTCGTCTTGTGAATCATAAGCGATTCCAGTCTAGATGTGTAGGTCTGAATTCTGTCTGATTTTTCCTAACAACACTGAAAATTCTTTCTGTGGGAGAGTTACCATGAGGTATAAGTAATATTGCAAATATCACTTTACTTAAGTTTTATACTTGAACTATCCACTTTCGTTTTTAAGCTCAGCAATTTTGCCCCAGTTTACATCAATTTTAGTTCCTTGTAAAATATATTCAGGGAAAGTATCACACTGATAAACAGCAAATTCCTCTTCAAGTTTGTCATGTTTACTTTCCTTGACCAAACTTGGGAATCTTTGAACAAAATAATCAAGAGATGAATAGGAAACTTTCATTCTAAGAAAAATATCGAGATGTTACACGAACGGCGCTGGCCTCAGCCATTTGACGAGATTCCCGTAGTTTTCACGATAGAACACGGAGAAAAATCGCTACTTACATAATTGGTATCACTTTTAGACGATGGACGAGATTTCGATTGTCCTTGATGTGCGAACGGGAAATTATAGCATAATTACGCAATCGGTGCCACTTGCTGGACGTTTGACAAGAATCCAGTTGTTCTCGTCATCGAATGCGGAGAAATATCGCGATGTATTGCAATCGCTGCCGCTTTCGGTCGTTATACGACAATCACGATGTCCTCGCGGTTGGTCACTGAGAACGCGATAATATGCAACCGGCGCCGCATCCAGCCGTTCAACGATTGTCTGCCTGTCTACCCGTTCTGGCAGAATGGTGGAGGCAAACTCGAGGTTGGGCATGGTTAAAATTCACGAGCAGTTATGATGGACAGGTTGTATGGTCGGCGCCGTGATTCCCACTATCCCTATGTCGTGGTTGGGAGTTCACGGTGGATCACGAGGAGAAATGAGTATCGCGATGCTACGGAGACTGTCATTTCTAAAAGGGTTAACGCACTTCTCGCTCCCCGTACGCTTGTAAGTATACGGTCATGGGAAACATGGCGAGTAGTTTTCGGGATGTTTCGTGATGGGTGCCCAATCACCTTTGACAGGATTCCCGCAGTCCTCGTTGTCACAAGTTCACGATTGTGCACGGGTTTTATGATTTTACGCAACTGGCATCGATCTCGGTCCGTTTGACGAGATTCCCGCAGGCAAGTCGTACAGTCAGCCGGCCGTCTTGAGCATGTGAGTTCGGAGGATGAACGTTCGAAGTAGGTATCGAATATTACGAATTATTCTGATAGGATTGCATGAATAATACGACAAGAGGGCACATTTTCTTTCGAATTCGAATCACGAATTAAACAAGTTATACAAGTTTTCGAAATAACCGGTTAAATTATCCGATGGAACCAAAGTTCGAAGGAAAAGTCGACATAACGGAATTTTGAATTAACCATACTGGATGTCGCAAATTTTCGATACGAAAAGATGTTTAAAATAAATGTATTTCGAAACATTTTCGGGATTCTTTTTTTCAAAACTATATAATTTCGCAAGATTGCGACATTAAATTATTTCGCTTTATTTCTGGACTTCAATTTGAGATAGTCTCCAAATTCAGAGGTCAATAACAGTAATGAGGGGTCTCTGTTGAGTTTCGGAAATATTCGCGAATAAACGTCTCGCGGAAAGTAAAGTTTCCTAATAATACAGAAAAATATTTCACTCAAAACTAAAAACTCTTCTCGATACCGAAATTATACGTTGGACCGATGTATACCACTCAAGGTATCCTCCGTTTGTATTTCCTTGAGGTCAGGCACGGGGAAATATACCTATAGCATACGCAATCGGCTCCATCGCAATCTGTGAGCCAAGCGGCGCGAGTTAAGACGATTTAAACCGACCTCGGCGAATTTTTGTTACCTCCAACTATGCAGACATAAAAATTAGCTACTTTTACTTTCGTTACCTGTTTGTAAAATTAGCTACTTTTACTTTCGTTACCTGTTTGTAAAATTAGCTACTTTTTCGTTACTTCCGTTACTTTTCGTTACCGGTAGACACCCTGCAACATTCCTTTTTTTTTTTTTTCATAGATATGTATTTTTTTCGTGATGTCACTTTTCCGTAATTATTTCCCCTTTGACCGTAATGCCGTAATCGTGAGCTGAAATCCGTAATAATTACGGACAATCCGTAATAGTTGGCACCTCTGCAAATGGTTTCTTTGACACGCCAACATCGTATGACATGCGTGTTGTATATTTTTTCCACCCTTCAAACATCACTTACCACGGACAGGAGCGAACCGGCAAGCTTGGGGTTGGTAGTCCGACACGATAACCACTTGCCCACCGTGGCAAGCAATAGTTTGATTGACATTACGACAAACATTTCATTTTAACAAAAAGTAACGAACCGTTATAACCAAAATACTGAATGCACATTCTTTACTAGTAGTCTGTCATATTAACATTTTTAACCTAGAAAAGTACAAAATACAAACGCACAAAGATACAGTGAATATTTGTCATATAAGGAGGGGCCCTAGTTTTAAATCAATGATCATAAGCTAGCCTGTAACAAGTTTGGCTAGATAATACATGAAATAAAATTGTTCTATTTTAGGAATATAGTCACGAAAATATCTCGAGTCCTTCTCTGCGGTTACACACAGTAGATGATTCTTACTGCATATAAACTGTGTCCTGTTAAGCGCATGAGTATCTTGATGTCGTTGATTCATTTAGGGGCTTTGCAACATCGTGATCATGTAGCCCTGTGTACTTGGGTGTGTGTGTGTGTGTGTGTGTGTGTGTGTGTGTAATTTGCCTGATAACCTGAGTTATTGTGATCCCTGTATTAGTGTATGTATTTGTAATTCAGATGAGGATTGGGAAGCAGGCGACCGTGGCCTTAATTTAGTATCCATCCCGGCATTCGCCTGGAGTAAGAGTGGAAAACCATGGAAAACCACTTTCAGGATGGCTGAGGTGGGAATCGAACCCACCTCTTCTCAGTTTTGCCTCACGAGGATGAGTGTACCCCATTCCGGCCTTCAGACCAGAATTAAATCTCTTGGCAGAGCCGGGAATCGAGTCCGGGCTACCACGGTGACAGCCAAGGGTGCTAGTCACTACGCGACGAGACGGACGCACGAGTATTTGGCACTGAGTAAAATACATATGAGTTCTTTTTAATATAACATGATTCGTCTCATTTTGCATATTAAGGCTTTCACGGCCCGGATTATTATATAAACAATTCATGCTTTTGGGCTAATGCCGTGTGTATTTTTAATTTAAACCATACGTTTCGGAGAAACCTTGCCTCCTTTTTCAATGGAAATAAACAATGTGGCCAAAGAAAGTATATCAATGAGATTACAAAAAATATAGATAAATTCCTCTGTTCGTCACCAGAGAGCAGCTGCCAGAAATTACTGTATGGACCATGGTGGAACGGCGGACAAAGTAGTAAGTAACCAGAAGGTAAAGGGGTCGGTGTGAAAATATAGAAACTCCTCGAAGAATGAGGAGGGGGGGGGGGAGGGGGGGTTAGATGGATATAAGGAAACATAAACAAAAGGGAAGTGTATCTGAACAATACCTAACGTCATACAGTCAACGGCGAAAAAACAGATGGAAACTCCTCCAGTGACGAACAAAGGAGATCAAATCCAGGCTCTGAGCCCTAGAGGGAAAATGTACAATTTTAAATATGTGAAGAACAGAGAGACTGAGAGGAACTATCTCCCTAGATCCTTAATAACTGGTAGCCAAGTGTCACTTAGCTGATATCCAGTGTCTCTGTTAAAATTATTGGGATTTTTACGAATTTCAACTGCCTCCCTTATAATTCTAGACCAGTTGTGCTTAACAAGGGCAAGCGCATGAGCATCCTTGAAACATACATCGTGCCCTGAAGACAGGGCATGTTCAGCTATAGCTGATTTGTCAGGTTGGTTTAGACGGATGTTCCTTTGATGCTCTTTGATGCGAGTTGCAATGGAACGTTTTGTTTGTCCAATGTAGACTTTTCCGCAAGTACAAGGGACTTCATGCACCCCAGGTTGTAGTATTGGAGACAATTTATCTTTGTTTAATGCTAAACGTTGACCAATTTTCGTCATAGTGCCGAAAACTGTTTTTATCTTGTGCTTGCGGAGAATCTTAGCAACGCGGTCAGTGGTGTTGTGAATATAAGGGAGGTAAGCAGTTCCTCTCACGTCGGAGCTCTGAGAAGGTTGTCTATCCCTCCTTCTGGGATGTAGGGACCTATATATAGTGGATTCATTATAGCCATTACCCTTAAACATGGTTTGTAAGGCATGTAACTCTTCCTGAAGAGTTGATGCCTCACAAATACGTTCCGCTCTTTTGGCTAGAGTTGTTATAATTCCTTGTTTTTGTGCTGGGTGGTGGTGGGAGTCCGCATGTAAATAACGGTTAGTGTGAGTTGGCTTACGGTAGACGCTGTGCCCCATGGAGCCATCCGCTTTCCTCCTCACAAGAACATCCAAAAAAGGTAAGCATCCACCTGACTCTAGCTCCATTGTGAAGTGGATTGAAGGATGCAGCTGATTTAGGTGGTTCAGAAAGTGGTTCAGTTTCTCAGAACCCTCCTCCCACACCACGAACGTATCATCCACATACCTCCACCAAATCACAGGTTTGAAAGACGCCGAAGATATAGCCTCCCCCTCAAAATGTTCCATGAAAAAATTTGCCACGACAGGCGAGAGTGGACTTCCCATGGCCACACCATCAGTCTGCTCGTAACGCCTGTCGTGGCAAATTTTTTCATGGAACATTTTGAGGGGGAGGCTATATCTTCGGCGTCTTTCAAACCTGTGATTTGGTGGAGGTATGTGGATGATACGTTCGTGGTGTGGGAGGAGGGTTCTGAGAAACTGAACCACTTTCTGAACCACCTAAATCAGCTGCATCCTTCAATCCACTTCACAATGGAGCTAGAGTCAGGTGGATGCTTACCTTTTTTGGATGTTCTTGTGAGGAGGAAAGCGGATGGCTCCATGGGGCACAGCGTCTACCGTAAGCCAACTCACACTAACCGTTATTTACATGCGGACTCCCACCACCACCCAGCACAAAAACAAGGAATTATAACAACTCGAGCCAAAAGAGCGGAACGTATTTGTGAGGCATCAACTCTTCAGGAAGAGTTACATGACTTACAAACCATGTTTAAGGGTAATGGCTATAATGAATCCACTATATATAGGTCCCTACATCCCAGAAGGAGGGATAGACAACCTTCTCAGAGCTCCGACGTGAGAGGAACTGCTTACCTCCCTTATATTCACAACACCACTGACCGCGTTGCTAAGATTCTCCGCAAGCACAAGATAAAAACAGTTTTCGGCACTATGACGAAAATTGGTCAACGTTTAGCATTAAACAAAGATAAATTGTCTCCAATACTACAACCTGGGGTGTATGAAGTCCCTTGTACTTGCGGAAAAGTCTACATTGGACAAACAAAACGTTCCATTGCAACTCGCATCAAAGAGCATCAAAGGAACATCCGTCTAAACCAACCTGACAAATCAGCTATAGCTGAACATGCCCTGTCTTCAGGGCACGATGTATGTTCCAAGGATGCTCATGCGCTTGCCCTTGTTAAGCACAACTGGTCTAGAATTATAAGGGAGGCAGTTGAAATTCGTAAAAATCCCAATAATTTTAACAGAGACACTGGATATCAGCTAAGTGACACTTGGCTACCAGTTATTAAGGATCTAGGGAGATAGTTCCTCTCAGTCTCTCTGTTCTTCACATATTTAAAATTGTACATTTTCCCTCTAGGGCTCAGAGCCTGGATTTGATCTCCTTTGTTCGTCACTGGAGGAGTTTCCATCTGTTTTTTCGCCGTTGACTGTATGACGTTAGGTATTGTTCAGATACACTTCCCTTTTGTTTATGTTTCCTTATATCCATCTAACCCCCCCTCCCCCCCCCCCCCCTCATTCTTCGAGGAGTTTCTATATTTTCACACCGACCCCTTTACCTTCTGGTTACTTACTACTTTGTCCGCCGTTCCACCATGGTCCATACAGTAATTTCTGGCAGCTGCTCTCTGGTGACGAACAGAGGAATTTATCTATATTTTTTGTAATCTCATTGATATACTTTCTTTGGCCACATTGTTTATTTCCATTGAAAAAGGAGGCAAGGTTTCTCCGAAACGTATGGTTTAAATTAAAAATACACACGGCATTAGCCCAAAAGCATGAATTGTTTATATAATGATTCGTCTCGTCTAGGTGTAAGTACTTAACATTTAGTTCTCCTGTTGTAACGTTACTTAATGCCCCATATTGGTAGCGACAAGTGTAACAGTTTGACCCTCACGTTGTGCGACAAATGTAACCTTTTGACAGCCCACACGTTGAGCGTACAATGAGGCAGTTTGGCTAGCCCACACTGTTGGGAGATAAATGTAACTGTTTACCTTTGCCTAAGCTATGTTGTTTTAATGGGCGCCAAGACCTCAATGCAATGTTGAAATCTAAATTTGTATTTAACAATGTCTAGCTCTGGCAGAACACCTTCAAGACACTATTCACTCAGATCGTGGTATGATTTGATCATTAACCCAACAAACAATTGTATCAGGAGAAGGAATTGGTCTATATCTAATGCTACCTACTGAAAGCAAAGATTGCATTGTAAAAGAAATGAATTTATTATATAAAACAAGTATAGCAAAATTAATAATAATAATAAGTACAAAATTTAAATTGGAGCGTTGTGATTTGAATATTACCGATAGAAAATTACGTGAAAACGGAGTCTGATAAATTGATTTTACTCTTATTTCCAAGCTATGAAGTTACTGAAATATGAAATGTAAAACAAAGAAAAATGAGAGATTGCGTATTTCTGCGTCATTTGCGCTTACCACTGGAAATTGCCAAAGCATTTCCCTCGTACTTGATGATGCTGTGAGCTTCCCACAGTCTCCTGGACGTCGTCATCTCCGTCGGAATTTGATGATATTCTGGTAGATTAGATAATTCTATGGTCCGTACCTCGGACCCAAACACTCGTACAACCGCACTGGTTAAGTTTTGCAAAAGTTAGTCTTCAACTCCACTGAACATCGGAGCGACACGCACTTGCGACCGTACTCTGCAAGTTCTACACAGATAGTCCTCGTTTCACGGCGCGTCGAACGATATATCCACACGTTGGCTCCCCCACCATGGTACCGACATCTAGCTTACGTCGTCCTCACTGATTGGCTGAGCACGCCGCTAGTTCCCCTCCTCTGCCTCATTACCCTCGGCGCGCGAGAGGGAGAAGTCGATTTCCGTTCCAACAATTCGCCTTTTCTAGACCTTGCGACCCAGCCTTGCGTAATACTTCTCGACCGGAATCAGCTTGTATTCGAATTCCCAGTGAGTCATGTCTCTCAAATACCCTAACTGACAAAACTCCGTAAAATTCCGTAATCATATAATTTTCTATGATATCGTCGTTCGTAATAATTTGCTTGATAGCGTTTTCTAAGACATAGAAAACCTATCTGAATGCTAATAATTTTTATAAAATGCTCCGAAAATATCTTAATAATAATTATTATAATAAATTAATAATAATAAATTAACATGAAAAATTCTCTTGGCTGAACAATTTGCCGCGTAAATAAATATAGAATGGCTTCCTACTGACTTATGCCAGTTGCATAAAAACCCCTCGAAAAACACGTTACATATTCGCCTCGGATCATCGGATGATTTACCGTGACGACGGTCCATTATCCGATTATCCCAGACACGTTAATAAACCCCATCCAAAATACATATTACATAAATGAAATCACCCTAAATTACAGATATATACACTCATAATTTTTCTTCACGCATTTTGCGTCAATGTTTGTTGTCACTATGGATTGCACTTTGCAACCAGTCCAATGTTTTACATATTGAATAGTGTTCCACGGATATTTCCGCCTCTCAAATTTCTCTATGTTGGAGAAATAGACATAATTAATGTGTGAGCACTATGTATTTATGATGTCACTTCACACGCATTGAAGGTGTTCTGATATATTTATATCACCATAGAACTTCCTAATTTCACTGGAGGTTCCTTCCTTATGGTGACATTTAATTCCACTTATCACTGAGCACACTATTGTGGCAGCGCCTCGTGACCATAATACTTAATCTCTCTTTAAAGTAGATTAAATTAATATTGACTTCTGAAAAAAAACAGTAAATGCGCATTACATATAACACCAAATATTTCTGTGCCGTAATCGCCCTGTCTTGTTAAGTTCCCGTTAACCATATTCTACTTAATACTAGTTCTCAACACAGACCATTTCTCCTCACACAAATAATACCATTGTACAAATTATCTTAAATTACACACTTACAAATCTTACATGGCGAGGCCGTAAACAGAAATCACGTGTGCTGATATGTATGAGTTTCATGAAGGACTGTCTCGCATTCTGATGGCCCATCTTTTATCTCGTGGACGCCTTAAGCTAACAAGCCCTATACAAGCGCTCCCCCATCTCTTGGAGATAAATGGGAACCCATCAGCGCTGCCAAAATGGCCTTGGTGCATCGAGACAATTTAGTGCTCAACAGCATCCGACAATCCCGTCATATTTCCCTGTACCTTAAAAACTCTCATTTACTTACATACTACCCCCCTGTGTGACTTCTGATACGCCTGCCTGGAAGACCATCTCCTCCCACGCACCAAATACCACACTTACTCATTTGATAGGCTGGCTCGCCAGCTAAACATCCTTACTTTATGACACATATTTTCGTAGACTATGTATATTATACGTTCCGTATAATCTGTTTCCCTTACTATTCTCCAGCACATATGCTGTTTTGCCAATACGTTTGGAAACTATAAATGTTTCTGTGTCACCTGCTTCCAACCTTGCAAGTGGCTCCCTTAAATGAACGTCATCACGTTGCTCTACTAGCATATTTCTCAGTGTCTGTAACGATGCCCTGTTGCTACTGTCCACACATGCTAACCCTACTTTCCTTTGGTGTAACACCTCTACCCGACACTCTATGACCTAAAAATGTCACTTCTGACTGACAGAATGACGACTTAGACAGCTTCAAAGTGAACCCTGCCTGATCTAACTTCTGAAAAACTATATCTAAATGACGTAGATGCTCCTCAAAACTGCGTGAACTAATTACCATATCATCTATGTAAATGGTTACAAACTCTCCTGTGTCTTCCCCTAATGCGATGTTTAAAGCCCTAATTAAAGCTGCTGAACTACTCTTTAACCCATAAGGTGTTCTACAAAATTGATAAAGGTTATATTTATGACTAAAAGCTGTAAATGGTCTATCTTCGTACATAAGTGGCACTTGCCAAAAACTGGAACTCAAATCTACACAAGTGAAATACTTCTTCCCCTCAAATGTTTGCATTAATTCTTCTATTGACATAGATTTCAGCTGATCTGAACTAATTCTACTGTTAACCAAACGAGCGTCTAAACAAATACGAACCATGCCGTCGGCCTTGGGTACCGTTATCAAAGAATTAACATACGGACTGTTAGAGTGCTCAATAATCCCATCTTCAAGCATCTGGTTAATTTGTGCCTCAACTGCACTCTGATAAGCGAAAGGTACAGGATATCTATGTCCTGTGAATACTGACCTATCAATAACGTTCACTGAATGTGTATAGCAATTGGCCATACCAATGCGATCCTCAAACACTCTCCTATTACACCATAACACATCATAGAGCCGAACACACTGTTCATCCTCTATATTTCCCTGAAATGCAGCCTCACGTAACGAGTCCTCTAGACTTCCGTTCGTAATCACACTGCCCACAAAACATGGAGAACCCCGCTCTACGGCTGGCGATATCTCATTTAAAGTACACATCACACCTACAATACTACTCCTCTGAATATGGTCATTGAACGCTACTTCTACTTCAGAATCTCCCCATTTAAATTTCAAACTCCCTACATCATAACATAAGTTACCAGACACTCTACTTAGCCACTCTGAACCCAAGATAACACTGAATACTAAATTTGGAATTACAAGGCAAATCTGCTTCTCTACATGATTATTAATTTTAATGTCTACTAAAACTTGCTTAGAAATTACTTTAGACCTCTTCCCAACAGCTGTGATAACAAAAGTGCTTTTAATTGGCAGCTCCTCAAAATTTACTCCAGTTCCTTTCATTTTATCATAAAATGCACTACTTATGCAACTCTTCATATAACCACTATCAATTAAAACATCTGTGTACGCCTCGGACACGTTAAATTTAACTATGGGGCTCTTACTAACCACTTCCTGAATAATACCTTCATCATTTAGTTCATGTAATAATTCATTTCTTACATTTAGGTCATAGGGTTCCTGTATAATTGTATGGACAGGGCATGCTACAGACTGAGATTCTGACCTTACTTCGCAGCCTGGTTCGCGTTTAAAGAACCGCTACAGCTGGCCGTAGTACTACTAACTACTGAACTGGTCTGGTTGTTCTGGGCTGTGTTGTCATTGTTTGGCTGTATATTACTACCACTAGGCTGTCCTCTTCCTTGACCCCTATTCTGGTTGTAATTATTGTCATTATAATTTCTCCCTTGATTTCCCCTGAAATCATTGTTTCTCCCTTGATTTCCCCTGTAATCATTGTTCCTCCCTTGATTTCCCCTGAAATCATTATTCCTCTCTTGATACTGATTACCATAGCCATTTCCTCTATTCTGATTTAGCTGATTACTATTATTTCTATTTTGAGCGTTGGCCCCTTCGCCACCGTTCCCTTGAACTTCCTGATGCCTGGCTTCGTTAGGTCTATTATTATTATTACCCTGGTTCCTATTGAAATTGTCCTCATAACCCCCTCTCCCTAGTGCATCAAATGTGCTTAACAAATTTTCTACTTGTGATATTGTCTTTACATTCTGGATACAAGCAGCCTCCTTGATCCTATAGGGAAAGTGCCTAAGTAGCAACCTCACCACATCACTTTCCTCCTTCAAGCCATCCAGATATTTACACACTAATACCTGCCCTAAAAAGTATTCGGTCATGGTGGAGCTTCCTTTAGGGTTATATTTACCACACACTACTCCCTCACGATGCTGCGACTGAATAACCTCATTCCAGAACTTTTCACAGAATTTCATTTTAAAATCATTGATATCAGTAAACTTGTCTCTGTAGACAGCAAACCAATTCCTCGTTTCCCCCACAAACACTTGTTCTAAAATTTCAACTACCTGGCACCACTCAATACTACCATTTTCCAACCTTTCCCCGAATTTATTTTCTATAGTGTTCATGAACTCCATTGGGCACCCCTGTCGATTGCTGAACTTACCCAGTTCTACCTCCCTGTGTGTGCTATTCACAAAAACTGGCCTATTCTGACTATTTTCTTGCCTGATCCTAGCTTTTAATTTTAACTCTAATTCTGCGATTTTCTCCTCAGCCTTCCTCTCAATACTGTTTACTGTTAATTTAATGTTTCCTTCTGATTCTTCTACTTTATCATATAGCTTTGCTTGTTGCTCCTCAATCTTGCTAATGCTCTCTCTATTACTCTCTCTTAAATCATTTACTTCTGCAACTATTTGCGAGTGGACTTTCTCAATTCTACCCCCCAGCTGTTCCTTAACCTCTTTAGTAGCCACCTGAATTTTGTCAATTTCTCCCCCCAATTGCTTTTTGACCTGCTGTGTTTCCAGTTGCACTAGTTCTTTTAAATTTTCAGCCTGTGTACTGATTCTAATTTCCAACTCCTCCTGTACTTTTCCTAATTTTCTGTCTACATCTGCAATAATCTCTTTAGCCTTTTCTTCCATCACCCCCCTGATCTCACCTCTAATCAGTTCGAATTTGTCACTCATTTCCCTACTGTTTTGTTCTAATTTAGCATTTAAAGTTTCAGTACTCTCTCTATTTTCCTTACTGTTTTGTTCTAATCTGGCGTTTAAAGTTTCATTACTCTCTCTATTTTCCCTACTGTTTTGTTCTAATTTAGCATTTAAGGCATCTGTACTTTCTTTATTTTCCCTACTGTTTTGTTCTAATTTAGCGTTGTTTTGTTCCAGTTTAGCATTTAAAGCATCACTACTAACTTTGTTCTGATACATGAACTCGAGAAGTAAAGTTTTTAATTCTGGTTGGCCGCCTACACTCCCTGTTTCAGTATCGGGATTTACCTCCGCTACCCCGGTACTACCATCACTCGACATACTGCTCGTATCATCACTCTCCAGTTGATGACCACTACGTAACCTCATCTGTCTTTCTTTCTCATCCCCCATAATGATATACACTGATAAAGACAAATAACCCCCGAAATACAGGCACAGAAATATATACCCTTCTCCTTCCACAAATGTTATTAGGTTTTCAGCCCCAAGTTGTCGGCGACAAATGTAACGTTAATTAATGCCCCATATTGGTAGCGACAAGTGTAACAGTTTGACCCTCACGTTGTGCGACAAATGTAACCTTTTGACAGCCCACACGTTGAGCGTACAATGTGGCAGTTTGGCTAGCCCACACTGTTGGGAGATAAATGTAACTGTTTACCTTTGCCTAAGCTATGTTGTTTTAATGGGCGCCAAGACCTCAATGCAATGTTGAAATCTAAATTTGTATTTAACAACGTCTAGCTCTGGCAGAACACCTTCAAGACACTATTCACTCAGATCGTGGTATGATTTGATCATTAACCCAACAAACAATTGTATCACGAGAAGGAATTGGTGTATATCTAATGCTACCTACTGAAAGCAAAGATTGCATTGTAAAAGAAATGAATTTATTATATAAAACAAGTATAGCAAAATTAATAATAATAATAATAAGTACAAAATTTAAATTGGAGCGTTGTGATTTGAATATTACCGATAGAAAATTACGTGAAAACGGAGTCTGATAAATTGATTTTACTCTTATTTCCAAGCTATGAAGTTACTGAAATATGAAATGTAAAACAAAGAAAAATGAGAGATTGCGTATTTCTGCATCATTTGCGCTTACCACTGGAAATTGCCAAAGCATTTCCCTCGTACTTGATGATGCTGTGAGCTTCCCACAGTCTCCTGGACGTCGTCATCTCCGTCGGAATTTGATGATATTCTGGTAGATTGGATAATTCTATGGTCCGTACCTCGGACCCAAACACTCGTACAACCGCACTGGTTAAGTTTTGCAAAAGTTAGTCTTCAACTCCACTGAACATCGGAGCGACACGCACTTGCGACCGTACTCTGCAAGTTCTACACAGATAGTCCTCGTTTCACGGCGCGTCGAACGATATATCCACACGTTGGCTCCCCCACCATGGTACCGACATCTAGCTTACGTCGTCCTCACTGATTGGCTGAGCACGCCGCTAGTTCCCCTCCTCTGCCTCATTACCCTCGGCACGCGAGAGGGAGAAGTCGATTTCCGTTCCAACAATTCGCCTTTTCTAGACCTTGCGACCCAGCCTTGCGTAATACTTCTCGACAGGAATCAGCTTGTATTCGAATTCCCAGTGAGTCATGTCTCTCAAATACCCTAACTGACAAAACTCCGTAAAATTCCGTAATCATATAATTTTCTATGATATCGTCGTTCGTAATAATTTGCTTGATAGCGTTTTCTAAGACATAGAAAACCTATCTGAATGCTAATAATTTTTATAAAATGCTCCGAAAATATCTTAATAATAATTATAATAAATTAATAATAATAAATTAACATGAAAAATTCTCTTGGCTGAACAATTTGCCGCGTAAATAAATAGAGAATGGCTTCCTACTGACTTATACCAGTTGCATAAAAACCCCTCGAAAAACACGTTACACTGTGTCTTCCACTATTCCCCTATCCTTGCAAGAGATCAGACATTTCACTTCCAGCAGTCTCTGTATCCTACCGTCTTTCACAACGATTCCATCTGGGCTTCCACAAAGGCATGGTTGTAAGTTATTCACAATTAAACCACAACAAATTACTTTCACATTAAACATTTCCTGTCTCCCACAAATCCAACCCCTCGTCCTCGTCGTGGGAGATGGGCAACGTAATTATGTAGGGGATTGCCTGTAGGGGTGAAGTACAGTGGGGACTTAGTGTGTCTCAAAACCGCTACGGTAGCTGTGAAGGCCCTACAGGAAGCCTGAAGAAATTACGGCTAACGGGGCTCTGGTAAAACAACTGCTGCCTTGTAGTTTGGAGTTGGTTCTTCAAAGGCTAAGGGAAGAAACCCTGACAGAAAATCAGCCTGGTGCCTCAGGCTTAAGGTGGCAGCCCCTCCAAGGCACTCGGAGGCAGTGGGTTAATCACTCACTCCTCTTAAATAAACTGATTACGGAAACTGAAGCGAAATTACAAAACCGGACGGATAACCTGATGACGACTTTTGGCATGAAGAGGACTACGAAAATCGGTTTCTGGAATGTGAGGACCTTGATGGAGAAAACCAGACTGAAACAAGTGACACGGGAGATGAAGAACTATGGGCTGGATATCCTAGGATTGAGTGAAGTGAGGTGGCCAGGATTTGGTGAAATACAGACAACAGATGGAATTACATTTCTCTATTCTGGGGGCGATGATGAAGAACACAGGGATGGAGTGTGGTTGCTGCTCAACAGAAATGCAAAGAGAAGCCTTATGGAGTGGAAGCCAATTTCTAGTAGGCTCATGTTTGCTAGGTTCAAGACAAAGATCAGGAATGTGATCATCATCCAATGCTATGCGCCTACAGAACAATCGGAGCCAGAGAAGAAGGAAGAATTCTACCAAATGCTGCGAGACGTCACAAGACAAACAAGTAAGAAGGACATTCACATTGTTATGGGAGACTTCAACGCGAAGGTGGGCTCAAACAATGAGGGGTTGGAGCAGATCATGGGTAAACATGGCCTTGGTGAGATGAATGACAATGGGGAGAAATTTACGGAATATTGCGCCAGTCAGGATTTGGTGATGGGTGGCACGGTATTTCCTCATAGGCGGTGCCACAAGGTCACCTGGGTGTCTCCTGATCAAGTCACAGAAAATCAAATTGATCACATCGCGGTGAGCAGGAGGTTCAGAAGAAGCTTGGAAGATGTTAGGAACAAGAGAGGAGCGGACGTTGGTAGTGACCATCATCTTGTGGTTGCCAACTTCCGCATGAAGATAGTCGCAGTCCACCGAAAGTTTAACACTCGGCACAACAAGTTTGATGTGGGCAAGCTTAAGAACCAGCAGAGATTGGACCAATTTAAACTGGAGCTCAGAAATAAATTCCAGGTGTTAGACTCCGAGACAGAGAAGGATGTGGAGACTGTGTGGAGCGAGGTAAAGAATATCTTCGTGGAAACCCGTGAGATGCAGCTCGGGTACAAGAACTACCTGCGGAAAGAATGGATATCCGATCAGACCTGGGACAAGATAAATTATAGGAAGGAGATTAAGGCCAAGCTCAACACCTGCAAGACTAGGCAGCAGAAGGCTCTCACACAAGCAAAGTATTCAACAGCAAACAGGGAGGTAAAGAGGAGTGTACGGAAGGATCATAGGAGGTGGATTGATGAGCAGGCGGAGAAAGCAGAAGAAGCGGCAAGAAGGGGGGAGGTTAAGGAGCTCTATGGCATCACAAAGATGCTTGCGAAGAAAGGTTTTAATAAAACTAGGCCTGTGAAGAGCAAGACGGGCGAGATCCTCACGACGTGTGAACAGCAGCTGACAAGATGGAGAGAACACTTTGCGGAGGTTCTTAATAGAGATAGAGGACCAGAAAGTAAGTAGCGAGGAGAAGATGAAGAGGAAGCAGAAAGTGACCCAAGCATCAGCCTCGACTCCCCAACTCGAGGCGAAATACGGACAGCGTTGAAGCAGATGAAATGCGGGAAGGCACCAGGTCTGGATAATATCCCAGCGGAAGTGCTGAAAGCAGACCTGGATATTACGATCGATCTGCTGCACCCGCTGTTGGAGAAGATCTGGAAGGAGGAGAAAATACCAACCGACTGGAAGAAGGGGTTGATAGTCAAGTTGCCGAAGAAAGGGGACACCACAAACTGTAACAACTGGAGGGGTATCACCTTGCTGTCCATTCCAAGCAAAGTGCTGGCGAGAGTCATCCTGAATCGTATAAAAGACTGGGTAGAAAAAAGGCTTCGGAAGGAACAGGCTGGATTTCGACAACATCGCAGCTGGGTGGATCTCATCAACACCCTCCGAATCATCCTGGAGCAGAGTGTGGAGTGGCGGAATACCCTTTACCTCACATTTGTTGACTTCGAGAAAGCCTTCGACTCCGTAAATCAAAGAATCATGTGGAAGACCCTCGAGGAATATAAAATTCCAACAAAGATCATCAGAATCATGGAAGAGATGTACGAAGGGTATGAGTGCCAGGTTCTTCACGAAGGCAAATTAACAGAAAAGATAAAGGTCAGTTCGGGAGTGAGACAGGGGTGTGTCCTTTCCCCCACTCTGTTCCTGATGGTCCTGGATAGTGTGATGAAGAAGGTAATGGGAGGTCGGAAGAGGGGTATTCAATGGGGTATAAATGACAGGCTTGAAGATCTGGATTTCGCAGACGACATTTGTCTTATGGCACAACAGTACCGAGACATAGAAGATAAGCTGGGGAGGTTGCAGCGAGAAGCAGAAGGTGCAGGACTGATGATCGACACCAACAAGACCAAAGAGATGAGGATAAATTCTGACATCACGACTAGTTTGACAGTCAACGGAAAGGACATTGAGCGAGTTGAGTCCTTCCTCTACCTTGGAAGTATAGTCACAAATGATGGGGGAGCAGAGGAAGATGTTCGAAGCCGTATCAGGAAGGCAAATGGTGCCTTTGTTCAGCTCTACCCCATCTGGAGAAATAGAAACATTTCCAGGAAGACCAAGCTCCGCCTTTTCAATAGCAACGTAAAGTCGATTCTTCTCTACGGCTGTGAAAAGTGGAAAGTCACAAAACCGATCAACAACCAGCTACAGGTGTTCATTAACAGATGTCTGCGTCGCATCATGAATGTGACGTGGCCGGACATAATCTCAAATGAAGATCTTTGGACCATCACCAATCAACAACTGATTAGCATCCAGATCAAGGAGAGGAAATGGCGCTGGATTGGTCACACACTAAGGAAGCCGGACGGAGCTATTGAGAGGGCGGCGCTAGACTGGAATCCTCAAGGCGCCAGGAAGCGAGGTCGACCTAAGAAGACCTGGAAGAGGACGATTGAAAATGAAATTGCAGAGGTGGACAAGAACTGGACTCAAGTGAAGAGAATGGCCAGGAACCGTACTGCGTGGAGAAATTTCGCCAAGGCCCTATGCTCCGGAAGGAGCGGCAGGAATTAAGTAAGTAAGTAAAGTTTCCTTTATAAATTGGTATTATTATAGATTCGTTCCATTCCTTTGGTATTCTACTATTGTTCATGACGTAGTCGAAAAGAAACTTTAATAGGGCACTATGTACCACCCCATTGCGGTGACCCCAACTTGATTCGTTGTTTCAATGCGAGTCGACCTTCTGAAGTGATAGCGGCTCGTAACTTGTGGCTTCTACATTGTAATTCAGGTGAGGCCTATCCTAATATTTGGTAAGATGGAAGTTCCTACAAAGGGTGACCAGAGCACTTATAACTATTTAAAACGGTTATTTGGTGAAAGTGATCTGGATAAAGAAAGTGTTAAGAAAGTTCAATACATTGATAATATTGAGTAATATTGAGAGTGAATGGTATGAACTAATCAATTGAGAGGACAGTGTGACGTATTTTACGCCACTGAGCTGACATAAAAGTATACCTAACCTAAGATATTCCTTCCTGCCAAATTTCACCCGTCCCTGTTTCTCCTGTTGAAGCGAACGCCTCATAAATTCCTTCACTTACCCAAAATCTGAAGAAAATTATGCCCTGTGCTGACAGTCGCAATTTCGACCTGTGAAGACCTTGTGAAATGAATCTTCATGTCTGCAACATCACTCTCGCAGTCCAAACACGCGAGGTACACTCTCGACCTGGTGTGCACTGGTTCTGGAATTAATGTGTTCCCTAACCTCAAAAATAAACATTGAATTTACGTATTTAAAATATGTCAACATTGCCTGTATCGATTGTTCCAAACTCTAACCATCACCCGATGTATCGACAGCCGTAGATGACAAGTGACGTGCGTATGGCGATCGTCCAGGGATGCCAACTCTCACGGAAGCGAACACGGAAGTGTGTTATGAACTACGTTCAAGAAGGCCAGGGAATTTTAGTGTGCGTGTGTGGCTACAACAACTTGCTTTGTCAAAATCTTAGCGTCTGATATATGTACTGAGTTTTAGCTTGGGTAACTCTCTCTTCCCTGTTGACCATCAAGAAGGACACTTGGCTCGGGGGGGGGGTATCGGATCCCCCCGAGGTCGAAAAGACAGGTACCAGTCACCAAGTCCGGTGGCTTTAGTCATAGTTCAATGCAGTTGTATTTTGGGTGTATTCTGGGAAGCGTGATATTTTCGTTTTAACTGGTCAGTGGCAATATTTTGATTTGTGTTTCGGTTTTCCTCGTGTGTAAATTTTCCGTGTTGTTATTGGCCTCGTGGTAATGCTGCGCACTGGTTGATGTTCGGCCGATCAATGGGTTGATGTGTCCTACTGTTGTTCTAAATTGTTTACCAATTTTACCTTCTTGGGAGGTAGTTTTTCAGTGGGAAGTCGTCCTGTTTTTCGTGCGAGTTTTCCTGTGTTGCGTTACCACGTGCGTCTTTAGTTTGGGTTCCATTTGTTCATTTATTTCCCTGTGATCATGCTCCTTGGAATTTTCCCAATTACAGCCATGTAGTATTTTATTATTTTAGTTTTAAGGGGGCCTGTTCCTGGTTTTTGCATCACCCTTCGCCCACGTGCTAAGTGTTGGTTATGTGACGCTTTTGCTTTGATTTTCCTCCCTTTCGTTCACGTGCTAGTTGTTGTTACGTAACCTTTTAGTTTCGTTGTCCTATTTTTACGCCCATGTGCGTTTCACTTTTGAATTTCTAATGCTGTATTTCTGTTTAACTTATGGGATTAGTTCAAATCCCAAATTTTGGGAGAGCGCCTTATGGTGCAATCGTTCCTTGGTGTCCCGTTATGAGTCCGCCATTTAGAGAGTCTAGTTTGTGTCAGGGCCCATGATGGTCGTGTGATACCGTCCGCTCCGTTTTTCGGGAATTTGTCATTTGTAATGTAGTTTTTCATTTTTATTTAGTTTTTCGTTTCCCTTTACGGAATTCAGGATGTGTTGGTACGTATGTTGGTAACTTATTTCATTTCGGATGTGACTTGTAAATTTCTGCGGTAGGTATTGCACAACCATTCACCGTGGCTTTTCATGTTTAGTTCTGGGCACTCGTGTGCTCTCATTTCCTAGTTAAGGGGTTGCACCATTCTTTGACTAGGGATAATTTGTAATTGTAAGATATTACCTTTTCCGTGTACCTGTTCATTACTCATTGGTCCTAAAACATGTTACGTGGAGTGTCGTGCCACGTGACGTCAAAGACATTTACCACCCTCTCACGTAACAATTTCGCATGTAATACTAGTCTGTAACTTAACATTGTTCCTATTTTATATATTTTTTGATATTTTTTACAATACAGACCCCTTTAATATACTTTCATTTAGACTTAATTATGTCCTAACGTCCAATCCTCACCCTCAAGACAGCTGCGGTGGAATGAAATCCTCACCAGGTAAGTCTTCCGCTTTTCTGGCTTCTGCACAAAGCGACGTGCTACCCCTCTTGCACATCTGAGGGGGACACCCGAGCGCGTCGTCAACTCCGGCCACTGGGGTAAGGCCATCAAGTCCCGCAAAGGATATCCCGAGGCCGCCGTTGGTAAGTTACCTTCAGGTCGGCAGGCCCTCTAGGGAGTCTGTCGAGATGAAGCGAGTCAGTGTAGGAGTAGAGGTAGGGAGTGGGGGTTACATTGGTAGCAGAGCATGGTTTCCCGGTTTCCACTCGCTGCTGTCTAGGGGGGGGAGTGTTTCCTGTAAAATCCCCTGCTAAGATTTTAAATCAGTTCTATGTTGGTGGTAAAAATGTCCCGCCTATAACCTGTATTAATTAACCTGTAAATCTGTTTCATGCAAAATGTCTGCTGCGAGAAGTGTGCAGTTTGCGGTTCATCTGACACGGGATGAAGCGAATTACGAGCTCACCATACGTGGCCTGCAGTCTTCAGGCGACCTGAGCCAAGACCGGAAAATGCTGGAAGGAGCTTCAGAAATTCCAGTGTGCCCTCCGGAACTCACAGATGAAGAGATTGAACGGGGTAAGTCCCTGATTGAACTTAAAGTGTCCCATTTAACGAATACGTGTAACTACTTACAAATTCATTGCTCTAGTAAGGGCGAATTAGCCCAAGTGCGCGCCTCTGTCCAACATCTGTTTGGTAGGGTATCAGACATGATCTCAGTCGCTGGTGACCGCAGCGTTACAGTCTTTAGGGAATTGATTGCACTTCAGACTTCTCTTTGCGAATGTACCGTGAAGGTACGAGATTGTGAGATGTATTTTGAAGCCATGTCAGGGGAAGGCCCCCGTTCGGTTTCTTTACCTTTCAACGATAGTGCATGTAACGTAACTGCTGTATCTAGTCCTGCTTCTATGCATGTAAGCATCCCGAACGACTTGGCTCGAGGGCAACCGAGTGATGGTCCTATGGCCATGTTGAGTTTATCGAGCGAGTATCCTTCTGCTTCACGTCACTGTGAGTGCTCTGACGTTAATTGTCCCCTGTGTAATCCCTTCCGAAATTTAACATTGCAAGATCTGCCTGCAGCGCAATCCGGTAATCTGTCTGTAACCCACCCTGTTAATGCCCACGATGTCCTTCACGTGACAGATATGTCTTTGGCCATCCCTGTGTGTGACGGATCCATGTCTGGCGTATCCCTGCCTAGTGCGTATCTAGGAGGAAATATAGGGACGTCTGCCGCGGCATTGGTCCCCATGTGTCATCCGTCCGCACCGGTATTGCCCACTGCGCCTATTATGTCCACCGGTTTCGAGCAGTATGTGGCATCTCAGTGTCAATCTTTCAGTGCTAGTAACGTGTCTAACTTGCCTAGTTCAACATTTAATGTGAATGCTACCCTGAGTGGGCAACGCATGTCGAGTACCAATTCCGCACCCTATTACTCGCATTGTATGTCTCGAGTGCCTGTCACCGTTTCGGCTTCCTGCGCTTCACGTTTTGTTAATTCGAGTGCGCTCCCAGTTGTTCATGAAACTCTTGCAATGCCTCGTTCTGAAAGGGACATAACGATTCAACATGATTCTAATTTAACTGCTTCTCGCCCTCATGGGCACGTAGCTATTTCAGAACCTGTATCCAGGGCCAGATGCCCATCTTGTGAATGTGCGCATTCTTGTCATTCTTTGGCTGTTGGGCCAAACAACTTAATCGCCTTGCCCGAAAACCGAATTGTCGCTGTTCCCCGACCTGCGCCTGCCATTTCTGAGCGTTCAGTTCACCCAATTGGTGGTTTTGGCAACATAAATCATCCATTAAGCACATCGCTCGCAAAACTGAAGGAGTTCAACACTGATAGTGTGGATGGAGTCATACAATTTTTGAGGGAGTTAGTTAGGATTAACGAGTATGCAGCGGTGTTCGCCTTATCTGAAGGCCAGGTGTTTCAGTTATTGTTTCCCCACACGTCAGGTACCATGCGCGACAAGGTGGTCGAGGCCATGTCATCCGCTGTTTCTATCCGAAGTTTTCTTTGCGACGTTTTGGTCTCTTTTATTCCTGCCCGTCTCATGGGTTCGCTCACTCAAAGATATTTTTACCGTGTTCAGCGCTTCGATGAGAGTCTGAATGCTTATATTCAGGATATCAGGAACTATGCGAAGGTCTTCGCCCTCGATTTCTCCGAATGTTATATTGTGTCTTCCATTGTCGACGGAATATCGCCCGAATTCCGGTCTTATCTGAGTATGCAGACCCGTCCAACCACTTATAGGGAGTTAGGTGCTCTTGCCATCTCTGCCGAGTCTGTTCGTCACGGTGACTTACAGCGCGTCGTTAGTGTTCCTCCACCTGCGCCCCGCTTCGTGCGCCCCGCTCGTCCTGCCGGGGCCGGCAATAGTCGCTGCTATAATTGTAACGGCGTGGGCCACGTCGCTAGGTATTGCGGCCAGCCTAAACGTACCTCTAATTGACTGCCATTTGCCAGGAGTGGGGATGAGCCCTCAGAAGGGTGTACCGAAGGTCAACCTGTGGATGAGGTCCCGCATCCTGGCCCAAGTAATTCTGTGTCCGTTGAGTGTAGCCTTCCGTTACCCGTCAATGTCGTTTGCCAAGGCGGTGAGCCTGCTGTGCCCAATTTATTTTTTCCCATGAGTAATGTCTGTGAAAGTAACGAAAGTGATGAAAGGAGTTGTTCCGAGCCTGCAAATGATTTTCGTGATGGCGACGAACCTGGGTGTGTTTCGTTTGGTGTAGCCCAAGATCTCGTAGGAAATGTTCTATGTATTGATTCTTGTAACAGGGTCTCTCCAGTTTCTCATTCTTCTCCGATCATAGGTGTTTTGATAAATAACGAGCCAGTCTGTGGCATTCTTGACTCCGGAAGTGTCGTGTCATTATTGAGCGAGAAGTGGTACAATTCCATGAAGACAGTCTGTAATTTTCCTAATTTGAAATCGTTGCAAACCCGCTTGGTGTCGGCAAATTGCTCACCTTTAGATGTCCTTGGCAGTATTTCGGTTAAATTCAGGATCCAAGGTTTCACTTGGAAATTTCCGGTGTGGGTAATTAGAAATCTCTCTTGCCCCCTTCTCATCGGGACCAATTTCATGTCGTCCGTTGGCTTGATCCTTGACCTCCAAGCGAGGACTTTCAAGTTCAGATTTCGACCTAAACTTAAATTTAATTTCATTGAACCTTATCCCCAGCCGTTGGGTAGTTTAGTCAACCAGACTTCTGATCCCGTCACCATCGATACACTCGATTTGAGTAACTTAAGCGATTCCCAGGCCGATATGATTCGGAACTTATGCCGGGAGTATCCAGAGGTGTTCACTGATGAGTTGGGCGTGACCAAACTGCTTGAGTATAAGATCGAAGTCACCGACAATATCCCTGTCAGACATCCTCCCTATCGCCTGGCTCCGCCCAGGATGAAGGCTCTTAAGGAAATTATCGACCAAATGCTTGCTGATGGTGTCATTAGCCCTTCTACATCCGCGTATTCATCCCCGATGTTTCTTGTACCCAAGCCTAATGGTGGTTTTCGACCAGTCGTTGACTATAGGCGACTGAATCAAAAGGTTGTACTTCAATCTATTCCCTTGCCTGACCTCCATTCTTGCTTTTCGTGGTTCCACAAGGCTAAATTCTTCACACTCCTCGATTTAAACCAGGCCTATTATCAGATTCCCTTGGCCGAGGAATCAAAACCCATGACTGCGTTTGCCACCGATTGGAATTTGTATCAATTCAATCGTGTACCGTTCTGTTTGTCAACAGGTGGAGCTGTGTTAAGCCGCCTGCTTGATAATGTCTTCTCAGGTATCAAATTTGAATTTCTGTACCATTATTTGGACGATGTTGTGATCTACAGCGAGACGTTCGACGAACATGTGAAGCACATTCAGGAAGTCTTGGAAAGACTGAAGCGTGCTGGTCTTACTGTAAAACTATCTAAGGTCTCATTTGCGAAACCAGAAATTTCCTTCCTTGGTCATATTGTGTCAGCTGCCGGTGTGTCCATAGATCAGTCCAGGACTCAGGGTATCCGTGATTTCAAACCTCCCACTAATGTCAAGGGCGTAGCCCGCTTCGTCGGAATGGTCAACTTCTTCCGGAAATTTATCCCCAATTTTGCACAGCGTGCAGCTCCGTTGAACTCTCTCCGTCGTAAAGACCAGAAATTTAGTTGGGGTCCTTCCCAGAAGGCTGCTTTCGAAGACCTCAAACTTGCTTTATGTAACGCTCCCGTTCTTGCCATCCCTGATTTTTCAAAACCGTTCATTGTGCAGACCGATGCTTCGTGCTCGGGAGTTGCTGGGGTCCTGCTCCAAGATGGAGAATTGGGTAGGCAGCCTATTTCTTATGCGTCTCGTTCCCTCTCTCCTGTTGAGGCTAAGTACTCTGTGTACGAGCTGGAGGGTCTCGCCGTTTTGTTCGCTCTTGAGCGCTTTAGAAATTATATTGAACATATTTCATTTGAGCTGGAGACTGACAATCAGGCTCTCAGCTGGGTTCTGGCGAAGCCCCGTAACACTAGTCGCATTGCTCGTTGGGCGACCAGAATCTCTTCCTTCAGTTTCACTGTTCGCCACATCCGTGGAACCGACAATGTAATCGCAGACTCGCTGAGTCGAATGTTTGAGGAAGTCCCTAGGGATCAGTCTGGATCTGCCGAGGTAGAATCTCCCGTGTCTTCAGTTTCAGTTAATGCAGTGAAGCCTGTCCTTACCAACTCGCCTTTGTTGTTCCGTGATTTAGCCGAGTATCAGAAAGAAGACCCTGTATTGGGACCTTTAATCACCCGAATGTCAGGTGGAGAACTTGTAAAGCCGTATGAGTTGAAAAGAGGTATTCTGTTTTGCGTTGCTCGCCACGACAAGAGAAGTAAAATTGTGTTGCCTGCCGTACTTGTTCCTGAAATTTTCAAATACTTTCATGAGTCTCCTGTTGGGGGTCACCTCGGTGTGTTTAAAACTCGCCAAAAGATCAGAACTAACTTTATTTGGAAGTCAATGGATGGTGACATTCGTAACATGGTCAGATGTTGTAGGCATTGTAGTATCAGTAAACCCGCCGTCAATACTCGTGTTGGATTATTGTCTTCCGAACCTGCCTCCCGCCCCATGGAGAGGATTTTTATAGATTTCGTCGGGCCGTTCCCTCGGTCGAAGTTGGGAAACCGGTTTGCACTGGTTTGTGTTGATGGGTTCACCCGTTTCAGCTGGATTTTCCCAACTAGATTGTCGACGACCCACACGGTCATCAGGTGTCTGAATTCTATCTTTACTTCATTTGGTCCATGCCAGTTCCTGGTATCGGACAATGCCAAAACTTTCACGTCTCACCTGTTCCGTAAGTTTTGTTTCGACTATGGTATCTCCCATGTAACTACGAGTCCATATTATCCCAACCCGTCGTTGGCCGAGCGTGTCAATCGGAACTTGCGTTCCGCATTGATCGCTTACCACCATGATGAACACGCCAAGTGGGATTCATCGGTCCATTGGCTAGCTTTTGCGTTCAACACTGCTGTCCATGAAACGCATAACACTACCCCATTCTCTCTGATGTTTGCTTATGTACCTAATTCTCCGTTGACGAACTTGTGGTCGATTCATGACCTGTTGCCTGATCAGCCGTCTGCCGACAAGGTGAAGCAGATATGGAAGGAGGCCCGCAAGTCCATTCAGGTGTCTCACGAGCGACTAGCTCAAAGGTACAATCAGGGACGGAAGCCCGTCAACCTCAACGTGGGAGACATGATATATGTCCAGGACCATTCACCTAAGCTTCTAGGAAACAAAGTGTCAGGAAAATTGCGGCCGCGGTACCGCGGGCCATTTAAAATTTTATCCTTTGTCAGTCCTGTTTCAGTGCTGGTGAGCGACCCTGAAAGGAAGAGGATCTTCAGGACTCACCTCTCACAGTGCAAGCCCGCGCACGAGACGCCCAAGCGAGTCTCGGGCTAGTCGACAATAAACTGGTGGTATCTTTGTTTTATTTTATGCCCCTTTTCTTTCATAATTGGTATGTGATCTTTTGTAATGTTTCCCCCCCAAAATCTACTGAGAACTTGCGTCTCTGGAGGCGTTGCTTACCCAAGATGTTGTGGGAAGCGTGTTGCACCTCATTGTATGAACTACAGATCGTTTATCGGTCTTTATGATGTGTGACAGGCTTTTCCCAAGATTGGTAAGACTTAGTTAATAGTAGAACTCTGTGTTAGATATTTGAAGTTAAGGTGACCTCGATGTGGAGGTGGTATGTAGTTATGCCTGCTTTGTCGAGGCAATGTATGTAAAGCGTAAGATTTAGGATGCCGTTGGATATGGTAACTTCCCGTTTGGGGACATAAGGTGATTTATTTAGTAACGGGGGGGGGGGGCGCCTTTAAAGACAATGAAATTGTATGTTTCGTTTTTTTTTTTTCTAAATCAAGTTTGTGATGCACCACGTCTGATAACTTAAATAACCATGAAATGAACTGTAACTGCGCTTCCGGCAACTAGTTGTTGCACCATGAACTATCTCTCTCTCTCTCGGTATGTCCTGCTACTCGTGTGCTTAGCATTTCAGTGCTTGGCCCGTTGGAAATGGAGCTCCCTGAGGATGTATCGGACTGTGCTGTTTCTCCGCGGGATCCTGTGCAGTTCGGGGCGTCCAAGATACCCTGGTGGACATGTGGATGGTGGCGTAACTGGGAAACTGCTGGCGGGGACCTGGGCTCGTCATCGCCCGTTCTCCATCTGTAACTGGGTCATCAGGACATTTCTACCTAGACCCTTCCAGCTAACATGAGGAGCGGAACTATCACCGAGACAGTGCCATCCACTCAGCTTGTCGCTGTGTGAAATCATACCTTGAACATTCTGCCTGCCATTCAATGAAGTTATGCCCAAAATTCCTTCAAACATGTTGGGACATATGTAAATCTGCAGCCGTACATAAGAGGTGATCCTCTCCTAATCTGTCTCTTCAACATTACGCAAATGCTGTCTGCCCCGCAGTTTGCTTTGGGGGGGCGAGGATGTGACGTATTTTACGCCACTGAGCTGACATAAAAGTATACCTAACCTAAGATATTCCTTCCTGCCAAATTTCACCCGTCCCTGTTTCTCCTGTTGAAGCGAACGCCTCATAAATTCCTTCACTTACCCAAAATCTGAAGAAAATTATGCCCTGTGCTGACAGTCGCAATTTCGACCTGTGAAGACCTTGTGAAATGAATCTTCATGTCTGCAACATCACTCTCGCAGTCCAAACACGCGAGGTACACTCTCGACCTGGTGTGCACTGGTTCTGGAATTAATGTGTTCCCTAACCTCAAAAATAAACATTGAATTTACGTATTTAAAATATGTCAACATTGCCTGTATCGATTGTTCCAAACTCTAACCATCACCCGATGTATCGACAGCCGTAGATGACAAGTGACGTGCGTATGGCGATCGTCCAGGGATGCCAACTCTCACGGAAGCGAACACGGAAGTGTGTTATGAACTACGTTCAAGAAGGCCAGGGAATTTTAGTGTGCGTGTGTGGCTACAACAACTTGCTTTGTCAAAAATCTTAGCGTCTGATATATGTACTGAGTTTTAGCTTGGGTAACTCTCTCTTCCCTGTTGACCATCAAGAAGGACACTTGGCTCGGGGGGGGGGGGGGGGTATCGGATCCCCCCGAGGTCGAAAAGACAGGTACCAGTCACCAAGTCCGGTGGCTTTAGTCATAGTTCAATTTATTAGTTGAATAATGCAGTTGTATTTTGGGTGTATTCTGGGAAGCGTGATATTTTCGTTTTAACTGGTCAGTGGCAATATTTTGATTTGTGTTTCGGTTTTCCTCGTGTGTAAATTTTCCGTGTTGTTATTGGCCTCGTGGTAATGCTGCGCACTGGTTGATGTTCGGCCGATCAATGGGTTGATGTGTCCTACTGTTGTTCTAAATTGTTTACCAATTTTACCTTCTTGGGAGGTAGTTTTTCAGTGGGAAGTCGTCCTGTTTTTCGTGCGAGTTTTCCTGTGTTGCGTTACCACGTGCGTCTTTAGTTTGGGTTCCATTTGTTCATTTATTTCCCTGTGATCATGCTCCTTGGAATTTTCCCAATTACAGCCATGTAGTATTTTATTATTTTAGTTTTAAGGGGGCCTGTTCCTGGTTTTTGCATCACCCTTCGTCCACGTGCTAAGTGTTGGTTATGTGACGCTTTTGCTTTGATTTTCCTCCCTTTCGTTCACGTGCTAGTTGTTGTTACGTAACCTTTTAGTTTCGTTGTCCTATTTTTACGCCCATGTGCGTTTCACTTTTGAATTTCTAATGCTGTATTTCTGTTTAACTTATGGGATTGGTTCAAATCCCAAATTTTGGGAGAGCGCCTTATGGTGCAATCGTTCCTTGGTGTCCCGTTATGAGTCCGCCATTTAGAGAGTCTAGTTTGTGTCAGGGCCCATGATGGTCGTGTGATACCGTCCGCTCCGTTTTTCGGGAATTTGTCATTTGTAATGTCGTTTTTCATTTTTATTTAGTTTTTCGTTTCCCTTTACGGAATTCAGGATGTGTTGGTACGTATGTTGGTAACTTATTTCATTTCGGATGTGACTTGTAAATTTCTGCGGTAGGTATTGCACAACCATTCACCGTGGCTTTTCATGTTTAGTTCTGGGCACTCGTGTGCTCTCATTTCCTAGTTAAGGGGTTGCACCATTCTTTGACTAGGGATAATTTGTAATTGTAAGATATTACCTTTTCCGTGTACCTGTTCATTACTCATTGGTCCTAAAACATGTTACGTGGAGTGTCGTGCCACGTGACGTCAAAGACATTTACCACCCTCTCAAGTAACAATTTCGCATGTAATACTAGTCTGTAACTTAACATTGTTCCTATTTTATATATTTTTTGATATTTTTTACAATACAGACCCCTTTAATATACTTTCATTTAGACTTAATTATGTCCTAACGTCCAATCCTCACCCTCAAGACAGCTGCGGTGGAATGAAATCCTCACCAGGTAAGTCTTCCGCTTTTCTGGCTTCTGCACAAAGCGACGTGCTACCCCTCTTGCACATCTGAGGGGGACACCCGAGCGCGTCGTCAACTCCGGCCACTGGGGTAAGGCCATCAAGTCCCGCAAAGGATATCCCGAGGCCGCCGTTGGTAAGTTACCTTCAGGTCGGCAGGCCCTCTAGGGAGTCTGTCGAGATGAAGCGAGTCAGTGTAGGAGTAGAGGTAGGGAGTGGGGGTTACAGACAGAACACATGATGATTTTGATACAGATTACCCTGATTTAGAAGAGTATAAGGAAAAATTCAACAAAATGGAAGTGAACCACTGTACAATGTTTCTCTTACAAAGCACCAAGTGAATAGGCTACGTAGTGTGAGTCTCCAACTCCACGGAGGAATCTCAGGCTATCTAAAATAGAGCTTAAACAGTTTAATGGAGATGTTAAGGACTGACTTAGGTTTTGTAACCAGTTTAGTAGAATCCATGAGGATGAACCATTTTCCTGGTTCAGCAGAGTCCAAATTTCTATTCCATCACTTCTATTACACGAGCTGAATATGGTATTTAAATATCTATTCCCTTATTATTATTATTAATTCATGTATTTAATTCTTTTATTATGTCATTTTGCAGTCCTCCGCTGTACTTTTCTCTTTGTTTACTGTAGTTCTCTTATTGATGCCATCTGGTGGCATGAATGTGGCATCTCTTCCTATTCTTTTCTCGTTCACTTTGGACGACTAACCCAACTTTCTGATCTCTCCAATTTCATTGGAAGTTTTCGATTCCAACTTTTTTTTGATAAGTATACATATTGAGATGAGGTGAAATACGTATATTTTTCTATTAATTAATGTAATTGGATTTCCTTTCGTTCGTTTATTTGTGTCGCTTTTCACCTAACGAAAACACAGCAATATCTCGGTAAGTTGTCGCCACGTTCCTTTTCTCGATATGCATGAATGAGTGAACTGTTACGTGCGTCTTGTACGAGCATGTTTCGCTATTCTGCATATCTTTTATGTTCTCCTTTTCCCATGTGTTTATGATTTTTGTCCCTTTCCCGTTTTCTTATTTATTCTTGAGTTCAGTATTTAGTTGGGTGTTGTATATCTTGGACGTGGTGTTGGGCATACAAGCATGTTTTGGGATCCCGTGTGTGTGTGCAGCGTGTGCTTCGGCCTCCTTGCATCTTATACATTTTCGGGATGCTCATATTACTGCTATGATGTTCGTCTGTGCCTGGTGTACGATCTTTTGGTCATTGCATATTACTTCGGTATTGCTATGCACCTGAATCTTAGGACAGACCTGTACTGTCGCATCATATACTTCTTTCTTTTCTGACCCAAGCAATGTCTTGATTTTACACCACTATCTACTGAGCTCAAGTTCCTTTTCTTTCGTGTCTTTGAGTGAGTTTGCGGTTTGTTACGCAAATCTTTTTCTCATGACCGTTTTCTCCCCTTTTCCTGCCTGTTCCCCTATTACTGAGATATCTACCTTTAGCTATGTTTCTGTAAGTCTATTTTGTTTTGTTTCTGTTTAATGGTGTGTTTATGCATGATTTTCTGTAATATGTAGTTCGTTCTCGCCTCAATATGTATTCTTATTTCTTTCTTTACCTAACTCGGGAGCTCCTTTTGGGACTGTAACGCCTACTTTGTTACAGTCCAGATTCTCACAAGACTCTACGTCAGCTCCTCTTCATCTTTTCTTTCCCAACATCATTTAAAAAAAAAACTACTCCCTTGCGGCAGTGGAAGTATCTTGATGTGCTCCACTTATTTTACATTCATCCTAGCTTGTTTTTGTTCCTCTCGCTTCGGATCTTTTACATATTTGAAATACACGTGGTCTCGACAATTTCTTGCTAATCCCTTCTCTTATAGTCTTTCTTTATTTTCGTTCTCGGCTCATGTTCGGCGAGATACTGTCATATGTGGGGACTTGGTTGAAATTACTTCCTTAACGAGGATACATTCGTCCACGACCCAGGGCTGCCCAGTTCATCTTCTTGAGTCCAGGCATGGTAGTTTCGCAAAACAATGGGCCCAGCATGAAACTATTCTCTCTCTCTTCCACCGCCAGTTTTACATCCTTCTCAAGAAGATTGCTGCTATGCCTGGTGTCTCTTACACTAAGGTAAGTGCGAACCTAGTGCATCACTAAGTTTAGGTTGGTGCAAGGATAAGGAAATGCCAGAGAAGGACAAGTTTCAGTACTTGATACAGGCGACTGTTAGGGAGTATAGAGCCAGAGAAATAATTCAGAATTTCCCACCAACTGCTAATAACTTTCAAAAAGCTATTTATAGTCTGAGGAGCTGATTTGGAAGAAACAAATTACTTACAGAGTATTATGTAAGAGATAATAATAATAATAATGTTATTGGTTGTACATCCCTCTTAACTACAGCGGCATTTAGTAACGCCGGGGTGCCGGAATTTTGCCTCCAATGGTTCATTATTAACATGCCAGTAAATCTACTGACACGGTTCCCTCGCATTCGCACACCCTCAAACGCCAGCTGACTGCACCAGGATTCGAACCTGCAACCTTGGGGAAGCGGCTTCGGTGGCGTAGTTGGTAGCATACTGAGCTTCTATGCCCAAGATCGCGGGTTCAAACCCGGCCAAAGTCATCGGATTTTTTAAGAACGCTAAAAATCCCTCAGTAGGCCTTCCTTCGGAGGGGAAGTAAACCCGGTGGTCCCATGTCATAGATTTATGGCATGTTAAAGAACTTTCCACTAATTACACCTGTGTGAAGCTAAATTAATATTCTGTAGATTAAACATTTGGCTAACGTTCATAGGTTCCTTCGTTCGTCGTCAAGAGCCGACTGCGGTGGCATCTGGTAACTAATTTCTGTACAAATTGGTCGTTGACGGTGGCATTTGGCGGCATAAGTAGGAACTACTTGAATAAATTCAATGTCTGCAGTCCTTACTTGAATTAAAACAGATAACACACACTAATACAGCCATCCCAATTAACACCGGTTAACAGACTGATTCTGCACACACCCAAAGTACACGGGGCTACATGACCGCGTTGTCGCAGCCCCTAAACTGAGGAACCAACCAACTTATGACACAGCAGGCGAGATCGTTACCACTGAGCCATGCATCCAGTCTTGAGGGCATTAGAATACTGTACACCATTGGTTAACATATAAATTCTACACAAAAGTGTACGGTATTAATACATGAACGTTGTGACCCAAACACCACATCTGAATGTCCATGCTGCATTTGTGGTTTAGCTGTGCCAGAAGTAGAAAGGGCTGGAATAAACCGAGTCTCATCAAGACAAACCTTCTGTGACCGTGGAACACATAAGTTAACATGAAAGCTGCCATACACTTTTTACCCAGAAAATTAACTCAGATGTCGCACGCAACCTTTGGAAAGCTTGTGTGCCCAGCAGTAACCTCACATCTCAGGAGAAAACTACCTTTGAAACCCTTAACAGGCATAGAAGCATCACCATTCTACCTGCAGACAAGGGCAACGCCATGGTAGTCATGTCATCTAAAGACATCCTAACATCCTGTCGCTTCAAGAACCTAGGACTAACCGGATACTCACGAGAGACCCCACAACACAGATACTCAGAGACCAACAGATTAATAAAGACCTCTTCACTACCAGACCACGCGGAGGTGACATGCAGGAGTGAAGCTCGACCTCCCAGGATGTACGGTCTACCCAAGATCTCCCAATGAGGCCTATCGTGAGTGCCATCGCTTCTCCGAACTACAACATCGCCAAGCATCTGTCCATCATGCCAACAATTTTATTGAAAATCTGCAGAACATCCGTTTAGAACCTGGAGACCGCCTAGTTACCTTCTTCGACTTAGTATCTCTCTTCACAAAGGTGCCTATGAAAGAAGCCATCGACCATCCAGCTCTTTATGGAAGAGATCCAACTTGTTCCATCACCTCTTTACTGCGAGCTACTTCTAATGATGCAGCAACTTCTACGAGCAAATGGAAGGGGTTGTCATGGTTAGCCCACTAAGCCCTGTGATTGCGAACTTCTTTATGGATAAGTGCAATCAGATGGCCAGTGGGACTACACCACTCAAACCGAAAGTATGGCAACGTTATTGGACGATACTTTGGTAGTCTGAAGCCATGGAGAGGAAGAGCTAGAACGCTTCATGGACCACTTCAACAACCTCAACACCAGCATCCTGTTGACCATGGAGGAGGAAAAATATGTCTGTCCTTTCTTGATGGTCTCATCATCAAGACTAAGGACCTACGCTTCAGGCACACTATAAACAGGAAACCTACACACTCCGACTGGTATCTACACAAGACGTCCAATCATCACCCTGGACAGAAACACGGAGTCATACACATTCCGACTGGTATCTACACAAGACGTCCAATCATCACCCTCGACAGATACATGGGTAGAGAATCTGTGAGCCATCCCTTCCCAACGAAGAGCTGCAACATTTGAAGAGGGCCCTATGCACCAACAGGTACAGCAATAAGGAGATTGAGCGGGCCACTCATCCCATGTGCCGGAGCACGAGGAAAGAGACAGAAAAAACTCTTCTAGCCACAGCCTTCCTGCCATATGTGAACAAGGTGACGGACAGGATCGGAGAGCTACTAAAGACTTAAGGCATGAAGACAATTTATTAACTCACCACTAAAATCCGGAATTTCCTGCTATCTGCCAAAGACAAGTGCCATCCACACTCCACTGCAGATGTCTACAGAATCCCGTGTTCCTGTGGACAGGTGTACATAGGAACTATGAAGAAAAGCGTGGCAATCAGACCCAAGGAACACAGGAGACACAGCCGCCTGGGTCACGCTGAGAAATCGTCACTCGCTTAGCACTCCCTCTTGGCTGGCCAGGATGTACAGTACAGGAACACCAGGATACTCTCCAACACCACACACTATCACGCCAGGCTGCAACAAGAAGCGATTGATATATTTTAACACCCTGACACTCCTTTCTTCTACATCACTTCAGTCTGCAACCACCAGAGAGCACCTTCGACTTTGAAATGCCTTCCAACTTCAACCATCAGAATATAACCTTCGTGATAGGCGACTACAATTGCAGAAGTACAGCGTGAGGTTACCCAGATACTGACGGTAATGGAGCAAGTTTAGAAACATGGGTAGAAACACAAGATTTATCTTTGATCCACGATCCGTAGCTCCGTCTTCCTTCAACAGTGGTAGGTGGAAAAGAGGCTACAATCCAGACAATATCTTCGCATCATCAAAGGCAGCTGGACTATAGGCACCGTGCATGGCCCTCAAGCGGAGCGCAGCGGTACTAAACTGGTGAGGCGAGGCGAGAGTGTGGCATATAGCAGTGCATAAACACAGGTGAAATATTGTATAAACATGCAGAATCAGGCAAAGTGAACAGGGAATAATAACTGTTGTGTTGTTGGGTGTTTCAACAAGTATGGAAATACCACTTCCGATGTATCATTTTACAAATTTCCAGTGCGCAAAAATGAAGAGGAACGAACAAAGCTCTGGATACGAGCGGTAAATCGCAAGAAGTAAGTTCATCACCGATATTTTAAATTCTTGCCACCTGAGTGTGCCTGTTTCATAAAACTGACTTATAATATTACCTAATACTAGTAGTACTCATAATAATTCTTATTAGTTAGCCAAATTCTGTTTCATGAAGAATCATGAGGACTGATACAATTTCTACTCAGTCTTCGTGTCAGTATTTAAATGATACATATTATACTTTAATATGTAACATTATAACTAGTTATTTTTAGACTAAGCACATTTGTGGAAATAAGGCTAATCCCCAGCTGGGCTGTTTTTTAGAAAAATAAATATTAAAATAAATATTCAATGTAGTAATTACGTTTTAGGTTTTACACTTTCTAATAAAATGTTTGCTTTTCAGCCCTGATGGAACACCTTGGGTACCATCCCGAAACTCAAGTATTTGCAGCAAACATTTTGTTGGTAATAGAAGATCGGGGCACCCAAAAAAAAACAGCGTTTCAACCCACTTTATTCACTGCTGTGTACAAGAAGACAGCTACTCCGCAAGCTTCCGAGAGGTTTGATAGAGTGACGAAACTAAGAAAATTAGTTGAATGTTTGCAAGGGTTGGAAAGTGTGTGTGTAAGTCACTCCAATGTCGCTGTGCAGACAGAAAAAAGTGACATTCTTAGTGGAAGTTTTGTATTTTCTTGCACAGTAAACGACAGAGAAGTGTCTACCCAGGCGTGCATTCCGTTGTATCCTGAATTGAGACCTAATGTGAAGCTCCATGACAAAAATTGTGGAACCGAGGTTATTTGTGATGAGGTACTAGGATTTCGAGGATACTCTTCAATTTGGGATGAAACAGAAATGCGAGATTTATCAGGTGTGTCATTTCAAGTTTATAACTTGTTGCTTAAAATAATGTCTCCCACAAGTCCAACCCCTCCTCCACGTGGTGGGAGACGGGCAACGGCATGAAGTAGGGGATTGCCTGTAGCGGTGAAGTACAGTGGGGACTTTGTGTGCCCCGGGACCGCTACGGTAGCTGTGAAGGCTCTATGGGAACCCTGAAAAGTGACGGCTGACGGGGCTCTGGTGAAGCTACGATAGGCCTAGCAAGCCAGTAGTGGATATCATATTTGCTTTCAAACCAGGAACAGGCCTCGGAAAGGACGGATGCAAACGACGACGACCCGGATATGCTAATGGACTACGAGTTGGGACATTAAACATACAGACACTGACAGGAAAAGTGGAGGAGATTGTAGATGTGATGGAGAGAAGAAATCTGGATGTACTGGGCTTGGCAGAAACAAGATGGAAAGGAGAAGGTCGCAGAGAACTGAGGAAAGGGTACCGGTTGTACTGGAGTGGGAACAGTGAAGGAAGGAGCAGCCGAGTAGGAGTAGTTGTGAGAGATGGAATGAAGGAAGAGGTAAAGGGAATAAGTGACAGGATCATGAAGATCAGAGTAACTGTAAAGGGAAGAAGCCTGGAGATAGCCCAGGTATATGCCCCTCAAGTTGGATGTACAGCTCAAGAGAAGGAAGACTTTGAGGAGGAGCTACAACAGCAGTTGAATGGGCAGAGCATCATTGTCATGGGAGATTTGAATGCACATGTAGGAAGTGAAAGGCAAGGATATGAAAATGTATTGGGAGCAGAAGGATGGGGAGCAGGAATAAAGAAGGGAGAAAGTTGCTGGATTTTTGCAAGAGAAACGGTTTAGTGGTAGGCAACTCCTGGTTCCGGAAGAAAGAAAGCCACAAGGTAACGTGGTACAGCAGTGATTTAACAAAGAAATCTTTGGTAGATTACATGCTGTACGACTGGGAAATGAAGAGAAGTGTCAGAGATATAAAGGTAATACTATCAGAGGCCTTAGATAGCGACCACAGAATACTTGTAATGAACCTGGGAGTTGTTAAGGATAGCAAGAGGACAGAGTACCAGGAAAGGAGAATCAAAGTATGGAAACTCAAGGAAAAGGAAGTCAAGGAAGAATTCCAGAAGATAATAAGGGAAAGGATGCCAACAGACAATCCTAAAACAGGGGAAGAGGAATGGAAGCAATTCAAAAACACAATGGTGGAAGCTGCAGTGGCAGTATGTGGAAGAACAAGCAACAGAAAGCGGTGTAAAGAGACACCATGGTGGAATGAGAGAGTAAAAGAAGCTGTGGGAAGGAAGAACAAGGCTTTCAGAGTGTGGTTCCAGGAAAGAACTGATCTGGCAAGGGAAGATTATAAGATAAAGAAGAAAGAAGCAAACAAGATTGTCGCAGAGGAGAGGAAGAAGTGGATGGTAAAGTGGACAGAGATGATGGAGGAAGACAGCAGAGGAAATAAGAAAGTACTTTATGGGATGGTCAAAAGTAAGAGAAGAGGTCTGCGAGAGGATGTGGTAATGATGGACAAAAACGGAAATGAGGTACACAACAAAGAGTCACTCAAGACAGTGTGGAAAGAGTACTTTGAGGATTTGCTGAATCCAAATGGTCATAGGGAGGAAGACAATGTATTGGAAGATGGAGAAGACAACACAGAAATGGAAAAGGACCTGACTTGGAGAGAACTGGAAATGGCTATAGACAAGATGAAAGGAGGAAGGGCACCAGGTGTGGATGAAGTGAGTGTTGAAATGGTGAAGGCAGCAGGGGAGGTTGGGAAACAGTGGCTGTACCGTGTGATGAGGGTGATATGGAAGGAGAAAAAGACCCCAGAAGATTGGAAGAAAGGATTAATTATCCCAATATTTAAGAAAGGAAGCAGAAAGGAGTGCAGAAATTACAGGGTAGTCACACTCATACCTCACTGTGCCAAGATATATGAAAAGATATTAGAAAGTAGAATACGAGCCATAGTGGAGAGAAAATTGAGAGAGGAGTAGTATGGATTCAGACCTGGGAGATCAACAGTGGATCTCATATTTTCAGTGAGACAGCTCCAGGAACACCACTACGAATTTGGAGAGGATCTGTTGATGGCCTTCCTGGACATCGAAAAGGCCTATGATAGTGTGTGTAGGGAGAAGGTTTGGAAAGCAATGGAAAACATGGGAGTGGAAAAAGAGACTGTAAGCAGAGTGAAGGAGATGTATTGTGGAAGTGTGAGTTGTGTGAAAGTTGGAGGGGAAAGAACAGACTGGTTCAGACAAATGAGTGGCCTGAAACAGGGTAGTGCGCTGTCACCCCTTCTCTTTATTGTGATTATGGACGAGGTAATGACACGGATAGTAGGAAAGATAGGAGAAGATAAGATGAAAGCAATGGTGTTTGCAGATGATCTCATGGTCTGGGGAAACAAGGAGGAGGAAATTCAGGAGCAACTGAAGGCTTGGGAAGAAACAGTGGGAGAGTACGGATGGAAGTTCAACATCAGTAAATATGAGATCCTGTTAACAACCAGGAAAAAGGACAGACCAATGAGTGGGATAACACTTGGAGGTGGACAGCTGAAGAAGGTGGAAAGTCTCAAGTACTTGGGAAGTATAGTGGAGGAAAATGCGAGAAATGACTAAGAGATTACGGAACGTGGCAGACAGGCAGAAGCATTTGGAGCTTAGTGTGGAATAAAGATGTCCCACAAAAAAGCAAGGAAGTGTTATACAGAAGCTACTATAACCCGATACTGACCTATGCTTCAGAAACGTGGACAATGAAGAAAAGAGACATAAGCAGAATACAGGCAGGTGAAATGAAGTTCCTGCGAAGTAGGATCGGAGTAACAAGAAGAGACAGGGTGAGGAATGAAAAGGTCAGGGAAATGGTGAAAGAGGAGCCCTTGCAAGGTAGGATTGAGACATCAAGACTGAGGTGGTATGGACACTTAAAGAGAATGGATGAGAAGAAGATTCCCAAGTGGATACATGAGATGCAGATGCAGAAGAAACGACCAAGGGGAAGACCAAGAGATAGATGGCTGAAAGGAGCGGAGGAATGTGTCAAGAAGAGAGGCGAGGACTGGACCAGAGTGACAGAGGAGAGGTGGTGGGAAGAAAGAACTAAGTGGCGAGGCTTATGTTCCAAACAGACCCAGCCTGGGGCTGGAAACTGTACAAGATGATGATGATGCTTAAAATAATATCTCGCGAAAAACAAACGGGTAAAGTAGCCTATCTCATGAAAATCGCTTGTTGATATTTTTAATGAAGATGAAGACAGGACTGTCTCATTCTGCTATGAGAGTTTTGTTTGGAGTCCGTCGGACGACTGTGTCACGTATTTTCTCCACAACTGTGATGTTTCTAGCTTCCGCAATGTCAAATTTCGTGTCCTGACCCAGTTGGGAAAGTATAGATGAAACTATGCTTGCAGTGTTCAAGAATAAATACCCGAAATGAAGGGTAATTATCGATTGTACGGAAATTAAATTTGAACAACCTCCTACGGTAGATCGCAGAGTATTTCTCTATTCCAGTTACAAGGGAACATACACAGTGACATTTTTAGTCGGCATCACACCCAGTGGCATGATTAGTTTTACGTCCAAATGCTATGGTGGGAGATCGAGTGACGTGTTTATCCCAATAATAGAACCAGGTGATGAAATCATTGTTGACAAAGGATTTCCTGCAATAGCAAGAAGCCTTTCCAACAGAGGAGTGATTGTCGTAATCCCTTCTTTTCTTCATGATGGGAAGCTGACAGCCGACGAGGTCAGGAAGATGCCCAGGGTTGCAAGTGTTCGCATTCATGTTGAAAGGTGTAATCAGCTAAATAAAATATACAATATTTTACAGAAGCATTCGATAGAACTTCAGCCTCATATTGACGACATTGTTCATATGTGTTGCGTTCTGACAAATTTACAGTCCCCGGTTATCCAAGAAGATAATCAAAACTGACGTGAAATAGAATACCTTGGCAATAACTAAATAGTTTGAATAATAATAATATAATTAGGAACCCGGCCCGGCTTCGCCTGAGAACAGTTATGAATGCATTACATGATAAGCGCATTTCTTTTTTTGATGTCAATGAACTACGACCTATATCTGTTTTTCGTCTCGGCATGATAGGTTAAAATCAATGTTTGGACTATTAATTATACAGTATTATCCTCGAGATGCATGTGCAACGAATTCTTGTCAGATGTAATTTAAGAATGGCGAGGTACATGAATCACAAATCCACCTTCCATCCATTTGAAAAACACTTATAGTGGGTGATATATAGAATATAGAGATATGCTCTCGCGGACTTTTTTTGTAGAACATTTCATGCTGAACAACATTTACACTCATAGTATATATATATTTTTTTTTTAATGGTTTGCCCAGTGTAAGCTTAAAAAGCGCACAGACGCCGCGTGTTTTTCCGATTTTTTCACTGAAATTGTTACTGCTTGGCTTCCTTTGATCATAAATTATTTTCTACAGAAACCTTCCTCGAGATATCCTTTACAGAATGGTGAAAACCGCATCCAAATCCATCCAGTGGTTCTCGAGATTACCCATAACTTCCATGAATCGGGAACTTTGTTTTATACTAAATAGAGATATCGTATGACCTTGGGTGCCGGGTGCAAGCTTTGTTATTTGACACCCAAAGGGTAGCTTGCATGTCGAATTTCGTTGTTCCTTGAAGCACTATGAAAGTCAAGGAGGTTAGATATCTAAGCTCCATGAACACTATAGCACTTTCTAGTAGAGAAATGGGGAACTTGGTGTTGGCGAAAACTCCCGAGATTAATTTTGCCATTATGAACACGGCCTACTCAATTCAAATCATATGACATGCGTGACGTATATTTTTGCCGCTTTTCAAAAAACACTTACCACGGCCAAGAGCGAACCGGCAAGCTTGGGGTTGGTAGTCCGACACGATAACCACTCACCCACCGTGGCAAGCAATAGTTTGATTGACATTACAACAAACATTTCATTTTAACAAAAAGTAATGAACCGTTATAACCAAAATACTGAATGCACATTCTTGACTAGTAGTCTGTCATATTAACATTTTGAACCTAGAAAAGTACAAAATACAAACGCACAAAGATACAGTGAATATTTGTCATATAAGCAGGGGCCCTAGTTTTAAATCAATGATCATAAGCTAGCCTGTAATAGTATTGCGCATAATAGTTCGCGGCTGGGAGCGATCAATTTAGTTCGCAGCTCCTTAGCGAACTAGTTCGCTCTTTTAGTTCGTTAGCTCCCATCTCGAATTCCCTGTAAGGCAGATCGTTTGCTCGCCTTGCTACTGCCACTGCACGCGCTCTTTGTTTGTCATGGCAGTCTGTCACCACTGATTATTCGTCACCAGTGATTGCTCATTCACATTGCTCTCGTTTCAAGCAATACTGTAGGCTACTGTTAAGTTACTATGCTCGCTGCACGTGCAGTTCGTGTATTTGATATTGGCATGTTGCGTGTGTAGTAATGTGTTTTACATTTTGATATTCGAAGATAAGAAAATACAAAAAAATATGAGTATTGAAACATTTTATGAAATTCCTTATTCCTTCCTTATTTCCTTTTATTCCTTGAAGGAACTTAGGGTAGCTACAAACTTCCTTTATCTCAGTCTATTGTTGGCCATCCTTTTAATTAGGGTCCATGTTTTTCCCTCTGAGAAAACTTCTCTTTCTATTGTTTATCAAGCCAAAAGTCGTCATTTGTTAATCATTAGTGAAATACCGGTACCGTACCTAAAAGAATAACAGTATGGACGATGTGTTCGTAGAAGCATACTCTTATTATTCTCTTTATTTTTTTCTCGTGTGGGGCTGATAACCTAGATGTTAGCCCCTTAAAACAACAATTATCATCATTTTTCGCGTATATCGGCGCGTCACCATCCGATTCCATTTTTTACTAGTCACTAGGGGAAGATAAGATGTACACCTCCCCTCCCCACAATTTTCGTTTCATTTCTTACTTGCTTCGTGACATTCATTATTTGGCTGCTCTGAAACCGTTTGGTACATTATCTTAATGGCATGAATGGAAGGAATAGGTTTTTTAGTTCAGAGTTTTTGTCCATAGAAGTTGGCTTTTCTTTGTGAATCATCGTCATAATGTTCATTTCTTAAAAACAGGTAAAAGTAGTTGTAGGCCCTATCTCCATTCATCGAGAAAAATAAATATCGACCAGTTCATTAAAATGGTAATGTTAATCCAGTTCGCCGATTTTCTAAATAATTCGACATATTTTCAAATAATCCAAAATGACTAAGTTAAATAAAACTGTGGAATTATCCCCACATATAAATCAGTTAACTATCAGTAACTTCAATTTATGAACCGCCACTGTATTACATTACAAATATAAGGTAGTTATTACCTATTAGCGTGTTAGCACTAGTAGTGTGTTATACTGTTATTATTATAAACCAACATTGAACAATCGCCGCGCCAAAACTTGACAATCTTGCCACTAACAATAGATACACTCAATCAACTGAACTGACTGAACGAAAGAAAGCGCATGTGATTGTGCAATGAGTGGTGACGTGACGAGCTGACGAGCTACGGCGGACCCGCGCTCTCGCACTGTTTCAAGTCGGTCAGCGGAAAAAGATCGAACGAACTAACAAGCGAGGTATCTGGGAACTATTTCGGTAGTTCGTCTGTGGGACCCGCTCTTCCGAACTAGTTCGTTTGCGAACTACACAAGACTAGCCTGTAACAAGTTTGGATAGATAATGCATGAAATAAAATTATTCAATTTTAAGAATATAGTCACGAAAATATCTCGAGTCCTTCTCTACGGTTAAATACAGTTGATGCTTCTTACAGTATATAAACTGAATCCTGTTAAGGGCATGAGTATCTTGTTGTTGATTCATTGAGGGGCTTTGTAACATCGTGGTCACGTAGCCCCGTGTACTTGGTTGTGTGTATAATTTGCCAGATAACCTGAGTTATTGTGATGCCTGTATTAGTGAATGCATTTGTAATTCAGATGAGGATTGGGAAGCTGGCGGCTGTGGCCTTAATTTAGTATCCATCCCGGCATTCGCCTGGAGTAAAAGGTGGAAGTCGAGCCCGTCTCTTCTCTGACCCTCAGACCAGAATTAAAACTCTTGGCAGAGCCGGGAATCGAGTCCGGGCCACTGCGGTAACAGCCAAGAGTGCTGGTCACTGTGCACTGTCACTGTGCAATGAGAACTAAATGTTAAGTACTTATACCAAGACGAGACGAATAATATTATATTAAAAAGAACTCATGTGTATTTTACTCAGTGCCAATTACGTGATTGCGTATTATTATTTGTCTAATTATGTGCGTTTGGGTAAGAAAGTACATCAAGCACTTGCTTAATTTCCATAACATATTATTTATGCCAAAAAATGATGATGATGATGATGATGATAATGATGATGATATATATATATATATATCTCGTATGGTTGTACAAGTACACAAAAGTTTACAATTATTTAAATTGAAATGTCCAAATTTGACAACCATTCCAGAGCACTTGGTGTCACTTGGTGTAGAGTCTTCAGACCACCATCAAATGCACGGAGTGGGCACTCCTGAACAATGTGTTTTATAGTTTGGTCCTCCACTCCACAGTCACAGGCAGCAGATGTACGGAAACCCCATTTCTTCAAAGTGTGACCACACCTTCCTTGACCTGTTCTAATGCGGTTCAGCTTCGACCAGGTTTGGGTTGGAAGTTGGAATCCCTCAACCTTCTTTGTAGGATCTTTAACCAGGTGAGCATTGTTGGATGGATGCTCGTTCCAACGTTGTTGCCACTTGAAGGTCATGTTTAAAGAATTTATACCTTCTAAATCAACCCAGGGTGGCTTGCGTGATTTCAGACGTGTTTTTGGTGGATCTTGCAGGGCAACATACAACAGAGAGATCTTATCAGAAGTGGTCTTCTTGAGCAAGCTTACCTTAGCTGCTTTCCTCCTTAGATCTCGCGGAGCGATATTAGCTAGGACTGGTAGCCATTGTGTGGGAGTAGATCTAACAGTACCAGTGATGACTCTCATGGCCTCATTGAGTTGCACATCAATCTTGGTGGTATGAGCACTGTTTTCCCATACAGGGGCACAGAATTCACCAGCAGAATACACGAGAGCGAGTGCAGCAGAACTTAAGAGTATTAGCGTCTGCACCCCAGCTGCTTCCGGCAATCTTGCGAAGTAGATTCACTCTCGAGCCAAGTTTCTTCGATAACTTGATGCACTGTTGTTTGAATGCCAAGGACCGATCCAGAGTGATTCCAAGATATATTGGATTGTAGTTATGGGGTACTTCGATTCCGTCAAAAGTAACATGCAGCTTCCTTTGGGCTTCTTTATTATTTAGATGGAATGCAGTAACCTCAGTCTTGTTCGGGTTGGGTTGAAGTCTCCATTTATGGAAGTAATCACTCAGTTTCGTCAGATCACTAGTTAGGGTATTCTCACAGTTCATAAGGTCTTTATTTTGGATAATTAATGCTAGGTCGTCTGCATACTGGATTTTCAAGGAATCTGTGTGAGGCATGTCATGAATATGCCATTTTTCTCTTCTGTTCTTGTTCAGAGCTCTCAATAGGTCATCAGCTGTTACCTTGTTGTGAGATTCTTGATATTTGGCGTATAACTCATCGCATTCTTGGGACCATCCTGGAATGTACTCCTTCTGAAAACCACGTGGGATATATTTTCTGGCATTTGTTTTAATCGCGCCCACAAATTGTTCATAATTGGATGGAACTGGAGGAATCCATTGAATGGTATTATCTAGACCTTTCTGAAATAGTTCCCAGTTTGCAAGTTGAAAATTCCATCGAGGTTGAGATATGGAGGTGACTAACGGAATTTCAGTACCAAAATGAATTATGACTGGCCTATGCTGGCTGTGTGGGAAAGACTTGATGACTTTTCGTTGTGTCATTTCGTTATTTCCAGATCTAGATGTGATGCACAAATCAGGAGAATAATCTTTTAACCATCTGCCAGATCGGAACGTTCCTGGATCTTTAGCATTGTACACAAGCTGGAGATCGTGCATATCCATCCATTCATTTAGAATAGCTCCATTTTGATCTTCATTCTGATATCCCCAGACATGACTGTGGCTGTTGAAATCACCAACATACACAACTGGATGACTGAAGGATCTTACAGGTGAATTTGGCCAACTAACTTGCGGTGGTTTGTAAATATTTGCAACCGTGGTGCCGGCAACTTGTACAGCCAAAACAAAAATATCTGTCGTTCTGTCTTGGTAAGTTAGTTTGTAGTCAGTGAGACGGGATCTGACGTATGTTGCAATGCCATACTGTTAATCATTTACGGCCCCAACCAGAACGTATCCGTAAATTCTACCTCTTCTGTAAAGATCAGCATCATCCTTGGTGTGATTCTTCTGTATTGCAATAACATCTACTTCATTCTGCAGCATCAGACGTGAGAGGTATTGACTGTTAGCAGATGAAATCGATTCAATGTTCAAGTGACATATTCGTAAGCTGTTACCAATAGGAATTGATGAGTGTTCTGTGCATGGTTGGTCCTGAAAAGGACTTATCATTGGTAAGTTCTCTTGCATACTTGTTGCTGTGTAGCAGCACCTTTGTATTGAAAGAATCAGCCGGTAAATTTTACAGTGTTTTTTACAGTTGCCCAGGGGACGCCCGAATGCATGTAATTAGTGCATTCTTCTGGGAGGCTTCTTTCGTGACCCCATGATGATGATGATAATTGTTGTTTTAAGGGGCCAAACATCTAGGTTATTGGCCCCTAATCGTCTGGGTGATAGCAAAAGTGACAAAAAGTGGAAATCATAATGAAAATTGAGACTGAAAATACTTACAAAATGGAACTCAGATTGAAACGACTAACACAATGGAGAGTGGTAATACTTACAAAAGGGAATTGAAATTCGAAATACTTTCAAAATGCAAATGTTATCGAAAATACGTACACAATGCAAATGTTATCGAAAATACGTACACAATGCAAATGTTATCGAAAATACGTACACAATGCAAATGAGGTTCACAATACTTACAAAATGCAATTTGAAATAGGAACTGCTTACAAAATGTACTTTAGATTCAAAATACTCACAAAATGCCCAACATACAAAATGCAAAAGATTGAAAATGATTGCAAAATGTGGTTTAGGTTGAAAACACAAAATACTCACTAAAATGTCCTGATCTTGAAAGACTTACTAAAAAGCAATTTGGATTGTCAATCCCTACAAAATGTAATTGAGGTTTAAAATACTCGCAAAATGCATTTTGGATCGAAAAGAATCACAAAATGCAACTTAGATTGAAAATATACACAGAATGTAGTGTAGATTCCAAAAATTCGCAAATAATTTGGATACACGGGGGCCAATTAACAAAAACAGTGCGGGAATCTGAAAGAAAAAGATACAGTCAGTCTGAGAGACTAGACTATATATCATTTCAAAAGACGCATGCTACAAATGCTACACATGTTAGAAAGGCTCTTTCAACGGACTCCATTACCCATTAACAATAGGCTTCCCGCGTGGGGAACGGAGAGCGGAAGGTGCACTCTGCTGCATGACGTTACGCACTCGCTGCCTCCGCACCGCATAACGCCATACCCCAGGAGTAAACTCAGACTCTATGCATATGCACTGAACAACATGGTGACGTCATACACGCCGTAACGGTAACGCATAACGGTAGACCCCAGGAGTCAACTCATGCACTGAACAACATGGTGACGTCATACACGCCGTAACGGTAACGCATAACGGTAGACCCCAGGAGTCAACTCATGCACTGAACAACATGGTGACGTCATACACGCCGTAACGGTAACGCATAACGGTAGACCCCAGGAGTCAACTCAAACTCAGTGCATATGCACTGAACAACATGGTGACGTCATACACGCCGTAACGGTAACGCATAACGGTAGACCCCAGGAGTAAACTCACGCACTGAACAACATGGTGACGTCATACACGCCGTAACGGTAACGCATAACGGTAGACCCCAGGAGTAAACTCATGCACTGAACAACATGGTGATGTCATACACGCCGTAATGGTAACGCATAACGGTAGACCCCAGGAGTAAACTCACGCACTGAACAACATGGTGACGTCATACACGCCGTAACGGTAACGCATAACGGTAGACCTCAGGAGTAAACTCATGCACTGAACAACATGGTGACGTCATACACGCCGTAACGGTAACGCATAACGGTCGACCTCAGGAGTAAACTCATGCACTGAACAACATGGTGACGTCATACACGCCGTAACGGTAACGCATAACGGTAGACCTGAGGAGTAAACTCATGCACTGAACAACATGGTGATGTCATACACGCCGTAACGGTAACGCATAACGGTAGACCCCAGGAGTAAACTCACGCACTGAACAACATGGTGACGTCATACACGCCGTAACGGTAACGCATAACGGTAGACCCCAGGAGTAAACTCATGCACTGAACAACATGGTGACATCATACACGCCGTAACGGTAACGCATAACGGTAGAACAAAGCAAAACGATGAAGTCGACAAGATCATTTGAAATGATAAAAAGGAAATATAATTAAAAGAAAACAAGAGGTCTGACTTCTCGAAGAAGGAGGGATCAGTAAAGATGAGACAAGGGGAGTTGACCAAGGGAGGTCGACAGGAAAGAAGACGGAGAGGAGCCCGGCACAAGTAAGTGGAAGCAATGCCGGACTCAGCTGGGGTTCCGTGGTCCCCAACCCACGTCCCACTAGATGTGAGCCCCTGGGGGATATGCCCAAAAAAATCACCTGTGTTAGCTCATTATATGGGATTAGTATAGATCGCGAGTCCCGGCGGCACCAAATTCCCCTAAAACAAAATGGCGGCTTCCGTGACGTCATCAATGACGTCACGAAATACTCCTCTAGCAAGCTTACGGGAAAAGCCTGGGGAATAGGGGGTTTTGGGTGGGGAACAACAAAAAACGTGAAAAACGGGATGGGTATCGCGATCTTTACTTGAGCCCCCCCGCTCAAGTAAAGATCGCGATACCCATCAAAAATTTGCCATTTCACCTCATTTTCAAACAATCGCGATACACAGAAAAAGATCCACATTTCACCGCATTTTTAAAAAAAGCCGGTATCGCGATCTTTACTTGAGCTCCCCTGCTCAAGTACAGATCGCGATACCCATCAAAAATTTGCCATTTCAGCTCATTTTCAAGCAATCGCACTACGCAGTGAAAAATAAAGATCGCGATACCCATCACAAATTCGCCATTTCAGCTCTTTTTCAAGCAATCGCGCTACGCAGTGGAAAATTAAGATCGCGATACCCAACACAAATTTGCCATTTCTACTCACTTTCAAGCAATCGCGCTACGCAATGAAAAATAAAGATCGCGATACCCATCACAAATTCGCCATTTCAGCTCTTTTTCAAGCAATCGCGCTACGCTGTGAAAAATTAAGATTGCGATACCCATCACAAATTTGCCATTTCTACTCATTTTCAAGCAATCGCGCTACGCAATGAAAAATAAAGATCACGATACCCATCACAAATTCGCCATTTCAACTCTTTTTCAAGCAATCGCGCTACGCAGTGAAAAATAAAGATCGCGATACCCATCACAAATTCGCCATTTCAGCTCTTTTTCAAGCAATCGCGCTACGCAGTGGAAAATAAAGATCGCGATACCCATCAAAAATTTCCCATTTCAGCTCATTTTCAAGCAATCGCACTACGCAGTGAAAAATAAAGATCGCGATACCCATCACAAATTTGCCATTTCTACTCAATTTCAAGCAATCGCGCTACGCAATGAAAAATAAATATCGCGATACCCATCACAAATTCGCCATTTCAGCTCTATTTCAAGCAATCGCGCTACGCAGTGAAAAATTAAGATCGCGATAACCATCACAAATTTGCCATTTCTACTCATTTTCAAGCAATCGCGCTACGCAATGAAAAATAAAGATCGCGATACCCATCACAAATTCGCCATTTCAACTCTTTTTCAAGCAATCGCGCTACGCAGTGAAAAATAAAGATCGCGATACCCATCACAAATTCGCCATTTCAGCTCTTTTTCAAGCAATCGCGCTACGCAGTGGAAAATAAAGATCGCGATACCCATCGCAAATTCGCCATTTCAGCTCTTTTTCAAGCAATCGCGCTACGCAATGAAAAATAAAGATCGCGATACCCATCACAAATTTGCCATTTCTACTCATGTTCAAGCAATCGCGCTACGCAAATAAAGATCGCGATACCCATTACAAATTTGCCATTTCCGTCCAATTTTAATATTTCACACACACACACACACGGTTTTTGTCAATAGTTACAGCCTCACCTGCCTAGAGGAATTGATTTTTGGTGCCCCTCTGTGGCCACAGCCAAAGGCTGCACCTACCCTCAAACTTCTAACCTTCGTTGCGTCCTATCCAATGGTTTTGACAATGGTTACAGCCTAACCATCCAGACCAATGGTTTAGTGTCAACAGTGCCCCACTAGCTGCCGCACACCTACCCACAGACTTCTAACCTTCGTTGCGTCCAATCCAATGGTTTTGACAATGGTTACAGCCTAACCGCCCAGACCAATAGTTTAGTGTGAACAGTGCCCCATTAGCTGCCGCACACCAACCCACAGACTTCTAACCTTCGTTGCGTCCAATCCAATGCTTTTGACAATGGTTACAGCCTAACCGCCCAGACCAATGGTTTAGAGTGAACAGTGCCCCACTAGCTGCCGCACACCTACCCACAGACTTCTAACCTTCGTTGCGTCCAATCCAATGGTTTTGACAATGGTTACTGCCTAACCGCCCAGACCAATGGTTTAGTGTCAACAGTGCCCCACTAGCTGCCGCACACCTACCCACAGACTTCTAACCTTCGTTGCGTCCAATCCAATGGTTTTGACAATGGTCACAGCCTAACCGCCCAGACCAATGGTTTAGTGTCAACAGTGCCCCACTAGCTGCCGCACACCTACCCACAGACTTCTAACCTTCGTTGCGTCCAATCCAATGGTTTTGACAATGGTCACTGCCTAACCGCCCAGACCAATGGTTTAGTGTGAACAGTGCCCCACTAGCTGCCGCAACCACGTCCTCCTCCAGCAATACTATGCGACTTGTGTGGTCGCTTGTTCCATGCCAGGATTGGACTCTTTAGTCACCGTAAACACATCCACAAACTGGACTGAAGGAAGAAGATTTATACTCGGATTCGAGTTAAAGCTGATGATGATGATGAGCTGCCGCACACCTACCCACAGACTTCTAACCTTTGTTGCGTCCAATCCAATGGTTTTGACAATGGTCACAGCCTAACCGCCCAGACCAATGGTTTAGTGTCAACAGTGCCCCACTAGCTGCCGCACACCTACCCACAGACTTCTAACCTTCGTTGCGTCCAATCCAATGGTTTTGACAATGGTTACAGCCTAACCGCCCAGACCAATGGTTTAGTGTCAACAGTGCCCCACTAGCTGCCGCACACCTACCCGCAGACTTCTAACCTTTGTTGCGTCCAATCCAATGGTTTTGACAATGGTCACAGCCTAACCGCCCAGACCAATGGTTTAGTGTCAACAGTGCCCCACTAGCTGCCGCACACCTACCCACAGACTTCTAACCTTCGTTGCGTCCAATCCAATGGTTTTGACAATGGTTACAGCCTAACCGCCCAGACCAATGGTTTAGTGTGAACAGTGCCCCACTAGCTGCCGCACACCTACCCACAGACTTCTAACCTTCGTTGCATCCAATCCAATGGTTTTGACAATGGTCACAGCCTAACCGCCCAGACCAATGGTTTAGTGTGAACAGTGCCCCACTAGCTGCCGCACACCTACCCACAGACTTCTAACCCTTGTTGCGTTCAATCCAATGGTTTTGACAATGGTTACAGCCTAACCGCCCAGACCAATGGTTTAGAGTGAACAATGCCGCACACCTACCCTCAGACTTCTAATCTTCGTTGCGTCCAATCCAATGGTTTTGACAATGGTTACAGCCTAACCGCCCAGACCAATGGTTTAGAGTGAACAGTGCCCCACTAGCTGCCGCACACCTACCCACAGACTTCTAACCTTTGTTGCGTCCAATCCAATGGTTTTGACAATGGTTACAGCCTAACCGCCCAGACCAATGGTTTAATGTGAACAGTGCCCCACTAGCTGCCGCACACCTACCCACAGACTTCTAACCTTCGTTGCGTCCAATCCAATGGTTTTGACAATGGTTACAGCCTAACCGCCCAGACCAATGGTTTAGTGTCAACAGTGCCCCACTAGCTGCCGCACACCTACCCACAGACTTCTAACCTTCGTTGCGTCCAATCCAATGGTTTTGACAATGGTTACAGCCTAACCGCCCAGACCAATGGTTTAGAATGAACAGTGCCCCACTAGCTGCCGCACACCTACCCACAGACTTCTAACCTTCGTTGCGTCCAATCCAATGGTTTTGACAATGGTTACAGCCTAACCGCCCAGACCAATGGTTTATTGTGAACAGTGCCCCACTAGCTGCCGCACACCTACCCACAGACTTCTAACCTTCGTTGCGTCCAATCCAATGGGTTTGACAATGGTCACAGCCTAACCGCCCAGACCAATGGTTTAGTGTGAACAGTGCCCCACTAGCTGCCGTACACCTACCCACAGACTTCTAACCTTCGTTGCGTCCAATCCAATGGTTTTGACAATGGTTACAGCCTAACCGCCCAGACCAATGGTTTAGAGTGAACCGTGCCCCACTAGCTGCCGCACACCTACCCACAGACTTCTAACCTTTGTTGCGTCCAATCCAATGGTTTTGACAATGGTTACAGCCTAACCATCCAGACCAATGGTTTAGAGTGAACAGTGCCCCACTAGCTGCCGCACACCTACCCACAGACTTCTAACCTTCGTTGCGTCCAATCCAATGGTTTTGACAATGGTTACAGCCTAACCGCCCAGACCAATGGTTTAGTGTTAACAGTGCCCCACTAGCTGCCGCACACCTACCCACAGACTTCTAACCTTCGTTGCGTCCAATCCAATGGTTTTGACAATGGTCACAGCCTAACCGCCTAGACCAATGGTTTAGTGTGAACAGTGCCCCACTAGCTGCCGCACACCTACCCACAGACTTCTAACCTTTGTTGCGTCCAATCCAATGGTTTTGACAATGGTTACAGCCTAACCGCCCAGACCAATGGTTTGGTGTGAACAGTGCCCCACTAGCTTCTTTACTTTTTTTCTACGTAGCGCTATTGCTTGAAAATTAGCAGAAATGGCAAATTTGTCCGATCATTACTTTTTCTGCGCGGGCGAAAATTTTCCATTTCACCTAATTTTCAAACAATCGCGATACACAGCAAAACATCCATGGGATGTTGATCCTTCAACTACCAGAAGCACTGTAATAAGCATATGAAGAAATACAACACTTACCCCATTTGACACCGGAGTCCAACAGCAACTTCATTAGGTGTAATTCACATGCACAGACACTGCCTTCTTACATACACACTACCAACCATCAAAAATACCACAATCACTATAAATATACCATCCACATTACGGTATACCATACCTAAATCTTATTTTAATTTATTTTCGCAACGCATAAGTATCGCAACCGAGCATTTCAAAATCTCCCCGGCAACTAAATTTCAAAATGGCGCCTGACAAGCACGGCGCATATCAGCTGGCGCACATGAGCTGGCCAATCACAATCGAGAAAATGAATTTCAACTCACCAATCAGGTAAGTATTTTTAACACGTCATAGGTGACGTCATTGAGATCACCAAAAGCTCACTAAACCCCGGGACTCGGGATATATACTACAAAACCCATTATATCAGGTTTCCATTGATATTGCTTGTTGCTTTTATCAGATCGGGTGCTTCAAGTATCCAATTTTATGCTTATCCTATTTGTTGAGGTTTGTTTAGAAACTAGAAATGAAATAAAATGAGATTTAACTAGCCTAAAATTGTAATATTATTTCTTTTAAAACATCACTCTCCATACAAAACAGCCACTTACAGTCTAAACTTGGAATTAACTACTCCCCCCCCAACTCATGCCTACTAGGCCCCGCGCACCCTTGCGACAGCCCTGTGTTGCCCTACGAAATCATTGTTGTATGAACAAATGATAAAAACCACTGATGAGGATAGCCATAGGATCCGACATCAACAATATTGAGTAATTATGCGATATTTGCATTGCATGTAATAATAACTCTATTTTACTCTTATTTCTCCGCCAAGTTATTAAGAGGTGCGGGAAGAAAAATACTGTGATCGCCCTCCCGACCGAAGAGTTTGTCAGGCCCCACTGGCTACTGGGTTAGACCACTGTCTGAGTGAAACCATTAGTCGCTACTAAACTAACATAACCATTGGTCGCTACTGGGTTAGACCAGTGTCTGAGTGAAACCATTAGTCGCTACTAAACTAACATAACCATTGGTCGCTACTGGGTTAGACCAGTGTCTGAGTGAAACCATTAGTCGCTACTAAACTAACATAACCATTGGTCGCTACTGGGTTAGACTAGTGTCTGAGTGAAACCATTAGTCGCTACTAAACTAACATAACCATTGGTCGCTACTGGGTTAGACCAGTGTCTGAGTGAAACCATTAGTCGCTACCAAACTAGACCATTGTCTGAACATAACCATTGGTCGCTACTGGGATAGACCACTGTCTGAGTGAAACCATTGGTCGCTAATTAACTAGACCACTGTCTGAACATAACCATTGGCCGCTACTGGGTTAGACCACTGTCTGGGGGAAAGCATTGTTCGCTACTGGGTAGTCCACAGTCTGGGTGAAACCATTGAACGCTAGGCCTAATGAGTTTCTGTCTCGACAGGGTTAATTTTCGTAGTTATGGTAGAAGCAACAGTACTAAGTGGATCCATGATTGGAAGTAAACGCCAAACGAATTAATGTTGCCACCACATTAAAAAATCACACCTAATAATTAATCTCCTTAATCTCATCAGTGAGATAACCTATTCCTATAGAAAATTTTACAGATATTCGTTGTGGCTTGCTACTAAAAGTGTTGGAAGTAGGCCCAAGTTATATTAAGGAGGAAATATGTTCATTGATTTACGGGGATTGATTGTAAATGCGTATCATTTCCATGTGGAAATTCATGGGGTACCCTAGTCAAACAAGTCGACCAAAGAAAAGTGGCGTAGATTTACACCCAAGTTTCTCCTTAGGCCAATTCGTGAATAACGATACTCTACGTACCTTAATGTAGTAGTTGGCAGCGAAATAACCGTCACTCGTAGTTGAAATTAGGCTATCTCCGTGGTGTACATAAGGACTCCCAAGTTCAAAGCAAAGATTATAGGAGGCTCAAAGAATATGGAATTCATCTTGTCTTGCACGTATGTTCCATGGTTACCAACGTGTCGAATCATAATGTCACATAGCAATAGCAGAAAATCTCCAAAATATACATTTTTATTTTACTTGGAAGAGGATATCTGGGTAAAATCTAAGTTACAGTACTTCAGAATAAGAAGGATGCTTTTATTAGTTCTTCAACAAGTGGCGTTGGCAACCACATCCCCGGCACAAAAACATAAACATGTATAATATGTCCCATTATTACGAACGACTGGTCATCCAAGTGATTTTATTATCTCATGCAACATCTTTTTTCAGAATTTGGGAAACATCCATCACAATAACAGACGTTCAGCACTTGTCTGCACACATAGTGGATTTGAAACAAGCGTGGCAACGCTGAGTACAACCATCACAAGAGGTTATTTTGTTAGCACATTAAAGTTCAGTAGTCCTAATTATCGTGTTAGAATTTTTTCAGTGTTGAATTATAAACTCAAATTCAATGTTTTTCAGTCGGTCAACATGATTGTCCTCAAATATAACGGATCTTTTGTTCTTTAGGGGGATTCACCGTTATCAGTGTACATGTAAGACCAAGACGATACCCATATTCTTTCTGCTTGGTTTCCCTTGTGAATACAGAGATATCTACGTTTATTTCGCAGCCAACTTGTGAATTAAGGTACGTGGAGTTGGTTTATTTTAATGTGTTCTTTAGCATTGTTATTCAGAAATTGGCCCAGAGTCGGTAATGCACCTGAGAGAAACTTGGGTCCGCTTGCATCACTTCGACCGCTCCACAACGAAAGTCTGTAAAATTCACTGTAGGAATAGGTTATCTCACGGAGTTATTAGTTAGTGTTGTTTTAAGGGCGGAACTACGAGGTCATCTGCCCCATATCTCACTGAGAATACCGTACCCTAAGGAGATTGACTATTATGTTTTTTTTTAATGTAGGCTACCGGGTAGGCCTAAGCTTATTTATTTTTTATCTGGTGGCAAATTTCGTTTGGCGCTTACTTTCAATCGTGGATCCGCTTATTACTGTTGTTTCTAACTTTCTACCATAACCATGAAATGATATTAAAGCCCAAGGTGTCAGTACCGAATATAGCCCAGTGGTGACTGGCGGATAATTGTACATTATTAAAATGATATTTCGATTATTCATAAAAAGCAATAATTAAATAAACATTCTCTTTGCACGAAAACTATTTTAAACGTATTTTCTAGCACAATAGACAAGGAAAAATATCATTTTTTAAAAACATATGGTAAACAGTAACCTAATATTAAAACTGAAATGATACAGTGGTACCAACATGTCCATATGCGACTGCTTATAATAATGATGTTATGTGAGAGAAACATAATGTTTTACTCTCCATGTTCTTACTGCCATTAGGCTACTTTTGACTCTCAAAATCCACCTGTCTTGATGGCTTTATCAGCATCATTGATAGGAATAAATTGCAGAAACTCCTCATGTACCAAAATATCATTAATGTAACGCCTGCACAGTAACACAGATATGCACATTTAAAGCAGCCTGAGGGACGCGAAGAAAGCTACTGATCGCACACTTTAACAGCCAAACTGATCCACGGCTGGGTCCAATGCTGAAGGAGTCTGTCCGACCTTACCTAGCAATATTCCATGAGGGTTGCTGTAGTATTAGGGTCATTCTTTTAGATATCGAGCTTTGCTATGCAACATTCGTACAATAAACTTTACTCCTGAAGTTCATAGCTCATTATCTCTGCCCATGTACTCGCGCTTGTGTTGAAATTGTTTAAAACCCTATGTTGGGGAAGAAGTGGGACACCATGAATAATTACTTAGCCTATTGGATACCAAGGGTGGGAATGTTTGCCTCACAAGTCTAAAATGTAGCCTGTTCTAACCCTCAGAACCTCTTTTTTACAATATTTGGTGTCAACGTTCTTAAGTTATTCCCATTCTATAGGAAGGATGACTTCAGAGAATCTCTCTCGTAATGTGTTAAGTACATCGCCAAGCAATGGGTTTAAAACAAAGGAATACATTTTGAAAGACATGGTTTGCATTCATGATCAGGGGATTGGGAATACTTATTGCAATCGATCTGTTAAATAAATAATATTGATAAATGTTCAAGGGTCTGCAGTGGTTACGAGAAAAATAAAGTAGTACATTGATAATACTATTCCACATTTATATATACATGGTGTATCAAAATGAATATCAGGGTTTTAAGGCTTTGTAGTACAGTGCGCCCGGGAATGTTCTCCGCAGTGCCTACAAGCTGCTGCGAGAGATTAAGTCACCCGTTATGTTGGCAGCACGGCTGTCGCTTGTATCATAACAAACAGTAAACTTTATACTCACCACAGCCATTCATAACAGATGCTAGAAGTGCTGATGACACACGTGCTCGCTTATTGCAATACACACTGACGAATTCGACAGCCCACACATGTGGCCGTCACCCTATCAAGGACACTGTGCTGCCAACTAAACTGATGACACAACCAATCGTAGCTGCACGTAATCACTGCGGAGAACATTCCCGGGCACCCTGTATTTATTACAGTCAACGTACGATTATAAATAATACATCAAATTAAAAAAGTAACTCAAACGGTTTGTCCTACAAGTGTTCGTACCTGTGCGCACGCGCATGCATTGGTTCCTCCGTCTTCCATTAGGAGTGGTAGTAGCCAAGATGGAGACTAGGTAGCAGAAAGTTGTTTGTGCTTTACAGTTTGCCGCAATGTATTAGTGACAATAGCATCTGGTAGCTGACGATGGAACTACTTGACATTGAACTTGTTGGGAGCCCTCGGGCGTTTTATCAAAAATACCCAGCTGTGGCCTTTAGGCTGCAATTCATATAATTATTATTACTATTACTATCGTACATTCTCTTTTAAGAGAGTGTGTGAACTTGAACAATTTTCATGACAACCCAGTCTTGCGGTGACGTTCTTCACAAATCCTCTTCATTCGTGCACTACATATGTTCTTCCTTCCATTCGTCTGTCCTCTTTTGCAAGTGCAAGGACTGAATCTGCAGTTACAGTGCAACGTGCGTTCCGTATTACGTTCTGGATGTCAAAGCTTGTTTCACATGGCGTCCACATTCTCCCGATCTGACGCCATGCAGTTGTTACCTTTGGGGGTTCGTAAAGGATCATGTGTATGTGCCTCCACCACCAGCTGACCTAACCGACTTAAGAAACAGGATTGAAGCATTTGTTGAAACAATTACTCCAGAATGGTTGGGCCGAACTCGGCTATCGACTCGATGTGTGCCGTGTGACGAATGGTGCACACATTGAACACTTGTAGGACGAACTGTTGCTCTTTCATTTGATGTATTACGGTAATTGTAAGTTAACTGTAATCTACATAGCCTTAAGACCCCGATATTAATTTTGATACATCCAGTATTATATGAATTGCTATCATCATGTTCAATTCAAGTTGAAGTTAAAGGAGATCACAGCACAAAAACACATATTTTGTTATTTATTGCTGATTATGCAACATGGAAAATTAATAACAATGCCGTTAATCCGGTGCCACGGGACCTCCTTTTAAAGTGGATCCCAAACCACAGGACATGGAATTTCACTTCGAAAATCTCACATGCATTGACCGGGGATGAAACCCAGACCACCTTGGTGAGGGGCCAACAGCTTGACCACTGCGCCACCATGGCCACCGTTAATTAGAACAGTAGAATTATGTAAGAGTGTTCTAAGATTGTTTAATTTACGATAAATATAGACAAATTATTTTGATATGCAGTACGGTACATCATTTATTGTTACATGTGAAATCGTGAGAAGTACTTCTTCATCAGGTCATCCTTGGAAGGTCGAGGTATTGGAGCGATGTTCTTAGGCAGTGAAAGATCCATTGCTTCAGCTTCAGGTGAAGCTCTACTATAGTCAGTTTGTGAGAGGTTAATTTTGTTCATTATTGCCTTCTTCCATCCATCGTTTGATGCTTCCTATTTCTGTTTTATCACCCAGGCTCCTGTTGATTTTGAGTGCTGAGTTTTGGTACCGACTTTTAATTTATCGATGTTCCAATTATAGTCCAGTGCAGCAATCATTGACCTGAGCTTTAAGCCACTGTACGAGAAATGAACTCTTTTAGGAGCGTATTTCAAACGAAGATTGTGATCATTAATATCACTTTCACTGTCACTTTCATCATTTTCATCTGGCTCATAGAAACTGTCGTTCAATTGTTCTTCCATTACGTCCCTGTTCAGGGCTGGGCCGGAATTTGCAATGTCTAAGTATTTTCGAGCTACTTCACTTCCTATCTCGCACTGTATTATTAAACTACAACCATCTGATAACATATTTTCAATCACATCATTCTGTACATCGTGTACATCTTTATCGTTATCACTTTTGCTTAATACTGTGTCAAGAAACTCCCTTCGTCTTTTAGTCTCATACCTTTCCGTCCTGCTCTGGTCAGTTCCTGACGAGTAACCCCACAGTGTACCTTGTGAAGCGGCTTGCGTATGAATTAGCATTACTGCATAAGAAGTACGAGGGCACATCAAAAAATAAGTTGCACTTCCCAATTATGGCCATTTATTACACCACCTATACAGCAGCAATACGCCTATAACGACATACAATGTAACGTCACTTTTCCACATAGTTTCCAAGAGACTCCAAACATTTCTGCAAACGCACAACCAACTTGTCGACGCCGGATGCATAGAAAGTTCCTCCAGTGTTCTGCAAACACACGGAAACAACGGCCTTCACCTCCTCGTCGTTCAGGAAAGGTCAACCACTGAGCTCCGTTTTGAGCTTACCGAACAGATGAAAGTCACATGCCGCTAGGTGGGGACTGTAGGGTGGATGTTGCCAGACCTCCCACTTGAAACGCTGCAGCAGTACGCTCGTTTGTCGGGCCTTGTGAGGTGTTGCATTATCGTGCAACAAAATCACGCTGGCACTTCTCTTTAATCGCTTTACGCAACCGGTCCAACGTTTGACAATACGATGACGCTTTGATCGTCGTTCCTTTCAGCATGAATTCTACGTGCAGCAAAACCCACCATGTCAAAGAACACTGTCGCCATAAACTTACCAGCTGAAGCTTGAACCTTGGCCTTCTTTTGTTGTGGTGATGAGGGGTGCACCCATTCCATTGATGTTCTCTTTGTTTCGGGGATGAAGTGGTGGACCCACATTTCATCGCCTGTGACGATTCGCCGCAGAAACCCGTTGCCGTCTGCGGCATAGCGTTGAAAAAATGCCAGCGAGGATTGGAAACGTTGTCCCTTGTGATCATAGGTGAGAAGACGTCGGACCCATCTTTGGAGTGAACGTCCAGTCGATGCGCCATTGCATTTGGCCGATATTCACACCATACACAACGAGACACCACAGCGATCTGCCTAACACACGTGTGGGCAGTGTCTGTCCCTTTCTTCGCTGTGCCCAAGTTTGCGACACTCAGCGCGCTGCTGCAGCGCGTTAGTGCAACTAACTTTTTTGATCCATCTTCGTATCTCCATCTGTCGGCGCCGGACACCTTATTGAAGGAACAGCTTCTGGTTTCAATTTTGGACCTTGTAGCTTTTCCTTAGGCATCAACTTCATTTTCAAAAGTTGCGTTTCATCATAGTCTGTCTTTTTAAAATGCATTGAATTCACAGTAGCCCCATTACTGGGAGAAAAATGTCCTCTCTTGCAAAATTGAACCCAACTGCTAAATCTACGTGGCGACTTACTTCGATTTGGAAATCTATGGAAATGTACTTCTTTTTTTCTACAGTTTCGGTTTTTACTCGTTCTGTTTTTACAACCGTATACGCTACACGAAGGCATTTTGCCAACTAGCTATCACACTCGATTATAATAAACAACACTAATCAACGGAAGAGTGGCAGCGCGCGTATTGCAACAATCAACTGAATGGAGCAGATAGCTCACTCACCGCTTATGGCTCAGTGACGTCACAGCTACTCGTGTTTCCTTCGTTTACCGCCCTGCGGAGTGGCATAGAGCAAAAGCAAATATACAGTTGAACACTGCCTGATACATACTTTGATTTTGAGGCAAGTTGACTTTTGTGTTTTGGTCTCCTTTAAGTATGGGGTGATCATCAGTAAGAATTACTGCTACCAAAGATGCCAGGAAAAGAGGATGGACAAACAGAAGAAAGATCATAGCCTATGTAGTGCACGAATGAAGAGGATTGGTGAAGAACGTCGCCGCAAGACTGGGTTGTCATGAAAATTGTTCAAGTTCACACACTCTCTTAAAAGGGAATGTACGATAGTAATAGTAGTCTAATAATAATTATATGAATTGCAGCCGAAAGGCCATAGCTGGGTATTTTTGATATAACGCCCGACGGCTCCCAACATGTTCAATTTCAAGTAGTTCCATCTGTGGCTACCAGATGCCACTGTCACTAACACCTGGCGGCAAACATTGGAGTTTAATAGAATGTGTCTGACCAGCCAAATATAACCTACAAATTTTACTACACACTGCCAATTGCAGTGGTAGGTTCTTTTACGTGCCATAAATCTATGACATGGGCCCGCTGGCTTTACTTCCCCTGGAGTATTATAACGTGAGTTACCATGTGGGGTGTTCACAGACCCCCCCCCCCCCCCCTCGTTTTCTGGTATTTAAGAATTCTAAAATGAAACATAGGCTTGTGCAAGTATATTTTACTATCAACTAGCTATTCCCGGCATGCGTTGCAATGCCAATCAGAGACAGAAGGGAAGATAATGATAATGAACCCCCGGCCGAAAACCGTGGCGTGAACTGTATGGGAATAGACAGCAATAGCAGATAACACGGCGGGCTGCTGACAGTCTCCCCCATGTCACCATCAGCAAGCTATTCTCACACCTGGCATTGCGGTGTGATAAGTGTACAGATTGCGCAATTGGGCTACTGTGGGATTTAAGGGTTCCTGTTAAGTCCTTCACCCTTTTGTGTTACATAAATAATTTGTGGCCAGAAACCTTCCCTGGAGTGCACACAACAACTCACCCAAATTTCATCGCAATCGGATGAATGGTATATGAACGCATAGGCGACAGACAGACAAACTATCACGTAACATTGATTTATATATATATAGATATCACTAGAGCCCGAATTTCTAAGCGAAATGATTATAATAGCTTTTTTCGCAGAAATACGAGTTTGCTCACTTACTTTATGATTTTTAATAAAATAGCTTATTTTACCCAAAACATGTAAGTCTTAAATTTAAAAGTAAATTTTACTCCTAAACATCATTTTATCATTCAAGCGATTCGTCTGCCATTTTATATCCACTGATAAGCAATACGGTATAAGTGTAAAAGGGGAAAGCCCCAGGATGTTGGGAAATAACTTTGCGTATGGTAGTTGAAATGACGAGAGAAACGTAGGTGCCCTGCCAAATATCCTCTACTGCGATTAAGATGTCCAATCTGGTATCGAAATGTTGTCATTTGGTTGGTGAATCCCCCGCTTCCCAAGCTGTTAGGGCACAGCTTGCTGATGCAATCAGTTTTTTTTCTTTCAGTCGTGCAACACGTGTTCATGTGATAAAGTGTATATGATCGCGATCGGTCATGTAGTACGTTAAGAAATGCCACCCACAAAAACATCTCAATCTGCTTTGTTGCGCAAATACGTATACTAGTTTGGATGTTGTATATTTAGCAAAAACGGCAGGGTCTTATTTTGTTTGGTATGCAAAAAAAGTGTTTTTACACAGAAATTATGACATTGTACAGCATATTAACACAACGCGACATAAGGTCAGGTTAAGAATAAATCTAAGTTGAATCAGCAACTAATTGCAGGCACTGCAGGCGAACAACCGAATTCAAGTGATACATTTTTCAAAGACTTGTGTTCAGCATTAGTGAGTTCGGACATTCCATTGTGGAAATTAAATAATGAGCAGCTTTGGGGATTTTTAGATGCCGGACGAATCTATACTGCGAAAAGACTATTTGCAACAGTGTATTCAAAACTTAATTTGTCATATTTGGGATCAAATAAATCACGAAATAATATGTTTTTCTCTTGATGAAACCACAGATGCAGCAGGACAATGTGTGTGTAGTGCTGTAGTTGTGTAGTTGGAGCTATGAATGCAGGCAGTATATCAAATCTTCTTAATGTACAAGTACTTGATCGAGTAAATAATTCCACTATTGCAAAATGTTTCAATGACTCGTTAGCTATCTTGTGGCCAGAATGGGCACGGTATGACAATGTATTGTTATTTCTCAGTGATGCTGCTCCATATATTGTTCAAGCAGGAACTGGATTAAAAGTCCTTTATCCTATGTTAGTTCACCTGACGTGTCTTGCTTACAGTTTACATCGTGTCGCTGGAACAGTTACGAGCCAATAGAAAGACGTGGATCTTCTTGTCTCTAGCGTGAAAATAGTATTTGTAAAGTCAACGATTAGATTTCAAAAGTGTCTTTACCTCCTCAGTCAGTTTTAATTCGGTAGGGTAACTCAGTAAGGTATTAACGAAAATCCCTGGTTACGAAACACTGTGTAAAATTTCTATAACGCTCTCTGGTACAGAAACGTAGAGTATATCGAAGAGAAATTCTCTCAAGAAGAACTTTGGTGCTTTTCACATGTTACTGTAACGTCATGCGATGTTGAGAGATCATTTTCACTGTTTAAAATGTTCCTTACTAACAAACGCACGAGCATCACACAAAGAAATCTTAAGACGACCTTCCTCGCGTACTGTGACAAGCTTATGTTGGGTAAGATTTCTATATTTATGATTTAATTTTAATTTTTTATCTGCTTATTTCTTAAGCTTATTTGTTTCATTTTTTGTGCGTATATGCTCGCTTATTTCACTATTTGATTGTGCTTACTAATCCGGGCTCTAAATATCACTTACCTTCTACTACAATAACGGTAATTAAAAAATGCAGATGCCACCTCACAGTATCAGTACTAGGCCTACATGCTGTAGTTCTGAAAAACTCTATCGCTATAACTTTCCATCTCATGACTGTCTTTCAAACAATTATCACATTATAGTTTTTATGTGCTTCAGACACATTCTTGTGTAACATTTGCAACAATAGCCTACATCTCGGCTTTGACATCTTTCATTCTCTTCATCACTAGATAATGACGATGCGTAGGATGTAATAGATCATCAGGCAGTTCACATTATCTGATACAGAATGTGAAGAATCATCGTCTATTCTTTCCTCTTCAAATGATTCTTCAAACATAGCTCGTATTCTTGCTGCATCACTGTCACTCATCGTGCTCCCACAAGAAATCTGCCATCACAAAAAGTAAGTACAAAAGCATACAGTACTAAGTTTACGCCGATATAAATGTGTTTATGAACGAAGTGTCTAATGGAATAACTCGCAGAAAGGTCTCTTGTAAAAAGAAAGTAATACAACTTCAGTATTTCTTACCTAATAAGGTGCTAAATAGAAGTGCTTAGCGTTTGTTACCACGTGGGGAACCACCAGATCCCCAGCAGGAATTATTGCTAATGTGTAATGAACACGTCCACGCTAAACAATGCCAAGTCCAAGACAGCTGAGTCATGCTATTTCTAAAAGCTATCTAGAGTCACCACTTATTACGAACCTTTGAACGATATCACATAAAAGTTAATAGGCATGTGAAACCCCCTCTTGGGCACTGCAGGTTTAAAGCTCTTAAAAATCTGATGACTTCGGCTGGGTTTCAACCCACAATCATGGGCATAGCAGTTCAGCATGCTACTGACTACCCCAACGTAGTCGCATATATATATTGCGCTGATATAATACTATTCTAAATGTATATAATTTACCGTATATATGTAACTAGCAGTAGTGCCCGGCTTCGCCCGGTGGATTTATTTGTTTTATGGATGATAGTGAATACTACTACAGAACTGGCACTAACAGAAAACAAATAAAAATTATATATATATATATATATATAACTTTTTGTGGTGGTGGCGATGGTTGTAGTGGGGGTGATGAGAGGTACAGTATAAAGGCGTAACATTCAGGTCATTTTCCGGTAATGATAATAATATATAATTTTCAAAAGAAAAATATGTATTGTCCGTTGAGCCATTATATATTTAAACACAAATTGTGCTAAATGTTCCGGCATAACTCAACAAAATGACAGTGTTTCACCCCGGTGTGCAATTGGGCTCTTCAGTTGGTTAAAGCACACCTCACCAAGACACTGTCTAGTACACACTGGGAAGGCCATTGCAAGACGTATTTGATACATGTGTATCCACGTCACGAGCAAAGCCAGTGCACTATGGGAGTCGAAACTCCACTCCAAAGCAATTATAACCTTACCTTGGCATTGAATATATAATTTTCAAAAACTAAAGAGCCCAATTGCACACCGGGGCGAAACACTGTCATTTTGTTGAGTTATGCCGGAACATTTAGTACAATTTGTGTTTAAATGATAATAATGATAATAATGAATAGGGAAACGGCTATTTACTAACTACAGCACTGACACATGTAATTTACAAACTAATGTTAAAAAATTATTAGAAAGAGGAGTAAGTAAAATAAACGACACTGCCTAGGGCCTATATCTCATTGGCTGTTAGAAATGTAGAGACCAATAGTGTCGTCTTTTGTTGCATAGCGCTGTAGGAAAATAATCAGAACACTTTGGAAAACTTTGGCTGCCCCGAGCTCCTGAGGTAGCATCAGTATCATTTATCGCCACATAGCGCTCAACGATAAGGTTCGGAATAAATGAAGGTAAATTTGAAATCACCAACACTGATTGCAGCTGATAACCTCAATGTACTGCACCAACACCGTTGCACTTATACAGAGGCATAATATTTTCATGATGATAACTGTTTTAAGGGGCCTAAGATTATTATTTTTTGATTAATTACTCCCCGTGACTGCAATTTATAAGCAGCGCAAGTTTTAACTATTTTCGCAATTCTGCACTAGAACACTGGTAGGGCGACGTGTTGGAGCTCGAATTGCCAGTCAACAATAGACATATTAAAATACTCTTGCAGTTACAATACTACGGGCATGAATGGTTCTAGGGCCTTAATACGCGGTTTTCAAGTTCATTTTGTCTGTTATTCTAATTGTAGGGAATGGAGAGCGTTGTCCAAAATATCAAGTAGACAGTGTTACCACCAGGGTTTCAAAGTGTATGTAAAATTTGGTGTAATTAGGAGGAACGGTATAGATTTGTGATAAATGACCTAAATGCAGGGAATGGACTGGTCTGTCATAAATTTTATGTAGACAGTGATACTGGTAGGGTTCCAAAGTATACCAAAAGTTTTGGTTCAGATCGGTGAATCTGTGTAGATTTGTGCCAAAGGGCCTAAATGCAGGGAATGGAGTGGTCTGTCCGAATTTTAAAGTGGACTGTGTTACACGCAGTGTTCCAAAGGGTAAGTATACAAATTTTGGTTCAGATTGGTGAAACGGTGTACGCATCACTAACCATAACGCCAGCGCATGCGGATAGAGCAGTTCGAGAGCGCTTGTTCTTCCGACTTACTGAACAAAAATCAATCTTTAAGGTTACCTGAGTGGTACAGCCTAATGCTGCATAGCCTAAACTATTCCTCTTAAATCTGGATCTCATATACAAAAAGAATTTTTCAAATCCTACTCGTAGTTCAAGAGATTAGTGCGTTTAAATGAACAAACAAAAAAACTCATCAGCTTTAGTATATTAGTATAGATACAGTAAAAGTAAGGTACGGCAACTCAAATTTAACAGCATGAGGTCCTTGACTAATGCTAGTTTCTCTCAAACACAAACTGTATTTGTCTTCTCCCAATTTTTATTTCACATGGATTATGTGGTAACTATCTTAATTGAACTGTCAAACTTTCTTAAGCTCAGAGGCTGTGAAATGTGATGTATCCCTCTGAATATTCCCTAAGCCCTCATAAATCTCCATGGACGACCACATTTCACCATACTTCCTTTACTGTCCTCCTCAGTTCTCTAGTACGAGCCATCACACACACTCGTCGTACCGACTCGGTGAGCGAGTTGCCACTATGGGTGCCAGAAACTTAAATATTGCCATTTGCATGAGGTCTATATGCACCGTGCACGAACCTTGAAATCGTACAGCATTGTGCTGGGTTGCGAAACAAGGAATGTGAGGCAGGCGTCAGTTGTTTAAAAGCCATGTGCAAGATTCGGCTTAATTGCGGCTCTTTACCGGTTAGATCCGGATTTATGCAAATCAACTGTTGGTAAGGGTAGAAATCTCTACATTTAAATAAAGTGTGGGAATTGAAGCGAGAAGATGAGTGTTTTCTGAAAGCAGAAGTTGATTAGGTAAACGTCTGTTTCACTTCCGTCTTACCGAATATCAATAAAGCTAGGCTGTAATCCCATACATTTTTTTATTTATATTGTCATATCTTAGGTACATATTATACTTGCTATTGTATTTCACTGACTCGGAGCGAAATGTTGTCGCCACTAGTTGCCCTTGCCCAGCTGGTCTTGGAAATACTTGTAAGCATATTGCTGCGGTGATTTGTTATGTTAATAATGAACAATGTGTTTCTAAAACTGATGTGCCCCAAGCCTGGGGAAAACCAAGTTCAGTAAGTGCTGCGATATGAAAATATTCCCAAGGGAAGCGCATTGAAGAATTATTTCCTTGAAAAACATTAAATATCTCAGTACCAACTTTCAATCCGACAGATCTTTTAAAAATATCTTGTCTTTTACGCAGAATGCTCCATGCAGAAAACAAATCAGAAGTTGAACGCGCCTGTAAGAGTACTGAAATTCTTTTTTGTAAATTCCGTTGAGAATTTAATTTTGAAAGTGGAGTGTGAAAAAGTTACTTTGGAATTGCTCCAGCATCAGTGCACTATACGTGGAGAATTACTTTTCAGATCTTGGAATGAGAGGGAACGGTGGGTGTTTGAAAACAATGTGAATGTTAATAGTGACAAAACTCTTCACATTTCCATGACACCTCGGGAACAGAGTGAATCCCCAGAATGGTACCAAGAAACTGTAGAATATCTGCGAGTAGTAATGTTTATCGCATCAAAACCAGAAGGGAAGACTTTGATAACTCTGATAACTGCCTCTACCCTCAGGGGCGTTGCACTTCACAATGTGGCATATGGGAACGAAATGGAACCACAGGAAATGTTTGATGTGAAAGTAATTTGTTCTGGTTTAATTGTTCATAACTTACAACCATGGCTTTGTGGCAGCCCAGATGGAGTCGTCGTGAAAGACGGTAGGATACAGAGGCTGCTGGAAATGAAATGTCTGATCTCTTGCAAGGATAAGGGGATAGTGGAAGACACAGGAAAACTAAATGTTAAGTACTTATACCTAGACGAGACGAATAATATTATATTAAAAAGAACTCATGTGTATTTTACTCAGTGCCAAATACTCGTGCGTCCGCCTCATTCCGTAGTGACCAGCACTCTTGGCTGTTGCCGCAGTGGCCCGGATCTGCCAAGAGTTTTAATTCTGGTCTGAGGGTCAGAGAAGAGACGGGTTCGACTTCCACCTCAGCCATCCTGAAAGTGGTTTTCTATGGTTTTCCACTTTTACTCCAGGCGAATGCCGGGAAGGATACTAAATTAAGGCCACAGCCGCCAGCTTCCCAATCCTCATCTGAATAACAAATGCATTCACTAATACAGGCATCACAATAACTCAGGTTATCAGGCAAATTATTCACACACCCTCAATGAATCAACAACAAGATACTCATGCGCTTAACAGGACTCAGTTCATATACTGTAAGACGCATCAACTGTGTGTAACCGTAGAGAAGGACTCGAGATATTTTCGTGACTATATTCTTAAAATTGAATAATTTTATTTCATGTATTATCTATCCAAACTTGTTACAGGCTAGTCTTGTGTAGGTCGCGAACGAACTAGTTCGGAAGAGCTGGTCCCACAGACGAACTACCGAACTAGTTCCCAGATCCCTCGTTTGTTAGTTCGTTCGATCTTTTTCCGCTGACCAACTTGAAACAGTGCGAGAGCGCGGGTCCGCCGTAGCTCGTCAGCTCGTCGCATCACCACCCATTGCACAATCACATGCGCTTTGTTTCGTTCAGTCAGTTCAGTTGATCGAGTGTATCTATTGTTAGTGGCAAGATTGTCAAGTTTTGGCGCAGTGATTGTTCAATGTTGGTTGATAATAATAACAGTATAACACACTACTAGTGCTAACACGCTAATAGGTAATAACTACCTTATATTTGTAATGTAATACAGTGGTGGTTCATAAATTGAAGTTACTGATAGTTAACTGATTTATATGTGGGGATAATTCCACAGTTTTATTTAACTTAGTCATTTTGGATTATTTGAAAATATGTCGAATTATTTAGAAAATCTGCGAACTGGATTAACATTACCATTTTAATGAACTGGTCGATATTTATTTTTCTCGATGAATGGAGATAGGACCTACAACTACTTTTACCTGTTTTTAAGAAATGAACATTATGACGATGATTCACAAAGAAAAGCCAACTTCTATGGACAAAAACTCTGAACTAAAAAACCTATTCCTCCCATTCATGCCATTAAGATAATGTACCAAACGGTTTCAGAGCAGCCAAATAATGAATGTCACGAAGCAAGTAAGAAATGAAATGAAAATTGTGGGGAGGGGAGGTGTACATCTTATCATCCCCTAGTGACTAGTAAAAAATGGAATCGGATGGTGACGCGCCGATATAGGAGAAAAATGATGATGATAATTGTTGTTTTAAGGGGCTAACATCTAGGTTGTCGGCCCCACACGAGAAAAAAAATAAAGAGAATAATAAGAGTATGCTTCTACGAACACTTCGTCCATACTGTTATTCTTTTAGGTACGGTACCGGTATTTCACTAATGATAAACAAATGACGACGTTTGGCTTGATAAACAATAGAAAGAGAAGTTTTCTCAGAGGGAAAAACATGGACCCTAATTAAAAGGATGGCCAACAATAGAGTGAGATAAAAGAAGTTTGTAGCTACCCTACGTTCCTACAAGGAATAAAAGGAAATAAGGAAGAAATAAGGAATTTCATTAATGTTTCAATATTCATATTTTTTTTGTATTTTCTTATCTTCGAATATCAAAATGTAAAACACATTACTACACACGCAACATGCCAATATCAAATACACGAACTGCACGTGCAGCGAGCATAGTAACTTAACAGTAGCCTACAGTATTGCTTGAAACGAGAGCAATGTGAATGAGCAATCACTGGTGACGAATAATCAGTGGTGAGAGACTGCTATGACAAACAAAGAGCGCGTGCAGTGGCAGTAGCAAGGCGAGCGAACGATCTGCCTTACAGGGAATTCGAGATGGGAGCTAACGAACTAAAAGAGCGAACTAGTTCGCTAAGGAGCTGCGAACTAAACTGATCGCTCCCAGCCGCGAACTATTATGCGCAATACTATTACAGGCTAGCTTATGATCATTGATTTAAAACTAGGGCCCCTGCTTATCTGACAAATATTTAATCTATCTTTGTGCATTTGTATTTTGTACTTTTCTAGGTTCAAAATGTTACTATGACAGACTACTAGTACTATATACTAGTACTAGTATATACTAGTATATACTTTTTGTTAAAATGAAATGTTTGTCGTAATGCCAATCAAACTATTGCTTGCCACGGTGGGTGAGTGGTTATCGTGTCGGACTACCAACCCCAAGCTTGCCGGTTCGCTCCTGGCCGTGGTAAGTGATTTTTGAAAGGCAGCAAAAAATATACGTCACGCATGTCATATGATATGAATTGAGTAGGCCGTGTTCATAATAGCAAAATTAATCTCGGAAGATTCCACCAACACAAAGTTCCCCATTTCTCTACTAGAAAGCGCTATAGTGTTCAAGGAGCTTAGATATATAACCTCCTTGACTTTCATAGTGCTTCAAGGAACAATGAAATTCGACATGCAAGCTACCCTTTGGGTGTCAAATAACAAAGCTTGCAGCCGGCACCCAAGGCCATACGATATCTCTATTTAGTATAAAACAAAGTTCCCGATTCATGGAAGTTATGGGTAATCTCGAGAACCACTGGATGGATTTGGATGTGGTTTTTACCATTCTGTAAAGGATATCTCGAGGAAGGTTTCTGTAGAAAATAATTTATTTATGATCAAAGGAAGCCAAGCAGTAACAATTTCAGTGAAAAAAATGGAAAAACACGCGGCGTCCGTGCGCTTTTTAAGCTTACACTGGGCAAACCATTAAAAAAATTAAAAAAAAAAATATATATATATACTATGAGTGTAAATGATGTTCACCATGAAAAGTTAATCAAAAAAAAGTCCGCGAGAGCATATCTCTATATTCTATATATCACCGACTATAAGTGTTTTTCAATTGGATGGGAGGTGGATTTGTGATTCATGTACCTCACCATTCTTAAATTATGTCTGACAAGAATTCGTTGCTCATGCATCTCAAGGATAATACTGTATAGGCCTAATTAATAGTCCAGACATTGATTTTAACCTATCATGCCGAGACGTAAAACAGATATAGGTCGTAGGTCATTGACATCAAAAAATGAAATGCGCTTATCACGTAATGCATTCATAACTGTTTCCAGACGAAGCTGGGCAGGGTTGCTAATTATATTATTATTATTATTAATCAAACTATTTAGTTATTGCCAAGGTATTCTATTTCACGTCAGTTTTGATTATCTTCTTGGATAACCGGGGACTGCAAATTTGTCAGAACGCAACACATATGAACAATGTCGTCAATATGAGGCTGAAGTTCTATCGAAAGCTTCTGTAAAATATTGTATATTTTATTTAGCTGATTACACCTTTCAACATGAATGCGAACACTTGCAACCCTGGGCATCTTCCTGACCTCGTCGGCTGTCAGCTTCCCATCATGAAGAAAAGGAGGGATTACGACAATCACTCCTCTGTTGGAAGGCTTCTTGCTATTGCAGGAAATCCTTTGTCAACAATGATTTCATCACCTGGTTCTAATTATGGGATAAACGCGTCATTCGATCTCCCTCCATAGCATTCGGATGTAAAACTAATCATGCCACTGGGTGTGGTACCGACTAAAAATGTCACTGTGTATGTTCCCTTGTAATTGGAATGGAGAAATACTCTGCGATCTACCGTAGGAGGTTGTTCAAGTTTAATTTCTGTACAATCGATAATTACCCTTCATTACGGGTATTTATTCTTGAACACTGCTGGCATAGTTTCATCTATACTTTCCCAACTGGGTCAGGACACGAAATTTGACATTGCGGAAGCTAGAAGCATCACAGTTGTGGAGAAAATACGTGACACAGTTGTGCGATGGACTCCAAACAAAACTCTCATAGCAGAATGAGACAGTCCTGTCTTCATCTTCATTAAAAATATCAACAAGCGATTTTAATGAGATAGGCTACTGTACCCGTTTGTTTTTCGCGAGATATTATTTTAAGCAACAAGTTATAAACTTGAAATGACACGCCTGCTAAATCTCGCATTTCTGTTTCGTCCCAAATTGAAGAGTATCCTCGAAATCCTAGTACCTCATCACAAATATCCTCGGTTCCACAATTTTTGTCATGGAGCTTCACATTAGGTCTCAATTCAGGATACAACGGAATGCACGCCTGGGTAGACACTTCTCTGTCATTTACTGTGCACGAAAATGCAAAACTTCCACTAATGTCACTTTTTTCTGTCTGCACAGCGACATTGGAGTGACTTACACACACACTTTCCAACCCTTGCGAACATTCAACTAATTTTCTTAGTTTCGTCACTCTATCAAACCTCTCGGAAGCTTGCGGAGTAGCTGTATTCTTGTACACAGCAGTGAATAAAGTGGGTTGAAATGCTGGGTTTTTTGGGTGCCCCGATCTTCTATTACCAACAAAATGTTTGCTGCAAATACTTGAGTTTCAGGATGGTACCCGAAATTTGAATTTCAGGGCTGAAAAGCAAACATTTTATTAGAAAGTGTAAAACCTAAAACGTAATTACTACATGGAATATTTATTTATCTAAAAAACAGCCCAGCTGGGGATTAGCCTTATATCCACAAATGTGCTTAGTCTAAAAATAACTAGTTATAATGTTACATATTAAAGTAAAATATGTATCATTTAAATACTGATACGAAGACTGAGTAGAAATTTTATCAGTCCTCATGATTCTTCATGAAACAGAATTTGGCTAACTAATAAGAATTATTATGAGTACTAATAGTATTAGGTAATATTATAAGTCAGTTTTATGAAACAGGCAAGAATTTAAAATATTGATGATGAACTTACTTCTTGCGATATACCGCTCGTATCCAGAGCTTTCTTCGTTCCTCTTCATGTTTGAGCACTGGAAATTTGTAAAATGTTACATTGGATGTGGTATTTCCATACTTGTTGAAACACCCAACAACACAACAGTTATTATTCCCTGTTCACTTTGTCTGATTCTGCATGTTTATACAATATTTCACCTGTGTTTATGCACTGCTATATGCCACACTCTCGCCTCGCCTCACCAGTTTAGTACCGCTGCGCTCCACTTGAGTGCCATGCACGGTGCCTATAGTCCAGCTGCCTTTGATGGTGGGAAGATATGTCTGGATTGTAGCCTCTTTTCCACCTACCACTGTTGAAGGAAGACGGAGCTACGGATCGTGGATCAAAGATAAATCTTGTGCTTCGTCCCATGTTTCTAAACTTGCTCCATTACCGTCAGTATCTGGGTAACCCCACGCTGTACTTCTGCAGTTGTAGTCGCCTATCACAAAGGTTATATTCTGATGGTTGAAGTTGGAAGGCATTTCAAAGTCGAAGGTGCTCTCTGGTGGTTGTAGACTGAAGTGATGTAGAAGAAAGGAGTGTCAGGGTGTTAAAATATATCAATCGCTTCTTGTTGCAGCCTGGCGTGATAGTGTGTGGTGTTGGAGAGTATCCTGGTGTTCCTGTACTGTACATCCTGGCCAGCCAAGAGGGAGTGCTAAGCGAGTGACGATTTCTCAGCGTGACCAGGCGGCTGTGTCTCCTGTGTTCCTTGGGTCTGATTGCCACGCTTTTCTTCATAGTTCCTATGTACACCTGTCCACAGAAACACGGGATTCTGTAGACATCTGCAGTGGAGTGTGGATGGCACTTGTCTTTGGCAGATAGCAGGAAATTCCGGAATTTAGTGGTGAGTTAATAAATTGTCTTCACGCCATAGGTCTTTAGTAGCTCTCCGATCCTGTCTGTCACCTTGTTCACATATGGCAGGAAGGCTGTGGCTAGCAGAGTTTTTTCTGTCTCTTTCCTCGTGCTCCGGCACCTGGGATGAGTGGCCCATTCAATCTCCTTACTGCTGTACCAATTGGCGCATAGGGCCCTCTTCAGATGCCGCAGCTCTTCGTTGGGAAGGGATGGCTCACAGATACTCTACCCATGTATCTGTCGAGGGTGATGATTGGACGTTTTGTGTAGATACCAGTCGGCGTGTGTAAGTTTCCTTTATATAGGCTGATTCCAGAGAATAGTCCACCCAATTAGGAAAAAGTAAAATGAAATGTAAAAACTCTGCAATAAGTTTTCATGATAGATAAAACATGAAATTTTATTAATTTTATGATATGTAATCATTTGCTGATGTATTTCAGTTCTTAATTGAGTGGTTAATTGAACCTTTATGTTAGTCTAAATTCATTTAAAATTTCTCCAGGGTTTTAGGAATTAGTTTATTAAATGATGAAAAGGTATGAAAATAATTATGGTAAATGTTAATTCTAATGTTCTTTCTCTTCACAGTAAAGTACTTATTTAGGTTATTAACAGTTTATATAAGGTGTAATAAGGCGACGAATTTATGGCTGCAGGCCATGTAAACACGCGACGTAAAAGGTATAAAAGTTTCTGTAGACGAAAAGTGCGCGGCTCAATTTGAATAAAATTTCGTATGCAAAGCCAATTTTGTACACCCTTTCAAACTGCTATATCACTCGTTTAAAATTTCAAATGGATTCATACAAAGCTGGTAGTAAAATACGTCGCGTGTTTACGATGTTCTCGCGAGTAGGCGGCTGGAGAGTTTCCCGTCACATGGAGCCGCGAACTTTCAGACGTCAGTACAACATTAGGGATGTCCCATCACATCGGGACATTTGTTAAATGGTACAACATGTTTTTGGAAAATGGATTGCAGATGCCTCCCTCACACAGGTGGAAGGCGGCGTGATAGCAACAAGGAGAAAGATATTCGACAAGTCATGACGCCGAGTCCACGAAAGTCACTCAGCCGCTTATCAACAGAGCAGAATACACCATGCACAGCATGTCACAGAATTGCTAGGCGTTATCTTCACATGCGTCCATACCGTATGCAGCACCTACAAGCATTGACACAGCTGAATTATGGAGCTCGACTCAGTTTTGTTACGACGATGTGTGAGCGGCAGGAAGGTGGTTAAAACGATGGATGTTCACTGACGAAGCCACATTCCATGCGAGTGGCCGAGTCAACACGCATAACTGCATCATTTGGGGAACAGAAAATCCACATGTCTCGTACGAACTCGGGACACTAAAACGTAATTTGACTGTTGCTCTACGTGCAAAGAGAGACCTTATAAACGTCCACGATGTTGTGGAAGTGGCGAAAAGAAATTCAGCAAGCACAAATGTTATATTTGTTCCTCTGAAGACGTTGAAAAGAGTAAACCCCTTCTGGAAATCCGCTTCGTCGATGTCTGTGCTCTACCAGGAACACACATGATATTCATTATGTGGAGCCGTTAAAAAAAATACATAGTTCAGGCAAGAAAATATTATTCAGAAACAACTACCACACACTCTCTACATCCAGATTACAAGTTCGAAGCAGATGACAGAAATGCACCCCGTGACAGCTTTTGAAGTGGGCGACTTCGTACTTGGAAAATACAGTGGAAAGAAACAATCCAAATATTATGTTTGTACCATAACTGAAAGTGATGGTGATGGTGATGTTTATTTCGTAACCAATTTTCGCAAGTACAACGATGAAGCTAAACTGTTTTGTGAACCACCGACGAAAGACGAGTGCTTTATAAATGAAAGTGAAATTGCAAGAAAATTACCTGTGCCTAGTTTTACGCGACCGACAATCTCGCGATCATAAGCCACGGGACCTCACTTTTTACGCGAAATCCGAACCACAGCATGTGACTTTCATCTCGAAAATCGCACATGCATTAATCGGGACTCGAACTCAGTCAGTCTTGATGGTTGCAAGTGTCAGCTTGACTGCTGCGCCATCACGCCCCTTACTTATAACTACTACGATATTAAATCTACATTTTATCATTCAGTGATCGTATTTGAGGACGAGTTGGCTCCTCGTGCCATGTCGCGATAGTACTAATTCGTACGTGTAATCACGCGACGCTGTCAAGTAAACACGCGACGATCGCATTTAACTATATTACGCAGATATTACGCAACTTTCACATTTGGTTTTTTCGTAAAAACGTACCTTTGTCTTTCTTGTAAACAATATCTTAACATTACCAATGCAAGTTATCACAATTCGCAGAATTTTGAAAAAACGTAAAGATATGTGAAATTAAAAGTCCGTCCCATGTAAACACGAACGCTACGTTTAAAATTTTATAGAATTGCATACATCAAGCCTACAACAAAGAAATTTGTGGAGGTTATTAAGTATTATCTAGACGTTATTACGCATAAATCTCAATTTTTTTAGATGGTAAGTTACATATATATGTTAAATAGAAATGTACAAATGTAAACACGCGACGCCTGGAGTTGGCCTATAGTGTGCCTGATGCGTAGGTCCTTAGTCTTGATGATGAGACCATCAAGAAAGGACAGACATATTTTTCCTCCTCCATGGTCAACAGGATGCTGGTGTTGAGGTTGTTGAAGTGGTCCATGAAGCGTTCTAGCTCTTCCTCTCCATGGCTTCAGACTACCCAAGTATCGTCCAATAACGTTGCCATACTTTCGGTTTGAGTGGTGTAGTCCCACTGGCCATCTGATTGCACTTATCCATAATGAAGTTTGCAATCACAGGGCTTAGTGGGCTAACCATGACAACACCTTCCATTTGCTCGTAGAAGTTGCTGCATCATTAGAAGTAGCTCGCAGTAAAGAGGTGATGGAACAAGTTGGATCTCTTCCGTAAAGAGCTGGATGGTAGATGGCTTCTTTCATAGGCACCTTTGTGAAGAGAGATACTAAGTCGAAGAAGGTAACTAGGCGGTCTCCAGGTTCTAAACGGATGTTCTGCAGAATTTCAATAAAATTGTTGGCATGATGGACAGATGCTTGGCGATGTTGTAGTTCGGAGAAGCGATGGCACTCACAATAGGCCTCATGGGAGATCTTGGGTAGACCGTACATCCTGGGAGGTCGAGCTTCACTCCTGCATGTCACCTTCACGTGGTCAGGTAGTGAAGAGGTCTTTATTAATCAGTTGGTCTCTGAGTATCTGTGTTGTGGGGTCTCTCGTGAGTATTCGGTAAGTCCTAGGTTCTTGAAGCGACAGGATGTTAGGATGTCTTTAGATGACATGACTACCATGGCATTGCCCTTGTCTGCAGGTAGAATGGTGATTCTTCTATGCCTGTTAAGGGTTTCAAAGGTAGTTTTCTCCTGAGATGTGAGGTTACTGCTGGGCACACAAGCTTTCCAAAGGTTGCGTGCGACATCTGAGTTAATTTTCTGGGTAAAAAGTGTATGGCAGCTTCCATGTTAACTTATGTGTTCCACGGTCACAGAAGGTTTGTCTTGATGAGACTCGGTTTATTCCTGCCCTTTCCCCTTCTGGCACAGCTAAACCACAAATGCAGCATGGACATTCAGATGTGGTGTTTGTGTCACACCGTTCATGTATTAATACACTTTTGTGTAGAATTTATATGTTAACCAATGGTGTACAGTATTCTAATGCCCTCAAGACTGATGCATGGCTCAGTGGTAACGTTCTCGCCTGCTGTGCCCAGGGTTGGTTGGTTGGTTCCTCAGTTTAGGGGCTGCATCAACGCGGTCATGTAGCCCCGTGTACTTTGGGTGTGTGCAGAATCAGTCTGTTAACCGGTGTTAATTGGGATGACTGTATTAGTGTGTGTTATCTGTTTTAATTCAAGTAAGGACTGCAGGCATTGAATTTATTCAAGTAGTTCCTACTTTTGCCGCCAAATGCCTCCGTCAACGACCAATTTGTACAGAAATTAGTTACCAGATGCCACCGCAGTCGGCTCTCGACGACGAACGTAGGAACCTATGAACGTTAGCCAAATGTTTGATCTACAGAATATTAATTTAGCTTCACACAGGTGTAATTAGTGGAAAGTTCTTTAACATACCATAAATCTATGACATGGGACCACCGGCTTTACTTCACCTCCGAAGGAAGGCATACTGAGGGATTTTTAGCGTTCTTAAAAAATCCGACGACTTCGGCCGGGTTTGAACCCGCGATCTTGGGCATAGAAGCTCAGCATGCTACCAACTACGCCACCGAAGCCGCTTGCCCAAGGTTGCAGGTTCGAGTCCTGGTGCAGACAGCTAGCGTTTGAGGGTGTGCGAATGCGAGGGAACCGTGTCAGTAGATTTACTGGCATGTTAATAATGAACCATTGGGGGCAAAATTCCGGCACCCCAGCATTACTAAATGCCGCTGTAGTTAAGAGGGATGTACAACCAATAACATTATTATTCTTATTATCTCTTACATAATACTCTGTAAGTAATTTGTCTCTTCCAAATCTGCTTCTCAGACTATAAATAGCCTTTTGAAAGTTATTAGCAGTTGGTGGAAAACTCTGAATTATTTCTCTTGCTCTAGACTCCCTAACAGTCGCCTGTATCAAGTACTGAAACTTGTCCTCCTCTGGTATTTCCTTATCCTTGCACCAACCTAAACTTAGTGATGAACTAGCTTCGAACTTACCTTAGTGTAAGAGACACCAGGCATAGCAGCAATCTTCTTGAGAAGGATGTAAAACTGGCGGTGGAAGAGAGAGAGAATAGTTTCATGCTGGGCCCATTGTTTTGCGAAACTACCGTGCCTGGACTCAAGAAGATGAACTGGGCAGCCCTGGGTCGTGGACGAATGTATCCTCTTTAAGGGAGTAAGTTCAACCAAGTCCCCACATATGACAGTATCTCGCCGAATATGAGCCGAGAACGAAAATAAAGAAAGACTATAAGACAAGGGATAAGCAAGAAATTGTCGAGACGACGTGTATTTCAAATATGTAAAAGATCCGAAGCGAGAGGAACAAAAACAAGCTAGGATGAATGTAAAATAAGTGGAGCACATCAAGATACTTCCACTGCCGCAAGGGAGTAGTTTTTTTCTTAAATGACGTTGGGAAAGAAAAGATGAAGTGGAGCTGACGTAGAGTCTTGTGAGATTCTGGACTGTAACAAAGTAGGCGTTACAGTCCCAAAAGGAGCTCCCGAGTTAGGTAAAGAAAGAAATAAGAATACATATTGAGGCGAGAACGAACTACATATTACAGAAAATCATGCATAAACACACCGTTAAACAGAAAAAAAACAAAATAGACTTACGGAAACATAGCTAAAGGTAATAGGGGAACAGGCAGGAAAAGGGGAGAAAACGGTCATGAGAAAAAGATTTGCGTAATGCCCCCGTAAATTGAATTATATTGAGACCACGATGGCTGTTTTGGCAAATATGAATAAAGTTATGGATGTCATAGTTGTGACGTGTATATTCATGACGTAGGCACGGATGACGTAGAATTCATGCAAGTAGGCTGATTGAGCTGAGATTCTTGGTGACGTCATGATTTTGTTCGAGAAAGATCTTAGATTTACGACGCAGTCGCAGGAAACAAGGTATTGTGCTAAGGAAGAAGTTACGCTATTGGAGGAAAGGCTCGAACCAATGAACGATAGTTTGGAAGGAAGACGGAGATTACCGAAACTACGATATTTAATTACTTTTGGCATGCAGAATTGTGGAAATCTATTTTCAGTTATGGCATTGATTTGGAATTTTGAAGAAATTAATTTTGAGTTTTTGAAATTTGAAAATCCGTCAAGTATAGCCAAAGTTAAAACTTCTAGCAATGACGGAGCAACAGGCTATGGAAGGGATGGATACGCCCCTTAAGAAGTTGATAAAAGGTCGTGCACAGAAGAGAGGAGCTCTCATACCTCATATCGTCATATCTGATATTCTGATACCGCATATATATTTCTGAGGTCATATAGTCATTTTCGAGTGAATAAGTGAGGCAAGTCGTCTTTAGCGTGTGGTTAAAGCCCGGCGCATCGAACGAACACGGAGCAGTTCCATTTTACGCTGTTTGAAACTAGGTGAAGTTAAAACGCTCTACCAGAGAAGATATCAAGAGTTAACTTCTGCCTTTATTATAATTCAATTGGGCAGTACACCATTGAGGTGTGTAGAAGATCTGAACAATTTCACAGTTATAATTCGAAAGATATTGGCATTTTAAGGCTGCCAACAAAAGTGATTTTCTCGCCACATCAGAAACACTTTTAAAATTTCCACATTATACACTACGGCTGACACGTGGATTGCAACAGTGATATTGGAGAATACGTTTGGTAATACAACGATACATTCTACCATGGAACATTATAATCTGGTAGTGCTTTCAATGATTATAACAGAAGTTGAGATGGAAGGCTAAGGCTTTAATGCAATTGGGACATATATCGATGGAGTGAAATAACAGCATGGAACTTCGTTAATCGTCTTTCTACAAAAGCGAGCATGTAGTGAACATCCAACTACACTCATGCATCGTGAATCCATCGCTGAATTATATCAAATGGCAGTGGAAATATTTTCATACTCCACGATTATGAATATTTCTGCGGAAATAACTGCAATAAACTTCATGGCGAATTGCGACCAGAACTTCAGGGAACTTTCAAGAGAGGCCAGGGTGGACCCGGCTCACAAAGAAGAGTTTTGCCAGAAGGATGTCTTTCGTATACATGGAGCAGTGCAATTTCCGGAGGAGGAAGCAGTTCGATTCTCCGAGGGCGCTGATTCCAGGTTCGAGGACGGAGCACATCTTCACGCTGGTGAAATGGAACCAACAGCAGTTTTCTTTGAGAACTTTCCTCTAGAACTTCAATCAACAGATAAGGTAGTCGTGAACGTTTCTTGTATTATTTGAGTCTTGTAGCGATATCTGAGCAACCATTTTTCCCATATTTTCTGTCCTATATTTTGCCCCATTTTCTTGCTTGATGTTTCTGTACTCAGTACACTTCGTTGATTTATGCCTTTTTCTACGATTTGTTGAGACATTGTTATGTCATTGGCATACTTAAATAATTTTGGATCAGTTGAGACTGATAATTTAGAATCTTTCAGTAATTTGCATATTTTTGTAGTCACGATTTGACTGTAAAGTTAACGATTTTCTATGGCAGATTTGAATTCAGACAGCGTGTCATTTTATTAAAGTAATTCTATTCAGTAAATTACTTTGACCAATTTTCTGTCATCCTCAAGAAAGAAGAATGATTAAATGATTTTAGAGCGTTAAAATCTATTACGTTATCGACGATCTTTGAAATACTAGTCGTCTTATGAACATGATTGCAACATAGACATTTATCATTGCATTATAGGCAATTTCATGAAATATGAACTTTGATTACGATTTATTGAATACACTATAGTAATGAACATTTGATAGGAGTTTTTCTCAATTATAGATTGGAACAATAATGTTGGCATTTCACAATCTAATTGTATTATATTCGACTATTTATGCAGTTTAGATGAACTTTGATTGAAGATAGTATTTTTATACTGCGTTACTTTGAAGATATTAATCTCAAGTTTGATAGACCAGGGAGGAGTGTCTAATCGTATTTGCTATTAAATTTATTTGTGATTGGCAAATTTTTACTTCATATCGATTCGTGAATGAAACCCAAGAAGGTTAAATAATAACAGTCATTAATACAATTGATGAATATAAGAATTTTTAAAGAGGAACAATGGATGTATAATCGTTAGTTCAGTGGACGTGTAAAAGTCGCTGATGAGTAATGCCCATGAATAGTGAAGGAGGTTCCCACAGTAAGATGAATGATGTTGTTGAATTTATAAGTGGAGGATTTTTGTATGTAGTGTGGAAGATTTTGATGCCATATATATGAAGATATATGATGAATTCTGGGCCAATTGTTGTGCAATTTTGTGCGTTTTGAGCGAAGTATTTTTCCGCTGAATGTATTGTCCTGGTTCTTTGAAAGTTATTCATGTGAAGATACTGTTAAAATTAACAAGAGTGTTAAATAATTTGAGATGAAGATTTTGAATGGAGGTTACCGTCACAAATATTAATAATAATTATTAAACCTTATGAAACCTGAATTTGACAGTTAAATATAACTAACCTTCATTGGTCGATTATATCACCACGATTTGAGTAATTATCAACCGGATAAACGTGTGGTTTAATGTATTTCTTGTATAAATAATATAAACTATTTAATATTGTAAATAATTTTGTAAATATCTTTGATAATAATTTGAAATGAAAGGGATTAATAGAGGCGTGTATAAAATTTTTCAATTGTCGTTTGACATTGTTATAAACAATTTATTATTGTTATAAATAATTAATGAACTTTTGTTATTAACATTAAGAGTTTTGTTATTACACTCTAAACAACGCTAATTAAACAAGTGGTTTGAACAATTAAACATGATTTGGGATTGTTAGAGTATTCCACTGGTGTTTGAATGGAGCATTTAAAAGATTTGCGTAATAATATTTCAGTTGAGATGTGGACATTTAACGTGTTTTGAAAGAGAGCTAGGCTCTGATGTAACTCGCATATGCTGGGGTTGAACGGACGGGTGAGTCCACTTGACGATGCAGGTGCATTGCAGCTGGCCCGGACAACTGTATGATAGAGGCCAAGGACGTCTCCATAATAGCCTTGTGGCTATAAATAAAATGTGAAGTATATAAACACGCAAAACAATTGATATATGTGTCTCGTCCCAAATCCCGTTTCCATTCCAAGTGCATTATTATTTTTACGTTACTATGAGCTTGAGAAAGCTGAAACATTGTATGTAGAGTATACAAGTCCTACAGGAGGACATGATTATGTGGACAATGGCTTCTGATTGCCACGTTTATTTTGTTGTTTTATTTTTGTTAAATTCATTCTTTATGTGAAATAAATTATTGTGCAGTTTAAAGTTTCTCGTCTTCCTTATGGTTCATTTTAAATATCATGGTGGAGGTTATTGTGAGGGCATACTTTTAAGTGATCCAGTTGACAACCCAGTCCCCGAGATAATTTTAAAAGGTAAGTAAAAGGTAAGTATGAACCCCCGTATATTTTGGTGTGTTCCACAATAATTTCTTGTTAACTATTGTGCTCTAATCTCGATAGTATCTGTCAGTGCCATTTTCATTGATGTAGCTGTGCCGGTGCGATTGATTATTGGCAATCCGATTGAGGGGGCGGATATCTGACAGCCTACTATCCGGATATCGGGGACAGTAACAAACCGCAAACTCACTCAAAGACACGAAAGGAAAGGAACTTGAGCACAGTAGTTAGTGGTGTAAAATCAAGACATTGCTTTGGTGAGAAAAGAAAGAAGTATATGATGCGACAGTACAGGTCTGTCCTAAGATTCAGGTGCATAGCAACACCGAAGTAATATGCAATGACCAAAAGATCGTACACCAGGCACAGACAAACATCATAGCAGTAATATGAGCATCCCGAAAATGCATAAGATGCAAGGAGGCCGAAGCACACACTGCACACACACACTGCACACACACACGGGATCCCAAAACATGCATGTATGCCCAACACCACGTCCAAGATATACAACACCCAACTAAATACTGAACTCAAGAATAAATAAGAAAAGGGGAAAGGGACAAAAACATAAACACATGGGAAAAGGAGAACATAAAAGATATGCAGAATAGCGAAACATGCTCGTACAAGACGCACGTAACAGTTCACTCATTCATGCATATCGAGAAAAGGAACATGGCGACAACTTACGGAGATATTGCTGTGTTTTCGTAAGGTGAAAAGCGACACAAATAAACGAACGAAAGGAAATCCAATTACATTAATTAATTGAAAAATATACGTATTTCACCTCATCTCAATATGTATACTTATAAAAAAATCTTGGAAGCGAAAACTTCCGATGAAATTGGAGAGATCAGAAAGTTGGGTTAGTCGTCCATAGTGAACGAGAAAAGAATAGGAAGAGATGCCAAATTCATGCCACCAGATGGCATCGATAAGAGAACCAAACCAAGAGAAAAGAACAGCGGAGGACTGTAAAATGTCATAATAAAAGAATTAAATACATGAATTAATAATAATAATAAGGGAATAGATATTTAAATACCATAGTCAGATCGTGTAATAGAAGTGATGGAATAAAAATTTGGACTCTGCTGAACCAGGAAAATGGTTCATCCTCACAGATTCTACTAAACTGGTTACAAAACCCAAGTCAGTCCTTAACATCTCCATTAAACTGTTTAAGCTCTATTTTAGATAGCCTGAGTTTCCACCGTGGGGTTGGAGACTCACACTATGTAGCCTATTCACTTTGTGCTTGGTAAGAGAAACATTGTACAGTGGTTCACTTCCATTTTGTTGAATTTTTCCTTATACTCTTCTAAATCAAGGTAATCTGTATCAAAATCAATATGTGTTCTGTCCTCTCAATTGATTAGTTCATACCATGCACTCTCAATATTATCAATGTATTGAAATTTCTTAACACTATCTTTATCCAGATCACTTTCACCAAATAGTTATAAGTGCTCTGGTCACTCTTTGTAAGTACTTCCATCTTACCAAATATTATGATAGGTCTCACCTGAATTAAAATGTAGAAGCCACAAGTTACGAGCCGCTATCACTTCAGAAGGTCGACTCGCATTGAAACAACGAATCAAGTTGGGGTCACCGCAATGGTGTGGTACATAGTGCCTTATTAAAGTTTCTTTTCGACTACGTCATGAACAATAGTAGAATACCAAAGGAATGGAAGGAATTTATAATAATACCAATTTATAAAGGAAAGGGAGTTAGAAGTAAACCTGAGAACTATTGACCTGTAAGTCTGACCAGTGTAGTTTGTAAAATTTTGGAGAGTTTAATAGTAAAATATATTAGAGGGGTATGTGAAGATAAAAAGTGGTTCCTGAGGAGTCAGTATGGATTTAGAAAGAAATTTTCTTGTGAGGCATAACTGGTGGGATTTCAGCAGGACATATCAGATCGGTTGGACTGCATAGCTATAGTAGACCTTTCCAAAGCTTTTGACAGAGTGGAACATGAAGTATTATTAAAGAAACTGGAGAGAATGGGATTGGACTCAAGGGTTGTACGTTAGGATAGGAATATTTCTAAATTCAAGGGTTCAGAGAGTCAGAGTAGGGAATTACGTATCACAGGAAGAGAAAGTTAAGAAGGGAATTCCACAGGGTAGTAAAATTGGTCCATTGCTTTTCATAATATACGCAAATGATTTAGGGAACAATATAGCATCAAAAATAAGATTGTATGCAGATGACATTATCATCTATAGGGAAATAAATAACATAGAGGATTGTAAAATATTACAAAGGGACCTCGATAGTATCCAACATTGGGTTGAAGAGAACCACATGAAGATTAACGGAGGTAAATCAACTGTCACAATATTCACAAACAAGAGATTAACAAGAAGTTCCGTGAAGAACTATACAGCCTACTTTTCATGCCAATGATTATTCTACAGAATATGAACCTATCTAGAATAATGACTAAATTAAGTTGGTAATATCGAAATATCTAATTAGTTCAAAATATACCTGGTATAATGTAGCCTAATAGAGCACTACAGTTGGCAGCCCTGGTGACTGAATATATTCTTAGTTCCATCTCTTAAGGTACAGAATACAAAATTTGGTTGAAGTCCAATGGACGTTACATGCAGTTAGAGACTGGATCTATCAGCACGCGTAAAAGCATGTTGCCAACAATACCATGCGTGTGCTGGTCAGAAATAATCTGAAATATTATGGTATCTTGTTGTGCCAATTTTGGATGAAATCCATTTGTTAGTATAGAAGTTACATGTATTTTAAAAATGGACATATCAGCAGGCAGGCATGTTGGCAGCACTGCCTTGTATTAATTACTCCAAATTAATCTAGAATGTCAGGTGCTATACGTGTGCAAAGTAGAGAGCTGTTGGCTTGCATACTTTCTGATATATTGATATTAGGGTAAAAAAAATATAGACAGCATTTATTAACAGTTGGCTGCCCTGATTGCTCTTAACAATACTTATAGTCATATCTGTTATGGTACACATAGCACATACGAAATTTGGTTGAAATCCAACTGATAGTAAAGAAGTTACATGTATTTAAAAATTGGTCCTATCAGCAGGATTATAATCATGTTGGTAGAACTGACGTATATAAGTTACTCCAAATTAATCTAAAATGTCAGAATATACGTGTGGATAGTTTAAAGCTGTTGGCTTGTATACTTTCTGATATATTGGTATTTGGATAAAAAATAGAGAGAGCAATTATTAACAGTTGGCAGCCCTGGTGGCTCTTAAGAATACGCTCAGTCATATCTGTTTATGTACAGATATTACATACAAAATTTGGTTGAAATCCAATTGATAGTGTGGAAGTTATATGCATTTAAACATTGGACTTATCAGAAGGCTTAAAATTATATTGGCAATACTGTCAGGGTTGGCCTCCTGGAAATTAAAGTGAAATAGTCTCATCTACACGTGTGCCAATTTTGGAATAGCTCCCATGCATACCTTGGAAGATATCCAACATGGAGCTCAAATTTCTAGTGCGTTTTTTCAGCAGTTGGTAGCACTGACATCATTTTCAAATATGGACGTGAGATATTCCGGTGCACATCTTTACTCATACTAAATTTGGTTTTGATTGCTGCTGCCGTTTAGGAGTTGATAGGGGGGACACACACACACACAGCCAGACAGACAGACAGACACACATTTTCCCGGATCGATCTCATAAGTCTACTTTTTCCTCATTTTTGCAAAATGTGAAAAGTAGGCTAAAAACTGAATTTCAATATACATTGGATGGGGGTAATCGTACCAAAAGATGACAAGTGCAAATACTTGGGTGTGAGATTTGATAGTAAATTGCCTTGGAAGGGTCATGTTGGATACATTGTTGGGAAAGCATACAGATCGTTGCATATCATTATGAGACTACTTAAAGGATGCAACAAAGAAATAATAGAGAAAAGTTACCTAAGTTTGGTTCGTCCAATATGGGAATATTCAAGCAGTGTATGGGATCCGCACCAGGAATACCTAATAAAAGAAATTGAGAGTGTGCTAGAGAAAGCAGCAAGATTTGTGATAGGGGATTTTAGGAGAAGAAGCAGTGTATCAGATATATTAGAGAAGCTTGGGTGGGAAACATTAAGCAAGAGAAGGGAGAAAAACAGACTTGTAGGGTTATATAGAGCGTATACAGGAGAGGAAGCATGGGGGGAAATCCGTGAGAGGCTACAATTGGAAAGAAATTATATTGGCAGGGCAGACCACAAATTCAAAATTGGACGGCACTTTAGCAGAAGCGATTGGGGTAAATTTTCATTCATTGGGAAGGGTGAAGGAATGGATCAGTTTACCAAGGGCGGTGTTTGATCCCTTTCCAAAATCAGTCCAGATATTCAAGAGCAGAGTAGACAAAATCAGGGAAAAGAAAGAAGTGGTATAACTTAGTGCTGTATTCCTAGAAACATTACACGTGTTATGTAATTCCTACTGCAGTTGTGTGAGGGGAGGTCACTCATGTGTGAATAGTACATTAAGTTACTGTATTCTTTTAATATTGTGTAGTATTTGTAAATTATGGACTTCATTTGCCACCGAGGTTGACACCTCATTGCAAATAAAGTGATTTGATTTGATTTGATCTACCTGGTCAATGTTCCCCTCACTATGACTGCTCATTGGTCTACCACGATAATGTATCCCGTACAGTTTTCGTCTGCTGCCGAACACAGATCTCTGGTACTTTCTCGACAGAGCCTGCATCGTCCAAATGTGCCAAATGAATAAGTTGACTGTTCTCATCACTCATGCCCGAGTGCACCAACCTCGGTAAAGAGAATACCGCGGTAAACTTCCTAGTTTACCGGGGTAAAGTCGTATTTCTGTTGCACCAAGCTCGGTTTCGAGTTTTACCGGGGTAAAATGTTTACCGCCCGTGAGGGAGCGGTTATCTAAGAAAACCGTGGTAAAGTTTCCTTCATTTGTATTCTGTGGTAAAGATTCCAAAATGGAGCTTAACAACTACAGGTTATATCTCCAGTGTCTTAATCGATTTGAAAGGAATGAAGGGAGGTTTATAGAAGAGAGGCGAGATTTATTCGAAGAACTGAGCGATGCTTCATTCCAGAGAATATTTCGATTACGGAAGGAGACAGTAGTAAGTTATATTTTTGACATAATTGGTGAACAATTGAAATTCTCTACTGGGAAAAACTATCCGAAATCGCCTAGAAATCGTCTTCGTATAGCACTGCGGTTCTATGCAACTGGGACATTTCAGGGAGTGATCGGTGACGTGTGTGATGTTGACAGAACAACAGCATGCCGCATAATACACAAGGTTTCTAATGTAGTTGCCTCGTTACCGCCACAGTTTATTAAACTACCACTTACCCAATGGGAACAAAGAGAGGTTATGGAAGACTTCCACAGAATAGCTGGGTTCCCAGGTGTATTGGGTGCGCTGGACTGCACTCATGTGAGAATACAGTCTTCCCGAGGTGAAAATGGGGAGGTATTTAAAAACAGGAAAGGCCATTTCTCTTTAAACATGCAAACTGTGAGCGATTCGAACCTCATGATAAGAGATATAGTAGCAAGATGGCCAGGTTCGACTCACGATAGCACCATATTTCACGAATATCGGCTGAGAGCGCGTCTGGATGAAAATATTGGTCTGTAAACAATAATGTTGGCACTCTGAAAAAATTCAGCAACACCCTCTAGCGATAATATATATACATATATATATTAGTAACATTGGCCATTTCTATAGAAAATTTTTCGGATTTCAATGGCAGCGGGCAACGTATACTACTCGAGTTCCCGAAATTTTCATGAGGGCTGAAATTGGGAGATCTAGGACGTTTCATCATTTTATTTTCCATTGTTTTGCACAGCTGATTACTCGCGTTGAGACAAAATGTAAACAGTATGGGAGACAAGTGACTGTCGAAACGATCACTGCCGTCTGGATAAACTGAAGACAAGTGACTATCGAAATTAACGAATTTCTTCCGAGGGGAATAATAGCGAGAAAAGCAAGCGTCAAGAAACCGCGGTAACGAAACCGAGCGATAGTAATGGTGCACTGCTTTTACGACAATACCACGGTAAAAGTTTTACCACGGTTTCGTAAACACTGATGAATACCGAGGTTGGTGCACTCGGGCATCAATGTAATATATGCTAAGGCTTTATTGTTTTTCTTCTGCACACCGCATTAACATCTTCAGGCTTTGATTCACTGGCAACATCCCTCAAACCATCACGCACTAATACGGCTTGCAACTTTGTTTTACAAAATATAAAATTGCCACCATTTAACATTGGAATATGCAACATACGAAGGTTGGAACTTAAGTAGTGGCAACACGGCGGTGGAGACGATATGCACCGGAATTGCCTATTGTCCCCGATAGTACTCGTTGGTGACTTACCTACCTTACCTCTGAGCAAGTGGACTCTAACTTCCCACAGCACCTGCGTGTGCACACTCAAGTATAATGCCGTCACTTGTGAGCTAGCGGTCTAACAGAACATGGTCGCCATGTTTTCCAAACAGGACCAACGGAGTTGGATCAAGATTGAATGTGCCCGAGGTCGTACAGCACGCCAGTGTCATCAGGGTTTGCAAGAGGCGTGCAGGGAGGCTGCATTGCCGTACAGAACAGTGGCATGTTGGGTCAAGGCCTTCAACGATGGTTGGCAAACTGAGGCAGACATGCATCGGGCAGGTCGTCCTACGTGTGTCAGTGAACAAGACATGCATGCTCTTGCCACGTTACTGGATTGTGATCGAAAACAGATGATTCGTGAGCTCGCCCATGAAACCGGATGGGCACATACGACTGTGCTGAACATCCTGAAGGAACGCCTGGCCGTGAGGAAAATTGCATCACGATGGGTGCCGCATGAGTTGACGGAAATTAACAAATGGTTGTGCTACGACGCTGCCAAGACTCACTTGGAGCTCTATGAGTGCGAAGGGGAGCCGTTCCTAAGTCGTATCGTCACCCTGGATGAGACATGGGCCAGATCCTACGAGCCCAAACTGAAACGCCAATCGAACGAATGGCGGCATTATGGGTCGCCCCGAGAGTCCGTCAGACCCCCAGTGCGGTGAAGGTGATGGTGATCCTCATGTACGACTGTGATGGCGTGATCCCAACGCATTATGTTCCTCCACGGTAGACCACTGTTGGTTTTTGGAGCACCATTGCGAAAGAGGCGGCCACACTTACTGCGGCAACCACCCATAATGTCGCACGACAATGCTCGGGCGCATAAAGCACGAGCTGTGGCATATTTGTTCTGTCGATGGGGCTGGGAAGTACTGTACTACCCACCATACTCCCCTGACTTAAGTCCTTGTGACTTCGATTTAATCCCTAAGATGAAGGAACCACTTCTTGGCACTCGCTTCCGGACTGTTGCAGAAATTCGACAGGCTGTAGACCGCTCCATGCACACCATCGACAGAACGGGCTCGGCGAAAGGTATACTACGACTTCCACATCGCTGGCAATGGGTTCTACACCACGCTGGTGACTACTTTGAAGGACTGTAATGGTTGCTAACATGTACCACTTTTGTACCTCTTGATAATAAATAGTTGCCACTACTTAAGTTTCAACTCTTGTTTAAACCACATGAACGTTAGTTGAACAGACTTGTAATGCCGTAGACTGGGCCCAGGCTGTGCTACTGGTTCTGCTGTCAATTGCTGGACAAGAGATAGCAGCACTGCTGCCTATCGCCTGCTACAGCCGGTGCACTACACTTCCCCTACTCCCCTCCACTAAGCCTCATTCGCCTACTTTGCACAACACCCCTCCTCCGTTGTATACCTCGGTTCCGAGTCGCACAGATCTGCTTTCCGAGTCGTACGCTTATTTTCAGCCTTGTGCCTTGCCATCGTCCAGACGAATAAAAGAGGCCGGCGTGTTACTGTATGATTATAAGAATTACAACTCAAAATAAGTGTTTCTATGGACCATAAACAATTTTATTGTGCGCTGACAAAACTTCAAAACTGTCTCTATGAAATGTAAAAAAAAAACAAAAAAAAAACCACGACAATAAAGTACCGACTCAACAGAAGGTGATTTATATAAACAAAACAGCTGTTCATTCAGTAATGAAATTCAAAGTTTACGTATGCAAAATTTTATAAGTATAATGAATGTTTAACATTCTGTAAACTAAAAACACACTTATAGTATTATGAGCAAATATACAATTTATTGCTATAAATTTAAACTTCTTGTTCTGTGTGAAGGTGTCCGATTGCTTCTTTCGTTTGTTGGTATCTGCGGCCTTATTTAGTCGTTGAACCTCTAGCGCAGAGGAGGGACCTTGGATTTTTATGCCTCGTGCCTCGAACAACTCAACTAACTAAAAGTTTTGACAAAATGCATTCCTTATAAAATCGTACCAGTTTTCGAAGCATTTTTGTTTGCCATAACAATCCATAGAATGCAAATACATTTGCCATTGGAAACAAATGTTTTTAAATATCCGTATTGATGTTAGAATTAAACGTTTAAATTATATGCCAAATCAATACATAAACAAATATATATATAACAATCCATCCTTTTCTATCCTTTCTACGAAGATTTCTCCATTCTTAGTATATACTACAAAATTGCACCTTTTTCTCCTGTTGATATTCAATCGACTTTGAATCTGGAGGAAGTAGTTGTGGCTTCACTTCAATTGCAATTTTACTCCTGACATTGTTTTTAGTCACCTCTTCTCTGAAATACGATTGAATGACGGAGGCAAGGTATTTGATTTCTACAACGCCATTGCAAGCAACCAAACCATCACGACTAGCTCATTAGAATGAATGTCTTGATCCGAGATGAATCCACTCTTGGTGACAATATTGCCAGTACTGTGTTAATACATTTCCACAACAGCCTCCTTATTTTTCTTCCAAATGTGACAGCAACTGAGGTGACATTTTTATCCTACATTTCACATTTTTCAAAAATGAGGAAAAAGTAGACTTATGAGATCGATCCGGGCAAATGTGTGTCTGTCTGTGTGTCTCCCCGCTATCAACTCATAATCGGCTGCAGCAATCAAAACCAAATTAGATATGAGTAAAGACCTATACCAGAATATCTCAAGCCCATATTTGTAAATTATGTCAGTGCTACCAATTGCTGAAAAACCGCAATTGAAATTTGAGCTCCATGTTTGATATTTTGGAAAGTAAGCATGGGAGCTATTTCATAATTGGCATACATATAGATAATAATAATTCAGTTTAATTTCAAGGAGGCCATGTATGGCAGTGTTGCCAAAATGATTCTAAGCCTGCTGATAGGTCCAATTTTTAATGCATATAACTTCTACACTATCAATTGTATTTCAACCAAATTTCGTATGTACTATGTGTAGATAAACGGATATAACGGAGCATATTCTTAAGAGCCACCAGGGCTGCCAACTGTTAATAAATTCTCTCTCTATTTATTTTATCCAAATACCAATATATCAGAACGTATGCAAGCCGACAGCCTTAGACTATGCACACGTATAGTATCTGGCATTCTAGAATAATTTGGTGTAACTAATATACGTCAGTTCTACCAACGTGATTCTAAGCCTGCTGATAGGACCAATGTTTAATTACATGTAACTTCTATACTGTCAAATGGATTTCAACCAAATTTCATACGTGCTATGTGTACTATAACAGATATGACTATGCGTATGCTCAAGAGCAACCAGGGCTGCCAACTGTTAATAAATGCTGTCCCTATTTTTTTTATCCTAATATCAATGTATCAGAAAGTATGCAAGCCAACATCTCTAAACTTTGCACACTTATAGTACCTGACATTCTAGATTAATTTGGAGTAACTAATATACGTCAGTGCTGCCAACATGATTATAAGTCAGCTGATAGGTCCAATCTTGAAATACATGTCACTTCTTTATTAACAAATGGATTTCATCCAAAATTGACACAACTAGTGATCATAATATTTCAGATTATTTCTGACCACACATGCTTGACATTGTTGCCAACTTGAATTTAACGCGCGCTGATAGATCCAATGTCCAACAGCATGTAACGTCCTTGCTATCCATTGGACTTCAACGAAATTGTGTATTCTGTACCTTAAGTTAATGGAACTAAAAATATATTCAGTCACCAGGGCTGCCAACTGTAGTGCTCTATTAGACTACATTATACCAGGTATATTTCGAACAAATTAGAAATTTCGATATTACCAACATAATTTCATCATTGTTCTAGATAGGTTCATATAGATTAATCATTGGCTTGAATCTTAAATTTTAAGAAAAGTAGGCTCTTTAGTTCGTCTCAGAACTTCTTGTTAGGATGCGAAATTGGTTTGACAAGATTGTGGCAAGGAGTATGAGGTAAACGTTCAACGACGGGACCAATCCTGGAATCTGTCAAGTGATTCACTCTATTGTTTCTCAATTTCAATGATTCTTTCTAACACTCCATAAAGGATTTACTGCCACTTGGCCTATATATTCTAATTTATCTCCAAAGTCCTACCGTGATATTTTTTACTGTATTATTTATATGGTCCTGTTCGTTTCGACTACATAAGTAGTTCTCTGTCTCCAGGATTACTTGCTAGGAGCCATTTTTTGTAAGCCTTCTTTTAATTTCACAAGCAGACTTCACTATGTCATTCCATCAGTATTTTCGCTTGTTCCTGTCTTTACACACTGTTGTCCCAACACATAGGACTACCTTTGCTACTTATAGTACTGCATCCCTGTATCCTGACCAGTCTGTCTAATGTCCTGCAATTCTTTACAATCTACTCTTCGGAATTAATCCATATATTTTTGCCTAAGTTCCTTATCCTGGAAATTTTAAACCCTAATCCGTCTGCAAACAGCCCTCACTTTCTGCACTTTAGGTCTAACTATACTCAGTTCACAGTAGAACAGTTTGTGGTCTTTTTCATTGAAGGAAAAAAAAGGAATACCCTTCAATTACTTATTAATTTACCAAATTCAAAGTCAGTAATGATATAGTCTATTACTCACCTGGTTCCTCTACCCTCCCTTGTGTATCTGTGAATCTCCTTATGCTTCGAGAATGAGTTCGCCACAGACAACCTCATGCTAGCTCAGGTCCAATAAACATTTTCCATTGGTGTTTGCTTCCCTATCCTCACTCCACTTACCCATAACCTTTTCATACTCCTCAATTCCATTTCCTATGCTAGCATTGAAATCCCCCATCAGTACTACACTATCCTTCCTTTTAACTCTCACTACTGCATCACTCAGTGCCTTATAAAGTCTATTTCATCATGATCCACCCCTTCACATGGAGTGTACACTGAAACAATCCTGACCGATTTCCTGACATTTCCAAATCTATCCACATTAATCGTTCATTTACGTACGTACCGGTACCTTACGTAAATTATGCGAAGCTCCAAGGTTTTTTGGACATACAGCCTTACTCCCCACTTTGTCCTGCATCGTTTTACACCTGACAGGTGTACCTTGGATCTCCTCTCTCCCTTTATCTGAACTTCACTAATCCCTAGAATATTCAATCCCATCCTACTTGCTGACTCAGTTAGCTGTGCTTTCCTCTTTCCATAACCACCCTCGATATTAAAAGCACCCTATCGAATACCAGTTCGATTGCCCGTTCGTTTCCAAGGAGTCCCTAATCCATCAGATGAGAGTGGGACTCCATCTCTCCCATAGGTTCGAGGCTTAATCAAGACCTTTTTTGGCACGGTTAGAGATTACAATTGAAGCGAGTTGCTAGCATAACTTACGCAGGGCCCCTGAGTTTCACCCCAGGAAACAAACAAGTAAGTTGTTGATCACAAGGAGGGCCACGACTCAAAATATGCCCAACATACCGACTCCTTTTCGATAGTAACTGGTATCCTGACTGTAAGAACCACTTACGGGACCACTTAGCCATTGCCCATGGTTCACGAACTAGGACGTGACTACACCATAAACCATATAAAAGAACAACAAAATATGTAACATATTATGTCCAATCGATTGAAGCACTATTTAGTAAAATCGAATCATACATTAAAAGATTGTAGGTATTTATCTAAATTTAACGGGGGAAAATAAGTACTATGTAACAGTTATTTTACTCATATTTTATTCAGAATAACTAAACATATAGACAGCAAATAAAGTGCATAAGACCCTTCTTTATGGGAACTTATTTCTTTATTTTGACACAGAATAATTTCCCTAAGTTTGGATAGACCGTTTTGAAGCACCCTATATACAGTATGTTAATCATACTAATATATAAAAATGAGATGGTGTGTGTCTGTCTGTTACTCAATCACGCAAGAACCACTGGTCCAATTTAAATGAAATTTTGCATGGATGTAGCTGATTTACCAGGCTTACATATAGGCTACTTTTGATTTCGATATTTTGCACTATTTAAAAATGGCGACTATTTTCATATTTCCATTTCTAATAAAAAGAGAACACTAAGAAATAGCAAACGTTTGATGGAACTACGAGCTTTAGAATTTAATTTTCTATCCAAAAGGTCCTTATCACTTTTCGTGTATCTCCAACGGTTAGCGAGTAAAACTTAAATATGTATTTTAAAACACGGTCAACGCCGAGCGATGTTAGTCTATGTTAGTCTCTACATGAACTGTTTTATTTATAGAGGTAGTTTCTGGGGTCCGAAACTAACCGTGATTTTGAGTCTAATTTTATACTCTTTGTACCGGGTATTGTATGTGAGTATTTGGATCTTTACACTGTTTCACAATGTTATAGTGCTTTCTACTTTGCACGGTATGCTTTCATCCTTTTTATCGATTTGTTTTTCGTTAAATGTTTCAGTTGGCCAATATTTATCTGCTTTTTGTCGTTTTTTACCATGATCAGAAACCCAAATTCACAGACGAATGTGTCGGAGACTAACTAACAACTGTCACATTAGTTTATTTAGTGTTCGCATAAATCTTACTGCAGAACTGGGCAAATTTATTTCAATAAAGTAGGTATTTTTGATGAAGCTTTCAGTCGCCATAAAACAAGGGACTATTACAGGACATTTAAACAATACCAATCAAAATTTACTCCCCCTACTCTTTTGATGAAAGATACGAACTGGCAGGTGGCCCATAATGATTATGACAATGCAATAATTTTGGCCGATTACTTCATAAAATTACTTAATAGTGATGAACCTGAAGATTCTTTTGAATTCGATCCCTATCCTAGAAATAAAACACCCCTGGAAAAGATCATACCGCCGGTTTACGATGAAGTGCGTACAGCGATTGATTCACTTAAGAATTTTAAAGCGGCAGGAGAGAATAAAGTAGTAGCAGAACTTTCGAAGAATGCTAATGTACAGACTATTCATAACCTACATAAACATCTTATTGACATTTGGAATTCAGAAAAATTGCCTGAAGAGTGGAATATTGCAATTATACACCCCATACACAAAAAGGGCGATAGGTCAGATCCTGGCAATTATCGAGGGATATAGTTGCTGGATGTCACGTATAAGATTTTTTCAAAGATTTTATATTCCAGAATTCACGAACAACTTGATAATGAACTTGGTGAATATCAGGGTGGTTTCCGTCCAGGACGAAGCTGTCCAGATCAAATTATCAGTCTCAAATGGATTATAAAACATCACAGGATTAGGAGCAAAGATTTAGTGATCACATTCGTTGATTTTCAAAAAGCTTATGATAGTATCCATCGCGAATCTCTATTAAATGTCCTTACTGAATTTGGTTTACATCAAAAACTTGTTAACCTTATTGCGGTCACTCTTAAGAATATTAAATCTAGAGTTAGCTTTAGAAGTGAAACCTCTGAGTCATTTGAAATCCATACTGGTCTTCGGCAGGGAGATGGATTATCTCCATTGTTGTTTAATTGTGTGCTGGAAAAAGTTATGCGTCAATGAAATCAGGTTTGTCCACCGAATGTTAAGATTGGAAAAAATGCTCGACTAAATTGTCTCGCCTTTGCTGATGATCTAGCATTATTAGCAACTAGTATCGAAGAAGCTAAATTTCAGGTAGAGGAATTGGAACGATTAGCTCAAAGGTTGGGTTGAAAATTTCCTTTGAGAAAACAGAAATGATGCCATCTTTTCAAGTTGACACATCACATATTGTACTGCATAATGCCCAGAAAATAACGATTGTGGAAAAATTTAAATATCTTGGTGAGATCATCACTTGGAATGCCAATGAGAGAGCATCAATAGATAATAGAACTCTAAAATTGCGACGAGCACAACAGATTACCTGGCCAACATATAAGAAACAGTCTCTTTCGATTAATGCTAAACTTCGACATTATTTCTCCGTCGTTAAGCCAGAAGCAACATATGCAAGTGAAACTTTATTTAAACTAAACACCCGATCAACAACTGACAAACTACAGAAGGTTGATAGATGGATTCTTCGGACAATACTCGATAAAAAACACCGGGTTGAAGGCCAGTGGAGACTTTTGCCCAATTCAATACTTTACAAGGAAAATGAATCTATCATTGACACGATGCGAAAACGAAGGATTGCGTTTTTTGGACACATATCCCGCTTGCCAAATACTAGACTCCTGAAACAACTTTTTGACTTCTTTTGGAACAGTAAAACAAAAATCACATGGTTTAAAGAAATACAAATGGATTTAGACGAATTGAAAATTACTAAGCATCATATTAAACATAGAGAGGAGAAACGGCTTCTGAATAACAAATACACTCGACTAACATTCAAAATTTCACAGCGTAAGCAATATGTTATATCAGAAGAAGAACAAGCTGCAAGATCTTCCAGACTGAAGAAGTATTGGGAAAGGAAAAAATTATCAAGAATTAAGAACTGAACTTATTATTTGAAATATTGGAAGACTTTGTATATCAGGTTTGATTTTTGGTGCTCCAATGTGGGCGTAAACAGTGTAAATAAATAAAGTAGGTATTTTGACTTTCCCGGCCAATAAAGAAAACTGCACAAAACACGGCGTAAACCTAGAAAAGTTGCTGAGTTTTAATTGCTTGGCCCTGAAATTCAATATACAATCATTTCGGAAGCCTTTACAGGGAGGTGAAAGACTGTTTTAGCCTTTAGCACTCGCAGTAAAGTGGCTGAGGTGTTCTAAATAAGAATTGAGGTATCGCACAGTTTGCTACTCCTTTGGTAGTCCACAAATAAACCACAAGAGCCCGCTGATGAACCATCTCGGAGTTACTAGGCGTAATCTCGCACAAGTCACGGCATAAACTTGGAAAATTTGTCTGTGATTAATTTGTTTTTGTTATTATTACTTGGGATGATTGAAGTTTGTTGCGTTACCGTTACTCTTTATCATGACTTGACGTACTTTCCGCAATATTAGACTACTTATTGCGGATATGATAATTGCTGTCAATTTTGATGTTTTTTTTAGCATAATGTTTATATGTTTAAATATAGTATGAAGACGTTAAACGATAGGTGATCAATATTTAAGACAGGTTATTTAACTTTTACTACATAAAAGCTGATATTTATTTCCAATATATAAACTCACTATCTCACCTACAAAGCGGAGACAGACAGGCTTTTCTCCGGGTACTCCGGTTTTCCCTGTCACAATTTCATTCCAGCAACAATCTCCACTATCATTTCATTTCATTTCATCCGTCATTCATGAAATCATTGCCCCAGGGGAGTGCGACAGGCTTCGGCAGCCGGCACAGTTCATATCCTTGGAGTTAGATGGGGATTTAATTCATTCCATTCCCTGACCCGGTCGGTCGACTGAAAGCAGGCTAAGGATTTTCACTTTCCTACCTCTGATTAATAATTTGGTGAGTGAAAATGTATGTAGTATACACATGTAGTTGGTAACATGGAAATAACATAACTACATTAGGAATCTGTGATTATATATATTAATGATTTAGGCCAGCAAGTACTAAAAGCCGTTCGAAGAACGGGTACTTCAGCTAGTTTACTATAAATTTAGAGGGATGGTGTTTTCGTGGCATTGTTGAATAATGTGTGAATATTAAAAAATGATACAGGATATCTTTTGTCGGAATAAACTGCTGCTCTTTAAATCACAAAACACAAACATGGAATTAGGAAACGGGCAAGGGGGCGAGATATCTTCTTCTAGTACTTTCTCAAGACCAGTCTACTGCAGTCTGACTGGAAGAGTCATCGACTCAGCGCGCATGAGAGATTTTCCTTTGCGTTGCACGGTAAGTAGAATGGAATGCTGCGTAAGGGAAGGAGAACTCGTAATGGGAGGTGCGATGCTGGATATTAGGGAGGGGGAATGAGGCTCGGTGCTTGTGCGTGCAACTGTCAGTGCGGGGAGCCTATCGTGTAGCCTGCGTAGCTACCGTTTTGTCGATTTGAAAAGTACATACTGCACCCTTCAATAAAGCATGGTTTTGTCGAGAGTCGTCTACGGGGTCGTGTTCAGTCCTGACTGCGTTACACAGCAAAGTTCGCTTAAAACAGCATGCTCTAATAAATAGAAAGGTTCATGACAGAGGCTATACTAGAAATAAAATGAATAACAAGTAGAATAAAAGAAATTTAATGACTGAAAGGTATGTGCATAATAATAATAATAATAATAAATAAAAACAAATCCTCCCTGACTTTCACCCCCTTAATAAATAATAATAATAACACTGAGCGGTAGGAACTCGCTCGCCACAACAAGACAATGTGAATGCAGCTTCACATAAATGATAAAATCATAACATAAGCATTTGAGCGGTAAGAACTCACTCGTCACAACATATGGATACAAGTCCATTTTACTGGTCAAGAAGTTATATAATGTGTGGTGTACTGTTCGTTAATAAGAAACTGAGTACTGATGCGAGTCCGTTTACAAATGAAACAGTCATGTTGCTTACGGAGTGCATCTTTTAAATCACACTACGGCTATGGGACCCACCCTTAATTAATACACTACAACTACTACTGACACATGCAAGATCTAATAATATAAACAGAATGAAGAATCTCCCTGAGATTCTAGCTGGTGCAGGAGCACACGGAATACAAAGAGCATGCCAGAAATAGGCCAAAAAAACCGCTCTCATCAACTTGGGAACATAGCTCCGCGCACCCTAACTTGACACGGGTCAAGAATGCATCAAAAATAAACACACCAAAAATTGAACCAACAACAACAAAATACAAGCCTAACGGCTGAAAAACAATGTTTACATTTATATGAAACGCCAGACAAACACGAATTTCATTGGCTACCTTACAATTATGGACAGCTCCCATTTAATCAAGCAATACTCATTATAACCGATCAGGTTTTGTGAATATAAAACAACATCATAAATTGCAGTATAGGAAGCAGATCTGTTACTAATGACAAGACACGTTATCTGATTGAGCTCTCCCCAACTTGTACGAGTCACGCTGTCCTTCAAATACCTCTCTCAGTCTGGCAAGCTAGGTGCAGTTTCCCTCTGGAAAAGTCAACATATCTCACGCATCCCCAGGATGGCGAGAAACAAATATATACCACGAGTTCAGCCTCGCGAGGTCATGAACTGGGTTGACGTGGAGCAAGTCAGAATAATCACCATGATATATTCTCGCTAGCACATCATAAAAATCACATACGCACCCATAGCTTGGACTGAATCTCAAACACACTCACTCTGGGTCGGCTCAAACAGATCAACAATACTGCGTCCATTGACACATTAACAAAAACACACAACAAAAACTCGGGTGCAAAGTGCCATCCCGTTCAAATCTGCTGGAAAGCAACTATCAAAAACAATCCTGATCCGTCATAAAATTCTACTCACAAATAATCTTTTACCCTCCAAATTCTATTTTTAATCTCAAAATTAATTCAGTTCCATTTTTGTTGTAAGGCAAATCTCCGAATAATAATGCTTGGCCGCGATTTACGCAAGGGAGAGCGAGCATCGGCTGCGCGTCCCCGCGTAAAGTTAAACCAAATACAAACACAAAATATATAAATTACACAACGCTTGGCTAGTCCCATATTTAATGTGTCAGTAAAACAAAAACTAATAATCTACATTGCCAAGCAAGCAAACAAATATTTACAAAAATATCCCATAACACCGTAGCTGACTTAATAAATAAATACGTTTATTTGGTACTCAATCCTTTAAAACAGCGCCAGGAATTACGTCTGCAGCCATCTCCTTTAAGATGTTTATCTGGTCATTGACATCTCCAGGCAAATGTCCTGCTGGTTCCCAGATCCATCCTCGTTCTTAGACGTCATCACGTGCTGAATTAAATAAAGTTTTGTCAGATACACACGATATAATTCCTACTATATTCACCTATCAAGTACTATATTCCTTGACAGTCTATTTGGTGAATTACTTCGATGAACTGGTCCTACTGATAGTGCTGGGACTATAAATAAATCACTGAAGTTATACTTATAATTTGACGACACTGTTCCATGTTCACAAACATGAAAATCTGCAGAGTATGAATGTTCCGTCCTCAGACGTACAAAAATTAGTAATACGTTCCGTCCTCAGACGAACAAAAATTAGTAGTGATCCTCGAAGCATCTTGGATCCTTATAAATGACACTGACTAGGGTAGGTGTGGAAGGGGATCTATTAAAAAATATTCCATAATAACTATGAGACTAGCATGCGATCGGTATCATTGAGTTCGTAGCAGTGTGGAGGTTACGATTATGCTGTAGCCGGCTTGAATCGATCGTGGAATTAATCTGTAGATAACTCCCGCGTTAATCTACCCGTGCGCGTTCCCAAGCCGAGTTCCCGCTAAGACAAGGCGTCTTGATATTATTGGCCTAGACTCTTGTATGTCTTTGCGCGTTTTTACATACATTTCTGCCGTAGGGAGTGGTTCACATGATGATAGACCAATTACCTTGTAGCATTCGATTTCTTCCTTGGCGCCAACCTTCATAGCAACAAGCCATAGTGTGCGTCCCCAAGCCAACATTCGCGCTAAAAGTTGCACCTGTCCTGTGTCCCAAGAATATATACGCATCCTCCTAAAATACCACAGGAGCTTAAACCATTGTGTCCTCTCGGCCACTGATTTCTCAATATTTTCCCAACAGCGTCTGGCTCTCATATCTGTTGTCTGTATAAATGCATCAGAAGACGATGAATAATTATTAGAATCCTTTATACTGCCTGAGGATAAAGGGTTCACAACCCCCCTGCATGGAAAAATCGAAGATAACAAATAGTCGATTTTTTTACAAATACAAAACATCTGTAATCCATTTCTGCCAATCCTAGAGAAATCTCCCTCTCATCAGTCTAGTCTAGCCGCCACTGTCGTTGGAGTCACACCACTTGCTCGTGTTTACATCCCGTTTCCTCATTCATTCAGACATTCCGCAAACCAGCCTGCTTGACTGATCGCCTAAGGCTAGTATCTCCCCTTTCCAGTGTCCTTATCTCTCTCGCTCGCTCTCCCGCTGTGTTGTCACCGTCAGAGCTCATTAGTGTCTGACCACAGCAGACTGTTCTCTACTTCCTCGTTCTACTGACGTACTCACTGACCCACGTGTAGTTGGATGTGCAAAAAGGACGTCCATATATTCAATTTGCAGCATTATTTCTGCGTTCCCAAGGTTCCCTAGTATAATACAACTTTAAATTCGCCGCGTTATAGACAGACATTGTACCTGTACTCAATTCTTTCACTCTGTATGCGTTGTTACCAGGATTCCGTACAATACAGAAGGGGCCAATAAATTTTGGACTGTACTTGTTAAATATCTTCTTCTCTGGATCAGATGTCGCCGGCTTCCGTACTAAAACAAGTTCGTTGACTACTAGTTCTCTGTGATACCTTTTATTTCTGACACGACGTAATCTGCGATCCGCCTGGTTTCTCATATGGACTCTCGTTCTCTCAATTCTCAACTCATGACCAACCATGGGATCTTGTGGGCAATTGACGATGTTGCTCCACGATCTTACTGGATATTCGTTCATGTGCAAGACCATGGGAATCTGGCCTGTTGACTCATTTCTAGTTGTATTCATACAGGTCTCTACATCTTTGATCCTGTCTACCCACTTGTGATGTTCATTGGGAATGAAGATCCTTAAGTATTTGGTAATACATTTTATAGCGCGTTCGCTTGGATTAGCTTGGGGGTGGCGAATGCTACTAAACATGTGTTTTACATCCAAGTCTTCCATACCTTTCTTGAATTCGGCACTCGTAAAATAGCTTCCGTGGTCCGACAATATAAATTCTGGTTTTCCAAGGATTGGAATAACTCTATTTCGAATACGACTGAGTACTTGTTTCGAAGTAGTTTTCTGAATGGGGCATAATACGACAAACTTAGAAAACACATCAATGCACACTAGCAAGTGACGCCAACCTCGCCTACCTTTTGGGATTGGACCGAAACAGTCCAGGGCCACTAGCTCGCAGGGTTTCTGAGGTAACAATGGTCTAGGATACTGTCTCATTAAGTAATTATTCGGCTTCGTCCTCTGACAAGGATCGCAAGTCTTTATTACGTCACAAATGGTAGTCCTCATTCGCGGCCATGTAAACGTTTCTCCAATGGTCGCCTGTGCCTTGTCTAATCCCACGTGACCGAAGCTTTCATGTATGTGCCAAGTAAGTCCTCTTTGTAATGATGCAGGTACCATGATACGTAATTTGGTGTGTTCTTCATCTATCCATTTATGCAGTAAATTGTTAAGGTAGACATATCTTCCTTCTCTGGCTTTTGCTTCTCTGTAGGCCGGGGTTCTTGCTGGTAATTCCTTCTTAAAGTACTGGATCATTTGGTACATCCACGGTTCTGCTTCCTGCTCTCGTCTTATCTCCCGTAATTCCTCCAAGAATGCATGGTCCTTTGCTGTTAACTCAATATGCTGTACTATCGCTGTTTCTTCGGTATCAGGCTCGGGTTTCCTGCTTAATACATCCGGAATTACATTCATTTTTCCTGGGCAATGCTCAATTTCGATGTTAAATTGTTGTATGTAGACGGACCAACGTGTCACACGCTCGCTAGCCATAGATATCTTGAACAAAAACGTTAGTGCTTTGTGGTCTGTTCTAATAACAATGGGGTAACCATACACAATTCGTTTCCATTGTTGTAGGGCATGAAGTATTGCCAACAATTCGAGTTCCGTGACCGTATATTTGCGCTCGTGTTTACGCAATCTGCGGCTCACAAATGCTAAATAGTCACGACGTTGAAGGTTAGCTGGATCTTCTTGGTATAACATTGCTCCTATACCAACCATAGAAGCATCCGCTTGGATAATAAATTTCCTTTGAAAGTCTGGATAACCTAGTTTGATACAATTTTCCAGTAATAATTTTGTCTCTTGAAATGATTTCTCACACTCAGCGTTCCAAAGCCATTTGTTGTTCTTCTTCAGCATTTCCTGCATAGGTGCTACGGTTTCAGTATATCCTGGGCAGTTTTCCTTAAAGAAACCCGTCACGCCAATGAAAGCTCTGATATGTTTCACTCTCGTTGGTGTAGGGAAATTCTTTATCGCCTCTATCTTAGCAGGGTTTGGTCGCACTCCCTCCTGGTCAATGATGTGCCCCAAGTATAAAATCTCCTTCTTGAAGAAATGGGATTTCTTCAAGTTGACTTTAAAATTTGCAGTTCTAAGGTTGTTCAAAAGCTTATCCAAATTTTCCATATGTGTCTCAATGTTATCTGAAGCCAAGAGTATATCGTCAATATATCGTACCGTCATTTCCTTCACTTCTTCAGTCAGGTTCCGATCCAAGGCTCGAATTAATGCGCATCCAGCAGTTTTTACGCCGAAGGGCATGCGGACGAAGCAATATGTCTGATTATCGAACAAGAAGCCAGTAAGAAGCTGTGACTTCTCATTCAGTTCGAGATGGTGAAATGAACTCGTCAGGTCTACTGATGAATAGATGCTCTTGTTCTTAAATCCTTTTAAGACGTCTCTGATGATTGGCGCTCTGTCATACTCGGGAAAAATAAGGCGCATGTTTAGATTTCTGGCGTCTAGACAAAGTCTAATGGATCCATTTGGTTTTGTTACTGCCAAAATCGCAATTAAATAAGGTGTAGGAGTCTTCTTAATCACTCCAGCTTGCAACATATCATCAATAATCCGTTTTACTGGCTCTCGATGTTTTTCTGGTATAGGGTACAATTTGCTTCGAAATGGGGACCAATCCACAACCTGCATAGAATACTGAAAGTTTATTATCTTCCCTGGAACTGTGTCAAACACTGCCTTGTGTCTTCTTAAGATCTCCTCAAGTTTCTTCCTATGTTCCACCCCTAGTTGTATGTCACTGAGCCGCTCCTGTAATAGTTCTTCAAACTGAGTATCGATGTCCTCTACTTCTGCTAGTAAGGCCCTTATCTCCTGAGAGTCACTCTCTTCATTTAATTCCACAACAGCCACATCTATAAGGTCATCTTCCGCCTTTCGTGTCTCCTCTTCTGTCTCCTCTGCTATTGCCTCCAATGCCCATGAACTCACGTCTTTCCCTGTAGTGATTTCATCCATGTGTAAGCCCACATCCTTCAGTTTATCAAACTCCTTAAAACTGACTGTATTATTATGCAAATCTATGACTGCCTGGTAGTCACAAATGAAATTTGCACCCAGAATAATGTTAAAATTCATTTTAGCCATTATGATGAAAGTCTGTCCAAATATATGGTCTAATATATCCAATTCTATAAATGCCTGACGTTTGCAAGTGACGGTGCGTTCGGGAATAACGCCCCTCACCTTGAGTTGCGGTACTGGAATCACAGGAATATTCTGACTCCGTCCCAACTCTCGAACCAAAGCCTCCGATACAAGACTGATTTGTGACCCCGTGTCAACCAAGCATCTCACGTTAATTCCACCAATCTTGGCATAGATAATAGGTAATTGTTTGATATCATCGTTCCGTGGTTTTACAATCTCCTCCAGGCAATCTTCCGGCAAAGCTATCCATTCTTGTATGTGTGCCACGACCCATCCTTCTTCACGATCCGGCTGTTGCTCTCTCAGGGTGAGTCCTTTTTCAATTATTGGGATTTTTTTTACAACCCCCGCGACTACCATCATCCTTCTGTCGCGTATTTCCCTTGCGTTCTTCCTGCTTCAATAAACTCTCGGCCCCCTCAATGTAAGTATCTGGATTTGACCTCCTATTTATTGCATTTTCCCAATGTTTTTGTTCGTCCCCTCCATTAGCGTGTAACTCTTCCAGGTAGCGCTGAGATTCGGCGTGCCTGTCATTCCAATCATTTCTATAATTCCGATAGTCCCCCTGGTTCTGATATCTTCTTTCACGCCACTGTCGATTATCATTATTTTTATTTTCATAACGTCTGTAGGGTCCCTCATTTCTCCTATTATTTCCCCATTGTTGGTATCCTCGCTGCTGATACCTATTGTTGCCTTGTGTCTGTCTATCATTGTTATTTTCATGACGCTGGTGTGACCTATTTTCGTCACCCTCCTGACCTCGTCTTGGTGTTGTTGACACACTTGTATTTGTGGCCTGCGACCTGGTGTGTATTTGAGCGGGTTTAACCACCTCCGTTGTGTTTACAAGTTCCAGCTGTCGTCCCCATCTTTGCTGCAAGTGAGATGTTGTCTCGTCAATCTGACGTAAGATTTGTTCGGCTCGAACCGCTGTGTCCACGTTTGCTGCTACTAACACCTGCTGAACATTTACTGGCAACTGCCGTGCAATCGTCATAACCAGATCTGATTCTTCTAAAGGGTAATCCAGATCCCGAAATTGCAACAATTGTAGCGAAAAGAAATCTGAATATTTCGTCTGCTGAGTCGACTGATATTTTCTTGAATAAAGTCCCATTCTGAGACTTTGTTGTAGAGAAGCCGACCAGTACTTTTTAAGGAACGCAATCGTAAAATCATCTATCCCTCCGAAAGTATACTTGAAGCTCAAGAACCACGTAAGTACATTTCCCGAAAGAAATCGTTCCATCAGTCTTAAACGGCGCGCGGGCGGTATATTATTATCATTAAAATAGTGATCTCAGGGGCCGATAACCTAGATGTTAGGCCCCTTAAAACAACAATTATCATCATCATCATAAAATAGTGATCCATCTCTTTAAGATACGCCTTCGGTGTGACACCAGAATTTTCTGTGAATTTATTAGGTTTAAATTCATTTGATCGAATTACTTGAACGACTTGAGGGTGCTGATAGCCATGTTGAGGGGTAGAGGTCCCTCCAACGTTGTTGTGAAATCCCTCTGTGCTAGTCGTTAATGGGCTACTTGTCATTCCGTGCCTATTCTCCGCGCTAATTGCCCTCTGGCTCGTTGAGTCAACTTCCTTATCTGCGTGCTCTGTCTGAAATAACGTGTTCTGTCCTAATGAGCGCAACTCTGCTTTAATGATTCTGTCCGACTGTTCTTTCATTTTATTCTTGATTTCTTCCTCAAGTACTTTAATGCGCGTATGATTTTCACCTACGGTCTTTATAATAGTTAGCCGTTCTTCTTTAGAGTCGCAGCTCATCTTGCGCCAATCCTTTCTGATGCTATCTTTTATCGCTCCTAATTTTTCTTCCATCTGCTGTTTCGTGTCCTGCTGATTCGATTCTATCTTCTCAAGCCTGTCTTCTAGACGTAGATTATTCTCATCTATCGTACTCTTTAAATTATCCTGGTCCGATTCTAGGTTTTGCCATCGCTCTGCTGATTGTATTTCTAATTTATCCATGTCCTTTATTAATCCCGTAATGCTTTCATTTATTGCTGACAATTGTCCCTGGATAAACGTAGAATCCTCCTCCATTTTATCAAACCACTTTTCAAGACCATCCTGTGCCGTTTTAACCTCACTGTTATTTACCGTGCATGCTAATTCTATCTGAGCTAGTTTTGCTAATACAATTTCGTCAAAATCATTTAATTTACGGTTGAACGTATCCTCTAATTTTTGTATCTGACCTAGCTGTTTGTCATTATTCTTACTTATATCAAGTGCGAATTGAACCATCTGCTGTGTAGTGTATTCTTTCATCTCTGCAGATAATGTGGCTAACTGACTCGTATTTCTATTTTCTTGCGCTTCTAATTGTTTGTTTATATTTTCATTTACTTGCGCTTGTACTGATTCACTCTGTTCGGCTAGTTGTGTTTTTAACTCGCCTGACTGTTCGTTTAATTTAATGTCTAATTTTTCACTTTGTTCCTCTAATTGTGTTTTTATAGTGTCATTCATTTGAGCCTGGAATGACTCACTCTGTTCAGATAATTTTGCATTCTGTTCAGATAATTGTGATTTTATAGTGTCATTCATTTGAGCCTGGAATGACTCGTTCTGTTCCGCTAATTGTGCATTCTGTTCAGATAATTTACTGTCTAATCTTTCACTTTGTTCTCTTAATAGTTTCTGGGTTCGTGCCGTAGCACTCTCAATAATCGCCTGGATCTCTGCGACCGTCGCCATTTTCACACACAAAAGATATATATATCACTGAGAAGACAGGAGGATGGCATGCAAACGTCTCCCTGACACACACATATATAATTCTTGACATACATTTACTTCATTTGACCACATTCAGTTCATTTAAACTTATTCCCTTTACTCCCGCAAATCAATCATCACTGAATGGTTCTAAGTTTAGTTAATAATTTTTTAACCCCGCATATATTCAGTCATAAATTACTATCCAGATCTGATGTTAACACTGACCAATTAACAAAGTATTAATTGTCATTTAAGGCTACCAGCCTCCAAACATATTCATGAGTTTGACTTTCTAAACAAATCTGATTTTATATTTAATCAATGAGCGCCCGATTTCACGTACATTTTTTTACTAATTACATCAATAAAAAAAACGTGAATCGTATTTTAACTTGCAAACTCGTGATTCTACTGTATATTCCATTTTCTCGGCGGTACTTCTCTTCGCCGTATTTACGTTAACAAAATATCACTTCCGGTGATCTCAAACTGTCAAAAACAGCGAAACACCACATGTAGGGTAACAGCTTGTTTATGATCCGCTAGAAAAGCCCAAAACAACGAAACGCTCCACGGTATGACACCAGCTTATCTATGCTGTCTATCCACCGTGTTCTAGTAGTGAACTAGCAACGAACTAGCCCCACTTGGCGCGCCAGCTTGTCTATGCACCCTTCAATAAAGCATGGTTTTGTCGAGAGTCGTCTACGGGGTCGTGTTCAGTCCTGACTGCGTTACACAGCAAAGTTCGCTTAAAGCAGCATGCTCTAATGAATAGAAAGGTTCATGACAGAGGCTATACTAGAAATAAAATGAATAACAAGTAGAATAAAAGAAATTTAATGACTGAAAGGTATGTGCATAATAATAATAATAATAAATAAAAACAAATCCTCCCTGACTTTCACCCCCTTAATAAATAATAATAATAATAACGCTGAGCGGTAGGAACTCGCTCGTCACAACAAGACAATGTGAATGCAGCTTCACATAAATGATAAAATCATAACATAAGCATTTGAGCGGTAAGAACTCACTCGTCACAACATATGGATACAAGTCCATTTTTCTGGTCAAGAAGTTATATAATGTGTGGTGTACTGTTCGTTAATAAGAAACTGAGTACTGATGCGAGTCCGTTTACAAATGAAACAGTCATGTTGCTTACGGAGTGCATCTTTTAAATCACACTACGGCTATGGGACCCACCCTTAATTAATACACTACAACTGCTACTGACACATGCAAGATCTAATAATATAAACAGAATGAAGAATCTCCCTGAGATTCTAGCTGGTGCAGGAGCACACGGAATACAAAGAGCATGCCAGAAATAGGCCAAAAAAACCGCTCTCATCAACTTGGGAACATAGCTCCGCGCACCCTAACTTGACACGGGTCAAGAATGCATCAAAAATAAACACACCAAAAATTGAACCAACAACAACAAAATACAAGCCTAACGGCTGAAAAACAATGTTTACATTTATATGAAACGCCAGACAAACACGAATTTCGGTGGCTACCTTACAATTATGGACAGCTCCCATTTAATCAAGCAATACTCATTATAACCGATCAGGTTTTGTGAATTTAAAACAACATCATAAATTGCAGTATAGGAAGCAGATCTGTTACTAATGACAAAACACGTTATCTGATTGAGCTCTCCCCAACTTGTATGAGTCACGCTGTCCTTCAAATACCTCTCTCAGTCTGGCAAGCTAGGTGCAGTTTCCCTCTGGAAAAGTCAACATATCTCACGCATCCCCTGGATGGCGAGAAACAAATATATACCTCGAGTTCAGCCTCGCGAGGTCATGAACTGGGTTGACGTGGAGCAAGTCAGAATAATCACCATGATATATTCTCGCTAGCACATCATAAAAATCACATACTCACCCATAGCTTGGACTGAATCTCAAACACACTCACTCTGGGTCGGCTCAAACAGATCAACAATACTGCGTCCATTGACACATTAACAAAAACACACAACAAAAACTCGGGTGCAAAGTGCCATCCCGTTCAAATCTGCAGGAAAGCAACTATCAAAAACAATCCTGATCCGTCATAAAATTCTACTCACAAATAATCTTTTACCCTCCAAATTCTATTTTTAATCTCAAAATTAATTCAGTTCCATTTTTGTTGTAAGGCAAATCTCCGAATAATAATGCTTGACCGCGATTTACGCAAGGGAGAGCGAGCATCGGCTGCGCGTCCCCGCGTAAAGTTAAACCAAATACAAACACAAAATATATACATTACACAACGCTCGGCTAGTCCCATATTTAATGTGTCAGTAAAACAAAAACTAATAATCTACATTACCAAGCAAGCAAGCAAGCAAACAAATATTTACAAAAATATCCCATAACACCGTAGCTGACTTAATAAATAAATACATTTATTTGGTACTCAATCCTTTAAAACAGCGCCAGGAATTACGTCTGCAGCCATCTCCTTTAAGATGTTTATCTGGTCATTGACATCTCCAGGCAAATGTCCTGCTGGTTCCCAGATCCATCCTCGTTCTTAGACGTCATCACGTGCTGAATTAAATAAAGTTTTGTCAGATACACACACGATATAATTCCTACTATATTCACCTATCAAGTACTATATTCCTTGACAGTCTATTTGGTGAATTACTTCGATGAACTGGTCCTACTGATAGTGCTGGGACTATAAATAAATCACTGAAGTTATACTTATAATTTGACGACACTGTTCCATGTTCACAAACATGAAAATCTGCAGAGTATGAATGTTCCGTCCTCAGACGTACAAAAATTAGTAATACGTTCCGTCCTCAGACGAACAAAAATTAGTAGTGATCCTCGAAGCATCTTGGATCCTTATAAATGACACTGACTAGGGTAGGTGTGGAAGGGGATCTATTAAAAAATATTCCATAATAACTATGAGACTAGCATGCGATCGGTATCACTGAGTTCATAGCAGTGTGGAGGTTACGATTATGCTGTAGCCGGCTTGAATCGATCGTGGAATTAATCTGTAGATAACTCCCGCGTTAATCTACCCGTGCGCGTTCCCAAGCCGAGTTCCCGCTAAGACAAGGCGTCTTGATATTATTGGCCTAGACTCTTGTATGTCTTTGCGCGTTTTTACATACATTTCTGCCGTAGGGAGTGGTTCACATGATGATAGACCAATTACCTTGTAGCATTCGATTTCTTCCTTGGCGCCAACCTTCATAGCAACAAGCCATAGTGTGCGTCCCCAAGCCAACATTCGCGCTAAAAGTTGCACCTGTCCTGTGTCCCAAGAATATATACGCATCCTCCTAAAATACCACAGGAGCTTAAACCATTGTGTCCTCTCGGCCACTGATTTCTCAATATTTTCCCAACAGCGTCTGGCTCTCATATCTGTTGTCTGTATAAATGCATCAGAAGACGATGAATAATTATTAGAATCCTTTATACAGCCTGAGGATAAAGGGTTCAATACGTCACGGTTATATCTATAAACCGTTTCTTTCATCAAACATTCGAACTGCTCAGAATTAGAACCTCTACAATATGAATAAGTTTGAAGTTAATATAGATATTTTTTTAAATAAAAAAGGCTATTGAAAGATGATCCTTCTATGAAAATTGTTGAATTTCGAAACACAAATAGTTTACAATGAAGCTACTATTACAAGGGTTATTGCACAGAAATTTCGAAATTCTCCGGTTATTAGTTTTGTCGTGACGTATGTACCTTTAACCCTCAAAGTAGACACTTTGAAGCCATGCCCTGAACAAACGAACAGTCCATATTTTACAAAAGTGGCATATAACAAGTCCCAAAGACCTATATAACAGATTAAGAAGAAAAAATAAAATTAAATCAATATTCTATTTTTCGGTAGCACAGCCTTAACCTGATGAAATAGCAACAATCGGTGTAACACTTTGACTACAGTGCTTTTATTTGAAGAATATTATGACAAGTTAAGGCATAATGCATATTCTCTAAGTCCAACACAGGCGTCAGAGATAATAATATGTAAGTAACGACTGGTTTCTTCTGTTTCCACGCAGTGTACATTCAAGACTAGACACTGCCTTGCAACCCATGTGGCACTCTCGGCAACCAGCCTGGAGTATTTGAGCCTTGTGACAAGCACTCCAGTAACCAGCCTGAAGTATCCAAACCTTGGGGCAAGCACTCTCAGTATCCAGCCTGGAGTATCCAAACCTTGTGGTAAGCACTCTCGGTAACCAGCCTGGAGTATCCGAACCTTGTGGTAAGCACTCTCGGCAACCACCCTAGAGTATTTGAACCTTGTGGCAAGCACTCTCGGTAACCACCCTAGAGTATTTGAACCTTGTGGCAAGCACTCTCGGTAACCAGCCTGGAGTATCCGAACCTTGTGGTAAGCACTCTCGGTAACCACCCTAGAGTATTTGAACCTTGTGGCAAGCACTCTAAGTAACCAGTCTGGAGCTTCCAAATCTTGTGACAAGCACTCCAATAACCAGCCTGGAGTATCCGAACCTTGTGGCAAACGCTCTCCAACATTCATAAATGACAAATGTACAGAGGAATTATGTCAATATCATATTACAATCGAATTTAGAATCCCAACAATAAATACAACAACTCAATATCTGTTACATCAAAGCATAAATTGTAACTTAAATGAAAATGAAAATCCACAGCCTGCTTCCAGTCTCCGACCGGGTCAGGAATGGAATGAATGAAGCCCCCATCTAGCGGCGAGGATATGGACTGTGCCGGCTGCCGAGGCCTGACGCACTCCTCTGGGGCAATGATTAAATGAATGACAGATGAAATGAAATGATAGTAGAGAGTGTTGCTGGAATGAAATTTTGACAGGGAAAACCGGAGTACCCGGAGAAAAACCTGTCTGCCTCCGTTTTGTCCAGCACAGATCTCACATGGAGTGACCGGGATTTGAACCACGGACTCAGCGGTGAGAGGCTGGCGTGCTGCCGCCTAAGCCACGGAGGCTGTAACTTAAATACTTCAGTAAATTAAAATAGCTTCAGTACCGTCTTGCAATAGAGATAGGCTAATTCACAGCCTATTTTACTGTGTTAGCTCAACACGCGAGGCCATCAAAAATCCACAATTTGGGAAGGTGTCCCTTAACAATAAATTCCTAACAATTTGGTAATCTTCCGTTATTTTGTGGTTTCTAATTGTTAGTAAAGCAGAAGAACAGTGGCCTTACGGAAGGAGTAGCGTAGGAATATACTGCCTCAAACTTATTTTAAATTACGACACTGTTCTTTAATTATTGGTACAGTCTAGAACTACTAATATCGTAATGGTAGTTATGTATGGCATGTACAACATAAGACCCCGTAATGTGATATCTGCTGATCAGATTGCAACTGCGATTAACTAGGACTAAGGAATGCTGCAAGATGTTGTAAGTGTTAGCAAGAATAGTAAAACCAAACAAACTAGTGAGAATATCACACCTCTGAGATTCTAATGGAGGACAGTATTATCTTTCAGATCTAGGTTAGAATTTGTTAAACAGATTGCCTCAAATGTAGGGTGTGGTAGCTACAGTATGTAGAGATGAAACGATTAGCTCAGGACAGGGATGCATGGAGCGCTGCGTCAAACCAGTCAAAAGACTGAAGACTCAAGCACACATCTAAGAAAGAGAGTAAGAAAGTGCTGCGTGTGATAATTATGATTGAAAGGCCAAGGGCACTCTCACTTATCACGCATTTCCTGTTTCCTAAACATCCCACCGCTTGCACCAATGGTTTCATCCAGCCAGTGGTCTTGCCCAGTAGCGGCCAATGGTTTCATCCAGACAGTGGTCTTGCCCAGTAGCGACCAATGGTTTCATCCAGCCAGTGGTCTTGCCAAGTAGCGATCAATGGTTTCATCCAGCCCGTGAACTTACCTAGTAGCGATCAATGGTTTCATCCAGACAGTGGTCTTGCCCAGTAGCGATCAATGGTTTCATCCAGCCAGTGGTCTTGCCCAGTAGCAGCCAATGGTTTCATCCAGACAGTGGTCTAACCCATTAGCGACCAATGGTTTCATCCAGACAGTGGTCTAACCCAGTAGTGACCAATGGTTTCATCCAGACAGTGGTCTAACCCATTAGCGACCAATGGTTTCATCCAGACAGTGGTCTAACCCAGTAGTGACCAATGGTTTCATCCAGACAGTGGTCTAACCCAGTAGTAACCTATGATTTCATCCTGAAAGTGGTCTAACCCAGTAGTGACCAATGGTTCCATCCAAAACAGTGGTCTAACCCAGTACCACCAATGGTTTCATCCAACAGTGGTCTAACCCAATAGTGACCAATGGTTTCATCCAGACTGGTCTAACCCAGTAGTGACCAATGGTTTCATCCAGCCAGTGTTCTAACCCAGCTGGGGCCGATAACCTAGATGTTAGGCCCCTTAAAACAACAATTATCATCATCATCATGTTCTAACCCAGTAGTGACCAATGGTATTATCCAGACAGTGGTCTAACCCAGTAGTGACCAATGATTTCATCCAGACAGTGGTCTAACCCAGTACCACCACTGGTTTCATCCAGACAGTGGTCTAACCCAGTATCACCAATGGTTTCATCCAGACAGTGGTCTAACGCAGTAGCTACCAATGGTATCATCCAGACAGTGGTCTCACGCAGTGGTGACCAATGGTTTCATCCAGACAGTGGTCTCACGCAGTGGTGACCAATGGTTTCATCCAGACAGTGGTCTCACGCTGTGGTGACGAATGGTTTCATCCAGACAGTGGTCTAACCCAGTACCACCAATGGTTTCATCCAGACAGTGGTCTAACCCAGTACCACCAATGGTTTCACCCAGACAGTGGTCTAACCCAGTAGTGACCAATGGTTTCATCCAGCCAGTGGTCTAACCCAGTACCTCCAATGGTTTCATCCAGCCAGTGGTCCAACCCAGTTCCACGAATGGTGACCAATGGTTTCATCCAGACAGTGGTCTCACGCAGTGAGACCAATGGTTTCATCCAGACAGTGGTCTCACGCTGTGGTGACGAATGGTTTCATCCAGACAGTGGTCTCACGCAGTGGTGACCAATGGTTTCATCCAGTCAGTGGTCTCACGCTGTGGTGACTAATGGTTTCATCCAGACAGTGGTCTAACCCAGTACCACCAATGGTTTCATCCAGACAGTGGTCTATCCCAGTACCACCAATGGTTTCATCCAGACAGTGGTCTAACTCAGTAGTGACCAATGGTTTCATCCAGACAGTGGTCTAACCCAGTAGTAACCAATGATTTCATCCTCACAGTGGTCTAACCCAGTAGTGACCAATGGTTCCATCCAAAACAGTGGTCTAACCCAGTACCACCAATGGTTTCATCCAACAGTGGTCTAACCCAGTAGTGATCAATGGTTTCATCCAGACTGGTCTAACCCAGTAGTGACCAATGGTTTCATCCAGCCAGTGTTCTAACCCAGTAGTGACCAATGGTTTTATCCAGACAGTGGTCTAACCCAGTAGTGACCATTGACTTCATCCAGACAGTGGTCTAACCCAGTACCACCACTGGTTTTATCCAGACAGTGGTCTAACCCAGTAGCAACCAATGGTATCATCCAGACAGTGGTCTCACGCAGTGGTGACCAATGGTTTCATCCAGACAGTGGTCTCACGCAGTGGTGACCAATGGTTTCATCCAGACAGTGGTCTCACGCTGTGGTGACGAATGGTTTCATCCAGACAGTGGTTTAACCCAGTACCACCAATGGTTTCATCCAGACAGTGGTCTAACCCAGTACCACCAATGGTTTCATCCAGACAGTGGTCTAACCCAGTAGTGACCAAGGGTTTCATCCAGCCAGTGGTCTAACCCAGTACCTCCAATAGTTTCATCCAGCCAGTGGTCCAACCCAGTACCACCAATGGTTTCATCCCGACGGTGGTCTCACGCAGAGGTGACCAATGGTTTCATCCAGACAGTGGTCTAACCCAGTACCACCAATGGTTTCATCCAGAGAGTTGTATAACCCACTACCACCAATGGTTTCATCCAGACAGTGGTCTAACCCAGTACCACCAATGGTTTCATCCAGACAGTGGTCTAACCCAGTACCACCAATGGTTTCATCCAGACAGTGGTCTAACGCAGTAGCGACCTATGGATTCATGCAAACAGTGGTCTAACCCAGTAGTGACCAATGGTTTAATCCAGACAGTGGTCTAACCCAGTACCACCAATGGTTTCATCCAGACAGTGGTCTAACCCAGTAGCGAGCAATGGTTTCATCCAGACAGTGGTCTAACCCAGTACCACCAATGGTTTCATCCAGACAGTGGTCTAACCCAGTGCCACCAATGGATTCATCCAGACAGTGGTCTAACGCAGTAGCGACCAATGGATTCATCCAGACAGTGGTCTAACCCAGTGCCACCAATGGATTCATCCAGACAATGGTCTAACCCAGTGCCACCAATGGGTTCATCCAGACAGTGGTCTAATCCAGTGCCACCAATAGATTCATCCAGACAGTGGTCTAATGCAGTAGCGACCAATGGATTCATCCAGACAGTGGCCTAACCCAGTGCCACCAATGGATTGATCCAGACAGTGGTCTAACCCAGTAGCCACCAATGGTTTCATCCAGACAGTGGTCTAACCCAGTAGCGACCATTGATTTCATCCAGACAGTGGTCTAACCCAGTACCACCAATGGTTTCATCCAAACAGTGGTCTAACCCAGTAGTGACGAATGGTTTCATCCAGACAGTGGTCTAACCCAGTAGCCACCAATGGTTTCATCCAGACAGTGGTCTAACCCAGTATTGACCATGGTTTCATCCAGCCAGTGATCTAATGCAGTAGCAACCAATGGTTTCATCCAGCCAGTGGTCTAACCCAGTAGCCACCAATGGTTTCATCCAGACAGTGGTCTAACCCAGTAGTGACCAATGGTTTCATCCAGCCAGTGGTCTAACGCAGTAGTGACCAATGGTTTCATCCCGTCAGTGGTCTAACCCAGTACCACCAATGGTTTCATCCAACCAGTTGTCTAGCCCAGCAGCGACCGATGGTTTCATCCAGCCAGTGGTCTAACCCAGCAGCGACCAATGGTTTCATCCTACCAGTTGTCTAGCCCAGCAGCGACCAATGGTTTCATCCAGCCAGTATGATATGCATTCATGAAAGCACATTTTAATGGTTTATAGATGCTTCCACCTAACAATGGTGTAACAAATAGGAATGAACAGACAGGATTAAAATAATGACAGTCGAATGGAGATATGGTGTGTGCTGTATTTGTAGTAGGACTGCCACGGTTAAATGTGATATTGCCAGAATAATAATTAATGTTGTATGAATTGATGTGAAATTGATTCTCTTGAAAGACCATAATACGTAGATACTTAATTCACATCCAAGTGATGAATTACTGAAGAAATTTGTTTCAGAAATTTGATGGAAGTTTTTATCATTAAACACAATGAAGGATACTCTGAAGTTATTAGTTGTCACAAGAATGAATTATATAAGTAGTACTTTGTTCCATTTGACATGAAATGACAGTACAATGGATGACAAGATTTTGACCAGTATAAACAACATTTTTGCTAAGTGGATCATCTCCTATGTTTGAGAATTATGTTTGTTTAAGAGATCTATTAGCAGGATGTTTGTATAATTATAATCTACATAATGACCCATGTAACGTGTTGAGTAAAACCCGCCCGGTGTCGTCGGATTTTTGAAGAGCGTTATAAATAGGGCTCGGATTTTTAGGTAAATAAATATTTTTTTAATTTAAATACATATTTTAAGCTTTTTTCTATAAATACATAAATTCCTGCTTTTTACTTATTAGCACATAAAAAGACAAAATATTTACATTATAAAATATCAGTATGCTAGATCTTTCCGTTTATTGCATTTTTGTTCTGTGTTTCTTCAATGGGAAAGGACCTGTGAGCTATCTAATCTTCATGCAGAGCGTATGTCAGCTTGCAACTCTGTTATTCTTAACTTGTCGCCCCGTGCCACTCACTGTGGAAGCCAGGAATTTCCAGATAATTTTACTTCTGATGGGGGCGTTCTGTTCTGCCAACCATGTGGGAAAGCAATCAAGGCTGAACAGCGATATCAAGTTACACAACACCTCAAGGGCAAGAAAAATATTGCCGCTGTTTCGCGCCTTCAGAAGAAGTGTTTCGCTATAATCATCGGTCATTTGTGATGGACAACGTGAAGATGTATCTCGATGTGTATTGTAATGCTTCAGCAGTCAGTGAGGCATAGCATAAATTGCATTCGTGAGTACTGCGTATTGTTTATATTCATTAATAAACCAAATTGTAATTAAATATTTTTACTTTTTGTCACATATTTCAGTTATTTTTAATACATAAAAAATAAATATTTTCCCGATTTTTAGCACCTAAAAATCCGAGCCCTAGTTATAAATCCCTCAGTATGCCTTCCTTCAGAGGGGAAGTAAAGCCGGCAGTGCCATGTCATAGATTTATGACATGATATAGGACCTTCCACTAATTACGCCTGTGTGAAGCTAAATTATAGGTTAAAAATTTGAATAATGATCTTAGGTTCCAACGTTCGTCGTCAGAAGCCAACTGCGGTGGTGTCTAGTAACTACGATCTGAACTAGTAATTGTTGACGGTGGCGTTTGGCGGAAAAAGTAGGAACTGTTTGTAAATTCAATGTCGGCAGTCCTTATGCGAATCAAAAACAGATAACCCACACTAATACAGCCATCACAATTAACACCGGTTATCAGACAGATTCTACATACACCCAAAGTACACGGGGCTACATGACCGCGATGTCGCATCCCCTAAACTGAGGAACCAACCACAGCAGGGCATTTTAGTTGAACACCTGTAGGCTCCTAACAAGTTCAATTTCAAGTAGTTCCAATTTTGACTACCAGATGGTACTGGCACCTAGCAGCGAACGTTGGAACTCGATAGGCTGATTTTAACCAAATAATCTACAAATTTGGCTACACCTTATACCAATTGTAGTGGTAGGATATTTTTCATGCCCGTGACATGAGCCCTCTGGCCTTACTTCCCCTCTGAAGGAAGGCATACCGAAGCATTTTAGTGCTCTTAAAAATCCGATTTCGGCCGGGTTTAAACCCGCAATCTTGGGCATAGCAGTTCTGCAATCTACAGACTATGACACCGAAGCCGTTTTTCACACTAAGGGGGTCCTGTTTAGAATAAACATAAACTATGCTATTTTGACAATGGTGACAAAGGTTGAAGAGCTACAAGACCCAGAAAATTGTCAAAATGCATGTTTTGAAAAGTTCTATCCTATTTCAAAATACAATTACTTCCTTCCGGCTTAAATTGTGAAAAATCATGCTAGAAAACACTTGTTTTGAAAATGAAACTTGTTTTAGAGATTTAAATGAAATGTACGTCACTTTGTTTTCATCTCTTCTTTGAATCTTCATATTCAATTTATTTGGAAGCAGATTTTTGAATTTCTCAAAACAGAAGTAGATATTTCAATTTTGATTTGGCCATGTATGGGTCAACACTAGCGCTCGTAGCGATAGATTTAGTGAGCTAAATACGACAAAGGATGTGGTCTAACGCTTGGTGTCCATGACTTGTCTGTTTAGTGTGTCACCACGCAGCCAGCACGTACGAGGCGTTTGGTGAATACACAAAATATTCAAAACTGTAATAAAGAATTCAAAAGCAGAAAGTACTAAGATTCAGAGACGAATATGGTACCAGTCGGCAACAAGATGAGAACGAAATCAACAACTACAAATGAAATTGCTTAAACGACGCAACCCTCGCCAATGGCTGACAAGGACAGATGATACTCGAATGGTATCGTTCAAACAATACATGGACACCAAGCGTTAGGCCACTTCCTTTATCGTATGTAGTTCACTAAATTGATGTCTTCTCTTTTTTGTTTTCCTAAGATCTTAATTCCCAGGATATGTGTTCAACATTGAGTTCCCAGAACTGTGAATTATTATGCAGAGATTTGGTTCAACTGATTGTGTTGGTGGCATGACAATAGGCACTTGTGCCCTAACTTAAGGTCCCCATGAACACTAGGCACTTTTACCCTAACTTAAGGTCACCATGACAATAGACACTTGTACCCTAATTTAAGGTCGCCATGAACACTAGACACTTGTACCCTAATTTAAGGTCGCCATGAACACTAGACACTTGTACCCTAACTTAAGGTTGCCATGACAATAGACACTTGTACACTAGCTTAAGGTCGCCATGAACATTAGGCACTTCTACTCTAACTTGAGGTTGCCATGAACACTAGGCACTTGTACCCTAACTTAAGGTCGCCATGAGTACTAGACACTTGTACCCTAACTTAAGGTCGCCATGAACACTAAAATTAAGGTCGCCATGAACACTAGACACTTGTACTCTAACTTAAGATTGCCATGAACACTAGACACTTGTACTGAACTCGAATTCAGTTCGACTTAAGGCATTGTTAAGAAGATTGTAATGCAGCACTAAAAAGCCATGGAGGGAAGCCAATCTACATTTACGGAGTGGAAATTCAGAGTGGACCAGACAGCATTGAGTTCATGACTCTACGACTGCACTTCCATCAAACAGTAATCTGAATTTACCAACAATGATATTACACAGATGTCCATTACCAACTTGGGAGATAGCAACAATGAACATTCGATCCATGATGATGAAGAGATACTACCAGAGGCCAGCAGGGAGAAGAGTTCGTTCGTCCCGGTTATGAGTTTCCAGATTTTTTATTGAGAAGACTGGAGACCCGTTAGCGAGGTGCGAGTCCGCGGAGCCAGGTGTTCACGGAGGAGTGAGGGCCGCACAGCTGTTTTCTCGCCAGCAAGCAGGAACCCGTTCCCGAGCGCACGACGGACGCGTGCCAGACCAGGAGAGGAACATCTTGCATATCACGCCAGGTATCGCTTCAGCTGATCAACACGAAAGGTAGAAGAATGATTGTCCTAATATCTCAGTGGTTTGTGGTATTTTGGAGGGTATTTCAGATGTGACCAACTTATATGTAGATTTTTCTTTACTCATAACTCATGTTATTATGTTGACATTTTTAGAAATTAATTGTAAATTTTTTGCCACGTCAGCGTGTGTCGTTTTTGACGTATTTTTACTATCGTTTGGAATTTAGTTATTTTATATTTGAACTGTGCTGACACGTTTTTATTATACTCACTTTAAAACGAAACTGTTTTATAAATGGAATGCTTCGATAATAAAATGCGTAATTCACTACAGTATGCGACAATATTGCTAAATCGCAACGAGTTATAGAGAAAGCATAAATGAAATATGCTAATGTATTTGTTATTAACAATTTAATGTCATGAAATAAGTGTAATATGTTTAAAATACTTTTTGACGTATAACAATTCCAATAGCAGAATATTGTTGATGCATAACATTGTTATAGTCATTGGTGACTAACATAACACAGAAATAAATGAAAATAGGATCATAATATTGACAGATAGAGGCAAGATGATGCCTAAAGTTGTAAACAATTGTAACAAAATAACTGAAGATTACAAAACTAGAGACCAGGTCATTTGTAGATCAACCTGAGGTTTATTTGGAAATGAATTACATTTGTAAATGAATAATTGATTCATTACGGAACATAAGAATGGGAGGAAATGTTTTATTTTTATTAAATACGAAGACAAGCGGACTACAATCTATTAATGTTGAGATTATTATTGTAACGTGGAGAATATTATGTTATGAAGGTTTTTAACGGAATTTTGTCAATTGAAGCACAGTGGAGTGTATTGTAAGAATGTAACAAAGTGAACAGAAATATTGTTGAAGTTGAAAGAAGCACGAAGGTAATTAGATTGTGGAGAAGAGTTGGTAGAGTGCACCATGAAAGGTATTTCACAGGTTAGTGATTATCTAGATAGATAGATAGATAGATTTTTATTAATTCCATTTTATCAAATACATGTATTCAATACATTTTTGATATAGGGCACGTCAGAATTTACATCTATAAAATAAAAGAACTAACAAGTATATAAAACTCAGCAATTCTTTTAGGTTTGTGCCTTGTCTTGTGTGGGGTTTCGCCCAGGACACCAAGCTGGCTCATCGGCGGGCTCTTGGTGTCCCCGCCCGGACCCCCACAAGGAGTATCGAACTGCGCGATACCTCCCTTTATATAGAGTGCAACTGCACTCCTTGACTGCGAGAACCAAAAGCTCAAGCAGCCTAAACCTCCCTATGAAGGCTTCCTAAAAGATGGTATATTGGCTTTCACGGCCGGTGAATTAAAACTCAGCAATTCTTCTAGGTTTGTGCCGTGTCTTGTGTGGGGTTTCGCCCAGGACACCAAGCTGGCTCATCGGCGGGCTCTTGGTGTCCCCGCCCGCACCCCCACAGGAGTATCGAACTGCGCGATACCTCCCTTTATATAGAGTGCAACTGCACTCCTTGACTGCGAGAACCAAAAGCTCAAGCAGCCTCAACCTCCCTATGAAGGCTTCCAAAAAGATGGTATATTGGCTTTCACGGCCGTTGAATTAAAACTCAGCAATTTTGTGGGGGTCCGGGCGGGGACACCAAGAGCCCGCCGATGAGCCAGCTTGGTGTCCTGGGCGAAACCCCACACAAGACACGGCACAAACCGAGAAGAATTGCTGAGTTTTAATTCACCGGCCGTGAAAGCCAATATACCATCTTTTAACAGGTATATATTACTAATATTATAACTATTTATAACTTATTATAATAACAGATCTTAATAGATACTATCTTATTGCACAACTATTTACACCTCACTCTATTATCATAATGAAATGAAAATCCACAGCCTGCTTCCAGTCTCCGACCGGGTCAGGAATGGAATGAATGAAGCCCCTATCTAGCGGCGAGGATATGAACTGTGCCGGCTGCCGAGGCCTGACGCACTCCTCTGAGGCAATGATTAAATGAATGACAGATGAAATGAAATGATAGTGGAGAGTGTTGCTGGAATGAAATATTGACAGGGAAAACCGGAGTACCCGGAGAAAAACCTGTCTGCCTCCGTTCTGTCCAGCACAGATCTCACATGGAGTGACCGGGATTTGAACCACGGACTCAGCGGTGAGAGGCCGACGCGCTGCCGGCTGAGCCACGGAGGCTCCCTATTATCATAATATGAAAACTTAATTCTATAAATACAGCAACTTACAGCTAGGTATTACAATGAAAATAGAAAAGTAAAATAAAATTATAGATTTCATCGCTCCTATACGCTAAGATATTCAACTACAGAGTAAAAACAATGGCACTGCAGATAAGCTTCCAACATTCTAACAAAGGTTTTTATATTTGGGGCCAGTTTTATATACTGGGGTAGTTTATTGTATAATTTAACTCCAGTGTGAAAAGTTCCTGTTTTATATATGCTTGTGTGTGTGAAATATGAATGTTTTGATTTTGTCTTGTGTTATGCCTATGAACATCATTGTTTGTTTTAAGAAAAACATCTTTATTCATTACATTCTTTTTAAAAAACATAATACTTTCAAAGATATATATGCAGGGCAGTGGGAGAATGTTTAAATCTTTAAACAGAGTTCTACATGATTCTCCAGAGTTTACATTTGCCATAACTCTAATTGCCCTCTTTTGTATCCTAAACGTCCTTAGTACATCAGGCGACATACCCCAAAATATGACCCCATATCTTAAGTATGAATGGAAATAAGCAAAATAAGTATTTCTCAATACGTGCATGCTATGCAGGTTTTCAAAATACGTAATGCAAAGCACATCGAGTTCTGTTTAGTATTCAGATATTGTATATGTATATTCCATTTCAAGTCTTGTTTTATCCATAGTCCTAAAAACTTTTTTTCTGATTTATTTTCTATTTGATGACCATTTAATGTTATATTGGGCTTCGCAGGATTCCTATTCTGTATAGTGTGGAAATTTAGACATACTCTTTTTTATAGTTTATTATGAGGCAATTATCTTGTGACCATTTGGTTAACTCTCTTGTAACGGAGTCAGCAGATTGCTGTATGACCTGTTTAGTTTCACCTTTTATTACGAGTGTTGTATAGTCCGCAAACAAAATTTCCTTATGTGAATGAACGTTCTGTGTTGTATCATTGATATAGAGAAGAAAGAGTAGTGGGCCCAAAACCGATCCCTGGGGTGCTCCAAATATAATAATTCCCTCATTGGACAATGTTTCATTAAGTACTTTGGTTCCATCATCCTTGTGTCTCAAGCTTACTATTTGTTTACGCCTTGTTAAGTACGACTCTATCCATTTATTAGCAGGACCTCTAATACCATATTGATTTAGTTTTGTAAGGAGGATTTTATGGTCAACAACATCAAATGCTATCGATGAATCCAAGAATAGGCCAGTTACATGTTTCTTATTGTCAATTAATTTCAGTATACTATTACTACATTCGTAAATTGCTGTCTGTGTAGATTTTTCCGTTCTGAATCCATGTTGTGAGTTTGATGATATTTTTTTCTTCTATAAAACTCAGTCTCTTATACATGATTTTTCCCACAATTTTTGCAATACCAGTTGGTAAGGTAATAGGACAATAGTTATCTAATTCATCTTTAGAACCGTTTTTGTGCTCTGGAATTACTTTTGATGACTTCAAAATATCCGGGTAGGTTCCTGAGAGAATTGAACTGTTTATTAAGTGCGTAAGTGGATTTATTATATTTACTGCACATTTCTTTAAAATTGCATCAGGGATGCCATCAATGCCAACACAGAATTTATTTTTTAGCACTTTCATAACTATTCTTACCTCTTCACTTGTGACATGATTTATAAATAAAGAATCACTGCATATATTTATTTTATTATTAGAATTTAGTGTATTTACCTGTGATTTATTTAATAATTTTTGTGGAATTTCCAGAAAATAGTCTTTAAAAGTGTTTGCTATTTCCTCTGGATTATTAATCACTTTATTATTTCTGGTCAGTGTAAAGTTCCTTTGTATTTTAGCAGATTTTCCAGTTTCTTTCTTTATCACGGACCACATAGCCCTGTTTTATTAGATGATTGGGAAATAAAATTATCATTATGCATTTTCTTTGCTAGTCTTATTACCTTATTTAATATGCTAGTGTATTTTTTGTAGTATAAATTGAATTCAGGTGTTGTGTGGCATTGTTTATACAATTTGTGTAGAAATTTCTTTCTTTGGCATGAATTTAAAATCCCTGTTGTTATCCAATTGCTAGTTTTGTTATTTTGAACAGTTCTTCGTTTAAAGGGGAATGCTATTTCAAAATAGTGTTTTAGGGTACTGTTAAATGCATTAAATTTATCATTTACATTATCTAGTTTATACATTTCTGACCATGTTTCCTTATTTAATAAGTCATTGAAGTATGTAATATTTGAGTCAGTGAATGACCTGCACTTTGATTTTACTCCATTATCATTAATATTGATTGTTTCGGTTACTTCAAAACTCAGTATTTGTCCATGGTGGTGACTAAAACCCAGACAATAGACTTCTATTGAATGGTGATATTTATCGGTATTTTTAAAAATTTCATCAGGAGTGGTTTTACTAAATTTTGTTATTCTTGTTGGGGTATTTACTGTAGGTTTCAGTCCATAGGAAATTAGTAACTGTGTTAATAATTCACAATTTCTATCACATTTTAAGGACTCCACATTTACATCCCCACAAATTATTAAATCGAAATTTACTTTGCTCGTGTTATTGAGTAACAATTCTAATTTATCTATAAATAAACGAAATTCTCCTGACTGAGAACGGTATACGCATACAATTATTAACTTAAACTGTTGTATTTTTATGGCAGAGAATTCAAAATCCTGTTCCATAATTAGATAATCATAAACTGTTATCTGTTCATGATCTAAATTATTTCTTAAGAAGATACAAGTTGTAACCGAATTTATTCAGTTACAGAAGCTCACCCTCGGATTTTTTTGCTTCGTGCAGTTAGTTTGTGGTATTTTATTCGTATCTTATTATATTGCGTTAAAGTGGGGTTGCAGAAGGTGATTTTTATTGTGCCTGTGTGTGTTTTTGTGGACGGATTCATCTTTGGATGGTCCGGACCAACTAGGATCATTGTTTATTAATTATCGGTTTTTGGATATTTGATATTATAAAATACGGGGTTTTGCGATTTATTAAATTTTGGGAATAAGGATATATAAGACTGTATTATTTCAAGTAGAAGCATTATTTCATTTTGGTTTGGGGATAATGGCTTTATTTTGACCTAGTAATGTTAAATGTTAGATTCGTGGCTGTACTATAAAGGTACAATGAATTGGTATTTTCGAGTGCTGGTAATGTTACAAACCCGGAAAAGACAGGCAGTAATTCGAAGTTTAGGGACTACCTAGGCTATTAATAGCGTGAACTCGTATGAACTTCAAGTGGAAAACTTACTGTGTGACGTCAGCGTGAATTTTGACTGTCTGATGTTCATGTCTTGACACGGAAGTACCGCTAGGAGCGGGCCACGCACGAGTTAGTTCCGAGAGAAATGTTGGGGTTATGTATCCCTTCGCCAGTGCATATAATGGCGTGTCTGGTGTTCAGAGGTCGTCTTATTGCTTTATTGGCAGAGTCCAGATCTACTAGCGCCCAGGGTCGTTTTACGTGACATGGTTTCCGTAACGAACAGTTAGAGATCGGTTCTTCTTGCTTCCATGTCTTCTTGCGCCCAGGGTCGATTTATCTGGCATGGTCCGGTAATCGAACAGCAGAGACAGTAACTAGACATTCACTGAGCGTTGTGCTATTGAATGACTACATATTTTCGACATGGTTAAGTTCGTAGGCCATGGTTAGCTGATCATATCACACCCTAAAAGACGTTCATAACCTCACTTCATCATCGGTTGTGGAAGTCATAGGAGGATGCCATGGCGTTGAAGTCAACAAGTCCGGCGAGTGTAGATTCGTGCTCAAACTGTGCAAAGTGAAAAGAATAGGCAAATGATATGCGTGAAAGTCTGACGAGTGTAGATTTGTGTATAAGTGAAATATGTATAGGAGGCTGGTAGGCCTAAGTCTGATATGGCCGTAAGTGTTTGCTGCTCTCAGAGCCTAAATTCAGTGGCAAGGTACTGTATAAATCACGAGTGTATGAAGGGTATTTTGTGTCGTATATTATGTATATATGTGTATAGTACAGCCAATAGATTATCTCTTTAAATTCTTGTGTGTTTATATTCCTGCCTTGCATGAACCTGGTAACATCAGCGATCGCATGCCAAATGCCCTACGCCTGGGATAAGGGGTTTCATAGTCGGGGCAACAGTTATGTAACGTATTTTATTCTATTTTATTCAGGAAGACCCATATGGTCAACCTTGGCGCCCATTCAAAGTCGGGAAGTTATGTTAAAATCACTTGTGGCCTGTATTTAAAGGCAGTAGATTCTGTAGGTTTGTGGTAATGGGGGTATTTAATTGTAAAGCAACTCCAACGGGGAGGAGAGTGTGTTTCAGTGGCAGCCCTACGCGAGGCCTTAATGCTGATGTATACCAGGACACAGGAAATAAACTGTAGGCATATTTTCGTAATTTTACATATTTCAATTAGGGATGGCTACGTTAGAGCCAGGATGCAATTCTGCTTTGTTGGGGGACGGTGCTGGTGAGCGGCAGAATCAGGCAGGGGCTGATAGGCAATTTGCTATAGGGATGGGGAAAACAGTAGAGTTAGGGGAGATTTGCCAGGGCAGGGGGGAAATGAATTAAATATGATGGACATATTTAGGAGGCTCGTGCATCTTAGCGACAAGTCTGTAGGGATGGAGAACAGAATAAGTAGTCATATTTCTTGCCAGCTGAATAGTTTGGAGGACCATTTGTCATAGAAGCTTGATGAGGTCACGGAGCATTTGTCGGAGAAGCTTGATGTGATTATCCTAGACAGCCATGTCACTAGCCAGGTTACTGAAGTCAGTGTAGAAGCCACTAATCTGGAAACTAAGCTAGGTATTCAGATTGATGTTCAGGAAGAGAGCGTAGACTCGGAAGTAGATAAGTTGGATGCTCAACAAGTGATGTTGGCAGGGGAGATTTCTAGCCAGGCACTTTTGACTAGCCAGAAATTTCCCAGGGTAGATAGGAATTTGAGAGAGCAGAGAGAGGAAATTGTAGGCATCGTGGAAGAGAAAATTGAGATTATTGAGAAAGTGAGTAGTGAGAGAGTGGAGATGGATGAGAGTGCTGAGGTTAGTTGTCCGAGTAGTGAGAGAGTGGAGATGGAAGAGAGTGCTGAAGTTAGTGAGGAGAGTGCTGGGAGAGTGGAGATGCATGAGAGTGCTGAAGTTAGTAAGGAGGGTGGTGAGGTAGTGGAGATGGATGAGCGAGTCGAGATTAGTTTGCTAGGGAATGGTATGAGGAAGGTAGACGAGAATATTAGCCAACTTAGCGAGATAGTGACTAGTATGGAGGAAGATACTGTAGGTAGAATTCTACGTGGTGAAAATCTGGAACTAGGAGGGAGTGAAAATCTTGTTACGAAGTTAGTATGTAATTTCTCTAATGACATTAGGACTGCAGTGTGCGTGCAGGAGATAGTCGCTATTACAGACATAGAGCGGTCACTTGGAAGGTTATGTACCTTGAGAAAGCCAGGTAGGCATCGTCAGAGAAATGGGTGTAATCGAAGGGAAGGCAATTATAATCAGGGGAGAGAGAGGAACTGGGATCCAGGTAGAGAGGATAGGTACATTTGGTATGAAGATTATGGGAGAGGAAGAAATAACAATGAGTGTCAGGGGTACGGGGAAAACAATCAACCGGGGAACAGACCACGTGAGGTAGAGCAGGCAAATAGGGGGCGTGGCAATGAAAAGCAAGATGAGGGAAGCAATAGGCCAGGAAGTTTAAACTTCACCAGAACTCACTACATGGAGCAGGGGGAGAGTCCTTGTATAGTATTCCTGCTAATGCTCTGGAAGAAAAACATAATGTAGAGTATAATGTCAATGTAGGATCTGGTAGGTTAGGAGACCAGAGCTGTAAATTAGATTACAGTAAGGCGCTAGTGAAGTTTGGATGGAGTGAGCAACAGGATTGGGTTAGGTTAGGTTATCAGGTTGATGGTAGAGATTTTGTTAGTGTCGTTGGATGCATTCAGGTGATAAAAGAGGTTTCTGAGGAGAAAGAATTAGGTGTCGGCATGGTATCAAGTTGTATTTTGGTCATGAGAGATGATCGTGTGTTGGGTGATGTTGGTCACCGTTGTTTCTGGGTCATGGGAGATGATCGTGAGTTGAGTGATGTTGATCACTGTGTAGAGGCAGTTGTTAAAGATACCATGTTGGACGAGGGTCAGAAATCAGAGGTGATTTACGTTCTGAGGGAACACAGGGAGGTGTTCTCGGAGAAACCTGGGTGTACTCACGACTAAGGGCATAGTTTTGACATCGCAGATTGGTCTGACTTGAGCGGTCCTAGGTGCCCTATAGCTCACTTTCACATGGAGGCTGTTGTTGAGGTGATTGGTCAGATGCTTTATGATGTTATATTTGAGATTAGTAACAGTCAGTCTGTTAGTCTTCTGGTAGTGGTGACCATGTGGGATGGTACCAGTAGGTTATGTTTGGAGGGCGTGGCAGTTAGTAGTTTGCAGGAAGGATTTCTTTTTGTGTGTCTCGCAGGTCTTTGGGATTTTCAACAGGGAAAGCTGTACCCTAAGAGATTAAGTAAATTGAGAATTATTGTAATTGTAGGTAAGATACTTTTGAAACAGCAGGTAAGGGAGGGGGTAAAATTTAAGATAGGTGATCTGGTGTTGTTGCAAGCTGAACATCTGCTGTCGGTAGAGCAGAGTTGCATTCTTGAGGGTTTTCATTCCGGTCCATTTGCTATAGACCGCAGGGTAGGTGCATGTGCCTACAGGTTGATTACCAACGATGACAAGGTCCTAGGTACATATAACATTGCTTACCTCAAGCTATATGTCACCTAGAGATCTTGCTCACAATGACAAGACAAGAGTACTAGTGTATTTGTGTGAGGGACAAGGATAAATCTATAGCCTTGTAGTTTAGAGATTGATCCTTTTGGGGGCGTCTGTAACCGAATTTATTCAGTTACAGTAGCTCACCCTCGGATTTTTTTGCTTCGTGCAGTTAGTTTGGGGTATTTTATTCGTATCTCATATTGGGTTAAAGTGGGGTTGCAGAAGTTGATTTTTATTGTGCCTGTATGTGTTTTTGTGGACGGATTCATCTTTGGATGGTCCGGACCAACTAGGATCTTTGTTTATTAATTATCGGGTTTTGGATATTTGATATTATAAAATACGAGATCTTGCTCACAATGACAAGACAGGAGTACTAGTGTATTTGTGTGAGGCACAAGGATAAATCTATAGCCTTGTAGTTTAGAGATTGATCCTTTTGGGGGCGTCTGTAACCGAATTTATTCAGTTACAGTAGCTCACCCTCGGATTTTTTTGCTTCGTGCAGTTAGTTTGGGGTATTTTATTCGTATCTCATATTGGGTTAAAGTGGGGTTGCAGAAGTTGATTTTTATTGTGCCTGTATGTGTTTTTGTGGACGGATTCATCTTTGGATGGTCCGGACCAACTAGGATCATTGTTTATTAATTATCGGGTTTTGGATATTTAATATTATAAAATACGAGGTTTTGCGATTTATTGCGTTTTGGGAATAAGGATATATATAAGACTGTATTATTTCAAGTAGAAGCATTATTTCATTTTGGTTTGGGGTTAATGGCTTTATTTTGACTTAGTAAAGTTAAATGTTAGATTCGTGGCTGTACTTTAAAGGTACAAGGAAATTGCTATTTTCGAGTGCTGGTTACAAACCTGGAAAAGACAGACAGTAATTCGAAGTTCAGGGAATACCTAGGCTATTAATAGCGTGAACTCGTATGAACTTCAAGTGGAAAACTTACTGTGTGACGTCAGTGTGAATTTCGACTGTCTGATGTTCATGTGCTGACACGGATGCTCCGCTAGGAGCGGGCCACGCACGAGTTAATTCCGAGAGAAATATTGGGGTTATGTATCCCTTCGCCAGTGCATATAATGGCGTGTCTGGTGTTCAGAGGTCGTCTTATTGCTTTATTGGCAGAGTCCAGATCTACTAGCGCCCAGGGTCGTTTTACGTGACATGGTTTCCGTAACGAACAGTTAGAGATCGGTTCTTCTTGCTTCCATGTCTTCTTGCGCCCAGGGTCGATTTATCTGGCATGGTCCGGTAATCGAACAGCAGAGACAGTAACTAGACATTCACTGAGCGTTCTGCTATTGAATGACTACATATTTTCGACATGGTTAAGTTCGTAGGCCATGGTTAGCTGATCATATCACACCCTAAAAGACGTTCATAACCTCACTTCATCATCGGTTGTGGAAGTCATAGGAGGATGCCATGGCGTTGAAGTCAACAAGTCCGGCGAGTGTAGATTCGTGCTCAAACTGTGCAAAGTGAAAAGAATAGGCAAATGATATGCGTGAAAGTCTGACGAGTGTAGATTTGTGTATAAGTGAAATATGTATAGGAGGCTGGTAGGCCTAGGTCTGATATGGCCGTAAGTGTTTGCTGCTCTCAGATCCTAAATTCAGTGGCAAGGTACTGTATAAATCACGAGTGTATGAAGGGTATTTTGTGTTGTATATTATGTATATATGTGTATAGTACAGCCAATAGATTATCTCTTTAAATTCTTGTGTGTTTATATTCCTGTCTTGCATGAACCTGGTAACATCAGCGAACGCATGCCAAATGCCCTACGCCTGGAATAAGGGGTTTCATAGTCGGGGCAACAGTTATGTACCGTATTTTATTCTATTTTATTCAGGAAGACCCATATGGTCAACCTTGGCGCCCATTCAAAGTCGGGAAGTTATGTTAAAATCACTTGTGGCCTGTATTTAAAGGCAGTAGATTCTGTAGGTTTGTGGTAATGGGGGTATTTAATTTTAAATCAACTCCAACGGGGAGGAGAGTGTGTTTCAAAGTACAACCATGGCTAATATTAGGACTAGAGTATTTACTAGCTAGTATAAACCCTGGGAATTGAATTAATTCGAATTGTTCCTCTTTCAGCCAATGTTCTGAAATACATAGTGCTGAGATGTCTTGAAGTTCGTTTTTAAGCATTAGATTTATATAATCAATTTTATTATTATTATTTATTCTGGTGGTAAATTTTAAATTTGTTACTTTTGCAAGTTTTATTTACTTTCTTATTATCATAATTGTTATTATTATTGTTGCTAGACAAATCCGAAATACCATTGTTGCACTCCGTTAAATTTGACTTCAAAAGATCTGAATGCCAAACCTCACGTTTGGCTTCTTTTACCAGTTTCCCTGCTTCCACTCTAAAGATATTACTGTTGAACTATTCTTACCATTTGAATTTACAATTTTGCAGATTTCATCACTAAGATACTCTTTTTCTAACCTATTTAAGTGTAGGCCATGCCGAGTGTGGAACTTCCTGTCTAATTTACTTACATCTACAATTTGGACATTTGGAAAACTCTTATAAATTTTATTAATTTTTTCATTTGTAGCCTCTATTTCTACATTTACACATGATTTGGGAATTAAATCGTATCTCTGAGGAATGTTTACAATAATGACATTTGTGTTATGCATGGATGGCAATGTACCCTTTAAATCATTGATTACCTTTTTACTCTCATTTCTATAAACGTCGTTTGCTCCAGCGATGATTGCTGCAGAGTCCTTTGCAGTAAGCGACGCACACTCTCCTAACATCTCGTTCGTGACCGCTGCAATCTGAGCTCCTGGCTTTACTGTCGAAGTGTCCTCCTTTTCTCCGCCTCTCTCCAATACGCTTGCTGCTACATCTCGCCCGTGGCTATCCGCAAATATCCGCATCTTCCTGGATTTTCTCTTTATCACTTTCTTCTTTTCTTCTTGAGGAAAGTCATCATTTCCTTCGACGAGGGTCACTGACTCTTATACATGTTTGGAATGTATTATGATGGGTTTTATGAAAGAATGCCGTGCAATATTATTGTCGAAAAGAAAGTAATATGTGGAGAAATGTTTGGGTGTAGTTAACGCACTACTGTAAAGTTGTTCACCGTACAGAAAGGTTTATAAGTGTATTGTCTGTGAGAGCAAAGTGTTTGATGCAGTATGTCGAAGAAGTAAACTGACATTTGAGTTGTTATTTGTGCTGTATATGTCAGTAAAGTGTATTTCCGAGATCCACGCAATTTATTAAGGTAACAGATTAGTCCCGCATCGTTCGTCAAGTATCGCAATTATTTAATGATGTTGCCATTTTAGAACCGTAATTAGCTTAACTGCTTGTTACGAAGGTTCTATTGATATTGACAGAAACCATTAGAGGAAGGTAAAACAATGTTTGTGAACAGTATTAAAAGAAATATATTTGTAGATGGAAAAGCAGTAAGATTGTCAGATCACGCTAGATCTTGTATATAGTTTGTTAGAATATTGTGCGGGTCATGATAATTCGACCTTTGTAAATATTTAAATAATTAATAATTCTAATTTATATAATGTTAATGTTTTTATAGACGATAGATGTATAATATAGGGTGTTATTTGTTGTAAATTACGATTTTATGATAACAGCTGATTATATCAGGCTGTTGATTGAAACCGAGTCACAGGGTGACTGTTAAAAGAAATATTTAGTAAATATTATTTGCGAATAATTTTTGTTTAACGAATGCTTTCATTTGGAAAGTAATTTCTAGATAGAAGGACTATCTACTTATGTTATTTTTATTTTATTTTGATCTTAAATATTTTTGTTGATGTTCGGAAATTTGTATAGCATGTAAATCATTTTATTAATAAACTTACATGCTTTGGTTAGTTTGCCTGCACTTTTTATAGAAACTGATCATCTTTCCATTTCGCAATCAACATGCGGTAATACTGCTGGTTGGTTACTAGAACTCACTTAGTCTCAACTTCACCATTCACGCTCGAGATCCAAGATTCTCGTCCTACCTTCATGTTTAGATGTTTGTTTGCTAGTAAATGTGTAACTAATTAGTAGTGCCGAGAGTTTCCTATTTATCTACCTAGTAGGGAAGTGTTGATTTATCTGGCTGGGTATCGACGTCCTTTACAATCCTTTACATCTCAGCGGATATAGGTGGTGGCTATGCGAGATTTGGGCACAGTACCCTAACTTAAGGTCGCCATGAACACTAGGCACGTATACCCTAACTTAAGGTCGCCATGAACACTAGACACTTGTACCCTCCAGGCCCCGGGCTAAGGTGATAGACACCCTGGGCAAATGGTCCACTGGCGCCCTTTTACTAATGTATGTGTTATAAAATAGCATAATAGTTTTTTTCAAACAACTACGTTACTAATATTGTGTTACAGGAAATAATAAGAAAAGTAAGTCGTTCATACAATTTTGTAGCCATTTATTGATACATTAATCGCACTAAAACCCAGATTGCAAATTCAAAAGTTAAATTTTAAAAGTACAATATACAGAAACATTTCAAATCAAAGTTGTTTTTTTCTGGCTTTTAACTTTACAAATTTATCTATGATGCCAGAAAAGTCTGTGCAAAGGGTTACGTCTTTTTTACAACACAATAACAATAGAGAATTTAGTTTGCTGTCTGAAAGAGTTATATTACTGTATTATAATATAATCACGATTAAACATAAATACCACGAATGCATGTGCTATTCAGTACCGGTATTACTTTTATTTTATATTCACGTAAATATTACTTATTTTATCCTACTTTTTAAAGATTTCCATGTCATACTTATTTTTATTTTTAAAGTTGGGATTGTTGGGTCAACCTTTTTCTGCATTCAGCGTCACCTAAATTTCGGCGCCCCCTAAAATTTGGCGCCCTGGGCAAATGCCCAGTATGCCCGTTTATAGCCCGGGGCCTGACCCTAACTTAAGGTCTCCATGAACACTAGACTATTGTACCCTAACTTAAGGTCACCATGACAATGGACACTTGTACCCTAACTTAACGTTGCCATGAACACTAGACACTTGTATGCTAACTTAAGGTCTCCATGAACACTAGACACTTGTACCCTAACTTAAGGTCTCCATGAACACTAGGCACTTGTACCCTAACTTAAGGTCACCATGACAATAGACACTTGTACCCTAAATTAACGTTGCCATGAACACTAGACACTTGTACGCTAACTTAAGGTTGCCATGAACACTAGACTATTGTACCCTAACTTAAGTTTGCCATGAACACTAGATACTTGTACTGCACCCGAATCTCGCATAGCCACCACCTAAATCCGCTGAGATTGGAAAGGATTGTAGGGACGTCGATACCCAGCCAGATACATCAACACTTCCCTACTAGGTGAATAACTAGGAAACCCTCGACGCATACCGGCCATGCAATAACGCTACTAATTATTTACACATTTACTAACAAATAACTATCCATAACATGAAGGTAGGACGAGAATCTCGGATCTCGAGCGTGAACGGTGAAGTTGAGACTAAGTGAGTTCTAGTAACTAACTGGCAGTATTATCGCACGTCGATTGCGAAATGAAAAGATGATCAGTTTCTATAAAAAGAAGTGCAGGCAAACAAAAATCGTGCCTGGATTTATTATCTAATATTTACAAACATGAAATTTCCCTAAAACCAATAAAATAACGTTTCAATGGAAAATATAAATATCTAAGTTGGTAGATAGTCCTTCTATCTTTCAAAAAACCTTTCAATGAAGTTTAAGTTGCATAAAAACATTCTCTGTCTGTTAGGTAGTCAGCCTGAAGGCTGGTTGGATCCTCAAAAAGTACCGCCGTTGTTTTATGTGAGTATATACCCACAAAAGCCCAAGGCAGCGCTATCTTGAGGTGTACTAGGCAGGATGAGGAGTGAGGTAGTTTGCCATTGCTTTCCTCATTGAGTCAGTACAGCTGTACTAACCCTATGAGTAGAACCTTTCACAGCATCCACAGGCATTGACTGTGCCCTGAATGTCATTACTAAGCACCACTCATACCTCAGTAGCTTCCATATAATCACAGCCATTAGTGGGACTGAGACATTGGTGAAAAGCCACATTTTACTCTAGCCTGTGCCAACAGACAAATGCAAATGTACTGCCTTCATCAAGAGATGGCAAACATTCATCAAGAATAAATATTGAATGGTTATACTTGATAGTCACCCTGTGACTCGATCACAAATAGCAGTCTGATCTAAAATCAGCTGTTCTTCAAAACATGAAATTACATTACACTGTCCTACATGATACACGTATCGATATAAATAAAAAATATACGGTATGTACGTAATACGCATGAATATAAACTATTAAAAATACTAAAATATTTGCACAAATAGAAATAACCATGTCCAGCACGGTTTTAAAAAACATATAAGAACGATCAGACGTGATCTATCAATCTTATAGCGCTTCTGTTGCTTTAAACAGTTCTGTAAAACACTCGTTCACAAACAATATAATTCTGGTATATTTCGAATTTCTGTCATCGTAAATAGAACTATAGTAACAAACGGTGAAGTTGATTACAGTTCTGAATTGTCAAATCATTGAATGGCAAACTTAAGTTAGAAACGAGAGTAAAAAAGTAATCAAAGATTTAAAGGGTACATTGCCATCCACGTATAACACAAATGTCATTATTGTAAACATTCCGCAGAGATACGACTTAATTCCCAAATCATGTGCAAATGTAGAAATAGAGGCTACAAATGGTTGCCATGAATACTATAGACACTTGTACACTAACTTAAGGTCGCTATGTACACTAGCCACTTGTACCCAAACTTAATGTTGCTATGTACACTATAGTGTGTCTCTACCGTAAAATACGGTATGGAATTAAATGTAGTATTTGCCTCTCACTCGCACTCCTATGTCCTGCAATTCGCTTCGTCCTCTTCTAGCCGGCGATGTTGCCATTTCCCAATAATTGAAAGTGACAAATCTAAGAAAATGTTTGCGTGGTCTTGTAGAGAATTTTCCGCTCTTTATTATGATGTAAAAATAAAAGCCATAAATAATTAACATGCGGTTCAAGTTTCACAATTACGATATTTTAGCGCGAATCTATATTTTTGCATATATGAAACTTATCACGCCATAGATAATGAACTAATGATCGCAACAGATCAAGAATTTATTTTTAGATTGCCTGATGATGGTAGAAGATGCCCTATTTCTCAGGGCAGTAATTATTTTCATAATAAGAAAGTTATGATTTTTTTCTTAAATGTTACTTGAGAAATCTGGGACGGTGTCACACGAAAGTTACCTAGCGAGAAACATTTTTGCTGTTGACTTTACGTTGGTGACTAAGCGAGTAGAAATGTTCATTAATGTCTGAAATAGTTTTAAAAACAAAACAGAGCTCGATATCAAATAGCAGATAAGATGGCGTCGGGCAGTAGTGACGTGGTAATTTCAACTCCCGGAGAAATGAATGTAAAACTCGACGAAAAGTGCGGTAAATGCCGGAAAATTGTTAAAAACGGAATATTGTGTGGTTATTGTGATAGACGGTGGCATTTTAAATGTGGGGAATGCCCCAAGAATGTTAAAATCGGTGAAGATAGGGAATGGTTTTGTGAACAGTGTGTTGTTGTAGCGGTTCTCGGAGATGGCGACCAGAAAACTGTCAGCAATGAATACGAGAATGCTAAAGAAATTATCAACATTCTTCGGAGTGATATCGAGGCTCTTAAAGCCGAAAACGATCTCCTCAGAGACAAACTGAATTTTATGAAGGAAAATCGTGTAGATAGGTTTTGAGTGTGAGCTTGACTCGTTTAATGAAACTCGGCACCAGTAACAACTTGGAAACAAGTTAACACAAAACATTCGGAACAATTACCCGGAACTGACAAATGTTTTAGTTTACCAACGAGAAACAGGTTTGAAAACTTAATACATAACTGTGCTGATGAAATTTTTAACGTGCCGATAGATGATGTAGGCCTATCAAGCGTGAAGCCGAAGCCGGTAATTCGATCACGGAAAAATAGACTAAAGCTGTATACGGACAGCTACGGCCGAGGATTGTCATCGCTGTTACATAACACGGATATTGAAAAACAATTTTGTATTGAAGGCTTTGTTAAACCGGGTGCAGGATTTAGTGAAGTGTCTAGTCCCATGAAAGGCGAGGGTACCGGTAATGACTTTACCTCTAATGACTTTGTAGTTGTAATGGCTGGCGCTAATGACGTCAGTAATAATCAAAGTAAAGAGGCTATGTCCAGTCTTAAGCAAACTTTATCTACCCTGACTCATACGAATGTGATTGTAGTCAACATTCCTCATAGACATGACTTACCTGAATGGTCGTGTGTAAATAAGGAAATTGATAGTTCTAACAAACAATATGAACTCATCTGCAAACATTTTAGGAATGTGTTACTTGTAAATGTCAGTGAATGTGAAAGAGTGCTTCATACAAGGCAATAACAAGGGTAAGAAGTGGCTCTCCAATATTATTTGCAATATTGTTAGTGATCATCTTCGTGACAATCCTAAGGTAATCCACAGTCTGGGATTAGTCTCTGAAGATGTAAAAAAAACGTGTAAGTCAGGTCAAACCTTGTTAAATAAAAAGGGTTTGGCCATGTACTTCAAATTCAAATGTAAATAACTTTGTTAACCCTGATTCCCATGAGAAGTGTGATTCACATAGCCAGCCTAACCCAAATTAAATCACTACACTCACATGAAATGTGCAGGGATTATCTAACAAAATGCAGGCTGTTGAGGGCTATTTGTCACAACAAAATATTGATATTGTTTGCTTGGTGGAACACTGGCTACTACCAGAGGAAATTAACTTGTATGCTCTTGAGTGTTATGTTTTAAGTAGTAACTACAGTAGGCCTATTAGAAAACATGGGGGTTGTGCCATATATGTGAAGAAGGGAATCTCTCATAAAGCATTAGTAATAGTAAATAGAATGTCGTATGAGATGAGTTTTGAAGTAACAGCTTCCTATATAGTTTCACTCAACACAATTGTATTAGCTCTGTACCGACCAAATGGAATTGATAAGGATTTTGAGGGTTTTGTCAATAAGCTTAGTGATATTCTTGAGTATGTTTTTAGTTTTAATGCTAATATTATTTTGTGTGCTGATTTCAATGTTGACTTCAGGTTTGGAGGCAGTGCTGAGTGTGTAGAGTTAAATAATCTCTTTCTTTCATTCAATTTGTCAATATCTACTACAGATATTACAAGGCCTAGACCAGGGGGTGAGGGAAGCTGCATAGATAATATAGTTACCTTCCAGGAAAGAGATACCAGTTGCCAAGTAATAAAGTCAATAGTATCAGATCACTGGCCGATTGTATTAAAATCGGTAGTTCCTGTTTCAAGAACAGCTTTTGCTGATTGCAAACAACCCAATCAGAAAGTTAGGGTAATTAAGGATTCCAACATCCTAAACTTTAAGCTGGAACTCTCGACTACAGATTAGCACTTCATGTATAATTGTCATAACATTAGTACTAAGACTCAATATCTAATCTACGAACTGAAAGAAATAGCAAATATAACTTTCCCATTCAGGAGTTTAACAAAAAGAAGCTATGTACCAAAACCTTTGAAGATTAAGAGTGAAGAAATCGATCAACTTAAGGACTCTTGCAACATGTTCTATAGTTATTATATTAGTACAGGGTCTTCAGAAATAAAACTCCTATATATGGTCTACAAGAAGAAATTTACTCGGTTAGTTAGGGAAACTAGAAAACAGGTTAATGACAGTATTATTAACCAGGCTTCAAATAAATGAAAAGCAATGTGGAACTTAATTAGGAAAGAAAGTGGATTTGGTATAAAGGATAGAATTAGTAACCACGAATTGTCTTGCACTGACCTCAACGAATTTTTCATTAATAAAGTGGAAAGAATTGTAGAATCGGTTGGATCTGAAACTCATCATTACGATTCAAATTACTATATGAGGATATAACCGCGACCAAGTTGCAAATTTAAGTTCAGCATAGTAGAAATTAGGGATTTAAGGAGGGTACTTTACTAGCAAAAATGAAAAATAGCAATTGTTATGATGTTTATCAGCTGAGCCCTATGATTTTGAAACATGGATCAGTATTTATTGAAGAGCCTCTGACACATTAATTTAATACATGTATCCTGAAATCATAATTTACAGCCGACTTTAAATTGGGTAGGGTCATGCCAGTTCATAAGAATGGGGATACTCTAATATTTGACAGCTACAGGCCAATCACTATAGTCCCTGCAGTTTCAAAAGTTTTTGAGACCATAATCAATGATCAGATTGTATCCTATTTTGAAAAAGAAAAAAAAACTTGTTTAACAACTCCCAGTTTGGTTACAGAACCGGGCGAGGTACGGTGAAATCAGCAATCTCTTTTGTGAGCAATTGTCTGAACAAGTTAGATGACCGTAATCCATTACAGGCTAAACTCTATGATTTGTCTAAAGCCTTTGACACTGTATCCCATAAGATACTACTAGACCAACTGTGATTTTATGGTTTTGAAGACGATTCCATTTCCCTTATTCAATCTTACTTGTGCGACAGATTCCAGAAAGTGGTATGAGGAGAAAATGAGTCTCCTTTCTTGCCTGTCAATCATGGTGTTCCTCAGGGGTCTATCCTCGGTCCAATATTATTTATTACTAGCAGAAGTACCCGTTCTTCGAACGGTGTTCGGTGTTAACACCAGACATTATAATAATAATAATAATGTTATTGGTGTTACGTCCCTTTTAGGTACTGTTGCTTTTAGAGACGCACCAGACATTATCAATTGAGCTACTGTTGCAATGGTTAGCGGCTTGTCATTCCTTCATAAGTATATCAAAACGAAGTTAGTTTTCTGGGAATATCACACACACTGTTAATTTAAGGGCCTTATAATGTGGTTTTCGGAGACCCTTTATAGACTCGCGAATTTTGTGTCTCACATTGAGAAGTGCAACTTATGCTTTGGTCGTCCTTCTAGGATAATTTTTATATTTCGCCTATTTTAGCATGTATTTTGAGAAGTTTTTCCCTATATCCACCCTTCTACTGTATGAAATGAACGGTGAAGAGTTTTATAAATGATTGGTGTATTGACTCATGTTTACCATACCTAATTTTACGATGCACCAAGCATCCGAACATGAGTTATAGGCGTACATAAGGATACACAGAAAGACAGACAGACAATACTATTGTCTACAACATATCATCCAGAAATCCAAATATGGGTATATCTACCACACAGTACCAAAGAAAATCATCCTTACGATGAACCCGTATGTCGACAAAAAAAAAAGAAAAAAGATTAGTTGAAATGTGCTCTCAAACTAAATTCACCTGACGTTCTTGACATGAAATAGAATTGAAAGCCTTGTAGATGAAACGCAATACACGTAACATAAAAACTGACCCTCTACGTTGTGTTGGGTCCCCATACACAGGAAGACCTCTTTCATAAATTATAAAAGCTTGTGGTGCATGAAAATTCAGGTTCTTTAGTCTCAAATGGCCCAAATTCCTAAAAGCCGCAAAAAATGCTGATTCAATTCAGGAATTTTTGAAAATAATGTTGTGGTTTGGAGATATAATAGACCTTCTGCACTATATGTCGCACGAGAAAATTGCATGAAAAAATCCTAGGTTACCCCTTGACCCCCTTAATTGCATTGATGAATTATACAGTCTACGTTGGTTCCGTGATAACCTTATATTTGCAAACTTTCACAGAAATGTAATAAATGTAATAAATTGCTTCTTACTGAAATAGATGGAAAGTTGGATGCCACCCCTTGAGATAATGTTGTCATGGTTACCGATTTGCATTCCTTCATTAGTTTGTTAAATTAAATTTAATTAGTTTTCTGGGAATGTTTCAGAAACTGTTGGTTTTAGAAACTTATAATGTAGTTTTCGAGGACCCTCGAGTTTTATTTCTGGCACCGAGGGGCTTTGTCTCGTCGTTGTACGCCATAATATAATACTAATAATAATAATATAACATAGGGATAGGAATATAATAGACCTGCCATACCACACCCGCAGATGTAAATCGCGTGAAAAAATCTAGACTACCCCTTGACCCCCTTAAGCGCATTTTACGTATTGATGAAATTTAGAGCTTAATTTGGTTCCATAATAACCATCTAACCGTTTGCAAACTTTCACACTAATGTAATTAATGGAATTGTATTGCGTCTTACAGCAATAGATGGATCTCTGAGAATCTGCTGCCATGGTTATCGGCTTGCATTCGTTCATAGTTTATTAAATTACATTAGTTTCCTGGGAATATCTCAAAAACGGTTGGATGTAGGACCTTATAATGTGCATTTAGGGCCCCCGAGTTTTGTCTCTCACATTGAGGGGCTGAAAATGAGTTTTGTCTCGTCCTTCTACTCCTATTTCAGCATGTATTTTAAGGGGGTATGCCCCCTTTTATGAGAGGTATAGAGAAAAGTTACATCAATGATTAGTGTCGTGCCTCTTATGGATATCTGTACCAAATTTTACGTTGATACACCCAGCCGTTCTCGAGTTATAAGGGAACAAAGTTGTCCACAGACAATCAAGCAAACAGACAGACATACCAAAACATTATTTTCGCGCGCATCTATCATAAAACAGTCTGAAACGTGTAAATAACTCAAATTTCCGTAGAAATTCAGAAAAAAACACACATGTTTTCTTTTTTATATATGTAGAGGTATACTGCACCGCTCGATGTGACCGTGTTTTATTGCACAAATTTAGGTTTTACTCGCTAACCGTCGGAGATACACGAAAAGTGATAAGAACCTTTTGGATAGAAAATTAAATGCTAAAGCTCATGTATACCATCAAAAGTTTGCTATTTCTTAGCGTTCTCTTTTTATTTGAAATGGAAATATGAAATTTTGAAACCAAAGGGTGTAGTGACGTCACAAAAGTAGGTTTTACTCGCTAACCGTTGGAGATACACGAAAAGTGATAAGGACCTTTCGGATAGAAAATTAAATTTTGAAGCTCATATGTGCCATCAAAAGTTTGCTATTTCCTACCGTTCTCTTTTTATTTGATATGGAAATATGAAATTTTGAAACCAAAGGGTGTAGTGACGTCACTAAAATGGTCGCCATTTCCTACTAGTGCAAAATATCGAAATTAAAAGTATCCCATATGTAAACGTGGTATCTCAGCTACATCCATGCAAAATTTCATTTAAATCGGACCAGTGGTTCTTGCGTTATTAGGTAACAGACAGACAGAAAGACAGACACACACCATCTCATTTTTATATATTAGTATGATTTACATTAACGATCTGCCTAATCACCTATATGGTCCCAACGTAGATAGCTATCTCTTTGCAGATGAAGTTAATATTTGTATAAGTTCACAATCTGCACTGCTTCCAGACCATGGAAGTGATCATATTTCAAACACTATCCAAGACTGGTGTACAGCTAATCTCCTTTGTTTGAATGTCATTAAAACTCAGGACTTAGAATTCTATTACGTACATGGAGGAGACATCGACAGGGGTACAATTAATTTCCTTGGTTTCACGTTTGATTCCGAACTAAAATGAGAGAAACATATACAGAATATTGCATCTAAGGTCTGTAGTGGGATTTATTTATTGAGAAGACTTAGATCATGCATCAGTACCAATGTATTAAGAGTAGTCTACTTTGCACAAATTCATAGCCATTTGGCATATGGAACATTACTTTTGGGTCACATGTCGCATGCGGAGAAATTGTTCAGATTGCAGAAAAGAGCTCTGAGGTTAATTTGTGGTCTTCCTCCTCGAAGTCACTGTAGGCAAGCATTTGTTACTGTAGGTGTCATGACTTTGCCAGCAGTGTTCATTTTCCAGTGCCTCTTATATATCAAAGAAAACCACAACAAGTATGAGGTGCTGGGTCTATCACATTGTTATAGCACGAGGAATAGGAACAACTTAGGGCTTTACAGATGTAAGGTCAGTAGAACTCTGAAGACATTCATTTATATATCCCTGAAATTTTTCAATTCCCTTCCAGCCATTGTTAGGCATTTGCCTGTGAATATCTACTAACTAACAACAGCATTTATAAAACAGATGAATTCTTTGAAGTCTGTATGTCAATTAGACATACTTAGCTTTTGGTGTAGTTCACTGTTAATATTTAACCTTTTCTGATGTAGGACTTAAACCGGCATGTTGACCTTGCTTTGTAATTTGCATTTATATCAAATGTATGCTGTAAATAATGTACTCTTGGTGTGTCTGTGTGTGTGCATGCATGTGTATGTGATTCAGAGCACAACACTGAGTATATATATATATATATATATATATTCTACATTTCCATATGTTAGTTTGTTTGACGATTGCATTGTACTTGATGTTCTCTTGTGTTGCTGCAATAAATAACATTATCTATCTATCATTCATAAGTTATCGCACTTCGCGTTTGTTTATTACTCATGTGACGCGTTATCCCCGACTCCATTTTATGGAGGGTAGGTGGGTAGATTATTAGCTTGGGAATAACCTGACCCCCAAGGGAAGATGATGAAGAAAAAGAAGTGGGTTTCGGACTGGAGAAAAGGGATGGAGAAATAGGAAGAGAGTCTGACATAAGTTATAACTTTAACTTTAAGTACACTCAAAGGCAGCTGCCACTGTAAATCCGCTTTCCGATACCTAAAGTGGGTAGGGACCTGGGCGAAGCTAACAGGAAACGCAGCTGGAACTTGGGCTATACGCAAGCAAGCTGCTATAGCGTATTCCCTCTCAAGCATAAAATACCTACTATGGGGAAGGGTGGTGGTCTGGCAAGACAAAGAGTAACAGATTTACTGTGTATCCGTTCAGAGGAGTTTGTTTTTAAACAAGTATTTTGAAGAATGAAAATAATTTGAATCAGCCGTGATATTTTATTTCTTGAAATTGTAGAATTTTTCAAGAGCGACCGAATGTTTTCAAGAAGGATAGGGATAAAGCAATTATACCCTTGGGAATAATTTTGGCAAGAGTACCAATGGTCGCATTTAGGAATGACTAAGCTTTTACCCAGCAAAGCGCCGACTAAAAGTTTAGACAATGAGAAACACTTACATTTAGAAAAACCAACCATAAGTTGTAGAGAGAATCTCAACAAGCAGGAAGCTGGCGTAGCGAGCTATGCTTGCCTTACTGGCCAGTTAGAATTAGCTATCAAAGCTAAGAGAGACTTTAATAAGTTAATAACAAAGAGTTCTTGCTCAAATGCAACAAGTAGTGCAAACCTTATCAATGGATTATTTTTATTAAAGAGGGCATAAACCTAGGAAGAGTCAGGGAAGACAGGATCTTGCCTAACCGTTATTTTAGAGAAATGATAAAGCAGAGATATAAATCTTGATTTATTTAACAATGCAAAAACGAGTAATCGATTTAACAAATATATAATTTTGATTTTGTTAACAATTGGGGTCGCAGACCTCCTAAAATCATCTAAAGCTTGCACCAGGCAATTGACAATTTTTTGGCTGAAAAACCCTTATATGCGTCAAAATCCTCATAAGATTTTGAAATGTTGTTAAGATTGACGAATGGGAAATTTAAAGATAATTAACGTAATTAAAGTTAAACAATAAATCAAGTACTAAAAGAGTACTTTAAGGATTTCCAGATGGATATCTTAGAAATATGAACAAATAACAACTTCGAAAGTGACAACAAAAAACAATAGAGAAAGGGAATATAGAAGTTTCTATAACTTCTTGTAATGACACAGAATTACGCTTTGAGGTTATACAAATAGGGCAGGTCACTTATTGTGAAACCTGAAGAGAAAATTTAAAAGGAAGTTTCTAGAACTTCTATGTTTAAACAGGATCACGAGGAAAAAATGGAGCAAGTTACCCTTTCGTGAAACCTGGATTAAAGAGATTAATGAAAGCTTTGGTAGACAATAACTAATTCTTGTGCTAGCAAGAAAAGAAATAGATTAATACGCAGCTTCAAACTGCTGATATTTATGCAGAATGACTGAATGATACGTGGAGAAAATTGGGAGGGCGCCTATGGTTTGGCGAGGCCTCATTGCAAAATACATAAATTTAAAGATTAACCTAATTTGTTAGTAAAGAGGAGTAGAGGAAGAGGAAATAGGAACTTAGTAGAGAAAGTTTCTGGCCTATTTTATTTATTTCGAACGAGCACGACGCGGATGAGATATCGAACGAGCACTGTTTCACTATAGTCTATTGATGTGGCTGAAAAGTTCACTATTGTAGCACAGAAAGTTTATAGCCAGGAATGTTATTGCGATGGTGAAAAATAATTAGTCGCACTAGATTTGCGAGAGTCTATTGAGCTGAAAAACTTGTAGGTTATAGTTGAATGCAGCAGAAAAGTTCCAACGGAGGAAGAAAAATTAGGTATTGATTAGCAGTTCATAAGGGAGATTCCGTAGTTTGAAAAAGTATTCCCACATGTGAGTGGAAAGTACTAGAAAGTTTAACTTGTAGATGAATTGTTTGGCATGGAAAATTCCAGAACAATCATGACTGAAGAATAGGGCAAAATTTTGTCCAGCGGTGGAACGAGCTGAGTATTTTATAGACAGTGGGTAATTCAACGGTGTCCCACGTTGTGAGAAAATCTCTCATTTAATAAGCATAAGAAATGCTGCTTCATGTTAAAGTTAGCTTAGATAGACAAAGCCCAACATAGAAAATCCCGCGAAGGGTGATTATTGCCCCACACTAGAAATCTCACACTGCCTATAAAATGATGATTAAAAGCACGTAGCTATTTAAAATCCATTAAAATAAGGTGAGGAACTTCGAAATAGTACTTAGCTCATTTCTGACGAACGGCGATTCCTTGCTGACTGTTAGTTACGATCTGGACATGGCGTCCAATTTGAAAGTTTGTCTCTCGAGGTGAGGAGACGAGCTCTAGTTGAGCTCCAACTGACTAGTTTGACTTCAGACGCACAAGTGAAACCAGCTCAACGGAGCGCGGAGAGACCAGGGAAGGGAAAAAAGTAGGGGTAGGAGACAAAAGGAATACACATAAGAATAGCCAACTTTAAAACAATAATTTCTCTTGATGAAATGGTCTTCAAAGAGTTGATAGCAGGCGTCACTAGCGAAGCCTGGTGGGTGAAAAAGTAGACGAAGTCCTCTTGATCACGGAGATGATAACTGCGATAGCGACGAGATCTGGTGGCCAGATTGGTAAGGAAGTCCTCTTGTGCAGGGAAGAATTGAGGAACTTCAGAGATTCGCTCCTAGATGACGCTAGGATGGTCATCTAGAACAGACTTACAGGTAGTGTAAGAAAAATACACCAGCAAAGAAAAATCAGATCACTGTTGGTGTTTGCGAAAAAGGAAGGGATAAACTAAAGGAAAGAGAAACAAAAGCTTACTCTGTTTTACCGTGTATTCCAAAGAATACACCAAGCTGGGAGGGGAAAGAATACACCAAGCTGGGACGGGAAAACACCAACAGAGAACAAGAGACATGAAATTAAGAACTTGAAGGTAACGGAGCAATCAAAGACACTGGTCTTATAATATACCCATTTGTGGTCAAGATCTTGGCTACCCTAACTCTCCCATCCCTTCCAGGGTAACACTCGGTCACTCTACCAGAAATCCAGACCAAGGGAGGAGAAACATCCCTAACCAGGACCAAGTCCCCCACTTTAATGTCGGGATTAGAAAGAAACCACTTCTATGTCCATTGCAAGGAAGCTAAGTATTCCACATTCCACCTCTTCCAGAATGAATTACGGAGGGCTTCAAGTTTACGCCAAACAATAGGTAAATTGGAATCTTTGTAAGAGTTGGGAAGGAGAGGAGGGACAGAAAGAGAAGTGCCTATAAGGAAGTGACAAGGTGTGAGTGGAAGCAGGTCATCAGGGTCATTGGAAAGCGGAGTTAAAGGGCGAGATTTAACAACACCTTCAATCAGAATAGACTGCGAATTAAATTCTTCATAAGTCAGAACGCGACTACCTAAAACCTTTCTTAGATGACGTTTAGTAAGCTTAACGCAGGATTCCCACGTACCACCGTGATGAGGGGCGTAGGGAGGTATAAAACGCCATTTGAAACCCTTTGAGTAGGAAAAATTAGAAATCTGTTCCATGGCAGGAGAAGATGTAAGAGCTTTCTTCCACAAGGAAGCTGCGCCTTGAAAAGTGGAAGCGTTATCAGAGAACATCTCAGAAGGAACACCACGCCTAGCAGCGAAGCGAGAGACGGCTGACAAAAAGTAAGAAGTGGAGGCATTCGTTACTAGTTCCAAATGGATCGCGCCAGTAACCATGCAAACAAAGAGAGAAACATAGAGCTTACCAAACAATTTGCGTTTAGCTTCAGGGGAATTGCATTGATATTGGAACGGACCCATATAGTCCACACCAGTTAAAGCAAAAGGACTCATAGGAGAAGAGCGGAAAGAGAGCAGATCACTCATTAATTGAGTATTGACTTTAGGTTTCGCTTTGAAGCATGCATTTGTGAATTACAGAGGAAACTTCATGAATTCCATTTATGATCCAGTACTTTTCCCTTAAGAGACAAAGCAGTGTGCGTGTACCAACATGCAGATTACGATAATGAAAGTCACGTATAATTAAAGAAGATACGTTATGTTTGGAAGGCAAAATAACAGGATGCTTTTTGTCCTCAGAAAGCAAAGATTGCGAAAGCCTACCACCTACCCTGAGTAACCTATTGCCATCAAGGAACGGGGCTAAGGCACGAAGACGACTAGATTTCGGTAGATCCTTTTTAGAAGAAAGCAAAGACAATTCATAAGAAAAGGCTTCTTGCTGGGTTAGTTGCAAAACCTTAATGGTGGCGAGATTCAATTCATAATTGGTAAGGTGTGGTTTGGGGAGAAGAGGTTGGTCAACCACAAAATATTTCCATCTGAGAAGATAGGCAACAATTCGAATTAATTTGTGAAAGGAAGAATAGCGTCACAACAAGGGATGAGAAACGTTGGAAACAAGACACGAAGCAGTAGATTTAGATACTTTAACGTCAGGCAAGTTGGAGTTTGTAACTGGGGGTTTAGAAGGCCAGCAAGAAGAGTCTTCGATTAACCACGAGGGCCAATGCCAGTACAACTGAGAAGTTGCCAATTGAGAGGGTGAACATCCACGAGAAATGATGTCGGCGGGGTTGTCAGCGCTGGGCACATGCCTCCATTGACATCCCGAAGAAAGAGTTTGAATTTTGGAAACCCTGTTTGCAAACAAAAGTTTGCCAATGAGCGGTTTTTTTTGGCAATCCAAGAAAGGGTAATCATGGAATCGCTCCAGAGATAGATTTGCGAACATTCGACCTTTAAGACTTCCCGTAATTTCTTAACAAGTTCTGCGGCCATGAGTGCCGCACACAATTCAAGCCTAGGCAAAGTGATAGTTTTAAGAGGAGCCACCTTCGATTTGGCAGAAACAAGGTTGGAAACTGAAGATTCATTTAACGAACCGCAATAAACTAAATATGCACAGCAACCGTAAGCTTTTTCGGAAATGTCTGCAAACACATGAAGGAAAAAAGATGTATTAGGATGAGCGTTAATTAAATTCCTAGGAATTTCAATAAGGGAAAGATCAAGCAAATTGCTGCGAAAAGAGTGCCATCTGTTAAGAAAAGAAAGGGGAACAGTTTCGTCCCATTCACATTTGAGAGACCATAGCTCTTGCATGAAAAGTTTGGCTATAACAATAACCGGAGCAAGAAATTGAAGCGGATCAAAAAATTTTGAGATTTCAGAGAGAATTTGCCTATTTGTGTTAGGGAGCTCTTCGGCAAGCGAAACTTTATAGATGAGAGTGTCAGTGCTAGTGCACCAATGAACTCCAAGAGTTTTTATGGACTGGAATCTCCACAAATTTCAACAGAGGAGGGGTCTACATCTTCAATAGGAAACTGGGCGAGAAACTCATGGGAGTTGGAATTCCACTTATGAAGTGGAAATCTTCCATTCTTTAACAGTGCCTGAAGTTCTAGTGACACGAAAGAAACTTCCTCCAGAGTGGGGAAGGACTGCAAGTGATCGTCAACATAGAATGATGTAGTTAGGGTTTCGGAAGCTTTAGAGTCAAATAAGTGACCATCTAGAGAGGCTAACATGTGTAAGGAGCGAATAGCAAGGAAAGCGGATGGTTTTAAGCCATAAGTGACCGTCTTTAAGCGAAATATCTTAATGGGCTTGCTAATTTCATCGCGCCACAAGATTCTTTGGAGATCTTGTTGTTCGGGCTGAATTAAAACTTGACGGTACATCTGTTTGATGTCCGCTATAACAGCTATGGGAAATAATCGAAAGTTTAAGAGTATAGCAGATAAATCTGACTGAATAGAAGGACCAGAGTAAAGAGCATCGTTAAGACTGTTGCCGTTAACGTCAGGTGATGAACCATTGAAAACGACTCGGATTTTATCCTTTACAAGAGGGTTTTTCCACACGGATGATGATTTAAGAAAACCGTTTCAATTGGGGGGTGCAATTCGTCATCAGATTTGCTGACAACTTCCATATGATCTAAGCTTTTATACTCATCCATGAAATCAGTGTACTGTTGTTTAACAAGAGGTTCTTTCTTGAATTTGCTCTCGATAGCAAAGAGGGCTTTTCGAGCTTTAGGTTGAGAATTAATAAGTTTGGGGGGATTGAGTAATCTTGGCATCTGAACAATGAACCGACCTTCAGGAGAACGAGTGGTAGTGTTCAAGAAATGTTGCTCACAGAATTCGTTTTCTGAAGAGGTTACGTTAGGAGAATCAACGCTTTCGAGCCTCCAGAACTGCTCCAAATCAGTATTAGCAAAATAACATTGAGATACGGGTTGGGGAGAATAATGAGGAAGTTGACCGGTAACGATCCATCCAAAATTAGTGTCTCTGGCAACCACGTTTGATGATAACTTACGAACCTGTTTACGAAGGCAATTCCAGAAAACATGGGCAATGAAGAGTATGTCAATGGGGCTTTGTATATTGAACATAGGGTCAGCTAACCTTAAATGCGAGGGAATGTTTAAACCTGAAATATCGACAGTGTGACTTGGAGTGTCCTCTCCGATACTGTTGAGTGTTGGTGAGGTTCGGCACCTTCCGGTATCGACCTCCATCCTGATCGATAGGCGCAACTGGCGCCCTCACTAAGTTTTGAACAGTTCGTTTTATGATCTGTTCACGGCACAACGCATTTAAACAGTTAATGTATTTTGTGTTAAATAAATCAGTTGAGTTACATTTAAACGAGCGTAACATTTCATTGCCGCTTTAAAACCTCTTAATAGGTTATGGACCCAGAACGATTGGCTCAGATTTAAATTAACTGAAAACTGGAAACAGCGGGATCAAGCCGACACACAAAGAGAAGAACGCGTCGAATCGGCAGACATATTGCTCTCTCGAGAAACTTCTGAACATCGACAAAGCGAGAAGGAACAAACGCCGTCTTCTCGAATATTGTGTGCTTGATCGTGAGTGAACAGTGAAAAAGCCAGTCGCGAGTGTCTGGACAATAACACGCGACGCGAATTTTTGCTTATTGCGAGTGTTTCGGACTATAACACGTGACGCAAGAAAACGTGCTTAACGTGCGAGTTGTGTACAAACCCGCACGACACGAAATTCCGTAGGCCTATTTGCGAGTGTTCCGGACAATAGCACGCGACGCAAAGTGTATGGCCGGTTGTGAGTGTTTCAAACAATAACACGCGGCACAGCAAATTTATTGTGAACAATCGTGAGTGTTCCGGACATTAACGCGGCACGATTGAAGTGAGACAAATGAATTCAAACGGTGTAGTGCGCATCGAGGCCTTAGGGCGCGATAATTACGACACCTGGAAAATGCAAATGCGCGCCATTCTGATAATGAATGACGCGTGGGGTTATGTCAACCGCAAGATCGTCAAACCCGAGCCGGGTGAGGACAATGCAGCCCAAGTGACCGAGTGGACGACTAGGGATGAAAAGGCCATGTCAGACCTAATCCTGTCCATCGGACCAAGCCAGCTCAAGTTGGTGAAGAACTGCAGGTCATCAAGCGAGATAGGGCAGAAACTTGAGGATACGTTTCAGTCGAAGGGGCCGACTCGCAAGGCCACGTTGTTGAAGAGTCTAACCTTGCAAAAGATGACTGAAGGTGGCGACATCCGTGAGCACCTCAACAACTACTTTGACTGTGTCGAAGAGTTGGCTGATATAGACGTAGTTATAAACCCAAACCAACTTACCATCATGATGCTGTACAGTTTGCCGGCAAGTTTTGAAAATTTCAGAATTGCCATCGAGAGCCGGGACGATCTACCAAGTCCGAGAATCTACGTACGAAGATAATCGAAGAACACGATGCCCGAGTTGCCTCGTCAACACCGATGGAAAATCAAGGCGCCATGTACGTGAAGAAGAAAGGTCCTTCAAGGAAACCACAATCGAAGCCTCAAAACAAAAACCACGGCTACTCCGGTGGTAAGAGTGACAAGGAGAAATCATTTCCGTTCAAATGCTCGAAGTGCGGAATCAAGGGACATAAGGCATTGTACTGCAATGTTAAGGTCAACAAAAATCAGCTGTCGGACGCGTCACTCTTATCAGTCGAGGAACCTGATACGAGCCAGATCGCGACGAGCAGCGTCGAAAACCTGTGGTGTCTCGACAGTGGGTGCACGTCTCATCTGTGCGGTCATGCGACTGTGTTTACAGAGATGGACATGGGCGAGACTGGCAAGCTGAAGTTAGCAAGCAGCGCAACCGCAGAGATAAAGGCCCGAGGAACTGCAAAAATTGCAACAAGTGTAGACGGTAAAACTTGCAACGTTACTCTCAATGAGATTTTGCACGTTCCTGAGATCCGCACTAATCTCTTATCAGTCTCGAATATGACAGACCGTGGTTTCGACCTGAATGGACTGACGAGGTTAGTTGCAAAGCGCAAAGACAATCTGTACTACGTACAGGGCACCACACTGGAAAAATGTCGAAACGCAGTGTCAGAAGACAAGCGCGACGAGAATGTGGCACAGCTGTGGCATCGAAGGATGGGTCGCGTCAACTTTCGTGATCTCGATACGGCAGTGAAGAGCGGATCCATTCGAGGTGTGCAACTAAAAGGGAGATGTGGAGATCTAACGTGTGACATTTGCACGAAATGCAAAATGAATCGAATGCCTTTCCCGAAAGAGTCAAATCGTGTGACCGGTAAGCTCGATATTGTTCACACAGGCGTTTGTGGCCCTGTGGGTGTTGTGTCGAACGGTGGATCCAAGTACATGATCACATTTACGGACGACTACTCGAAATGGACAGAGGTACGGTTTATGAAGACGAAGTGCGAGGCGTTGCAAATGTTCCGAGAGTACAAGGCTTTCGTCGAGAAGCAGCACGGTCTGAAAATAAAGTGCGTGCAGTCCGACAATGGACGTGAATATGTCAACAGGGAATTTGACGAGTTCTTGAAATCTGAGGGGATCGAGTGCCGTCTCACAACACCATATACGCCTGAAAAAATGGTGTGGCCGAGAGGAAAAATCGGACCCTTGAAGAGGCAGCACGATGTTTACTCCTGCAATCTGGCCTACCAATGACATTCTGGGCGGAGGCGATCAACACCGCAAATTATCTGAGGAACCGATGTCCAACCAAAAAGCTAAACGGGAAGAACCCATTTGAGCGCTGGTTCGACAAAACTCCGACTGCACACTATCTCAAGGACTTTGGGAGCAAGGTGTTCTGCCTGGACAAGACCCCAAACAAGTGGAAGTTTAGCCCTCGCTCAAAAGAGGGAATTTTTGTTGGATATTCGGAGCAGTCGAAGGCTTACCGTATCTGGATTCCTGAAACGAAGAAGATCGAGATCACGAGAGACGTTGTTTTTCGTGAGGAGATGACCGTGCCTAAGAAATCAGTCGATGATCTGTTCCCGCGTGACTCTCCGGACAAAGTACGCATTGAACCAGAGGATCCGATCCATGAACTGGAGTTCGAGCTGGTGTCGAGAGACGAAGTTCTGGCTGAAAACCAACCTGATGTTGCTGAATGGGAATTCCCCGATGGCTTCATAGGCTTTCCTGCCGACGATTACTTTGTTGAACCGGAGATCCAATCCGATGAGCAACAAGCGGCATCATCTAGGAGAAGAGGCGGACGGCCTCGTTTGATTAGAACTGGAAAATCTGACGACCCCGCAAGGACTACGGTGATCGACCAGGGGAAGCGGCTAACATCCCTGAAATCCCAGTGACCCAGGCTATCTCCGGAGATGACTCACCTGCGTGGATCGAAGCAATGTCAGAAGAAGCAGTTTCACTGATTCGGAACAATACGTGGAAGCTGGTCGACCGTCCCAAGGGGCAACGTGTGATAGGAAGCAGATTCGTTCTCCGGAATAAGTTTAACCCTGATGGCACTATCAGCAAGCGGAAGGTGCGCGTGGTAGCGAGGGGTTTCACGCAGAGACCAGGAATAGAGTTTCACGACACGTTCGCTCCAGTCGCAAGGCTGAGCACAATAAGGACTGCGGTGGCGTTAGCTGTACAAGATAATCTAAAGATCCGACAGCAAGACGTCAAGACGGCGTACTTGAACAGAGAAGTCGGGGGCCAAATCTTCATGAAGGCCCCGGACCACTTCGAGGACGCTCTTTCCCATACCGTTCAAGACGAGTCGGTTGACGAGACTGTGCGAAAGACCACAGATGAGATGCTGGAGAAGTTGACCAATCGTGACATGGTGTGCTCACTTAACAAAGCGTTGTACGGATTGCGACAGGCAGGACGCGCTTGGTATCACCGTCTCGAGGAAGATATGAAAAATCTCAAGGCGACTCGCTCGGATGCAGATGCATGCATGTACCACATCGGACCGGTCGAAGATAGGATTTATATAATCATCTATGTCGACGACATAATGATCATGGCTCGAGACGACAAGAAGATCGACGTGGTGAGAGACTTTCTGAATACCAAGTTCGAGATCAAGGACTTGGGGGACGTGCGGTATTGTCTGGGGCTGGAGTTCGAGAGGAGCGCCAACCAGATGAAACTCAGCCAGAAAGGATACATAAACGAGGTCCTGGAGAGTTTCGGAATGGCAGAGTGCAGGCCTGTCAGCACTCCCATTGATCCAGGTACGAAGCTGCAGAAGGAAGACGTGAACCCTGGCGAACAAGCGGAGAGCATCCCCTACCGACAGTTGATATGAGCTCTAATGTACCTGTCAGTGGGAACGAGGCCGGACATATCCCATGCAGTCAGTTCTCTTTCTCAGTTCAACGAAGGTCACGGACAGCAGCACTGGAAGGCTGCAAAACGTGTCTTGCGATACCTCGCTAACACACGTGATCTCGGCCTCATGTACTCCAAATCCAGCGGTCCAGCGGTGATGTATGTGGACGCTGACTGGGGAAGCTGCCTGGTGGATCGAAAATCGTACACCGGATACGCGTTCACACTAGCCGGCGCTGCAGTGAGTTGGGAGTCCAGGAAGCAGCCTACTGTGGCCCTGTCGTCGACGGAGGCCGAATACATGGCCTCGACAGAAGCAACCAAGGAAGCTCTACACACGAGGAAACTCTTGAAAGACTTCGGAAAACCGATAGATGCTGTCCCAGTGAAGAACGACAATGTAGGTGCACAGAAGCTGACGTCGAATCCTATGTTTCATTCATGGACGAAGCACATCGACATCAGGCACCATTTCGTCCGAGATGCCGTGGCCAAAAAGGTGGTTTCGGTGTAGTACACTCCAACGGATGAGATGCCTGCCAACATATTGACAAAAGGATTGTCAAGGCCCAAGCACGAGAATGTGCTCAAAGCTTTGGCTTGAGACCACATGCACCAGGATAACTCCGACTGTTGGTCGAGGGGAAGTGTTGGTGAGATTCGGCACCTGCCGGTATCGACCTCTATCCTGATCGATAGGCGCAACTAGCGCCCTCAACTAAGTTTTAAACAGTTCGTTTTATGATCTGTTCACGGCACAACGCATTTAAACAGTTCATGTAATTTGTGTTAAATAAATCAGTTGTGTTACATTTAAACGAGCGTAACATTTCATTGCCGCTTTAAAACCTCTAATTTTGAGGATGAGGCAATTAAGTTTTAGAAAATTATTTCTGTGACAAGTGTCTCTTAGGGTTAGCTTTGAAAACTGTAAAGCTTGCGATTTTGAGCTGTTAATGCCTGATACATTGATAGAAGTGTGGTTTACAGGTAGGCCTAATTTTCTGATCAAAGAATTAGACACAAAATCATGAGTTGCCGCTGAATCAAGAAGACCGCGAGCACTGACCCAGTTGCGGAATTTGTCTTGGACTTCCACTTGAACAGTGGATAACAATACTTGACCACTACGCTAAGACTTAGCGTTTTGAATGTAAGAAGACGCACTAGGATTGCTGGTATTATAATTTTTCTGAGAAGTAGATGCTGCTGATGACCTCGATTGATCATGACGATGCAGTAAAGTGTGGTGCGGTTTTTCACAATGGTAACAAAGTCTTGAAGACTTACAATTAGAAGCAGAATGCTTAGGTGCTAAGCAGTTAAAGCAATGTTTATTCTGGGAAACTAATTTTCTCCTGTCATCGAGTGACAGTTCTTTGAACGATTTGCATAGATATAAAGCGTGGAAATCTTTGCAAAATATGCACTTTAATGGTTCATTTAAACTTTTACGGGGTTGGCTCTGAGTGTTTAAAGCGAGAGAACTGGCAAGACGGCGTTCATTGGACCTAGTTGGATAACCAGTGGCGTTTGACTTTAGTTTAGACGAACTGGACCCAGGTTTTTGGGTACTAGACGCTAAGTGTTCGCTTTTAGATTTAAGAGACAATGATTCAAATTTAGAACTAGGAGATGAGGGTTCACTTTGTTTGGCTAAAGCAGTTAAGAATTGGCATCTAGTATTTATGAAGGTGACTAAATGCTCATATGAGTAATTATCGTCTTTGGAAAGTTCCATTTCCCAAGCTTTGAGAGTAGCAACATCGACTTTGGAAACCACTAAATGTATTAGGAAAGTGTCCCAGTGATCAGTGGGTTGGTCTGATTGGGATAGAGCTTTGACGTGAAGTTGTGTTGTATCGATGAGGGTACGCAGACTAGTGACGTCATTGTGCTGTGATGCAGGCAAATTGAATAAAGCTTTCATGTGGCGTTGAATACGTAGCCGTAAATTACCGTATCTTTCCTTCAACAAGTTATAAGCAATGGGGTAGTTTTTGACACTTAATGGGAGTGCTTCAACTAACTGCAGGGCTTGACCTTGTAGAATAGATCGTAAATAATGAAACTTGTATATGATTTGAATATCTTCATTTTCATGAACTAGAGAACAAAATAGTTCGTAAAAAGAATCCCAAGTAGATTCGTCTCCTGAGAAGTGGGGTAAATTAATCTTAGGTAGAATTGGTTTGGGCTTGTGAGTGCCCTCACGAGAAGAGGTTTCTTGTTCGTGAAGGGAACCAAGAACGGAACCATTCCTTTCCTACTCTTCCTCACGTTGGCGAATTATTTTAAAGGCAGAGGCTATACCGTCGTAATATTGATTTTCTACCTCTACTCGATCATCAGTTTGATTGAGCTTGGAGGTTTCGATTTCGGTTTGGATAGTACAGTAGTCTTCATAAGAACGTTCATAGTCCTTTACGCGATGTTTTAACAAATTTAATTGCGCTTCTGAGGGATCTAATTCCTTGATGTATTTTTGGAATCGGGTAAGTTGCCCTTTATAAGAAGCTCGTTTGGAAGTAAGATTTTCATCCTTGCCATCCTTATCTTTATCTGGAGGAGCCATGACGAAATAGGTAAATTCAAGTATAACTTACGCGACTGTGGAACCTTGGAAATGCTGTCAGACTGGCAGCAGCAAACAAGTTGAAAGAAAGGGACACACCAAAGGAGACAGGAGCGGCCTCTTTCCCCTTCACAGGCTTTGCACGGTGATGCTATAGCTGAAAAATTCAAAGTAGATATTAATAATTTGCAAAATATTGTCAAATAAACCTTGACAAATAAAGCCTGATAAGTAAAATATCATGAATGGACTCTCCCGGGTTTCTGGGACCAAATTTTGGGTAGATTATTAGCTTGGGAATAACCTGACCCCCAAGGGAAGATGATGAAGAAAAAGAAGTGGGTTTTGGACTGGAGAAAAGGGATGGAGAAATAGGAAGAGAGTCTGACATAAGTTATAACTTTAACTTTAAGTACACTCAAAGGCAGCTGTCACTGTAAATCCGCTTTCCGATACCTAAAGTGGGTAGGGACCTGGGCGAAGCTAACAGGAAACGCAGCTGGAACTTGGGCTATACGCAAGCAAGCTGATATAGCTTATTCCCTCTCAAGCATAAATTTACCTACTATGGGGAAGGGTGGTGGTCTGGTAAGACAAAGAGTAACAGATTTACTGTGTATCCGTTCAAAGGAGTTTGTTTTTAAACAAGTATTTTGAAGAATGAAAATAATTTGAATCAGCCGTGATATTTTATTTCTTGAAATTGTAGAATTTTTCAAGAGCGACCGAATGTTTTCAAGAAGGATAGGGATAAAGCAATTATACCCTTGGGAATAATTTTGGTAACAGCACCAATAGTCTCATTTAGGAATGACTAAGCTTTTACCCAGCAAAGCGCCGACTAAAAGTTTAGACAATGAGAAACACTTAAATTTTGAAAAACCAACCATAAGTTGTAGAGAGAATCTCAACAAGCAGGAAGCTGGCGTAGCGAGCTATGCTTGCCTTACTGGCCAGTTAGAATTAGCTATCAAAGCTAAGAGAGACTTTAATAAGTTAATAACAAAGAGTTCTTGCTCAAATGCAACAAGTAGTGCAAACCTTATCAATGGATTTATTTTTATTAAACAGGGCATAAACCCAGGAAGAGTCAGGGAAGACAGGATCTTGCCTAACCGTTATTTTAGAGAAATGATAAAGCAGAGATATAAATCTTGATTTATTTAACAATGCAAAAACGAGTAATCGATTTAACAAATATATAATTTTGTTTTTGTTAACAATTGGGGTCGCAGACCTCCTAAAATCATCTAAAGCTTGCACCAGGCAATTGACAATTTTTTTGGCTGAAAAACCCTTATATGCGTCAAAATGCTCTTAAGATTTTGAAATGTTGTTAAAATTGACGAATGGGAAATTTAAAAATAATGAACGTAATTAAAGTTAAACAATAAATCAAGTACAAAAAGAGTACTTTAAGGATTTCCAGATGGATATCTTAGAAATATGAACAAATAACAACTTCGAAAGTAACAACAACAAAAAACAACAGAGAAAGGGAAAATAGAAGTTTCTATAAATTCTTGTAATGACACAGAATTACGCTATGAGGTTATACAAATAGGGCAGGTCAATTATTGTGAAACCTGAAGAGAAAATTTAAAAGGAAGTTTCTAGAACTTCTATGTTTAAACAGGATCACGAGGAAAAAATGGGGCAAGTTACCCTTTCGTGAAACCTGGATTAAAGAGATTAATGAAAGCTTTGGTAGACAATAACTAATTCTTGTGCTAGCAAGAAAAGAAATAGATTAATACGCAGCTTCAAACTGCTGATATTTATGCAGAATGACTTAATGATACGTGGAGAAAATTGGGAGGGCGCCTATGGTTTGGCGAGGCCTCATTGCAAAATACATAAATTTAAAGATTAACCTAATTTGTTAGTAAAGAGGGGTAGAGGAAGAGGAAATAGGAACTTAGTAGAGAAAGTTTCTGGCCTATTTTATTTATTTCGAACGAGCACGACGCGGATGAGATATCGAACGAGCACTGTTTCACTATAGTCTATTGATGTGGCTGAAAAGTTCACTATTGTAGCACAGAAAGTTTATAGCCAGGAATGTTATTGCGATGGTGAAAAATAATTAGTCGCACTAGATTTGCGAGAGTCTATTGAGCTGAAAAACTTGTAGGTTATAGTTGAATGCAGCAGAAAAGTTCCAACGGAGGAAGAAAAATTAGGTATTGATTAGCAGTTCATAAGGGAGATTCCGTAGTTTGAAAAAGTATTCCCACATGTGAGTGGAAAGTACTAGAAAGTTTAACTTGTAGATGAATTGTTTGGCATGGAAAATTCCAGAACAATCATGACTGAAGAATAGGGCAAAATTTTGTCCAGCGGTGGAACGAGCTGAGTATTTTATAGACAGTGGGTAATTCAACGGTGTCCCACGTTGTGAGAAAATCTCTCATTTAATAAGCATAAGAAATGCTGCTTCATGTTAAAGTTAGCTTAGATAGACAAAGCCCAACATAGAAAATCCCGCGAAGGATGATTATTCCCCCACACTAGAAATCTCACAATGCCTATAAAATGATGATTAAAAGCATGTAGCTATTTAAAATCCATTAAAATAAGGTGAAGAACGTCGTAAATAGTACTTCGTTCATTTCTGATGTACGGCGATTCCTTGCTGACCGTTAGTTACGATCCGGACATGGCGTCCAATTTGAAAGTTTGTCTCTCGAGGTGAGGAGACGAGCTCTAGTTGAGCTCCAACTGACTGGTTTGACTTCAGACGCACAAGTGAGGCCAGCTCAACGGAGCGCGGAGAGACCAGGGAAGGGAAAAAAGTAGGGGTAGGAGACAAAAGGAATACACATAAGAATAGCCAACTTTAAAACAATAATTTCTCTTGATGAAATGGTCTTCAAAGAGTTGATAGCAGGCGTCACTAGCGAAGCCTGGTGGGTGAAAAAGTAAACGAAGTCCTCTTGTTCACGGAGATGATAGCTGACGATAGCGACGAGATCTGGTGGCCAGATTGGTAAGGAAGTCCTCTTGTGCAGGGAAAATTGGAGGAACTTCAGAGATTCGCTCCTAGATTACCCTAGGTGGGTCATGGAAGATATATATCTAGAACAGACTTACAGGTAGTGTAAGAAAAATACACCAGCAAAGAGAAATCAGGAGATCACTGTTGGTGTTTGCGAAAAAGGAAGGGATGAACCAAAGCAAAGAGAAGCAAAATCCTACTCTGTCTTACCGTGTATTCCAAACATTACACCAGTAGGTGAAGTTAAATTGTGAAATGAAGTGGAGCTTGTGGTCTTTATAAATTGTCCGCCTCGTTACGTAGTGGCTAGCATTTTTGGCTGTCACTGTGCTGTCACCGTGGAGGCCCGGGTTTGAATCCTGGCTCTGCCAATAAATTGAATTTTGGTGTGAGGGCTGGAACGGGGTGTATTCAACTACATCCTCGAAGTGGCTTCCGTAGTTTGCCTTTGTTCGTCTCGGGAATGAACCAGGGTTCGTTAATGGCGCAGAATTAAGGTTTCTGTGTCAAAAGAACACGACAGCCACCCACTATGAAATGACAGGTGAAGTGTATGAAAAGTGGTTCGCCGAGCAATTGATGCCCTATGTTCCCGAAGGATCTATCCTAGTAATAGACAATGTAGGTTATCAGAGAAGAGAAATATTCCTTGCTTACCACCATACCACTGTGAACTTAACCCCATCGAAATGGTATGGGCGCAAGTGAAGAACTATATAAAATTGAACAACGTCTCATTCAAGAAACAAGAAATGAATAATTTAATTTCGGCTGCATACCACCACTTGACCACACAAAATTGGGTAAATTACGTGGACCACTATATATTATTATTATTATTTTATTATATGTCATATTATAATTTATTATAACCTATGATATTCGAGAAAATGTAATATTATAACATGTTACAATATTATCATATTCATGAATAATTGGAAATTATAAATTATTATAATGTGTGTATTAAAATCGTGCTCTGAGCTTCAGTGTGTGTTAGGTAGTCAGCCCGAAGGCTGGTTGGATCCTCAAAAGCACCGCCGTTACGTTATGTGAGTAGATACCCACAAAAACCCAAGGCAGCGCTATATTGAGGCGTTCTAGGCAAGAAGAGGAGTGAGGTAGTTTGCCATTGCTTTCCTCACTGAGTCAGAACAGTAGTCCTAACCCTATGAGTAGAACCTTTCACAGCATTCACAGGCACTGACTGTGCCCTGAATGTCATTACTCAGCACCACCCATACCTCAGTAGCTTCCATATAATCACAGCCCTGAGTGAGACTGAGACATCGGTGAAAAGCCACCTTTTACTCTAGCCTGTGCCAACTGACAAATGCAAATGTACTGTATTCATCAAGAGATGGCAAACAGGCCAGCTTCAGTGTATCATATCTAAATATTGTACGGTCGTTCACTTCAAGGCATGAGGTACATTTATATACAACAAACAAATATTTTTGAAATTTCCTGAGTTTTGCGTAAAAGCACGCCTGTATACGAGTTCATGTGCCCGGCCTTGCAGAACTTATATGAGTAGGGGGGTAGTGCCGATTCTGCGCCACTCCAGAACCTCTTTGCCCCACTACTAAGCCTCAGCCATGTTAAATATCTATCGAACGCATGGTCCGATTTTGACAAATGAGGTGTCGTTGGACTCACGCTGACGGGGGCATTGCTATGGACCACTCGTTATATTTTTGATTTTTTTTGATTTTTTTGTTTTCGAAAGGAGGTGATAGTTTGAAAACCAAACATGATAGAACGTTGTGCCATCGCTCAAACGAATGGTCTTTATGACCTTTATTTTCTATAATGAAACTTTTTACTTTTTATGTTTTTTTGAAAACACTCGAATTTTGAAATTCCTATATTTAGGAAACTAGGAAGTTTGCAAAAAAGTTTGTATGACGTAAATCAATGGTCCCTATGCCCTCTACCCATAAAATAAATTTCAAGTCTCTAGAGCAAAAACTTGTGTTTTGTAAGTAGTTTGATGAGGGGAAAGCTGTCCACTAACTTATTTAACCCTCCTCGTATTTGCCCCGAACCTGATATCTTGCTAACCAATCATGGGATTTGAACCTACAGGGTGTCCTAGCACTCGTAGTGATGCCCCCTACTTTCCTATAGGCTCTTTATTTAATTAAAAGGCCAAAACTAAAAGATCATCCGCTTTTAATATCTCGCGAACCAATCATGATAGAGGCGTGTACGAGGGGTCCAAGGACTCGGGGTGACGTCCTCTTTGCTATGGACTACTCGTTATATTTTTTTAAAAATTTGGAAACTCGATTTTGGGGTAAACAATTGTTTTTTGTGATTTTTGCTGATAACTCACGAACCAATAAGCCTAAAGACGAGTGCGAGGTGTAATTTTCTTTCATTGCGTTGCCCTCTTGCCGAGGATGTTCATGTTGAGCAGGAATGAAAAACCATGTTGAGGTAAAACCATGATTTTAGAGCTTTTGCTTTATCTCGCAAACCCTTAACGCTAGAGACGTGCACAAAGTGTCCTAGGACTCGGGCTAACGCCCCCTGTTTGAAACTATGTTTGAAATGTTGACAAAGGGCCTAACGTCATACATGTTGAAAAAAAAAATTTTCTTTACCTGTTTATAATGTTCATGAAGCGTGGTGGTTGAGAGAGAAGATACTGCTGGGTGGGTGTGTTTCAACGAACCTGTCGCTAACCACAAGGACCATGCTTAATAGAACAGTCGCTATTTCGACGGGTCGGTTTATGACAGAGCGAGGGTGCGTTTTTAACGTGTAAACGGTGATGAGAACTTGGTTCTATGTTGGTCGAAGCGAGTATAGAAAACAAACTTGCAGACGAGCAGGAGGTGAATGTCATTTGAGCTTATTGGAAGGCGCTGATCTGACTTGACAACAGGTGCAATGGAAAATGACAGAGACGCAGAGGACCCTTGAAGGTGAAATAATCTGACAACCGTGGTGGCAGGGGAGTGCGAAAGGCATGTGAACACGTGTGAGATGACATGTACGCTTAACCGGTTACATCCTGTTTTGCTTCGAACGTGACAAAATGCAAGTTCATGTGAAACATGATACAACACAGGTGTTCACCTGGGACGTTAGCTGTCCACGTGCATGATAACTGTTAACAAGTCACATCCTGTTTGCTTCGTACGTGACAAAATGCAAGTTCATGTGAAATTTGATCTGGCACAGGTGTCACCTTGGACGTTAGCTGTCACGTGCACGATAAGAGGATGTTCAAAGCGTGGGGAAAAAAAGATTATACATGCAAGGTATCATATGTAAAGACATGTCGTTATAATTTCCACTCTCACTTAGGTAACTACCTTTGAACACACTGCATTGCGTGAAACACTTGGTATTGTTTAACAGTTTTGGTGTTGGTGGAAAATACTTAACCTTGTTGTGAGGTAGGTGTTTATTCATTCATTTATATATTTATTGATATATATATTTTCATGCAATTATTTATTGATTGTTAACGTTATAATTAAATGTTTATTTATTTGTTTGCAGATAACGTATATAGCCTACCTGTTGTTTATCCGTGGGAAAGAGATTGAAAAAGAGAGAAAGACAGTCAGCTAGAAAAGGAAACCATTTCCACACTAGCCCACGAGACGGGATTAAAGCAAAGCATTACACGTCAAGGTGAGATTTGTTCTTTTATATATATAACCTGTTTGATTTTGTTTTGTTTATGAAATGCATAAACTATATGGAATGGATATACTTATGGTGTTTTATTTACGTTAACTTGGGAACCCATAAACAGTTGTTTCAAATCGCGTGTGTGCTCTGGTCGCGTGGTCAATGTTAGAAAAAGTTTGATTCCCAATGAATTTTTACAATCTTGTTTTGAAATTTTTAAAATTGAAATTTGTACAGCGCAAAGGTTGCATACATGTTTAAAGGTGAATACAGAACTAGTGTGCGATTTCATATACACACATCAAAAAAAGTTTTGCATCACCTCGGTTCCAAGAGTTCCGGAACCTTTAAATACAAAGGGAATAGAGATCAACACAAACAACATTTCAGCTCGTTTTATTGCTCATGAGACCCACACATTGCATGTTGTACCATCATACAGCTAGACTTTCAGCATTTGTGGTCCAGATTGCAGTACACACCACTACCTCTAATACCCAGTAGCACGTCCTCTTGCATTGATGCATGCCTGTATTCGTCGTGGCATACTATCCACAAGTTCATCAAGACACTGTTGGTCCAAATTGTCCCACTCCTCAACGACAATTCGGCGTAAATCTCTCGGAGTGGTTGGTGGGTCAAGACGTCCATAAACAGCCCTTTTCAACATATCCCAGGCATGTTCGATAGGGTTCATGTCTGGCGAACATGCTGGCCACTGTAGTCGAGCGATGTCGTTATCTTGAAGGAACGCATTCACAAGATGTGCACGATGAGGTCGAGAATTGTCGTCCATGAAGACAAATGCCTCTCCAATATTCTGCCGATATGGTTGCACTATGGGTCGGAGGATGTCATTCAGGTATCGTAAAGCCGTTTCGGAGCCTTCCATGACCACCAGTGGCGTACGTCGGCCCCACATAATGCCACCCCAAAACATCAGGGAACCACCACCTTGCTGCACTCGCTGGACAGTGTGTCTAAGACGTTCAGCCTGACCAGGGTGCCTCCAAACACGTCTCCGACGATTGTCTGGTTGAAGGCATATGCGACACTCATCGGTGAAGAGAACGTGATGCCAATTCCGTGGGGTCCATTCAGCATGTTGTTGGGCCCATCTGTACCGCGCTGCATGGTGTCGGGGTTGCAAAGCTGGACCTCGCCATGGACGTCGGGAGTGAAGTTGCGCATCATGCAGCCTATTGCTCACAGTTTGAGTTGAAACACGACGTCCTGTGGCTGAACGAAACGCATTATTCAACATGGTGGCATTGCTGTCAGGGTTCCTCCGAGCGGCAATCCGTAAGTAGCGGTCATCCACTACAGTAGTAGCCCTTGGGCGGCCTGAGCGAGGCCTGTCATCGACAGTTCCTGTATCTCTGTACCTCCTCCATGTCCGAACAACATCGCTTTGGTTCACTCTGAGACGCCTGGAAACTTCCCTTGTTGAGAGCCCTTCTTGACACAAAGTAACAATGCGGACGCGATCGAACTGCGGTATTGACCTTCTAGGCATGGTAGAACTACAGACAACATGAGCAGCGTACCTTCGTCCTGGTGGAATGACTGGAACTGATCGGCTGTCGTACCCCCTCCGTCTAATAGGCCCTGCTCATGCATGGTTGTTTACATCTTTGAGCAGTTTTAGTGACATCTATGAACAGTCAAAGGGACTGTATCTTGGATACAATATACACAGTCAACGTCTATATGCCGGAGATCTGGGAACCGAGGTGATGCAAAACTTTTTTTGATGTGTGTATAAAAAGAAGGACGTTGAGCATAAAGATACATTTTATATTTGCAGTAAAATGCAAGAGCTTTTGATAGCCGATAATCTGAACGATTGGTATCAAAGCCATGTGGTGAATGCCTTGCTATCAAAATTTGATAAACTGCAACAAGGACCGAGTGGCCTTGCCTTAGACAAAATTCATCATCTACAAATCAACATTTGTCATTTCAACCCGTTGAATGCTGGGTCAAACTATATTAAAACCCCACCAGCCATAGCTTCGAAAAAGGCTGTGGTGAATATAAAGAATCGTGACAATGATTGATTCCTGTGGGCTGTGGCCGCGTATTTGCAGCCAGCTCAAGACCGTCATGTTAACAGACCAGCAAAGTACAAGGCCAAGTTTGTTGAATTAAAACAAACTTTAAATTTAACTCGAGTATCGTTCCCTATGGACTTAACCGAGATCCTTAGGTTTGAACAAGAAAACCAGGACTTTTAGTTCATGGTGTATGGCCTTGATGGTGATGAGATTGTGGGTCCTCTTTATGCTAAAAAAGAACCGAAACGACACCACATTCATCTTTTATATTTATCTGTAGGAGAGGTTAATCACTATTGTCTGATTAAAAGCTTAAGTAGATTGCTAAGCAGTCAAACATCTAAGCATGGACATAAAACACATATTTGTGATCGTTACCTGCAATATTTTACAACACCTACGCTTTTAGAACGTCATAGGGTAGATTGTGTTTCTCAGGAAGCGGTGAGACTGATATTGCATCAAGGGGACAAGGCCGTGTTAAAGTATAAGGACATTCACAAGCGTGACACTGTCCCCTATGTGGTATATGCAGATTTCGAAGCTCTCACCACACCCATGGCGGGATGTGAACCAGATCCCACCATTAGCTCAACCACACCCATTCAAAAACATTAACCTTTTGCCATAGGATTTAATGTAGTGTGTGCCTATGATCCCACACAATCCGTTTACAAATACCGTGAGGGGCCAGATTGTGCCAAATGGTTCTTGGATGAACTTGTCAAGTTGGCCGACCATATACAGGGATTACTGGACCACCCAGTACCCATGAGTCTATCTCCAGAACAGCAGCAGCAGTATGAGCATGCCACGACATAACATATTTGCGAAAAGCCTATTTTAAGTGGAGAGGAAAAAGTCAGAGACCACTCGCACTTTACGGGGGAGTTTCGTGGAGCTGCGCATAGTAAATGCAATTTGAACTTTTCAGCTCCTCGTTTCATTAGTGTCTTTTTCCACAATCTGGCAAATTATGACATTCAGTTTTTGATTCGTGAATTGGGTCATGTCAACGAGGGCTCGTTTACCATTATCCCCCAAAACCATGAACGTTTTACAGCCCTGACATGGAGGTTGAGCGACTTAAGCATTCGATTTTTGGATTCCTTTAAGTCTATGGCATCCTCGCTAGACAGCTTTGTGAATGGCTTGAATGAGGAGGAATTAAAAAATACTAGAATGCATTTTAATGATCCTGAGCAATTTCAATTGTGCATTCGGAAAGGTATATTCCCGTATGATTTCTGCAACAGCTGGGACGTGTTAAAGCAAAGAAAACTCCCACCACAAGAGAAATGTTACTCGAAACTAACACGCAGTACCGTTTCCGATGAAGACTATGCACATGCTTGTCTAGTTTGGCGAGTGTTTGGCATTAAGGCGCTAAGGGAATATGCTTTGCATTACCTAAAACTGGATGTATTGTTGCTCACTGATGTGTTTCAAAAATTCCTCGAGTTGTGTCAACACATTTACGGTCTTGACCCGGCTCACTATTATACGAGTCCTGGGCTCTTGTTCGATGCCGCTTTGAAATACACTCAAGTGGAATTGGATTTACTCACTGATGTAGACATGGTTCTATTTTTTGAAAAGGGCATTCGTGGCGGTTTTGTGTCACTTAACCAGCGCCATGCCGAAGCGAACAATGTCTACATGCCTGATTATTCACCAGACAAACAAGAATCGTACTTAATGTACTATGACGTGAATAATTTGTACGGTTACGCCATGAGTCAGCCTTTGCCCTATGGGAAGTTTGCTTGGCTGACAGACAAGCAAGTGTCAGAATTTGATGTGAACATTGCTAGCCAAGAAACAGGCCGTGGATATGTGCTAGAAATGGATATTGAATATCCCTCATCCTTGTATGATGAACATGCTGATTTCCCATTCTGCCTTGAGCAAATGGTTCCCCCTGACAGTAAAGTGAAAATTGAAAAACTCATGGGCACACTTTACAACAAAAATCGGTATGTGCTACATATCCAAATGTTGGTGCAATGCCTCGCCCAAGGCTTGGTGTTGAAGAAAATCCACAGGAGTATTTCTTTTGCTCAAGAAGCATGGCTTGAGCCATACATGCGACTCAACACAGAGCACCGTCAAATGGCAACACAGCAGTTTGAATATTTTTTTTAAATTATTGAACGACTGCATCTATGGAAAGTCCATGGAGAATGTCCGCAAATACCGTGACATTTAATTGGTCAATGTCTGGGAGGGGCGGTGGGGTGCCCGGCGGTACATTGCCAAGCCAAATTTTAAATCGATCAACATTATCGATGAGGATTTGGCTACTATTGAATTGAGTAAGACCAGCGTGACCATGGATAAGCCCATTTACTTGGGCCAAGTCATTTTAGTCTTTTCCAAATCGGTCATGTATCGATTCCGCTATGAGGTTGCCAAACGCTATTTTGAGGACGTCTCGCTTTTGTATATGGACACGGACTCATTCATTTACCACATTCGCCACTGCAACCCCTATGACGTCATGAGGCAGCATAGTGACTGGTTCGACACCTCTTGCTATAGCGCTGACAACGTGTTTCAGCTGCCCATAAAAACAAGAAGGTAATGGGCGTTTTAAAAGATGAATGCGGTGATTCCATTATGACGGAATTCGTAGGTTTGGCCTCAAAAATGTATGCTTACCACACACTCGACTGTAAGGAAGCCAAAAGAGCAAAAGGTGTAGGTAGGGCAGTGGTAAAATCGCTACGTGTTGATGACTATCTAGCGGTATTACGCACTGGCAAAGCTATGTCTCATACACAGTGCAGGATACAATCCAGCAACCATCATTTGTATCTTGTGGAACAGAGAAAGCGCACCCTCGCCTCCATGGATAACAAATGTGTGTGGGCTGATGACCTGCTCACCAGCCTGCCCTGGGGTTATGATCGCAAGGAGGAGGAGGTGTGATTTCACTGTTTAATCCTTTATGGGACATAGCTTTATGTAACTTGTAGATTTAGTATTTTGTAAATATTGGTTTCTGCCATTGTAAATAGTAGATTTTGTAAATAGTGGCAACCCACTTGGACCTTTTGCTCTTTGAAAAGTTCTATGCAACCTTATTTTTTTAAATTTTTGATTGGTGAATAGTTTGATTCTTTTAAACTGTACAAAGTTGTTTTTTATTGTAAATATTTAATCAGTAATAGTTTTTTAGTAACTTTAATTATTTTTTGTAATGGTAAAATATTAAATTTATAATGAAAAGTTCCTTTGGGTTGAGTGTACATGTCGAGAATGTGCCTTTGGGAATAAATAAAGTGGTTGAATTTGTTCCCAAAGACATGTGTGAATGTATGAGAAGAAAGAAAGCTGGTGTGTATGTATGACCAGAGCAAACACAGTAAGGTAGGGGTGGGGGGTGGAAGGAAGGAAGGAAGGAAGCTTGTAGTTTAACGTGACCGTTAATCTTGAGATCATGAGCCACGGGACCTCCTTTTCACGTGGAATCCGAACCACAGGACATGGCATTTCACCTCGAAAATCTCACATGCATTGACCGGGAATCGAACCCGGACCGCCTTGGTGAGAGGCATACAGCTAGACCGCTGAGCCACCACGCCCCCGGTGGGGGGTGGAGAGGGGGAAATGGTCACTTATATACTCATTTTGTTTTCAATAGTTTCGTTTTTTCATTGAAATTTGGCAGTCAAAAGACATTATTTTTGTAAAAACAGTCTTACCTGCAGCAGTCGTAGACCTCGACGTTTCTGCAAACACTCATAAACACATTGCAGCATCGCCATGGTCAAGCACTTGCATCAACATCATTGTCAAATCTCAACTTTCGACATACACCAAATGGAAAAATGTGAAAACAGCAAAATGGAAAATACACGTTTCCATATCACCAAAAACGCAAAACTTAAAACGGACATTTTTAAAAACTGGAAATGGCCATTTGTAAAATATGAAAATTCAAAAACTTCAAACGGACATTGTTTAAAAAGTGTCATCAGCAAACTGGAAAAATCCATATCAACAAAAAGACAAAACTTCAAACGGACTTTTTAAAATACTGTAAATTGAAAATGGCAAATGGCAATGTGTGCATTCATCATGTGTGAAATGTGTAAAATGAAACATAAGCCATCAACATCATGATTTCTTAAAATTAAAAATAACAAAACATCGTGCTTTGGTAAACCTTTGTTTTTATTTCATAGTCATAGTGAATTGACAAAAGAAAAATAGAATACAAAAAATACCAATTCCTCACTCCTCAATGTTTATGTCCATGCATCATCATATTTCCTTTCATAGCACTCATGACAATCAGGGTTGCCATCCTTTCACCCACTGAGGCATCACTGGATGTGAAACGTTGTTTAGCTTTCTTCAATAACAATTTATCTGCCACGTGTCTTAAACCAGGATGACTATGGCGATAAGAAAGGTCATGTTCCTTGCATGCTTGATCCAAAAGATTAATGGGTACATCACCACGTTGTAAACGTTTTTCAAGATGAGTTCCAGGGCCACAGAAACGATAACCTGGAATATGGATTTCGAAAGGTAGGTATTGAATCACTTTGTCAATGACGCCATTGCCAGTACAGGTCTGGCATATCCTTTTCCATTGATGATAAAAAGGTTTGGTCTTCCTCCTCCTCCTCTGTGGACGATGTTTGTGTTTGTTGTTTTTGTAGTTGTTGTTGTTGTTGTTGTTGCTTTTTCTCGCCATGACACCCTTGGAATGATTCAACAAAGTCTTTACACGGACTTTTATGACCGTGATACAGTTTCACTAGCTGACAAGTCGCACACTGACGCTTAGACGGTATTTTTGCCATGGCCACTTGCTTATGGTGATCGTAATCCGTACAGGGTTGCAATTACTCAACACAGGGTCTTGAGTCCAGGATTTTGGTACATGTTGCCAGATTTCTTTCACCGCGTTGGCGGCCACATAATAAATGAACGACTTGGGCAGCGCCAAGAGTTCCTCTTTGGTAAAACTGTCTAGTTTCTTTTTGCACACATAGAACTTGCCGATGGCATTGTCCGTAGCATTGCCTTTCTCCATGGTATCACGTGCTGTAGATGTTTACACGTCGCTTGTAGAAATCTCACTGGCGTCATTCACAGGTAAATCTTGAGTTATAATTTTGTTCAACAACTCCCAACAGGCATGGGTGGTTAACCAATGAAAGAGTTGCCACACATGGGCTAGGGCTGTATGAGTAATGTTGCCACAGGAACAAGTATCCATGAGCGTTTGCAGGGAGGGGCAGCCCAACTCCATGAGGTCGATACATTGACAGTAAGACGCCAAAAATGGTTGCAACCATTGACGTTTTTCATTACCTTTCACAAATACCACATTGGCCGAGGACAAGTGTGCTTTCATGACCACGTCCAAATATTTATAGGAAAAGGTTCCCTGATTCCAGTCTAGTTGCCAATGATTTTCAATCCACTGGGTTTGTTTACGGTCTTTTTCACACAACAAATCAAAAGCCTGGGGTGGTTGAAATAGCAAATGCCTAGCTTGCGATATCCAAAACGTGGTACAATCGATAATGGCCACTTGTTTAAATATAAATTTGTTGTCACCAATTTTAAACCCTTGGCAATCCACAATGAGTGTGCGCAACATGTTGACGCTTGCCTGGACCAAGTTTAACTGACGACTGACTGACGATCGACCAGTAAAGTGTGATCATGACGTGGACTTACCTACCATGCTAGTTTGAAATTGAGGTTAGGGTAGGACAGGGGGACATGCAAAAATAAGAATTTAAGAATTACATCATTTTATTATCATAACACGTCTTACAGGCTTTTGTCATTTTGGGATAAGGACGATACCAACTGATACAACAATATAGTCTCTTGTGTTTGTAACGTCCATAACACCGATGATGTTCCAATGTCTCTAAACTAGGCGTTTTTGATGGTGAGCTGCTCACCGAAGCACCATGGACACCATACGGTCCACATGTATCGTAACTTGTTTTTTGTTCATCACTCAGAGACACAAGTGAGGGATAGCTTGAATGACAGGGTATATTTCCCACTTCCATTCTGCACAGGTAGGGGCAGGTGGGTGACCAGCGCTGATGTTCCTGCATGGGTTCATCGCCCTCCTGCCATTGGTCTATGATGATGGGACAAAAGGCACATTTCACTTCATCTCTTGTTTTTAAATAGTAGAATCCAGCGGCCGCCAAGGCTTGAGGGTTTATGAAAGGCACTGGCCATGTTGCAAAAGTCTTGAAACGTTGTTCCTCAGAGTTTAAATTCATGGATGTGACGTCTCTTGAGGCTTTAAAGCAAGACATGACTGAGCGGCTTGACATGGGTTGACCTGTTATTTATACACTCGTCACTTGGTTGGACAGTGGATAATAGTTGACTTGTTTGTGATGAATGATCAAACAGTAGGCCGTCGTATTGGCTGGTACATTGTCGTGCGTTTCAAAATTTAGTCGAATGTCGATATTGGATGGCTTGACAGACTCTTCCAGGTAAGAACAGTCAAAGACAATCAGTGGCGCTCTTGCCTTAAACGCTTGGGGTAGAAATATGGGGCCGTTCTCGTTTTGATAATACGACCGTCGAAATTTAGAAAACAAGTCGTACAGGGGGCCAAACTTATTTTTTGAAAAATCCAAATCCAGTCCTTCATAGGGAAACACTGCTCCGTTGAGGAAAAGACGTGCATTTCTCAACTGCAGGTGATTAAATTGCGTGGCATCTTTGGTTTGTTGATACTTGCGATTCGTTTGAAAACCCACGATCAGGTAGAAAGGTCTCTCTGTATATCGAGCTGTTTTTACAGACCAACTGTGTGTGTTGGTGGTGGGCAATAGCGGATACTCATGGAGTGCCCAGCTTCTAAATTCCATGGGTATAGGCATATCTCTTTTTACCATCTTGAGTATGTCCAGTTTTTTGCTATCGTCAAGGGTCACATGGGGCACTTTCCATAGTAAGCGTTGTAGTTGAATTTTTGAATCTATGGGGGCATTGTCAGCTCCCTTGAGTGAATTATTATCACTCCTGTCTCTCACCAGATAAAGCACTTGCCTTGCGTTGACCACAATGCGCTGGTGATCTTCGGCAAAGCCTAAAATCAGTTTAAGAGGTAAATATCCAGTAAAGGTCCCATCGGTGTGTACCATCCAGTCATTGGTCGAGTCAGGGCACCAACCTGCCATGCAAAGTGTTTTACCTTCTTCCTCACTATAAGAGGGATATAGTTTCATGACACTGGAAATGCCCACATTTCGAGTGCTATCCACCACGATATCGTTAATCACGTAACGTACTTCAGAAAACAGAAAGGCCAAACCATGGTTGGCCAACTTGGACGTAGTGGGTGTGGAGCCATCGGCTTTGGCGAGCCTACCTTCAATCTGAATGACACTTTCATGCGGTAGGGTGTAAATATCTTGGTTGTTGATAACAAATTGAATTTCATCATTGTTATTGAGTCCAGGTGTTTGAGCTTGATATGAATGGAGATCAATTCTTATCACTCCTGGTTGCTCCTCGATGCGGTTCGCTAACTCTAGGATAGAATTCATCATGGAGGTTGACGTGGTAACCCAAATGCTGTAAAATCTGCTTGTCTTGAGATGTTAACGTGTATTCACGTGGCAAACAACTAACACCATTCCTAGACAGTGTTGTTGCTTTATACACAAACTTCATAGTGGCTTTAGCACCAACTTGTAAGTGTGGTAGAATCTAGATCAATGAGTTGTTGCTCTCTATTGATCAGTCTTAATGTTATATTACTAATACTATCGACAGCCACAGAATGAAAAAGCACCACTGGGGGGTTTTCACGAATAATACACCCATTGGGCGATGTCACAATAAAGTCATAAAGCGAATGCGATGGTTCTTGATTGGTGTACACTTGGCTAATAATATTACACGTCACCGACACATGATGGTCCTCAATGAATTTCACTTCATGGTCTGATTCATGTTTTTTGTTGGGCTCCAACACACGTGGTTTAAATCCTAGTAATGGGACAATGGAATCGGGGGGTGTTTTAAAGTCAATGTTGAAGGTAGAGAAAATACTGCAGCGATGAGTGTTGGTATTTCCTAAAAGTTCAAATTTGTGCGTTCCGTCGAGAAATGACTTTAAACCATACTCATTGATCAACACCACATAAATGTGTTCATAAATGTCATCGATCGTGTATCCACCTGAGTTCAAGGTGAGCACAGGATCATCACTAGTAAAACTTGTTGTTCACATTTTCACGTATGTTGTATATTCGATTGTACGTTTCAAGAGAAACAGGTCCTAAACCATAGGGTTTTTCACTCAATTCGATAAAAGGATAAAAGTCTAGGCTGACTTCAGGTCCACGTCCATGCAGTGTAAACGTTTTACTTTATGCCGACATACTGGTGGCGTTTTAGCTTATGCTGCGTCTTATATAAAAAAATAAACACAAACATCCATACTGTTGGCTGTTAAACGTTTGCTCACGTTTCACATTATAATATATCTTGATCCTGTACCATACAATGGATCCCTCTTTGACATAAGCTACATAATGCGTTCCTGGTCCTCGGTGATCATCCATATTGACAACAGCACATTCCTGTTTCCAGAGTCGTGGGGGTAAATGGTATCGCATAAACACTCCTCGAAAATGAGAAAGCTTTAGTTGTTTAGCATAGCTTTCCACTTGTTGATGCGTCAGGGTATGTCTCGCTATGGCTGAGGTTAATTTTTTTTAATATTTTGAAATGTTGAAATCCCAAATCCTTGTTGATAAAAGGCTGGCTTTAAATTGGTATTTCTAGCCCCCAGAGCAATCGCTTCCATCGTTTCATTGTGTCGCTGACTTTCTTTGAGTTGTTGCTTGCCCTGCTGCGCGGCTCTAATGGTTTTCGCCACTGCACTGGCACCGCCCAAAATTGAACCTAGAGCAGCCAGACCGGCAAATAAAGCAGGTAAAAATCCCGCTCGTTTGGGGACGGGAATCACTCACCCTTGGTTTGAACCCAGTCGCCAACGTTTTGGAATAACATGTCTCTGTGCTGCTCGAAAGGCTTTCCTTATGGTCAATACATTATTTTTTCTTTTTTTGCTTTCGCAAGGGCTTGTCCACGAATGTCGTAAGCCCAGGCTTTGCCAAGGACAAAGTCCTTTTTTTAGTCTTTCTCACCACATACCTTTGTTTTACCATGATAATGACCAACAACCTTTCACAAGAAAGTTTAAATCGCAACTAACGTCAAATTGTTATTTCATGGCTGTATAGTCCAATTCCACATAAAGTGGGAAATGGTTTATTGTTTTTCCCGCTTGCTTTTCATCCCATGTCAACATGAGATGAAAGGATAATTCGTCACCTGCATTGACCATTTCATGGCTATGGACCAACATCCTATGACCATTTATCTTTATTTGTAAATGGTTCTAATCAGGTATGACATATTTCATGTGAATGGTTCCATCATATTGTAATCGATAGTGGCTTAAACCCGAAGCAAGCACATAGGTCAAGTGCTGGTCACGAGCTAGCTGTAAATGGTATCTGTCATTCAAAGGTTTTTCATTTGTCAGATACACTAAAAATACAGATGAGATAAATTTATAAAGCCTTTTCATTTCATAGGTCACGTAACGCTTGGTACAGACATCGTCTTCGTCTTGCGGGTCTTCCACGTGAATAATCCGATGGTGATTAGCGCTATAGCCATTCACTGTAAGCTGAGGCACTTTGTCATAAAAGTCATACACTTTGTCATCCACATACTTTTTCGTAGTAACGTCTGTAGACACTTGAGGATGTTTTACATGGGTTAACCGCTTTCCCTTAAAGTCATAATCTCCCTGTTTTGTGCGTGGCACTACAGACCTATCCACATAGTGTTTATTAGCAGGATCTGTTTCTTGTTTAGGATCGTGTATGGGGACAGACGTAGCTTTGGCCATCAACGCACGTCCAAAGACATCCATCGTCAACCTGTAGTACCAGTCTACTGTTTCTATGATAAGGCTCGGTGGTCTGTATATAGACAGCCTGCTAGCTCGGCTAAGTCTTAGTTGAAATGAAGATTATTAAGCAGCAAGAGTCATTCCCCGTGGGGGACATGGTTTCCCATCTCTGTCCCACATCACGTGAACAACGCCATGGTTCACTGTTTCCATCTTCCATTCGCTGCATTATTGTGGGGCCTTCCGGCTGTGAAAAGACTAATCTTTTGCTGACGCTTATCACAGCGCCCAATGGTCTGCGTTTTCAAAATATTTATATTTTTGCAAAATCTCTCTACCAAACCCTCTACGTGTTTGTGGATCAAGTCATGTCTGGATTACAAAAAGAGAATATTGGTTATTTCACATTTTCCATGCAGGAATATGTGATTTCACCGGATGAGGTAAAGCCCGATTCACTCATGATTTTCGTTGATGTATCCACTGAACGTCAAGGTATCATTCAAAGCTATTTCAGCATGGGTCGTCACAAACATATCGATTGCTTATATCTTGGACAGACGTATTCAAAAATGTCCAAACAGTTGATTCGTGACAATGCCAATATCATTGTTTTATTTCGCCAGGACGAGAGGAACAGTCGTCACATTTATAATGAACATGTGAATCCGGATACGACCTTTCAAATGTTTACAGAATTGTGTGCCAAGTGCTGGAACACTCAACGTCATGTCTGTTTAGTGATTGACAAACAAAGTGAACTCAACCAAGGACGGGATCGCTTAGGGTTTGATCATTTTATTGCTATTTAAGGCCCTGTCTCATTCCCCGTCAAGTCATTTGTCAAGACACCATGGCGTTAGCAGAGAGTCAATTGAAGAAGCATATTATTTGAGCAAAAAATACTATTCGCCAAAAGTTTTGTCAATTGAAACAATCACGTGCAAATCATGCTTTGTTTATTCAACAACATTTAGCACCTCCACTAAAAGCCATGTTGAAACCCTCTTTCAAGCCATCTGAAACGCTACCCACCGTTTCACAAGCCACGCAGACGCTGCACGAGGACCCTGAGGAAGAGGAATTGGAGCAGGAAGATTTTGCTAGTGTTAGCGAAGTTGAGGATGACGAGGAACATGTGTTTACGCCTCAAAAAAAAAGGCCGCACCCCGTGCAGAGTTTTTGAGAAAAGAGAAATCCTTCGCCATGGTAGAAACACCTTGCCCTTCCAGAGCGTCTCCGTTTTCACAAATCTTGGCCACCCCTCAACATAAAGCTCAACTGAAAACCATTTTAATAAAATATTATGGATCAACATTGGAACCCAATTTCACCGATCTATTTATTGGAAACACAGATACCACGTATGGTGTTCGCTATGAGGATGATAATTTTAAAATTGGTGATTCATCCATTAAATTTGTTTGTACTATAGCTGTCATTAAAAACATCAACTATAAATTAACGCCAGGACTGTTAAAGCTGCTCTTTTCTCGGACTCCCTCTTCCCATGATTATACACCAGAGGATCTTGACAAATATAAATCCATTTTATTGGATACCCATGCTCACAAAAGACAGTATGATCCCGCTCAACAAGTGAATGCCAATATATCTCAAAAATATAATACCATCATTGCAAAAATGTTTCCCACTAGTCAAAGTACTCGTAAAACATCCGCTTCCGGAGTGACATTTAAACCATTAAAACCCCTTGTGGATGCTACCTACTGGCACAATCCCAATAAGCTCGTCCAGCGGCTACAGTTGTTGCATGCCTCACGTCAAGCTGGCCATACCGGTTACGATTGGGAAATTCAAGAAATTGAACAAGAACTTCGAAATGCCAAAATTATTGTTTAAGCCCTCACCCATTAAAATGGGTATTGCTCACGAGTTGCATCGCCCAGCTAGGCGTCACTATCCGCGACTCAAGGTGATTTCACGAGGTGTGGATGAACTTTGGCAGGCTGACTTGGTTGAAATGATACCCTATGCTAGCGTTAACGACGGTGTACGCTATATGTTGACCGTCATTGATGTCTATTCCAAAATGGCCTTTGTTGAACCTGTGCGTCGCAAGTCTGGTCCACTAGTTACCAAGGCCTTTCAACATATTATTCAACACTCCAAACGTCAACCTCAGCTGCTACAAACTGACCAGGGGAAAGAATTTTTCAACAAGGATTTCTCCAGTTTTCTCAAATCTAAGGATATTCACCATTACACCACGTACAGCAATCTCAAAGCCAGTGTGGTCGAGCGGTTCAACCGAACATTGAAAACCCATATGTGGAAAGCGTTTACAGCTCAGGGCAGTTATCGCTGGTTGGACATGTTACCTGAGCTATTGTCACGTTACAATGACACCAAACATAGAACGATTGGGACCAAGCCACGCCTCGTGACCAAAAATATTCAGCGATTGGATAAACTGTTTAACCCCATAAAATCAGCCGATCCTAAACGTCACCGACTGAAAATTGGGGATTTTGTTCGTGTGAGCAAATTTAAGTCTGCCTTCAATAAGGGCTACATGCCTCAGTGGGTGACTGAACTATTTCGAATTCGTCGAGTCAACTTGGACACTCCAGTCACCTATTTACTCGAGGACCTCAACCACCAACCCATAAAAGGTAGATTTTATCTCCATGAACTTCAGAAAACAGCATTTCCTAAGCATTATCTTGTGGAAAAAGTGTTGAAACGAAAAGGAAATAAACTCTACGTCAAATGGTTAGGATTTAACTCTATGTTTAATTCTTGGATCAATAAATTACATGTTGTATGAACCTGTGTAAGTAGTAGGGCTAAGCCGGTCCTGGATGGATTTCAAGGTCATCCATGGTTTCTCGTGGTCACGTGCCCCCCCCAGGCGTTCCCTGGGGGGCTTGGGGGAGGGGAGGGGAAAGGGTGGAAGGTCTGGCTTGGAAGCAGACCCAGTTGTTAGCCGACCTGTGTTGGCCAGCCAACTGACTGAGCTGGCTGGTGTGCATTGCCTATATAGCTTGTGGATGGAAGTGGGGGAGGGGACTGGTTCGGGCGACTGTCGAAGGTAGCCGAATGTGACCGAGTGTAACTTAGAGTAGTAGAACAATGCGATGGCCGGGGCTGTAGGTATCAATCAATAAAGACCTAATAATAATAATAAATATCTCAATGGTTGTGAGCCCTGGGGCGAGCGGCTATTTTTGGGTGCTGTTTGTGGGTCCCTGTGCGAACGGAATACTTTTGAACACTGTTTGGGAGACCCTGATATAATAACGTGCGAGCAGCTACCCATTCTCAATGGTTGTGAGCCCTGGGGCGAGCGGCTATTTTTGGGTGCTGTTTGTGGGTCCCTGTGCGAACGGAATACTTTTGAACACTGTTTGGGAGACCCTGATATAAAAACGTGCGAGCAGCTACCCATTCTCAATGGTTGTGAGCCCTGGGGCGAGCGGCTATTTTTTGGGTGCTGTTTGTGGGTCCCTGTGCGAACGGAATACTTTTGAACACTGTTTGGGAGACCCTGATATAATAACGTGCGAGCAGCTACCCATTCTCAATGGTTGTGAGCCCTGGGGCGAGCGGCTATTTTTGGGTGCTGTTTGTGGGTCCCTGTGCGAACGGAATACTTGTGAAACCCCTGGAGCGAGCGGTTACTCGTTGTAGCTGGATGTGAACTCCTGTGACATCTCAGTGCGAAAATAATTCATCATCTTCTTTTAGTAACTAGAGCCTCGTTACTAAATATGGTCACCACGCCCTACGCATTAGCCTCTATATATGTAACAAGTGAATCCACTTGGAGCTGTTCAGTTGCAAGTGTGGTGTACTGCTATGCGTTTGGTGAGTACTATAGTTAACCAATCTATAACTTTTAGACATCACTTTTCTAACCCAAGTCATTGGATATATATGCAACAAAACACAGTCATCGCAGTCAAATATATAACAAAACATATAATGAATGAGGCATTTTGATCATCAACCCCGTATACTGGAGATGTGTTGTATTATCGTAGGGAGGTGTGATACAACGCGGTTATTAGTTCCATGTATGTTAACGCGGTTAATCATCTGTGTTCGGTTATACTATGGATAACTTGGTCATCAACCCCGTATACTGGAGATGTGTTGTATTATTATCATAGGGCGGTGTGATACAACGCGGTTATTAGTTCCATGTATGTTAACGCGGTTAATCATCTGTGTTCGGTTATACTATGGATAACTTGGTCATCAACCCCGTATACTGGAGATGCGTGTTGTATTATTATAGGGAGGTGTAATACAACGCGGTTATTAGTTCCATGTATGTTAACGCGGTTAATCATCTGTGTTCGGTTATACTATGGATAACTTGGTCATCAACCCCGTATACTGGAGATGCGTGTTGTATTATTATAGGGAGGTGTGATACAACGCGGTTATTAGTTCCATGTATGTTAACGCGGTTAATCATCTGTGTTCGGTTATACTATGGATAACTTGGTCATCAACCCCGTATACTGGAGATGCGTGTTGTATTATTATCATAGGGAGGTGTGATACAACGCGGTTATTAGTTCCATGTATGTTAACGCGGTTAATCATCTGTGTTCGGTTATACTATGGATAACTTGGTCATCAACCCCGTATACTGTAGATGTGTGTTGTATAATCATCAATTACACGGCCGAACTCCCCCTGGGTTCTTTGATATGTGAACATTGAATGACATGCGTGTTGTAATTTTTGCCGCCTTTCAAAAATCACTTACCACGGCTAAGAGCTAACCTGCAAGCTTGGGGTTGATAGTCCGACACAATAACCACTCACGCACCGTGGCAAGCTATCAATCAATAATTATCTCATAATAATAAATATTCCATTTAGCAACTACACGACCGAACTCCCCCCCCCCCCCTGTGACATCATCCACGGTCTCAGGACGTGGCGGTCATCTTGCACATTAGCCACTGCTCCAGCTCTGACTGTCCCTCCATAAGAATAACAGAGAGTGGTTGCGCGAGGCGTCCATCTTGCACATTAGCTCTTGCGCCAGCTTCGGTCTATTATACCTACCATCTAAACATCTAGTAAGGAAATAGCAAGGTTTGATGATTATATAGGACTTGAAAATAAATAAAACAAAAGGACAATACATACTAGTTCTTTATTTATTTACAATATTTGACATACACATAGACATGTTTTGATTCACAGATAATAGCGAACACATGAACAACAAAACTGTATTGGTTTACTCATTAAGGGCGTAATGGCCCCATGGCAAGCTTGTGAGGTGATCATTTACCCATGAACGTTTATCATCAAACAAAAGCAACGAGCGTCGCATTTGCTCGACAAGAAACACTTCATGGGTACGGGACGTTAGACGTGCCTGTTTCGCATACTGTTCAGTGGGATTATATAATGCCTCACGATAACGAGCCATGCATAACGTTCGGATGACACTGGAGCGAACCCCCTTGGCTCGACTGACATGTCTTGAACTGTCGCAAGTATAGCAGTACATTTTTGATGCTAGGCCTAAAAATTCTGTCATCACATCGACGCCACATTCATCCTTCATGAGCCCCATAACTTTATTGTTTTGAGGTAACAAGCCAAAGATGTTGCCATCAGGAAAAGAGGACGTATCGAAATGCTCAGGATGGTCACGCATCACCTGATAAACGTCTGTTGCTTTAACCTGATATATGTAACTATCGGTGTCCATATAAACAAGATGAACACCCTTAAAATAACGACGAGCAAACCCATAATGAAAGTCATACATGGTTAATTTTGAAAACTCCAAAATAGTCATCCCTAAATAAATAGGTTTATTGTAAAGAATTTCAACCTTTCCTAATTCGACGGTAGCCAATGTATCAGTAATAATTTTCATGGTTTTAAAATGGGGCTTGGCAACATATTTCCGAGCTCCATACCTACCTTCCCACGAATTAACTAAATGGATGGACCGGTGTTTGCGTACATTTTCAAACGTTTTTCCGTATGCTGCATTATTCATCAATTTAAAAAAATTAATTTCAAAAGGTTGGGTAGCACGCTGCCGATGGTGAGTATTCAGGTCCATGTAAGGCTTCAACCACGCCTTTTGTGTAAACGATACAATACGATGGATCTTACTCAACACGAGTCCATACGTTAAGCATTGTAAAAGCACTTGGATGTGAATCACATACCTTGTTTTAGGAAGAAGCGTTCCCAGTAACTTTGGATGTTTTGAGCTCGAATTTGGAGGAATCCTACGCTCGACACAGAACGGTAAATCAGCGTGATCGTCATGCACATGTGCAGGGTATTGTATATCCACTTCCAGGACAAAGCCAATTTCTTTTTGACGAGCAGCGGTGAACACGTCAAAGCGTTCGATTTCCTCGTTACTGAGCCAAACAAAATCTTTATACGGGAGGGGTTGACTCATAGCATAGCCGTATAAATTATTTATATCGTAGTGTGTTAAATAGGAAATGGGCTGCTGAGCATTATACGTTGACATGTAAGGATGATTGGCATGGACATGTCTCTGAACAAGGGAAACAAATCCTCCACGAATACCCTTTTCAAAAAATAATAACATGTCAATATCTACAAGTAAATCCAACTCGATACCTGTGTACAACAACATGGCATCCCATGATAAACCCGGTGCTGTATAATAGTGACACGGGTCCAGCTTGTAAATGTGTATACACATGCGACGGAATTTTCCAAAAATATCCGTTAATAGCAAGTTATCCACAGTGAGATACAGATCAGCATATTCACCTAGGGTGGTACAACCAAAGGTATCCCACACGCTGCAGGCGTGGATATAATCGGTATCAGTAATGGTAGTATTATGCAACGTGCTAAAAATGCATCCTGTGGAGGTAAATGCGTTTCGTCCAAGGAAGACCAACTGTTGGTATATTCATAAGGATAAACGCCCTTCCGGATGCAAAGTTTGAATTTAGCATCGTCCGAAAAATGGTTTCGTGTAAAGTGCAATTCATCGGGTGAAATGCCCTTGACCAAGGCTTCTAACGAAGAGGCTATAAATCGATAGGAATCGAGAAACCGAAGTGATATACCCTGGTAATGTATAGAAAAGGAAATAAACCGCTCATGATTTTGCGGAATAATGGAAAAATGTTCCTTGTCTAATGTGGCAAACTCACGAATAATAAAGTGGGAGTCAAAATTGGTGAGACCGTGAAAAAAGACGGGTATATACTTTGCTGCACGAAACGTTAAATTACACGTGTTGTGTGCAGCTCCTCGATAGACGCCCGTGTAATGACAATGGTCGCGCACTTTAATGTCGTCAGGTAAAATAGGCTTCTGACAAATATGACACGTTGTTGCCGTATCATGATGTATCATTTCGTCTAGCGTCATCTGTATGGGCTTGGGAATTTGAAGAAGCTGATGGACATGCTCAGCTAACTGTTTCAGTTCCTGTAACAACCACTGAATACAGGTAGGTCCTCGAAACAATTTGAAATAGGATTGACTTGGATCATAGGAACAAACAACTTGAAAGGCCACAGAAAACGGAGTATGTCTTTGAATAGCATCTGTGTATGAGGAAGACGGATTCGGTGGACACCGCTGAATGGGGGTAGTTAGAGTTTCAATGTCTGCATACTCAGTATAGGCCACTGGATCCATGCGATGGAAGTTTTTGAATTTCATTTTTGCCTCTTTCGGTTTTGGAAATGTAATTTTAACTGCTGGCTGAGTAGAACAATCCACTGTGTGGCTATCCAGCTTGATCTGCGTTGAAAAGTACTGCAAACACCGTTCACAAATAAATGTTTTATGGTGTCTAGATGAAAGTTGACCTCCAACAAGCTTGGGGAGGTTTTTAATTAAACAATAGTGACTTGTTTGCTCGTTAGAAATGTATCATAAATTTATATGGTGTACCTTCTGCTGCTGCGTACAATAAAGCGGTCCAATAACCGTATTCTTATCAAGACCATAAATCATAAAGGAAAAATGAGGATTAAGACTTTCAAATTTAGCCATAGAGGTAAGTTCCATAGGAAATGAAATAGTTGCAAAGTTGAGCGTGGAGAGTAACCTGTTAAACATGACCGTGTATGAGGATGTTAAACTAACATTACGTTGAACAGGGGCTAGAAATGCAGCCATGCACCACAAAAAGCAATAGTCGTCCTCATTTTGAATGTTGAGAACGGCTTTTCTACGTTGAACAGGAAGAGGAAGTGGAAAATATAGAGAACCTGAATTTAAGGGATCAAAGCAACATACATTGACTTGTAGAAACGGGATGACCTCGAGCGATTTTCCACTTTCACCTTCAAGAAAGGCGTCAAACTTAGACACCAAAGCGTCAACGACATGTTCGTTATACCAAGCTTCCCTGTCATCCGTCCGATAACATGGTCTCATTTTTGTTGTCAAATAAATGGTTTCCCGTTTTTCATCTCCACTGACTTTAAAAAATACAAAGGTACACGCTAATTCTGTGTTCACCTTTAATGCTGTGAAGCGCATAAAAAGAGTGATAAATTGTAATAAAAAAACGGGTAAACATGCTTGTAAAAACAATTTTGGATGTAAAATTTTGTTGACATTGTATATTCGTCCACTGCACAGTCGTGTTTGAAAGCAGTCACGAACATTTTCCCAAACAAGTGGCACCATGAGGTTATTTTCTAATAAACACTTACAATAATAGTCAACTGCTATTTCTCTGGTATTAAATGGTTTTGTTAGAGGTGGAACAGCGAGGCCATCTGCTCATACACGATGTGACAAAGAGTTAAATGTTATCCGCTTCAAAGAGGACTAGGCATGCATTATTGTGCATGCCTAAATACTTCAATACCAAGGGGCGTGAATTTAACGTTGCCAGCGTCTCGTTGGATATGCTGGCAAATCGACTTGGTAGAAACACCATAAACTCTTGGCAGTGACAAAGGAGTCTGGTGCCGAATCGTGTCTCAATTCTCTGCAGACTCTCTACAGGGAACGGCTGGTTAACTGGGAGATCCCTTAGTCTTCTTGTTTCCAACCCAGCCTGGGCCCCTATTTTGTTTAACTGTTGGAGAGCATCCATGTTAACTATAAAAAAGATAGCCCCCATATAGTCTATAATCATCTACTAACTGTTGAATAATGATAAGAAAACACAAAACGTTAACTCACCTTGTACAGAGCAGAACGATGTTCACGCCAAAAGAGACTTGATGCAAGTGAGATTGGGTGCGACCCTTACACCTGTATATATAACAGATTCGTGGGTGTGCTCACCAGTGTGGAAGGGGGTATAATTATAACAAAGTTATTTACTGCAACCCGACCGCTACTATGTATGGGCACCGTGCTCTACAGTGTGGAAGGGGGATATCATTTTAACAAAGTTATTTACTGCAACCCGAACGCTACTATGTATGGGCACCGTGCTCTACAGTGCAGAAGGGGATATAATTATAACAAAGTTATTTACTACAACCCGACCGCTACTATGTATGGGGCACCGTGCTCTACGTGCAGCATGGCGACCGAAGGTTACATTACCGTCTTTGGTGACCATGAGATATTGATAGCGCGGAAGTAATTCATCATCTTCACTTAGTAACTGGAGCTGTAAGCGTCCGAAGGACCGCTACTATGTATGGACACCGTGCTCTACGCGCAAGTCCCTATATGAATGGAGTGAAGCCGGTTTGAGCTGATTATTCGCTAGTGTGGTGTGCTAGGAAACAACCAAGAAAGATTTTGCTGCTAAATATATATATTTCTTGTGTGAGTGTTGTGGAATAACTAATTCGTTTTTATCTTTTACTGGTACGCATTCAAGCAACAACGTTTGGTGAGTACTATGGCTAACCAATCTGAAACTTTTAGACAACACTTTTCTGACCCAAGTCACTGGATATATGCAACAAAACATGGTCATCGCAGTCAAATATATAACAAAACATATAATGAATTTCGTACTACATCTACAAACACTAACTACTTGAACAGTACCTTCAAAGAATGGCCATTAAACTATATTTTATCACATCACACAACTCGATTTGACTACCAACTTCATTATTCTATGGGGCAAGACACCATCATTTTCCCACGACAATTCAATGAGTTACAGTGTGTGACGTACATTAACGACTACCACATTCCTGACACAAATGACACGTACGAAAATAGTGACGGTGAAATTGACTACATTAATTGTCACAAGTTGTGTTTAAAATGTTTTGTTTTATGCTATGGATTAGACCTTGCTATGGAAGATGATGAAGATCCAGATAGTAACAACACTGACGACACGCTTCCCCTCCCTAATAATATTCACAGTCAAAGTTATTTTGTAAAACATAAAAATTGGAAGTATCTCTTAGACGACTTGAATGAGGAGGACATATATTGGTGCCATAAATGTACAAAACCCAAATTTGTTACAAGATGTGTATTCCCAGATGGAAGTAAAACGGATATAATATATCCAAACACCAATGATTACTTATATTCTTCATACATTTACTCAGTTGGTCAAGTTACTTTACATCCTACAAACCAACTAACATCTCTCAGAAGTAGATATCATCCCTACTAAAAGGTAAGTTATATTTATTGTATGCCAGATTTACCACAAACCTTCCAAACTCAAATTGCAATAGCTTTTTCTCTAGAATGGAATTTCGTTCCAGTGTAAACAACAACCTCGCGGGAGATGATATAGAAGAAGAGGCAGTAACAACGCCTACGCTTGCCACTAGTTTTACTTCAGTGAGGAGTCCTGCTCATCAAGATACCATCCCCATCGCAACACCATACACATCACAACACCATTCACATCGCAACAACGTAAAATCTTATATATAGCTTTTTGATTACTATGAGTTTTTTTAATAAACAAAAAAAGTTTGACTTTTGAGTTTTTGATTTAACTATTGGTTACATGCATGCTACCCCAAGTATGAGTTAGAAAAAACAAACATATATTTTAGTTCATTTCTTTATTGGCATCGTTTGCACATCAACATGTTACCACTTGTTTAACATAAGGTAAGAATAGTGTAGAGTTTATTTTTGCTTTGTTCTTGGTCCTTTCATATGTTTTGTTTGTAAACGTCCACCACTCAACACGAGCTTCCCCTTCATAGCACCTGCTACCACAAGGGCCGCCATTTTTTCTGCAACAGATGCAGAAGGTGACGTCACACGTTCCATAGCCTTTCTCAAAAGTATCTGGTCGGCGACACGTCTTAGTTCAGAGATGTTGTTCTCACGCTTTGATGTTCTGTACGCTAGATCATGCTGCTTGCAAGCTGCGTCTAAAGCATTAATTCCAGGATCACCACGTGCCAGTCGAACGTCTAACTTTGTACCAGGGCCACAGTATTGATAACCAGGTAAGTGCAGCTCAAAGGGTAAAAGATCTATGACTTTGTCAATGAGACCATGACCAGTAGAGATCTGGCATATTTTTTTCAGTCGGTGACGCACATGTTGATTCTTTTTCCGCTGCTGCGGAGGTTGCTTCTTTCTTACCATCACATCCGTGGAATGAAGACGCATAGTCGTTGCATGAGGTTTTATGTCCATGATACAGTTTAATTAACTGACACGTTCTACAATTTTGAACTGATGGCATTTTGGAAATGTACACTTGTTGATGATGTTCATAATCAGTGCACGGTTGAAGTTTACACAACACAGGATCCCGTGTCCAATCACTCGGCACACTATCCCAAATCTCCTTTACAGCATTTGACGCAACATAAAACAAAAACGCTTTGGGTAAAGCATTTAGTTCTTCTAGGGTAAAATTGTTCAGTTTTTTCTTACAAGCGAAATACTTAACAATAGCCCGTTCAATGGGGTTAGATTTTAAGCCTTCAATGGTAGCCATTATACACACAGACACGTCTGTATTAGACATACGTCTCTGTCTCACTGTTCTGGTCTGCATTCATGCACAAGGTTTTACACTCATTTTCCAGGTACCGACATGCATTGCGACTTAGCCAATCAAAGAGTTTCGATACGTGTAGGAGTGTCTTTTTTTGTACACGTTCACCAGGCTCATATAAGGTGTGTAGTGCAGGACATCCCATTTCGTGTAGATCGATGAGTTTACAAGTCGGAGAAACATACTGACGTAACCATTCCTTTTTTTCACCTCCTTTTACAAAAATAGTGTTGGCACCGAAGAAATAGGCTTTTAATACAAACAGTAGATAGTTATAAGGAATGTTTCCTTGATTCCAGTTCAATCCTAAATGACGTTGCAGCCACTCGGTTTGTCTTCTATCCTCGTCCGACTGCATGTATAAGAGAAACGGTGGTTCAAAAGTGAAAGCACTTACTGTGGGCGTCCACATGGTTGTGCAATCTATAATTGCAACGTCCTTGAAAACAAACTTATTTTCATTGACTTTGAAGCCTTGCATATCGAAAATCAATGTTCTAGACACGGTTACTGCTCGCGGATACACACTCCTTTCATCACCAGTGCTTTCTGCCAACTAATCCATCTCTACCTATAGTCCTACTAGTTAAGGGGTTGGAAAAGGAACTGGGTTTGCTAAAGGGATAAAAACAACATAAAATGGCTTATACTACTTTATTTGCAAAAAGATCAGAACATTGTTTTTCAATCTTTTATCATAGGATTTAGTCCAGGGCTCTGCAGCCAAACTTCTATTTATACTCTGGTCACCATATTGGACAGCGGCTGATAATACACTTGCGTCTCGTGAACAATCAGGCAATAGGTTGTTGTTTTTTCTGGAATAACTACAGACGTTTCAAATTCTAACCGGATATCGATAGTTGTTTCCTTCATCGACTCCTCCAAATACGAACAGTCCATCACCACCAGAGGTGCTTTGGTTTTAAAGTCTTGCGGGGATAATAGCGGACATGATTCTTTCTGATAATAGGAGGACTGAAAGTTTGTAAACATGTCGTAGAGCTTACCATATTTGTTCTTGGTAAAGTTTAAATCCATTCCTTCATAGGGGAAGGTAACTCCGTTCAGGAAGAGTCGTATATTTCGCAATTGGATGTGATCAAATTGTGATGCATCTTTATTCTGTTGATATTTGCGATCTGTTTGAAATCCAACCATGACGTAGAGAGGTCGCTCTGTGTACCGTGAGGTTTTTATAGACCAAGTATGTGTATCAGTGAGTGGTAATACCGGGTACTCATGCAGCTCCCAGCTTCTAAATTGTGTGGGTAAAGCTGTATCCTTCTCCACAATCTTGAGCAGACTCAATTTTTTCTGGTCAGAGAGAGTCACGTGCGGTACTTTCCATAGAATTCGTTGCAATAAAATTTTTGAATCTATTGCAGCTCCATCAGCACCCTTCAGCGCATTATAATCGCTCCTATCTCGAACAAGAATCAGATCCTGTCTTGCGTTCACAACGACGCGCTTATGGTCCTCTGCAAAGCCTAATATTAATTTTAGGGGTAAATGACCGGTAAATGTACCATCACCATTAACCATCCAGTCGTTTGTCGAGTCAGGACACCAACCGGCCATACGAAACGCTTTACTCTCCTCACTTCCGTACGAGGGATAAAGTTTCATAGCGCTTGTTATACCAACATTTCGAGTCGTATCCACTTCGATTCCGTTGATGATGTAGCGAACCTCGGAAAACAAAAAGGCCAGCGCATGGTTAGCCAACTTTGACGTTGTCGGAATGGTACCATCTGATTTGGTGAGTTGACCTTCAATCTGGATGTAACTTTCATGGGGTAGGGTGTAGATATCTTGTTGATTAATGGTAATACGAATTTCGTCATTGTTATTTAGACCCTGAGTGTACGGTTGATAGGAATGGTGTTCAATTCTTACAATACCCTCCTGTACTTCGACCGGATTGATCACGTCGAGGATCGAATTCATGACGTACGGTGTAACCCAGTTGTTGTAAGATCTGCTTGTTGACACGTGTTAACCTGTACACGCGTTGAGAACAACTAACACCCACCCTCAATGGTGTTGTTGCTTTATACACTTGTTTCATGCTGGCTTCAGATACAATTTGTAGGTCACAGGTGTATGAGGGTCTAATTCGATGAGACGTTGGTTTCTATTCACTAGTCTCAAGGTAATATTCCTGATGTGGGTCACACTCACAGGGTGATAGAGCACCACCGATGGGTTTTCGCGGATGATATAACCAACGGGTGAAGTAACAATAAAATCATAAAGCGAATGCGAGGGATCTTGATTGGTGTAGACGTCTGTAATAATATTACACGTGACAGATATGTGATGATCTTCAATTATTTTCACCGGTTGGTCAGACTTGTGTATCACGTTTGGTACTAACACTTGTGGTGAATAGCCCAGCAATGGACCAATTGAGTCTGGTTGTGCTTTAAAATCAATCCTAAAGGAAGAAAGAATACTGCAGCGATGTGTCACGTTGTTGGCTATGAGTTCAAACTTGCGTGTCCCGTCCAGAAATGCTTTTAGACTAAATTCCTTGGTGAGAGTTGTGTAGATGTGATCGTGAATATCATCTACGGTGTAGCTGCCAGACGGTAGAGTTAACACATAGTCATCGTAGTAAAACTTATCATTGACGTCTTCAATTATGTTGCAGATTCTATTATAGCCTTCAAACGAAACAAGTCCCAGCACGTAGGGTCGTTGTCCCAATTCAATTGGAGGATAAAAGTCAACAGTTACTTCGGCTCCTTGTCCGTGCACTGTAAACGTTCTACTTTCTGTTGTCATAATGACCACGTCACCCGCCGTGCTCGGTCTTATATAGAAAAGTCAAACATAGACGACCGCACTGTTGCGTGTTAAAATTTTGCACTCGTTTCACATTATAGTTTATTGTTGCACTGCTTCCGAAATAGCGAACAAGCTCTGTCGGCGGAGGAAGGTTTCCAAAACTGTCAAAGTACCACACGGTACAACCATGCTTGACGTAGGCCACGTAATGTGTTCCCGGTCCATGACTGTCATCCAAATTAATAACTGCACTCTCACGCTTCCAAGGTTGAGGAGGTAATTGGTTGCGCATAAATACACCTCTAAAGTGTGCAATTTTCAACTGTTTTGCATATTTTATGACTTCTCCGTGTGTCATGGCTCGCCGGGGCAGTGCATCGATTAAGCGTTTTTTGGCGACATGTAAATGCCAAGTCCTTTTTTATAGGGTGCTAGCTTCATGTTCACACCCTTGCCACGCAGTGCTATAGCTTCCATCGTTTTATTGTGCCTCTCACTTTCCTTCAACTGTTGCTTCGCTTCCTCGACAGCTTTCACCGTTCGCGCTACCGCACTTGCTCCACCAAGAAGTGAACCCAGGGCTGCCAGTCCAGCGAATAGTGCGGGTAAAAATCCGCCACGTTTTGGTACAGGAATAACTCGAGCACGTTTTTTAAAACTTAGTTTACTTTTGGAATTCGCATGCAATCGTGCTGCTCGGAGAGCTTTTTTAATGGCCAACTCGCTATTGGTTTCTCCACGCGAAGCCTGACGTGCCGCATGGAGAATAGCTTTAAAGCCTCCCTTTCTTGACAACGTCTTCCTCTTCTTCACCACATATCTCTGTTTCACCATCGCGACCAAGGAAGAAGACAACCTCACAGTATAAAGGATAGACAACAACTAACGCTCCTCAGGAAGAGAGCCTGCAATTATTGAATCGATGGTGGCGGTATATTCGAGTTCTATATACAGCGGAAAATCATTCATTGATTTTCCCGCCTCTTTTTCTTCAGACGACAGTTTCAGTTGAAAGGATAATTTGTCCTCGGCTTTCACCGCAAGTTCGATGAGTGATGATATAACACTACCGTTTAATAGTAGCTCTAAATGTTTGAAATCCGGTGTATACTCGATAACACGAATGGCACCATCATACGGTAAACGGTAATTGCTATGCCCCGAACGTAGTATATAGGTGAGGTTACTGGGGTCTTCAACCGGTTGTCGGTTTACAATGTGAACCAAAAATAAGTTTGGCATTGTTTTAATGAAAAGCGATAATCGTTGTTCCAAAAATCGTTTAGTCGTCACGTCATGAGGATGTACAGGATCGGCAACATCGGCTATTCGTTTTCGCTTCATCTGTAGAGCGTTCTCTCTGATTTCCCACACCTTCTCTATTTCAGAGAACAAATACCGTTTTGTACAAGCATCTTGATCATCCTCCGGATCGGCCACGTGTACAAGGCGTGTATTATTCGCTGTATAACCATTTACTGTTAGGAATGGTACAAAACGGCGTAATTCTTTCACCTTGTTATCTACATAGTCCTTTCTAGCAGCGTCCGTGTCGTTGGTTGGAAGAGCTAGCTGAGTGATTCGACGTTGGTGTACATCATAGTCTTCCTCTTTTGTTAACACCACAGCATTGGTTAACATATAGGCTTTGGTGCACACATCTTGATTGTTTACGGGGTCTGCAACGCCCATGATACGTTTATTCTGTGCTTCATAGTCTCCCTTGATACGCCGCAAGCGATAATAATCTACATACTTTTTTGAACATGCGTCCGAAGCTAATTGTGGTTCTGTTATATTGGTTAATCGCTTTCCATTAAAGTCGTAATGACCATCCGTTGTGCGTGGCAGTGCATTGGCATCGACATATCGTTTATTAGCCGGATCTGTATCATGTTTTGGATCGTTTATCGAAGCAGATGGCTCATTTCCTTTCTTTGTTTTATGTGTTCTCCCAAAGGCATCCATGGTTACACTAGATCTGAAACAGCCACATGCTTCATGTATATAGAGACCACCTCTTCCCGTTTCACGTTCAGTCGATATGCAGATTATTAAGCAACAACATTCACTTCCGGTGGGGGATTTGGTTTCTCGCCTCTTCTCGACAACGTCCGAACGCCGCCACGGTTCACTCTTCCCGTCTTCCATTCGCTGTCTCATCGCCGGACCATCGGGATGTGGAAAAACCAATCTTCTGCTTACCTTAATCACCTCCTTAAACGGAGTACGATTTCAAAATATCTACATTTTTGCCAAGTCGCTCTATCAGCCTCTTTATGTGTTCTTGCAACAAGTCATGTCGGGTCTTCGCAATAACATGGGTTACTTCACATTCCCCGCGCACGAAGATGTCGTCTCACCGGATCATGTTCGCCCGAATTCGCTCATGATTTTTGATGATGTGTCCACAGAACGACAGGCTATCATTCAAACCTATTTTACCATGGGACGTCATAAATATATTGATTGTTTTTATCTCGCTCAAACCTATTCCCGAATACCCAAACAGCTCATTCGCGACAATGCCAACGTGATTGTTCTCTTCCGGCAGGATGAACGCAACATGCGTCACGTCTACGATGATCACGTGAACCCAGACATGACCTTCCCAGCCTTTACACAGTTGTGTGCCACATGTTGGAATGCTCATCACCACGGTTGCCTCGTTATCGATAAGCAGAGTGATATCAACAACGGACGCTACCGCATGGGGTTTGATCATTTTATACGTATTTAAGGCACTGCATGACTTTTTCAAACGTCATTTATTCAGCTAGCATGGCAACAGCAGGAAGTCAATTAAAGAAACACATTATCCGTGCGCAAAATAATATTCGACGCAAGTTCCGTGAACTGAAACGCACGCATGCTGATAGTGAGCTGTTGATCGCGAAACATTTGAAATCACCTCTGGAAGCCGTGTTAAAGGGAACATCACAGACCAATAAGCCAAATACAGTATCAAAAGGAACACAAACAATCGAGGAGGAAGAACAAGAAGAAGCTGAGGAGGTTTTTACTTCTGGAACAGAATCACCGCTTCCAGAGTTTCTAAAAACAACAGTCATTGCTCAAACGCCCTCTAGCTCTAGAGAAAAAAACCTACCCTGTCAGAAATCTTGGCTACACCTGAAAAGTATATGCAGCTGAAAGGTATTCTGGTAGAACATTTTGGACCGTTGGTAACGCCCTACCTTGAAGACCTTTTTACTAGAAAAACTGATACGACCTACGGTGTTCGCTATGAAAATAAACGTTTTCGAATTGGTGACTCAGAGATCAAAATAAAAGATAATGTCGTGATTGTTAAAACAGTTCGATATCAATTGACGCCAGGTCTTTTAGAACTTTTATTTGCACGTGTACCTTCCAAGGATGGCTATGACGAAGACGATCTTCAAAAGTATAAGGACATCTTGATGGCTACAAATGGTTTTAGACGTAATTATAAACGTTCTGAATCAATAAATGCAAATAAGGGTTTCAAATATAAGGCCATTATATCCAAATTGTTTCCCACCTATGCAAGTGTCCGCCATGAAAGCTCAGCGTCCGGCGTCCCGTTTAAAACGTTAAAACCTTTCGTTGATTTCGCCTATTGGAACGATCCTAATAAGTTGGTTAAACGTCTACAGCTCCTGCACGCTTCCCAACAGGCTGGCCATACAGGTCATGAAGGTGAAATTGTAGAAATAGAAGAGGAGCTTCGTCATGCTGGCATTATTGTATGATGGGTCCACGTGACAATACCCCTTCGCCTATTAAAACAGTGATTGCTCACGAGTTGCATAAACCAGCTCGCCGTATCTATCCACGTCGTCATGTTGTCTCGCGAGGAATTGATGAACTTTGGCAAGCTGATCTCGTGGAAATGATTCCCTATGCTACTAAAAACAATGGCATCAAGTATTTGCTGACTGTCATCGACGTCTATTCCAAAATGGCATTTGTAGAGCCTGTGCGAAATAAGACAGGTACTCTAGTTACTGCAGCCTTTAAACGCATTATTCAAAAAGCTAAACGGCAACCTCGCCTCCTCCAGACAGATCAAGGTAAGGAGTTTTTCAACAAGGAGTTTTCCACCTATCTGCAAACACTCGGTGTTCATCACTATACCACTTACAGCAATTTGAAAGCGAGTGTGGTAGAACGTTTCAACCGAACGTTAAAAACACATATGTGGCGAGAATTTACAGCCAGAGGGTCCTATCGCTGGCTTCATCTACTGCAGACTCTAGTGTCACGTTACAACGATACCAAACATAGAACTATTGGGTTAAAACCACGTTTGGTCATAAAAAACAGTCCACGGTTGAATCGCCTTCATCATGGTATCAAAACAGCTGACCCACAACGCCATCGTTTTCAGGTGGGTGATTATGTACGCATCAGTAAACATAAATCCCTCTTCTCAAAAGGATACACGCCCAACTGGAGCACAGAAATATTCAGCATTCGCCAAGTAAAACGTACCCACCCCGTCACTTATCTACTCCAGGACCATAGCCACCAGCCCATCGAAGGAGGATTCTACATCGAAGAACTTCAAAAATCGCAGTATCCCAAGCATTATCTTGTTGAAAAAGTGATTAAAAGACAGGGTAATAAACTCTATGTCAAATGGTTAGGTTTCAATTCCTCTTTTAATTCTTGGATTAATAAATCTGATCTTGTATAATGAGCCTTGTTTTTATTTCATCCTCTTAACCTTTCCTTGTCGGGTTGGCCTAGCGGTCTAAGGCGTTCGACTTAAGTTCGAATTTCCTCAACAGGAAGCGAGGGTTCGAATCCCTCTCACGACAGCTCGTCATGGGTTAACAACAGTCCATATACCTCTACATTTTTACCATACATAGATCTCTAGGGGACATTTAGTATTTCGTATTATTCATATTCGTAACCATGCTTAATGGAATATTTATTATTATTAGGTCTTTATTGATTGATACCTACAGCCCCGGCCATCGCATTGTTCTACTACTCTAAGTTACACTCGGTCACATTCGGCTACCTTCGACAGTCGCCCGAACCAGTCCCCTCCCCCACTTCCATCCACAAGCTATATAGGCAATGCACACCAGCCAGCTCAGTCAGTTGGCTGGCCAACACAGGTCGGCTAACAACTGGGTCTGCTTCCAAGCCAGACCTTCCACCCTTTCCCCTCCCCTCCCCCAAGCCCCCCAGGGAACGCCTGGGGGGGGCACGTGACCACGAGAAACCATGGATGACCTTGAAATCTATCCAGGACCGGCTTAGCCCTACTACTTGTGTACTTTTTATTCACACATGTTGTACACCTCCTATAGCTCTGTGTGTACAGCGCTCCGCGCTTCGTGCATGTTCATACATGTATGTCTTTCCCTTTCCACCTGTGTTCTCTCTTACATTACCCCTATCCCCTCTCCCCCCTCCACCTCCCACCACTGCAGTTCGCAGCTCTTGCCTATCGATTGGTTGTGACATCATTCCCACAAGTTGCATCATACCTTTTACTGATTTAGCGATTCCCACGCTTTGAACATTCTGTTATCGGACAAGTGGACAGATAACATCCAAGGTGAACACCTGTGTTGGATCATATTACACGTCAACTTGCATTTTGTCACGTACGAAGCAAAACAGAATGTGACTTGTTAACAGTTATCGTACACGTGGACAGCTAACACCCAAGTGAACACCTGTGCCAGATCAAATTTCACCTGAATTTGCATTTTGTCACGTACGAAGCAAGACAGGATGTAACTGGTTTAGCGTGCATGTCATCTCACATGTGTTCAAATGCATTTCGCACTTCCCTGCCACCACGATGGTCGGATTATTTAACCTTCAAGCGTCATTGTCATTTTTCCATTGCACCTGTTGTCAAGTCAGATCAGCGCATTCCAATAAGCTCAAATGACATTCACCTCCTGCTCCTCTGCAAGTTTGTTTTCTCTACTCGCTTCGACCAACATAGAACCAAGTTCTCATTACCGTTTACACGTTAAAGGTAAAATATCAGAAAAACGCACCCTCGCTCTGTCATAAACCGACCCGTCGAAATAGCGATTGTTCTATTAAGTATGGTCCTTGTGGTTAGCGACAGGTTCGTTGAAACACACACACCCAGCAGTATCGTCTCTCTCAACCACCACGCTTCATGAACATTATAAACAGGTAAAGAAAAAAAAAAGGTTTTTCAACATGTATGGCGTTAGGCCCTTTGTCAAAATTTCAAACATAGTTTCAAACAGGGGGCGTTAGCCCGAGTCCTAGGACACCTCGTACACGTCTCTAGCGTTATGGGTTTGCGAGATAAAGCAAAAAGTCTAAAATCATGGTTTTACCTCAACATGGTATTTCATTCCTGCTCAACACGAACATCCTCGGCAAGAGGGCAACGCAATGAAAAAAAAATACACCTCGCACTCGTCTCTAGGCTTATTGGTTCGTGAGTTATCAGCAAAAATCACAAAAAACACTTGTTTACCCCAAAATCGAGTTTCCAAATTTTTAAAAAAATATAACGAGTGGTCCATAGCAAAGAGGACGTCACCCCGAGTCCTTGGACGCCTCGTACACGCCTCTATCATGATTGGTTCGCGAGATATTAAAAGCGGATGACCTTTTAGTTTTGGTCTTTTAATTAAATAAAGAGCCTATATGAAAGTAGGGGCATCACTACGAGTGCTAGGACACCCTGTATGTTCAAATCCCATGATTGGTTAGCAAGATATCTGGTTCGGGGCAAATACGAGGAGGGTTCAATAAGTTAGTGGACAGCTTTCCCCTCATCCCACTACTTACAAAACACAAATTTTTGCTCTAGAGACTTGAAATTTATTTATGGGTAGAGGGCATTGGGATCATTGATTTACGTCAAACAAACTTTTTTGTAAACTTCCTAGTTTCCAAAATATAGGAATTTCAAAATTCGAGTGTTTTCAAAAAAAACATAAAAAGTAAAAACGTTTCATTATAGAAAATAAAGGTCATAAAGACCATTCGTTTGAGCGATGGCACAACGTTCTATCATGTTTGGTTTTCAAACTATCACCTTCTTTCGAAAACAAAAATTTTCAAAAAACAAAACAAAAATATAACGAGTGGTCCATAGCAATGCCCCCGTCAGTCTGAGTCCAACGACACCTCATTTGTTAAAATCGAACCATGCGTTCGAGAGATATTTAACATGGCTGAGGCTTAGTAGTGGGGCAAAGAGGGTTCTGGAGTAGCGCAAAATCGGCACTGCCCCCCTACTTGTATGTGCAGCAGATCTGGCATCAGTGTGCTCCATTCAATGCATACTGTCTTTAAAGGTAGAGACGCTCTATAGGCACTTGTACCCTAACTTAAGGTTGTCAGGTTGGAAGGTAGGCTTTATTTATTTTTATTTCCAAAGTGGAAATAAAAGTCAAGATATTTTCTCATATGCTCGAATTCTGTTATTTGTTTGTTTTGTGATAGTACCTGTATATCGATGGTTTATCCAGAAGTGGGTGTTGTTTAGTTTGAGGAGGCCTATTCAACCCAGTCCCAGAAACAAACGACCATCAAGATATTTTGCCTCACGCCATACAAACTAGGATTCACACTCTTCTGGTGTAACATGCAGTGTAATTAAGCCGGGTCATCGCCTATTTTCCCCGACGACGGGTACAGTATCATATTGGCGGAGTAAGGACCCAATATTTATTCCTCCTCTATTAAATAATAAGCTATTACAAGGGGCCCCAATTTTGATCTTTTAAATAGAATGTTCCATTTGTAAATGTACAGGTAGTTGATGGGGAACCAATGGTCATGTGTTACAAAAAGCTCCTACATTTAGTATTGCTTTAGTCCTAGGAGGTCCCCAGTTCAATTCCCGGCTCCACCAGGGTTGGAACGGGGTTCACACAGTCTTGTGAGGATAATTGTGTAGCTGGAAATACGGCTGAGGGCTCCCCATAATTCGCAGGCTATGAGCTGTGTGGTAGTCTTCTGGGCTCAGTCACGGTGTCACCTAGAAATTATACTAAATTTGTGACTTCCTCTCATTTCAGGCAGAAGAATGTGCTCCATAGAAGACCTGCCTTATGAAGTGCTTGTGGAGATATTCTCCAATCTCTCGGTGAAAGACATCTTGTCGTCGGTCGAACACGTCAACCGGCGGTGGAAGGAGGCTTGCCACGACATTGATACTTGGAAACATCAGTTGTACCAACCTGGCTATGCGTTGTTCAATCATGAAATCTTAAAGGAAGTGCAGAGAATGCCTAAACTCCAAGGACTGCTGCTAGAGCGCAAGTTTGATAATAACTTGTTCAGGGCAGTCTTGAGTAAATGTCCGTACCTCAGAACACTGATAGTGAATTGCCGAGTGGACCATGTCATGATGCAGACTCTCAGATCGAACTGTCCGAATATCGAGCAACTGCAGATAAGTATCTCTACTAAAGGTAGTACCTTGACTCTGGAGGAAGTTGCTAGGTTGGCGAACCTGAAGACGCTTGCGCTAATGACATTAGTCTCCTCTTACATCTTTGACGTGAAACCTCTCGCAGATGGCTGCCCATCCTTGGAGCGGATCAGTTTCGGCAGATCGCTGATTCTTAATGAAGACCTCGTCTACTTTCTAGAGAAAAAAGGAGGTACGTTGCGGCAACTGGAAATTATTTGTGATATGAACAGGAAATGTGTTCTGCCCTTGTTGTCGCAATGCAAAAAGCTTGATTGGCTGCACATTGAATGCTGCTGTGAGGACATTGAAGCACCAAGGAACAAGTTCATGAATCGTGCTACCTTAGAGAAGTCTATACAACAGCCGTTGAATCTTCAGAACTTACAAACAGTCACATCCCTGAGTTTAAATTATTTATACACAAATTACAGTTTCAGACTCAGAGAACTCACACCCACAATGGTAATTAAACTGTTCCGTAGCCATTGTCTCAGTCAGTTGGTTTCTCTGAACCTTGGCCTTGACGACTTTCAACCCAAACGGCTCATCGATATTGTCACCGAGAACTGTCCGCTGCTCGAACGGCTGCATTTGGTTTGCTATTCCTCACTGACAAACCTTTACTATTCCACACGGACAGACGTTTGCTGTTCCACACTGACAGACGATTGGCTGATGAACTTACCCTCCCTCCAGTTGCTGGAAGACGTCTCATTGGAATACTCGAACATATCCGAGGAAGCCATTGATTATCTCAGCTCCTGCCGCAACCTGCACTACCTCAACCTCACGGGGTGTTCTAAGCTTCGAGAAGGCGCCATGAGGAAGATGGTAACCCTGAGTAATCTCAAACGACTCATCCTAGACAAGTGTGATGTCCGTGGCTTCCCTTTCCCTCTGGCCTCTGATCACATGAGAAATCTCACCTATATCAGTCTGTACAAGTCCAAGCATGTCGACTGGAAGGGTGTCGAGAAACTCAAGGAGAAGAGCCGACTTGTGACCATCGTGCAGAAACCACCCATTCGATTTGCGTACTGTTCGCCCATGTTGGGTAAATTTCCCTTTGAAGATACTGTGCCCTGCTACCAGTACGATTATCCTCAGCGCGCAGAATTGGAATTGGAATATGGGGACTCCCATTGACTATCTCCAGGGATGGTAAAGAGAACGAAATTAAATTAAAAAGGAGTGAAATTGGATGGTTTAAACACACAATCGTCTGGAATGAAATTATATGTGAAGAGAAATTAAAATAAAAGTCTTTTAATTGGAACAGCTAAATTAAACAGCTAAAACAGCTAAACTAAATTAAACGCGATTCGTAGAACTGTATTAACGAGAAAATTCGAAGACGAATTTAATTAGGATTAGAATGTGAGGAATGAAATGTAAGGAGCGAAATGTGTAAACGAAACCATTTCGTGAATTGAAAGGAAGAGTTTAGTGCTTTTCAGTCGGTCAACACGAATGTACCCAAAAGAGATGGGTTATGCCCTAATCCTGAAATAAATTACATGAGATTAATAAAACACTAGGATGACCAGTTTCGATCGTCAAGCGATCATCATCAGATCCAATACACTTAGGCTATAAAATCTATGTTTGAAATACAGGTGAAAATATTTACAATATGTACAATTATTTAGTTGCAGTATTGGTACTGCAACTGTCAGTGTATGCTAAATGCAGTATATATGTTAGGTGAAATGCTAAATGGTGATAGCTATCCGGAGATTGTACTTTAGAGAGATTATATGGTTGTAAACTATGGTTAAACTATAAAATTTTAGGCTAACTACTTATCTGATTGTCTTCCGTACTACAGCTATTCGCAGTTTCCGTACTCACTTGAACTCGCTGTGCGGTCGACTGCGGTGGTTATCTTAACGACTGGTTTTTCCCTGCCTCCCCCCCCCCCCTGTCCCTACGTGCTGTGGGGAGTGATCGCGATGTGTTTATGTGAGGTGTTGCCAACCTAGATAAGATGTATGTTATTGAATGAGGTGGATCTACAACTATTAAAGACCGTGGATTAGTCCTCGCCACGCGTGGAGCATAACCCATTCGAACTAAGCGTTGACGGTCTTATGAGGACGTCCCGGCACCTTTAATACTGCCTCTAATATGGGCCTTGGTTTATTGCAGAAGAAAAGTACATCGTACACCTGATCCAGATAACATTTACCTATTAAAAACCCACTAATTTCCCCCCTTTTTTATCTAGCTTGGCTGTGTCGCTAAATTGTGTTTTGTTTCCGACAGGGTGTGTTTTTTAGTAGCGTGAAGAGGGGTGAGCTCTCCATGAACGTGTGTTCATTTAGATTGTTGGGATTGTTTCGTTTGGCTAGGTGTATCTCGATTGCTTCTTTTATGTCAAGAGCTCTGCCTTTCGATTCGTGATGGATTATTTTAAGGTCCGACACTATGTTGGTAAAGCTATGCCCTGCGTCACACATATGTTCGCACACGGCTGAATGTGTTCCGTATCTTATCGCATTTCTATGTTCATTATAACGTGTGTCTACTCGCCTTCCACTCTGCCCGATGTAATTAGCTTGACAATCGGTGTCTTGGCACGTTATAGAATATACCCCTGACCTTGAATACGGGTCACGTTTATTTAGATTACTATTTAGGAGGTGCCTAGCGGTTGTGTTTTTCGTCGTGAAAGCTATCTTTATGCCTTGCTTTTTGAATAGGTTAGTGATTTTATATGTATTCGCATTCACATAGTTGAAACGCGCAAATTTTTTCTCATTACTGTCCGGTTTGGGAATCGTTTTATCTTTATTTTTATGTTTGGCTATAATTTGATTTATTTTGCTTGGCGAGAAGTTGTTTTCCTTTGCTATTTGCATAATAGTTCTTATTTCCTTATTATAGTTGTATTATAGGTAAATGTTATCTGGATCAGGTGTACGATGTACTTTTCTTCTGCAATAAACCAAGGCCCATATTAGAGGCAGTATTAAAGGTGCCGGGACGTCCTCATAAGACCGTCAACGCTTAGTTCGAATGGGTTATGCTCCACGCGTGGCGAGGACTAATCCACGGTCTTTAATAGTTGTAGATCCACCTCATTCAATAACATACATCTTATCTAGGTTGGCAACACCTCACATAAACACATCGCGATCACTCCCCACAGCACGTAGGGACAGGGGGGGGGGAGGCAGGGAAAAACCAGTCGTTAAGATAACCACCGCAGTCGACCGCACAGCGAGTTCAAGTGAGTACGGAAACTGCGAATAGCTGTAGTACGGAAGACAATCAGATAAGTAGTTAGCCTAAAATTTTATAGTTTAACCATAGTTTACAACCATATAATCTCTCTAAAGTACAATCTCCGGATAGCTATCACCATTTAGCATTTCACCTAACATATATACTGCATTTAGCATACACTGACAGTTGCAGTACCAATACTGCAACTAAATAATTGTACATATTGTAAATATTTTCACCTGTATTTCAAACATAGATTTTATAGCCTAAGTGTATTGGATCTGATGATGATCGCTTGACGATCGAAACTGGTCATCCTAGTGTTTTATTAATCTCATGTAATTTATTTCAGGATTAGGGCATAACCCATCTCTTTTGGGTACATTCGTGTTGACCGACTGAAAAGCACTAAACTCTTGTTTACTAAGGCAACACTGAAAATATGGCTTCAAACACCACAATGTTCACGGCTAGTCAGGCAAATCGTGAAGCCAAGAAATTCAAATCACTCAGGCTTAAACTCATGAATTTAGACAAGTCAATTTGGTTCAACAAAAAATGTATAGAACTAAACCTCACCCCTAAATACGTACCAATTAAAACCGTACCGAACACACCAGCCTCGATCATTTCAACTAAACAAGCCAAAGCGCTTTGGATAAAAAACGAATTAAGATTTGCATACATAAGAAAGCAAAAAATTAACCAACAATTATACGACATTCAATTGCAACTAAGTAATTTCTGGCACGCAGCCCAATGGGACAGCTTCACCGAACACCTACATGACACCATCAAAGTCAAAGCAACGAGGAAGCATGAAACGCTAGAAAATAAATTAAGAAAACTAGGAGAAACACAGAACCATCAATCTAACGAACAACACACGAATAACAATGAATTCAATTTCCACAGCAGAGTAAACAACAGAACGAACGTAACCTTTTCTCAAGGTGAAATGAATATGTTAGACAAAGGTTTGAAATACAACTGCACAGACGCACACACGAACCACAATATAAAACAGTTAATCACAGATATTGAGATAGCCAGTCACAAGCTCCCAGCAGAAGACAGGGAATTAACCAAAAATCTCGCCACCAACGAAGCCAAAAAAATCCTCAAACGAGAGGGCGATAGCAATAACATTCAAAACAACAAACAAATCAAAGAAATAAAGTCGTTGAAACAAAAAATAAAAGAACATGACTTAATCATCACAAAAGCAGATAAGGGAAACACTACAGTAATTTTGAACAAAACAGAATACATTGAAAAAACAGTCGAATTCCTAAACAACAACGAAATCAAGGAATTAACAAAAGACCCCACCAACAAATTCCAAAAACAAATAAAAAGTGCGCTAAAAGAAACAGAATACATACTGACCAAAGCTGAAAAATCAAAACTAATAAACATGAACCCGAAAATACCGTCATTGAGGGGACAACCAAAAATACACAAAAAGGAATGCCCAATGAGACCAATAGTCAATTGTAGGAATGCCCCTAATTACAAAGTCAGCAAAGAGTTACTAAAAATCTTAAAATGCCGTCTTTCCAACGACAAAAACAACTCTGTAAAGAACACAACAGAACTAGTGACAGCATTGAACACCCTACAAATGAAACCTAGCTTCAGGCTAGTATCCTTCGACGTAACTAACATGTACACCAATATTCCGATTATTGAAGCAATCAACACTATCGAAAACAACTTAAAATCCAACAATTCGGTAAAAGAAATTGAAGAGATTGTGAGATTACTGAGGGTCGTTCTCACCCAAAACGTGTTTCAATTCGACAATAAAATATACACACAGAGAGAAGGCCTAGCAATGGGATCGCCACTAAGTGGGTTAATCGCTGACATCTTCATCAATGCACTAGAAAATGCGTTCTTAGAAAAGACTTCAACAAAGGGAATAGTAATATGGAAAAGATACGTAGATGATGTAATTTGCATCTACGATACTGAACTAACAAGCGAAGAAACAATTCTCCAATCCATTAATAGCCTTCACCATTCTATCAAATTCACTAAGGAATCCGAAATAGACCGGAAAATAAATTATCTCGATATAACTATTGAACGTAAAGACAACGACCTTTCATATTCCATATTCCGGAAAGCAACACAAACCTCGCATGCAATCGACAATCAGTCTAATCACCCCAGTACGCACAAACTAGCGGGTTTCAATTCAATGGTGCACAGGGCTTTAAACATACCCATGTCAAAAGACAACTATAATAAGGAAATAAGAACTATTATGCAAATAGCAAAGGAAAACAACTTCTCGCCAAGCAAAATAAATCAAATTATAGCCAAACATAAAAATAAAGATAAAACGATTCCCAAACCGGACAGTAATGAGAAAAAATTTGCGCGTTTCAACTATGTGAATGCGAATACATATAAAATCACTAACCTATTCAAAAAGCAAGGCATAAAGATAGCTTTCACGACGAAAAACACAACCGCTAGGCACCTCCTAAATAGTAATCTAAATAAACGTGACCCGTATTCAAGGTCAGGGGTATATTCTATAACGTGCCAAGACACCGATTGTCAAGCTAATTACATCGGGCAGAGTGGAAGGCGAGTAGACACACGTTATAATGAACATAGAAATGCGATAAGATACGGAACACATTCAGCCGTGTGCGAACATATGTGTGACGCAGGGCATAGCTTTACCAACATAGTGTCGGACCTTAAAATAATCCATCACGAATCGAAAGGCAGAGCTCTTGACATAAAAGAAGCAATCGAGATACACCTAGCCAAACGAAACAATCCCAACAATCTAAATGAACACACGTTCATGGAGAGCTCACCCCTCTTCACGCTACTAAAAAACACACCCTGTCGGAAACAAAACACAATTTAGCGACACAGCCAAGCTAGATAAAAAAGGGGGGAAATTAGTGGGTTTTTAATAGGTAAATGTTATCTGGATCAGGTGTACGATGTACTTTTCTTCTGCAATAAACCAAGGCCCATATTAGAGGCAGTATTAAAGGTGCCGGGACGTCCTCATAAGACCGTCAACGCTTAGTTCGAATGGGTTATGCTCCACGCGTGGCGAGGACTAATCCACGGTCTTTAATAGTTGTAGATCCACCTCATTCAATAACATACATCTTATCTAGGTTGGCAACACCTCACATAAACACATCGCGATCACTCCCCACAGCACGTAGGGACAGGGGGGGGGGGGGGAGGCAGGGAAAAACCAGTCGTTAAGATAACCACCGCAGTCGACCGCACAGCGAGTTCAAGTGAGTACGGAAACTGCGAATAGCTGTAGTACGGAAGACAATCAGATAAGTAGTTAGCCTAAAATTTTATAGTTTAACCATAGTTTACAACCATATAATCTCTCTAAAGTACAATCTCCGGATAGCTATCACCATTTAGCATTTCACCTAACATATATACTGCATTTAGCATACACTGACAGTTGCAGTACCAATACTGCAACTAAATAATTGTACATATTGTAAATATTTTCACCTGTATTTCAAACATAGATTTTATAGCCTAAGTGTATTGGATCTGATGATGATCGCTTGACGATCGAAACTGGTCATCCTAGTGTTTTATTAATCTCATGTAATTTATTTCAGGATTAGGGCATAACCCATCTCTTTTGGGTACATTCGTGTTGACCGACTGAAAAGCACTAAACTCTTGTTTACTAAGGCAACACTGAAAATATGGCTTCAAACACCACAATGAATTGAAAGGAATGAAATTTGGAATTAAATTATATCTGGAATTAAACTTTTTCATGAAACTCGAAGTGAAATTAAGGAATAAAATGTGGGGAGTGAAATGTGATTAATAAAACTCCATTCATAATTTAAAAAAAGAATGAAAAGCACGGAGTGAAACTTTAAGTGAATTAAATCTGGAATGAAAATCATTTTTGAAATCGGAATAAAATTATATGTGGAATGAAATTAAATGTGGAACGAAATTATACCATGACGTTGGAATTAAACTAAATGTGGAATAAAATTTAATCTTGAGGTCGGAGTGAAATTAAATGTGGAATTGAATAAAATTCGCAGGTTCTTCTTCCTCTTCCTAGAATTGTCCCGCTGGTCCAGGGTCTGCTTGTTTGGTCATTGACCTCCATTTTGTCCGGTTTCGTGTGTCAGCTGGATTTAGGCTGGTAAATTTTAAGTCACCATTTATTGTGTCTTGCCAACGCTGCTTCGGTCGTCCTCTGGGGGGTAGGCCCTCACCCTCAAAATGTAGGACCAGGACCTTCTATACTACCGGACCTGACACTGGCGGCAGGTAAGATGCAAGATGGCTGACGTAGTTGGTTGTTGTTCTTAATGATGTGTGGTTTTGTTTACGATGTGATAGTGTTGTGATAGCCTAGTTGTGTGAATAATCCCCACATCGCTTAGCAATCGTCTCACTTGATTTGCTGTGCTTAGTGGTTATTGCTTTCGTGTAAATAAATGCCTGCATTATCATAGTGCTTCATAAACTCGAGATACCGGTACCTTCTGATTCCATCAATTCTACTAGTGGGTAAGTTGGTCTATTTATTATTCTGTTTAGGGTTTATAAATTATTAGTAATGGTAATCCATTATGAGCAAGCATAATAATAATTAACGTATTCCATTTTTAGGTCTGAGAAGATCTGAAAATTGATTACGAAGAAACATAACCTGTGAAGCCTCCGTGGCTTAGGCGGCAGCACGCCAGCCTCTCACCGCTGGGTCCGTGGTTCAAATCCCGGTCACTCCATGTGAGATCTGTGCTGGACAGAACGGAGGCAGACAGGTTTTTCTCCGGGTACTCCGGTTTTCCCTGTCATAATTTCATTCCAGCAACACTCTCCACTATCATTTCATTTCATCTGTCATTCATTTAATCATTGCCCCAGAGGAGTGCGTCAGGCCTCGGCAGCCGGCACAGTTCATATCCTCGCCGCTAGATGGGGGCTTCATTCATTCCATTCCTGACCCGGTCGGAGACTGGAAGCAGGCTGTGGATTTTCATTTTTCAAACATAACCTGCTTTTTAAATTGGATGCAGTGTCCACTAATCCAGTTTTAAGCCTGCTAGTTCAAGGATCTTATCACGTACGTGGTGTGGATTCCTGTTTTTTATAAACTATCAGTAGGCTTACCCGTGGAGATATGCCTCGGAACTGTTGTGTGCCTGGATTCAAATCCAATTATCATAAAGATAAACCATTAGTGCCTACTTTCCAATTTCCCAAAGAAAAAGAACTTAGGGATAAATGGACAAGAAGCATTCATCGTGATGCATTTTCTACGACAGCTAATTCAGCTGTTTGTGTCAAACATTTTGTCCCTGAATTAGTTATTAGAGAAGACAAATTCCCTTGTGCAGATGGCTCAGTTGTAACTGTACCTATAAAAAGAACAAAACTACAAGAAGGTGCATATCCTGCCATGTTTGAAAACCAGCCATCATATTTAACAAAACAGTTGCCTCCAAAAAGAAAGGGTCCAAAGGAACGCATGAAGCAAGTTCTTGCCCGTGATGAGCAACAGTATAGTGAGTGGACTGAAAGAGATACAATATTAGGGTTTGAAGAATTTAAAAATGAAGTAGGCACTAGATATGTGGGGCCTTTCACATTATTTACCAAAGATAGGCATGTTTTGCTGTGTAAAATTGATGACAGCCCCAATGAAGCACCTGAAATTAATACCTCCATCAGAATTTCACCATCCCTTTCTGTGGAAGTTTTCCACAACAATTTGCATCTCCCCAGCAGTCAGTTTCAGTGGTGTCTTGGCGATAACTTGCTTTGTGATAAATGGACCAGGTTTGATTGTCTACTGAGTCACCTAGCAGGTTTCCAGCTAGAAGATTTAGATGGTAAACAGAAACTTAATCTCTTACTTGGTTGGTTCCTACTTGTTAATATTGACAACTTCGACATTACCACTAAAAGGAAATTGAAATTCCTACAGGAACAGTTTCAACTTTCCCTGTCCACTCAGCCAAGATATTCTGCAGATACTCTCCTGTGGGCTTCAACATTATTTTATTCTTTTCCTGGGGCTTATCATTTTGTTCACTCCAGCCAAGTGTTGGCAGTACCTCATCCATCTTATTTAAGAAGACTGTTGTGTAAAATGGGAACAAACTGTGCAGGGACCAGCTTTTCACAGGAATCATACATACGGGAGAAATGCAAGCTTCTGAGTGACCATGAAAAAGTTGTGTGTATCTTGTTAGATGAGATTTATGTTGCCCCTAAACTAAGTTACAAGGGTGGAAAAATTGAAGGAGTTGCTTTGAACAGACCAAATGAAATTCATTGTGCGACTACAATACAGGCATTCATGATAACGTCACCTTTGTGTAGATTTTCAGATGGTGTTGTTGTATTTCCTGTGAATAACTTAAACAGTGACATGCTGTATAAAATGACTTTAGAAGTACTCACTGTATTGAAAACCAGTATAAAGAATCCAGCCAACAATGACAGGAACTTATTTATGCTGTTTGACTCTGTCCACCTACTGAAATGCATTCGCAATAATTGGCTGAATTCCCAAGACCAGGTTCTTAACATTCCAGACACTGGTGATCAGCTGTCAGCAGTTCAAGCTCAATTGCAAAGTCAACCAGGTGATGAACGTTCAGCAACATGTGTGTATTACACCCAAGAAGCAAGATTTCAGGACCTGATAAACTTGTATGAATCAGAGAAGGAATCTCTTCTTAAAGAAGCTCCTGCAATCACAAGAAAAGCCCTGTTCCCCACTTCCTTTGAAAAGCAGAGTGTGCCTTTAGCCCTAAAAGTTTTCGATGAAAGGAATGTTGTAGCGCTAGAAAGAAAGAAAGAAAATGGAGGTGGTTGCTCAGAAGGTACGATAATGATTCTCAAACTTATAATTCGATGGTGAAAGATCATTAATGTAAAGAATCCACTAAAAGGAAAGCATCTCAGGGATGAAGATTGTGTTCCTGTTACTGAACCTGAAGATAGAAGTTAAAATTTTTAGACGAATTTTCAATTTTTTTGAAGCAATTGCTTCAGCAATTAATGGAAAGTTGACAAATGAGACACACACAGCTTTGACTCACACCATTCATTGTATTGTACAAATGTGTACATATATTTTCCATACCCTGAAATGGAAATATATGTTATTGGGAAAGTTTCAAACTGACAAGCTTTAAGGTCGATTCGTCAGTACCGCCAGATGACTGGTGGTAACTACAATGTCTCAGTAGAACAGATCTTAGAATATGAAAGAAAATTAAAGATATGTAGTGTATTGAAAATGAAATCAGCCTCTCTTGGCGAATTTTCCATAACATCTTTTGTTGAATCTTGTTCAGACTACAGTACTTGTGCTTCAGATGATGAAATTGTACCTGACATTAGCATGGACAAATTTGATACAGTACTGCAATGCATTGAGTCAGTCAGGGTTGATGAAAGCAGTGAAAGAGTGATGATTTGTATCGGTGGATATGTCGCACATAGTGTTCTAAATGTGCTGTGGATGTACAAAAAAAAGTGTGAAACCTGTGTATCAGTGTTCATGACAGACAGGGACTTGTTAATAGAATGCCAAGACACGTTCTCTTACTTTGATGCTCTCAATCGTGGTGGTCTGAAGTGTCCCTCAGACATTGTGGTGACTTTGTGTACAATTCTCTATAATATCTTTTGTATTTTAGTCAGTGAACCTTATGAGAAATACTTCCTACTGTTGGTTAAACGCCAAAGGGAACTTGTCATGCAGTTAGCAGTGGTTCACTTTGAACTGTACTTTACAGACTTCGATGTTGTCTGTGAATGTGGAATGTCTATGAGAAAACTGGCAGTTAAATGCAGTAAGGTGTTGAGTAACATTTTTCTCAATAATTACTGCAAAGTGCAGGCTGAAAGACTTAATTTGAAGAGAAAGTTTATTCGCAAGGCTTCCACATTAAATAAGTAGGTTTTATGTCTAAAACCAACAAATGAATGAATTATTTCATATGCATATATTTCTCTACTGTAGGTTTATGGTAATTTTTTGTTCTTCAAATGTAAGTTGCATCAATTAACTTACTATCCAGTGCATTTTTTATAAAAATTTTAGTTGGTACAATGCCATTTGATCTCATAAATAGGACTAGCCTTCATGTTTATGGATTTACATGGAAATTACGTATTTCTTGTATGTAGGCTACTACAATTTCCTTTTCTCAGATGAGCGTCATAGACCTTTGTTGTCTACTGGTATATGATATATTCTAATTTAATTTTATGAATAGAACTAGCATACATGTTTATGAATTCACATAGAAGTTATTTCTTGTATCATGTACAGTAGGCTTAATTATTATTTTTGTGTTAGACGTGCATACAATATGCCTTTTTGTCTACTGGTACCAGTATATTTTGTATCGATTCATTCTGCAGTGTTATATTTAATTATTTGAATATGACTACCGTAGCTTACATGTTTAAGTATTTGTATGGAGGAAAATCTTTGTATGTAGAGTTAATTTATATTCTCAGATGTTTATCAAATAGGCCTTCATTGTCTACCGGTAGCCTATATTTTGTATTTTACAGAGTGCCATAGGAATGAATAGGACTAGCCTATTTGTTTATGGATATACAGGTGGCAGTCGTGACCTTATGACAGGAATTAACTAGACATTTACCTTCAGGATGTGTGGAAACTCATGGTAAACTACTTGCTGGGTGGCTAAGGAGAGAATCGAACCCAACATTTCCCGGTTTACCTCACTAGCCCTCTTACCCTCAGACTAGAATTAGATTTTGTGACAGTCAGGAATCAAACATGAATCCCAGAAGTGACAACCAAGAACTACACCCCCTGGTGGGTCACATTTATTTTTAAGAATAATATGTACTAAAAAGAAATTGAAATTCCTACAGGAACAGTTACAACTTTTCATGTCCACTCAGCCAGGATATTCTGCAGATCTCTCATGTGGGCTTGAACATTATTTTATTTGATTATTTTTCTGATGGAACTCCGGTATTTCAACTCCTGGGGTACCTCCCCATGCCTGTCCCTTATACAGCTACACACACTACTACATTCATCACGTAATCGGAGGAATTCAACCCACACCCAACTGCACGGAGCTGTTGACCAAGATGTCCCAAGCCCATAAAACGAATTAACTGCAGACAAAATCACGTCATGATGTTATTTTGAGTTGTGTTGGATTCTGACACACCATGCGTTTGATGACCGATCACCAACTACGGCGGCCATCTTGGATTGCAGTGTCAGGTCCGGTAGTATGGAAGGTCCTGGTAGGACAGAGTTAGTAACAGTATCAGGCGCTGCACGCAGGGCGTGGCCATTGCATCGGAGCCGTTTCTCTCTCATTTTGTCCACAATTGGCGACACCCATTTGGTCCTGAATTGTGTCGTTTCTAACATGGTCAATAAGGGAGATGCCCATTGTCCAACGGAGAATTCTCATTTCCATGGCATGTAGGTGACGTTCTGAAATTTTGTCGGATGGTCGACATTCAACTCCATTCAGCGCAACGGGCCGTACCACTGTCCAATATATCTTAGATTTGAGACGAAGTGGCGTTTTCTTGTCGCAAAGCACACCCGTGACCTCCTTCCACCGCAACCAGGTTGCGTTTACCCTGGCTCTTACTTTATCATAGATTTTGTCCAGCGACTTGAATGGTACCATCGCTTGGGTTTAACTCCAGATACTCCGTCCTTTTCACATTCAGACATACTGTAGACCATCACTCGTGACCTGCAACCGAATGTTCCTTGGACCCTTCTGTATGGAGATGATATAATGGTTGCAGATGTCATCCGAGAAAAACTCCAATGTCAAGTTGAAGACTGGAATAACCGCCTCTCCCAGTATGGCTATGCAGAGGCTTTCTTTTCTCACGGTGCTTCTCGATGAGTAATCGTGCTGCGAAGATGGCGTCAGCGGTTCCAAACCCGCATTGGTTGGAGCTCATTTCGGTGATGGCACGTAGGCATCGATCAAGAATTCTCTAAAAGATCTTCATTGTATGTGAGAGAAGACGTCCTGGGCGATAGTTTGAACATTCCGCTGGGTCTCCTTTATTCTTGAAAATCGGCACTGTGATGCTTGTAGCCCAGTTAATAGGGATGTGGCTAGAATCTAATATGGCATTGAAAAAGGTAACAAGCCAATCTATCACAGTAGATTGCAGTTCTTGAAGTTTCCAGAAGTCAGCTGGGAGGTTGTCTGGCCCAGGAGATGTATGGTTTCTCTTGCTTTTTAGGGCAGTAGTAACTTCCTGTGCAGTGATTTGGGGGAAAGGCCCTTTAGTTGGGACACCTCCTGGGATTGTTGGATGTGGAAACTCTATGTTTGAGATCTCCTTGATTGATTGGAATTAAACGATTGAAATTAAATTTTGTGGTCGGAATGGAATTAAATGTGGCATGAAACTAAATCCTCAGGTCTGAATGAAATTAAATATAGAGTGAAATGAAACCTTGGAGTCAGAATGAAAGTAAATCCTCAAGGCGAAATGGAATTAAATGTGGAATAAAATTAAATCTTGGTGTCGGAATAAAATTGAATCTCAGACTTGGAGTGAAACTAGACGTGGAATAAAATTAAATCCTCAGGTCGGAATGAAATTGAATGAGGAACAAAATTAAATCTTGAGGTCACCTTCCTTTTAAAGTGTCCACCTCCTGATGTAGCGGCTAGCTTTCTTGGCTGTCGCCCTGGAGGTTCATGTTCGATCCCCGGCTCTGTCACGAAATTAAATTGTGGTCTGATGGCTGGAACGGGGTACACACAGCCTCGTGAGACACAACTGAGAGAACGGGGGTTCGATTCCCATCTTGGCCATCCTTGAAGTGGTTTTCCACAGTTTCCCACTTCTACTCCAGGCAAATGACGGGATGGTTCGTAACTTAAGGCCACGGCCGCCTCTTTCCCTCTTCCTTGCCTCTCCCAACCTTCCCATCCCTCTTAAGGTCCCTGTTCGGTTTGCAGGTGAGGCCGCCTGGGCGAGTTGCTTGTCTCACCACCCCAGTTGTATCTCTCAACGTGCCCTGGAGGCGGTAATGGAGGGATGCCTCGCTGAGTCCGAGAGAAATGCCAACCTGACGGGTAAACGACTAAGAAGATACAGTAGGCCGGTTGAGACTCGGACAAGAGCTATTGACAATTTCGACGTTATAATGGAATTTTCTGGCAAAATCGGGTGGGTAAATTATGAGTAAAGCCATTTGATACTCGGCGCGCAGTAGGCGGATGAAAGTGGAACTTATAGCCTATGGCCATGATTTGGTACACAAATGTATGTCTATCCCTTATCATTGAGCGGGGTCGGGCATGCACTTCCTGACGCCAACCCCAGGGGAGGAGTTGATGAGAGGTGAAATGAATAAATATGAATGAAACTGGGCAACGATGTGGAAGGAAGCGGCCATGGCCTGTCAGAAGGTACCGTCCCAGAGTTTGCATGGAGTTGAAAATCGGAAATCCAGGAAAACCATTTCACGTCTATCCAATCTGCAGACAGCTTGGTCCCATGGCCTAGCGTTGCTCGTTAGCGAGCAAAGCTACCGCTGTCGGTCAATTTGGTATACAAATGATTCCTAATAACAAATCCTATCTGAGATATTGAATGCTGGTGTAATTATTCGCGTGGTCATGTTGAATTGCTAAAACGTATTGAAATTTGAAAGGTACAGTCGTGGTTGGACGAGATAGTACTAAGACCTCGCTCAAGCCGTTTAGCGTTCATGTGGACACACACACGGATACAAGGTGATCTCACAGGTCTATTTTCATAAGATGAAAGTAGGCTCAAAATAATAATCCAGTGAAATAAAATTGAGAGAAATGCCTCAGGTATTAACATTGTAACCCAGAATTTCATTGGAGTGAATGGCTCTGTGGCTAAATAGTTAGCGCGCTAGGTTTTGGCTCAACGTGTCCCGGGGTCGACTCCCGGTCGGGCCATCAAAGCTTTTATTCTCATGGGGTTAATTCCCATGGCTTGGGGACTGGGTGAATGTGACGTCTTCATCACTTCATCCTCATTACGACGCACAGGTCGCCGACGGGCGTCAACTAGAAAGACCTGCACTCAGCCTCTCAGGAGGCCATATGATCATTATCATGCATTGGATTGAATTAGACAAAATCTTCATTGACATTGCCATTTTGCGACGTGTAAACCGTAATTCTGAGAGGAATAGAATTAAATTGTGGGGCAGATGACCTCGTAGTTCCGCCCCTTAGAACAACAATACATAACTAACTAGAATTTAATTTAACTCCGGCTGGAATAAAATTAAATGTTCGTCCAGAGTTTCGTTACGAGAAGAATTGAATTGTATGGAATACATTTCACTCCGGCCGGAATAGACCGAAATATTTTTTTCAGCGTTTCACTTCGAGAGGAATAGAATTAAATTACATGCATTTAATTTAATTCCTGTCGGAATATAATTAAATGTGTTATTCATAATTTAATACCGCGAGGAATAGAATTAAAGCGCACGGATTTAATTTCATTCCCATTGGAGTGGAATTCAATGTTTCCATCAGAGTTTCATTCCGAGGAGAATTAAATTAAATTCTTTGTATTTCATTTTATTCCCTTCGGAACAAAATCGAATGTCTCATTCAACATTTCCTTCCGAGAGGAATAAAATGCAATGGATATAATTTCACTCCCAGTGGAATTGAATTGAATTTCATTCCGAGATTCATTCTCAGAGAAGTAGAATTCAATATTTCATTCCCAATTTAATTCCTTGCCAGAGTGAAATTATGTGTTTCACTCCAGGCTTAACTCCACGCCAGAATAGTATTGAATTGGATGGCTGAATTTAATTCCACTCCTGCTCCGGTGTGAAACATAAAATTTCGTTCACTTTACCACCCCTGACTATCTCAGCTCCTTCCGCAGCCTGCAGTACTGACATTAAGTTAAAGCCAGTATACAATTGATACGGTGTCTGTAATATTGCAATCGAAATAAGTAAGAGCTCTTCTTCGCGGTTCTGGCGTGTTGTAATTATCTCAACTTATATCGAATAAAATATATTACATGGGGCTGATGGCCAGAATGTCCCAACGCTCTAAACTGAGCCAGAATGAGACTCCCTGGTTAGCATGAACATGTTGGTAAGTTATACCTGTGACCGTCAGGCTGCACAGTCTTGTTTACAATAATAAGTAGTGAGGCTGGAGGGAAGAATACGAGTACTCATATGTGATGGCTTGTGTGATTGTAATTATTATATGGTCTAAGATTTGTGTAGCTGCCCTAAGACTAGAAAAAAAAAGCAGGTTCCCAGCATTTACCTCGGCGAGTGTGGCAAACCCAAGCGGGTAGGTAACCATAGTGTGGAGTTCAGATATCGTAGAATAGTACTGTGTCACCTCAATGACAAAAGTGCAGGGATGATGACCACATTAACATATTGATAAGTATATTTTATTAAAATAGCAATTGCAAGAATATTGTTAAATATAAAGAAAGGAAATATGTAAAAGGTTTAACGTAGTCTGCTTGTTATTTAAAGGTTTATATAAGGAACTCAATAAATAGATTGTCGTTGGTACTGAACTCGAATTCTAAATGATTCAGGATGGACAGGATGCTATTTATGACGTTTTGGTGAAATTTGGAGAAGATTGCAGTATTTTTGGAGGAATTACGATATTTTTAAAATTTTATTATGAGAGGAAGCTTCAGATTGTGTTTGACGACAACAAAATGGCGAAGGAAGCCACATTGGGCAATGCTGAGTAGTATTTTCGCTAGGCCGCGCATAGCAACTCGCAGAGTTCGAAGAGAAATGCGTTGATTGGCTAATCCAATTTCTAGAAACAAGGATGAAAGAGAAAATGAGCGCGCTTGATGAGAATCTTCGTCGATTTATAAACTGCCATTTATTAAAGAAGAGAGAATCTGCACTTTTACAACTATTGAGAAAGGATCTAAATTAAAAGGATTTATGATAGTCACCCTGAGAAGGAAGTTTGATAATCCTGTAAAAAGATATAAGTAATGAATGGTTTACCGCTCTTTCTCATGACGCGCCAGTCGATTGGTTTTGAGGACCGTGGTGACGCGCATCAGATCGAGGTCTTTTGTGTTGAAGCGGCAAGAGGAACGGACCTGCGACACTTGAGTTCCTGAAACTAGCGTGTGTAAGATAGGGGTCTCACGCGAACATAGTTTGTCGGCGAGGAGGGCAGTCCCGTCGGTCAAAACTTAACCCGAGAAGTCCGCTGAAGATGTGGGAAACAGAATATCGTCATAATATCAGTTCTCCTGTGCAACTAGTATTGAGAGAGTGACTAAACTTAAGAGAAACATCGTGTGTACATTTCGTGAAAGTTTCAAGATGACATTTGA